>CM064073.1:3612500-4212500 GCA_032594955.1 Panicum miliaceum | reverse complement strand
CGGCGTGCACATTGCGCATGTGATCATCGACGGCGTCATCGGCGAGAGGAGGTCAGTGAGAGCTCCTTCTTCCTCCCATTGATCCATTCACCATTGTCAATCCGTTTCGATTCGCGCGTCCTCCGATCTCTTAACAAAAACAAAACTCCCGTACAACACGAAACAAAACAAAACATCTCGGCTGCTCCATCTGCAAGTACATTTCTGTTCCCGGAATTAGTCGTTTGCCAGATTTAGACTAGTGACTAGGGAGCTGGGAAAATCTGGCCCCGGAGATGCCAAGTCGGCAGGGAATATTGTTCCTGTCCCTGCTGAGCTGTGAGAGACAACGAGGAGGGAGGGAGAGGGGCGCCACAGTTTCGAGAGCTCTGAATTCCATCCATCATCGCTGCCTCCCTCCCCTAGTCAGGAAGTGGTCCAAGCGGTATCCCAGCGTGTAGATCTGATCCGCCCGGAGGCCATTTTCAGCAAAGACGAACAAAAAGGAACTTAATGTGCAAGAATCCATTCCCGAACGGTGCCGCGGATATGTACGACTGCTGAACCTCAACAAACTCAACCTAGTTGACGAGATATTTGGCCGATGTGTATTCCATGCCAAGAGGCACTAACAGCGGTTTCGCACTCTAGCCGTTGTTAGACACACCTATAAGTAAACAGTTGCAGTAATAATGATTTAGTACTTTCTTTAGCAAAAATATAAAGTTATCAAGGTTTGTCTTACATCAAACATTACTACCTTTGATCATGATGAATATATAAAATTTACATAAATTGGCAAAAAAACATTGAATTTTACTAGATTGTCACTATGATTTTTTTTTCATAATATACAATATGTTCCGTTAATAAATAATATATTTTTCATTATAAATTCTGTCGGCCAAACCATCACGGCGTCATATTGAAGACCATGACAACATCTCAATCTCAACAGACTTATTTCTGATCGTAGAAGTATTTGATAGACCATACCCAATTTGTAGGTGCAGGCAATTTAATTTGGCTTTGGTGAAAAAAGTATAGCTTTTGAGTATGCTAGATATGCCACCAAATGAATATTGTCAACACTGCAGGTAGGCACTTCGTTTTCCAACTAATGAGCAGCTAGATTGGCCGCGCACATTATTGCCTGCAGGGACCGTGATATTTCCATCCTTCAGCTTTTGTGCGCCTGTGCATGGGAACTACGAATCTCTATGTCCAGTTCAGATTTTCTTCGCGACCAACCCTACGAGCACAGCTACATCTCCCGATGGCCACTCCATCTTTACATATTCCGCCGGTACGTGTAAGTTCCCGGTTCACCTGCATATGCCAAAGGCGTTCAACGGAATCGCGACGCGCTTTCCGCGCCCTCCGGCCTGCTCGGAGGCCCCGGCACATGGCTCCCGCCGCCGCCGGCCACGTCGCGCACCCTGAGCCCTTTCCCCCCGGCGGCACCCGGACGGAGACCCCGGGCTCGCCACGTACCCCCGCCCCCCGGAAAGCCAGAGGCTGCCGATCTTTTATGCCGCCGGCACGCCGCGTGTGCGCGCCGCTTTCCGAGCGGAGGAGGCCGCGAGGCGTCGGGCCATGTGTCGGGGCCGTCGGCAGCCGGCGGGGCTTTCGGTCCCCCGCGCCCGACGAGCGATCGAGCACCTTGTCAGCGCGAGATGGACGTGCGTAAGCGTAAGTCTCGAGCTTTCCGCGCGACTGAACTCCATGCCGCCGAGACACGGACGCGTCGCGGTCGTCCACGTACTTGCGCGCGTAGCCGGATCACCAACCAGCGCGCCGGAAACGGTCGCCTAGCCTAGCAACCTCACGGTCGCTGCGAATTTACTACCTGGCAGTGAGATGCATTGCTCGTATACTGATGACAGAAACGCTGATCTTCTTCCTCTTGTCATTTGGTCAGGTCGCCGAGGAGCAGCAAGGCCGCCGGCGGCGGCGACGCGGCGGCGGCGGCGGGCGCGGACCCGGACGCCGTGGCGCAGAGCTACTGGCACGTCCACTCCCAGGACAAGAGCGCGTGGACGCAGGAGATGGACATCCGATCGCCGTCGTCCTTCATGTAGCAAGCAGCTAGTAGCAACGACGACGGCCGATCGAGCTAGCAGCAGCTGCCGCGCACTGTGTGACTGTCGTGTGGCCCCGTGGAATTTCCGAGCAGGGGAGGGAGTCAGAGAGAGATCCAGTCCGGGCCCGCCGTCCCCGTCCTACTGTACCCATCGTCGCGTTGCGTGTGCGCGGCTGCGGGCCGGGAATCGTGTCCCCGTTCCGCGTCGCACGTTCGCGCCGCTTGCCTAGCTAGTGCTTTCTAGTGTGATGCCCGCCGCTCCCCCCCGGCCGCGGGTTCGGTGCGCAGGGGGGTTGCGGCCGAAAGCGACGGCGCGCGTCGTCGTCGTCGCGCCCCCCTCCTGTCCCGATCGCCGCCGCCGGCGATCTCGGCCTGCAAGTTCATGCATGTGATTGTGCACCCATCCTACTCGTGTGTGTATGAGCTGATCTATGCATATGGTTGCTAGCTACCCGCATCTGATTCCGAGCTTGTACATGTGCAGACATGCGTACATCTATACTGTAAACACGTGCTGGCAAGTTGCCTCCAAGACTCGAGCTGACATGGCAGCGGCGGTCGTTGTACAGGTAGGTCGCACGGAGGCTTCGAGGCCGAAAGAGAGCGCCGTACGGTTAGCCAGGACCGACTGCAATCATGGTGTCCTTTTGGACGAAAGGGACGGGTGCGATCTGCCACCGGCGATCGGTTAGCTGGGAATGGCTTCGATCGGCGCCCCCCATCCGACAGGGACTCGCCACTTCCTCCTCGGCCCTTGCCCCATCGGGGCGCCTCCGTGCCCCGTCGCACGCCATGCATCCGCACCGCTGCGATCCGAGTGATGCAACGCCATCCCTGTGCTCGAGCAGCAGCCGAAACTGGGTGATGAGGTCGAGCATGCGCGAACGCAGACCGCCTCCGATCCACATGCGAAGGTGAAGGCGCGCAGCGACGAACGCAGACCGTCTCCGATCCACATGCATAAAAGTCCAGCAGCCAAAATCATAACTATTCCTGCGAAATTCAATCCCTCGCGTTCCCGAATAGGGCGCCATCAATCGCCCGGCCAAATGATAGGAACAGGATGATTGGTACAGTTAAAAGGACTGACGTCCCCGCACGTGATAAATGCCGCGGCAAGTACACGATAGTCCTGGATCCGGAGCAATCAGGCGGAGTTCTTATCGCCGCCGAAGGCGTTCTCCAGGACGCCGGCCCCGGCCTCCTGAAGGTGACTGATGTCGCCGCACGTCTTGACGATGCAGCGGCCGGTGGTGTCGGACACGAGGATCACGCTCACCGACGTGTTGTGGATCTTACCGTGGAGCGGCCTCGTGGGGCTGGCGTGCCGGTAGAGTTCCCTGATGGTGCCGCCGTGTGAGACCACGATCACTCGCTCACCTGTTAACAGAGAACTACTTCGTCAGCTCGTAGGTAACTCGGCATGTCACATGCATGTGTAGGTAAACCATCATCTTAAATGGAATCGATGCGACATGTCTAAAACAATCCAAGTAATCATGTCTATGGAAATCTCAGTAACCTGAATTTGTAATGAAGGACTTATCACAGGACATAAGGAGTTAAGAATGAAGCTCACAGTTTACCTTTGTGTTTCTCGACAATGTTGTACAAGCACGACACACATCGTTCTGACAGTTGATCAAGGCTCTCTCCACCACCCTGAGAAACAAACTCAAGGACTCAGGAAACAATCCATAAGAGAATCTACAGCAATAAACTATGCATAAATCTAGTTAAAGAAAAACTTGAAACCAAATGTGATAATCCCTGAAACTAAAGCTCTTTATTTCAAGATACATATTAGCTAAACAGTTTACACCAATAAGATTTTTTTTCTTAACTTAATTGCTTGTGTAATGATTCGATTGTCTAGATCAACTGTATAACCAATGAGGACTGACTACATTGATTAGTTCAAGTTGTCTACAGATGTAGCAATAAAGCCTGTGATAGGATACAGAAAGGTTGATATTATTCCAATACATTTTACTAGGCACACATAATTTGGTTGAGCAAAATTACACAATGTTCCAGTCTGACTTGTCACCACCTACATAAGGTTGATCACAGGCCATTTAAAGCATATAGTTTCTTCATCTATGCTTCAGAAGATCCTCAACATTACTCATACAAGTGTAACACGATTTAGCACGTGCAACATTGCTAAGCATAATACTTGTCCATAGGCTGTAACAAAAACTTACAGGAATTTGTTGGTTTCTCTTGTGGGACATGAAAGCTTTGTAAGCCTCTGGCCTCTCTGTAGCAGCATCTTGAAACTTCATGCCCTGCAGATCCCCAATGTGTCTTTCTCTCAGTGCTGGATCGAACACAACCTGGACGATTAAGCATTGCATTTGTTAAGAATTTTGTTACAAACAACTGAACTATTTACAAGCAGTATACTTCCAAGCACAGAAGAAATGTATCATGCTGAAATATCCACGCAACATACGCAGGGATGAGTAGAATACACATACATTTGGTAGATTGCAGATTCTTGCGATTGTTTGCGCAGTCTCTGCAGCTCGCTTTAGATCAGATGAGTATATAGCAGCTGCTTTCACTTCTCTAGAAAGCCGATGGGCGACCTTTTCAATAAAATTCCACATAAGAAATGCTACTACGAATGTCTAGCAAAAATCAGTATAAGTCATACCATACCGCGACAGCTTGCTGCCTTCCAATATCATTCAGCTCTGCATCCATGTGTCCCTGGTGCAGGATTTCAGATATGATACCAGTATAAAGTAAGTAACAAAGGAAAGCTATTATGATGACAATCAAAGAGATGAACAATACATGGTTTAGCAAGTTATAATTTCCTGATCTAAGACAAGATACCAGGTTTGTGATTATAACTAGCTGGTTATGGTACGGGAAAAAAACCATGCATTCCATTCCATCATGCAAACATTTAAGTTGTGAATCAGGACCATTGTCTTTCTTTTGATTTGTATTAGTGTGTTAGTAATGCTATGTACTGCAGTACTGCCCAACAACTTTCAGATAAACTCAACGTACTCCAAGAGCAGAAATAAGATAACTTATCCCAAGGCCTAGCAAATAAATTTAGCAATGCACGCGTGGGAAAATATTACCGATTTCCATAGACATATCACATGAGGCATGGATTATTTGAGAAAAGTACATATGCACCATATGAGGATGAATGTTAATAGGTCATAAAGAGCAAACAATTGCTCTGATTATATTAGAGCTGAGACCTTTTTCTAGGGATAGAGTTGAGACTGAAGATACAACCACCTGAATAATGACATTACTAGTTTCAGAATGAAAATTAAAATAAGAACTAAACGCTGCTAGGCAAAGGTTGTTAATGTGCTTCCAAGTCTCAACAGGCACACAAGCATTACTGATTTTTGAACCGTACTATATGCAGTGGAAGCAGGGACTCAACCAACATCTGTTTAGCTAGTTGACTAAACACTTAATTGGCCACATGACTAGATCAAAATCAACTAATCAAGGCGATACTAGTAACAGTCTGACAGATATGCAGTCTAATCATTTTGTTGTCCTCCCAACACGGACCCCCAAAACTGTGGACTAGCCTCTACCCCAGCACATGACAAACCACTAATCTCTACTATTTCTAAAGCAAGTAATGATTCATTGCTCCGTCAATCGGAATCCTAGTCGGACCTGGCCAAATCAATCGGAACCCGGATAAATCAATCGGAATTCGGACAATCAATTCCTCACGCGGTCAGAACACGGCCTTTACACAAAGTGTAAGAGCAAATAGTTGGTGGTATCATGTAGATCCGGGTAAACCATAGCAACGCACGGGCACTGTGCTAGTCCAAACATTAAAATCTAATGCGCCACATGTTAGGTCCTACAGGATTCCTCCATCGCATTAGGTCTCCAGTTTAAGCCCGCAGTGAAGATTCTAAGGCCTATGCGATGGATGAGGGACGAAAAGCAAGCGGCACCTGTATGATGCGCGAGGCGTTCCATGACGTCTCCCCGTGCCGCACGATCACGACCTCCGTGAAGTCGCCGCCAGCGGCGGGGTACCCCTCGGCGCTGGAAGCGGACGACGACATCCCCGGAGCCGCTTCAGGGGCGCGGACCCGGCGGATCTGCGGGAAATTCGCGGGGCCAGGAGGGCGGGACGCGGCGACGGCCGAAGCCGGAGAGGGGAGGGAGGCGGCAAGGGACGCGATCGAGGGGGCGGGAGGCGCGGGCAGCGGCGGCAGAGGCGTGCTCGTTGGGAGGCGCCAGAGCATATCCGGGGCACGCACGACTCCGCCGAGCCGACGACCAGCGAGTCACGTGATCAGAAGCTTCGGATGGGCCCGTTTGTTGCACGGCGGGGCTGATGATGAGGGGGCACAGCCCGGGCCGGGCTTAAATAGTTTTTATGCCGAGCCCAACTCAGTAGATAGGCCACATGTTTGGCAAAAGGCCGGCCCGACTGAGCTTAGGTTTGGACTCGGCCGTAAATTTGGACTGGGCTGCGCTATTGGGATCCGCCCGCACTTTGTACCGTCCATACAGTTGCAACTCCACTCCACTCGCTGCACGATGCGGGTGCATTCATGCACCAGCGAACACCGATGGCCAGTGAGCTGCCCCCAACCATGGCTTTTGCAGTACAGAGTTTTAAGTTTTTTAACGCCTCCCATGACCTGAAGCGCAAAGCCACGCATCTACTAGACTACTACCATCACTTGTCTCAGCAAAATCGAACCGGGAAAGTTTGTGCAAGTCCCCGAGCTTATGAAAGCATTGGGCCGTACTGATGAACATCCGTCCTTGCAGTAGTTGACTAGCCTGCATGTACTACGAAACCAGACATCATCTCAGCAAGCCCAGAACATGCGCAGTCCATTTCAGATCAGCCCAAGGCGCAGAATCGAAACGATCGACCACCAAACGTCCCGTCTCCCTCATCATCAGCACATAAATAACGAGGTGGCCGATCGACTTCCTCCTTCCCCCCTGGTTCGGGGCTGATCCATCGATCGGTGGAAAGCTGCAGGCCTGCAGCTATCAGCTGCACCAAATCCGCGGGGATCGATCAATCGAAGCCGATGCCATCTCTTATCGACTACAGCCCGGCGGCGCTGCGGTCGCTGCTCCGGCCGTCGTCGACCACCGATGAGCGGCGGGCGAAGCTGTCGGGGGCGTGGAGAGCGACACTACGCGCGGCGTGGCCGCCGCCGCGCGGCGCAGGCGGCCGCTGCTGGAGGAGTACGTCTGGGCGGTCTACTGCAACGGGCGCAGCGCCGGGTACGTCATCCGCCGCAAGGACGGGTCCGACGACGAGCGCCACGTCCTGCGCCTGCTCCGCGGCGTGTCCATGGGAGCCGGGGTGCTCCCGCCGCCGCCCGACGGCAGGGCTGGTGCGGGCGCCGGCCCCGACGGCGAGCTCACGTACATGCGCGCCCGCGTGGAGCGCGTCGTCGGGTCCCGGGACTCGGAGGCGTTCTACATGATCAACCCCGACGACGGCGGCGACAACGCCTCCCGCGGCGGCGATAGCGCGCCGGAGCTAAGCATCTTCTTCGTGAGGAACAAGTGAGAATGGATTCGCACGGCAGCAGTACGTATCTATACATACACTCTTCTTTGTGAGTGCATGTACATATACCTGTGTGTGAAGACAGCCATATATAGATATATGCAAACTATATAAATTAGTTATTTTAGTTGACAATGCATTGGTGTGATGTATTATTGGATCGATCAATGCAAGTAACCGGAGTGAGATTGTTTAGTGTACACTGATCACTGTTCGCTCGAATAGTCTTAGAACACAGTGTAGCTACTAGCTAATAGTATGGTACGTGAACATCACTGTTCTGATCAAACAGATTTTTCGTACGTAAGTTACGGTATATTGTCATGTGCTCGCTTGCTCGGCCAGTTGACATCTTCTGTACTGTTCCACAATGCAAGACATTGCATGCCATAAATCGTGATGGGACATATGTGTACCGAAAATTATTTTTTTCCTGTAAAGTGGTGCGCACGTGGAAACAGATACTGACACAATGGTTGGCATGGCAGTACCAGTTCTGCAATATCGTTCCGGCCTCGTTGCAATGCAAGTTTTTTTTCAAATTTCTTGCTACCGTGAGCTATTTGAAAATTCTTCAAGTGTTCGACGAGATTTTCTAAAAGTTACCCGAATCTATGTTGAAGTGTGGCCAATTAAGATTCGAAACTTAGGTGGATGATGACTAGCTGCCGGTCTGGTGTAATACAACTATCGGAAAGAAAATCCAACCTGATGTATCCATTGATCCAGAATTTTAGGCTTAATATTGGGCTCATTCGGGCTAGGCCCTCCGAGCCCGACCTGATCTGAGATTTGACCCTGCTTGCGACCATGCAGTGGTAAGGGGCCTGTACCACTAATTAAAAACTTAGCATTAGTACCGGATATATGGCGCGCTCAACCGGTACCGTGCTCCCGGTACACTGCGACATCCAAGAAAAACAAAAAAAATATTACAAACTGTCAGGAGGCGTGCGCGAATTTTTCACAAGTCATGTGAATTTTTCAAGCATAAATACGCGTACGTGGCCGCGAGGATTCGAACCCACAACCTTCGGCCACGCGTGTAGCTTCGTTATCACACCACCTACACATCACATGTGATTAAGGGGGTGTTTGGTTCTAGAAACTAAAGTTTAGTCCTTGGCACACCGAATCTTCGAATGCTACTTAGGAAGACTAAATATGAGGTAATGATAAAACTAATTATCCAGATGGAGACTAATTCGCGAGATGAATCTATCAAGCCTAATTAATCCATCATTAGTATATATTTACTGTAGCACTATATTGTCAAATCATGGACTAATTATGCTTAGTGGATTCATCTCGCAAATTAGTCTCCATCTGTGCAATTAGTTTTATAATTAATCTATGTTTAATACTCCTAATTAGTAACCAAACATTCGATGTGGTAGGAACTAAAGTTTAGTCCCTAGAACCAAACACCCCCTAAGTGGGAGATGCTTTCCTTTTGAAGTAATCCGTAAAGGACCGTAAAGGACCATTTAGTACCGGTCAATAACACCACCCGTACCAGGTGGTGTTATTGACCGGTACTAAATGGCTCGGCCATTTTAGTACCGGGTCAAGACACCAACCGGGTTAGTGTTGTAACTCAGTACTAAAATGACTTCGGGGGATTTCAAATTTGAACCCGATACTAAAATGGCTTTGTGGCAACTTTAGTACCGGACCAAAAGTTAACCGGTACTGACGTGCGCGACGAAAGCTCATTTTTCTGGTAGTATACATCCTCCTGATGTAACTTCAATTCTTAAACAAAACTCCCTGTTCAGATGTACTTAAGGATAAGATTTTACATCCATATAGCAATTAGTGTGCTTGAGGAAATGTTTCCCATGTTTCTTCCTAGGAGGTGAGGATGAGTTCTTCAGTGAAGATACATAAATGTACATTTTACTCAACTTAATGGAAAAGTTGTTCAATTATGGAATTTTTCTCCTGTGGATTGGGTGCTTTTGGGCTGTAATCATTGTTATTCAACTTTTGAAACTTGCTAATAAAATTTAAGAATACCAAATTTTAACATAAACATACAGTTCTGAGGCTATATATAGTTCTCCACACTAACTTTACCATTTACCTTCAACCTCCTCATTTTGTTTTAATGTACTCCCTGTGTCCTAGAATATAGTTATATTTAGTTTTTTTTTCAATTCAAATACGTTAAACTTTGACTATGGATAGTAAAATAATTATAAAGATTAATTATATAAAAATAATATCAATTGATTCATATATATGAAACCAACTATCATGTAACCTTATCTATTTAGAATTAATTCTTTTTAAAGATATTATTGGTCAATGATAAAAATATTTGACTTTGATCGAGTTTAAAAGTTGTTATATTCTGGGATGGAGGCAGTACACACGTAACATGCAGTAGTCCAGAGTAAGAACAATAATGCAATGAGAGCGCCATGTGTGTACTTAGGGTATATATATGTAATAACACGCAACACCAGCAGTCTCGCCCTCACGCAGGGGACCAAACATCTCACTGGAAGCTGGCTCGAGGGTACGTGCAACGACTGATTGCTCTTGTTCCATGGCCCTTCTGCATTGCCCCATGCATGCACTAAATAATAATTGGGACGCCAACGGTGTGCACGTCCTTGTTTAGCGGCGGTGCGTGGTAGGCCCTTCGATAGGACGTGGACATCCAATAAAAAATTGTGCACGTCACTGGAGCTGAAAAAATTGCTCGTGCCTCGTTGCTCGCTTGATTTGTAGCCAGCTCGGCTCGGTTCCGTCTAATTTCTAACGAGCCGAGCACAACTTTGTGCTTGTTAGTATAACGATCGAGTTCGAGCCAGCTCGCGAGCCGAACGAGCTACGCGTATAGCATGATTCTACCTACATTATAGGCCATCTAGAAGCTAAGACTCAGTATTTTCTTTGTACTTTTATGCTTGTCCAATATCAATTGAATAGACCGATCAATTTATGTATGTCTGAGAGACCAAGACTTAGTATTTTGTAACATCTTTGCTTATGATATGCTAACTTATGGGCATATGTTATTGATGAAATATGTATGGTTGATGAATCATGAAAGTATTGCCAATAGAATTATATATGGTCCTGAAAGTATGGAAATAGAACCATATGTTGTCGTAATATTTTTTTATTTGATCTGTATAGATATATATCACCTGGGAGATTATGTTAGTGTTTGGCTCGCGAGCTGGACCGAGCCGAGCTGAGCAGGTTTTTGTGCTCGTTAGGATAACGAGCCGAGCCGAACCAGCTTGTTATCTGAGCGAACCGGACCAAGCCGAGCCGAGCTAGCTCGTTATCTTAGCGAACCAGACCGAGCCGAGCTAGCTCGTTATCTTAGCGAACCAGACCGAGCCGAGCCGAGCCGCCTCGTTATCCAACCCTACCTGTCACGCACGTAGCTCATCATGCGTGCATACATGTTTCAGTCTAAGAAGGACCTGTTTGGTTGCGTGACTTACTCACCCCTTTTAGTTTCTTTTTAGCCTCTATGGAGCCAAATACATAGACTAAAAGAGAACCTAAAGGTAGTCCTTTAGTTCCCAAGAGGGTGACTAAAGGAGACTAAAGTGGCGCTTTTACTCCTGCTCCTCTCCAACCATATACGAGATTTGCTTCTCTCTCCCGCCATAGGGGCAACATGATTTTTTACAGTTGGTTTAATGATCTTTAGTCCCTCCATCCAAACAGGATAGAGACTAAAGTTTAGTTCAGGAATTAAAGAGATCCAAACAGACCATAAACCTACATGTATCATCACCAAAAAATCAGTGTCGCGTGATAGTTTTCTGGGGCAGTTGATAATGAAAGTGCTGCGTTTCAAACTGGGGTAACCCCACGGATATCCAGCTGCCTGGGGTTCCACGAACCCCGGCAGCATGCAGGCTAGCTTCGTTGTAGCTGGCTACCTGCTCGTGCAAGTGTCTTGCTTGCCAAAGCAGCAGTATGATTGCGTCGGCCGGCCGGCCCGGCCGGCGGCACCACACACAGGTCCACAACCCTGCACGAGCAAGAGCGATCAACGCCACAGGAGAATACAGATCGAATCAGTTCCGGCAGTATCAATATTTTAAACGGGCTATAAAATTTAGCAGCAGGATGCTTAGAACGCTATTGCGCTACTATAATGCGCTGTTTTATACTGCGATGATTATAGCGGCAGCTCCACGAAATCGCTATAGCGCTGCTATAGCACTGCTATTTAAAATATTAGACAGTATGCGTGGCCGGTCGATACACAGCAAACTTGGACTGGCCGGGTCCGGACCGGATCAGGTCCCCCTCCTGGAAGCTATACGGATGGTTGCCACCACCTTTAGGTCCGGCTGTTTGATCGACCGATCATCGGTGAAGGTGGTCCTCGCGATTGTAGGGCGCACGGCCGCGCCATGGGCCATGCAACACACGGTGATCGGCGACCGGCCGATAGGATTTCACATCACACAATGAGCTTTTTTTAAGGAGGCAAAAGCTTTGAAGCAAGTTTTATTAGGAACAAAATGAAATAAAGTGTTGGTTCATCAGCTTTTAAGGGAGGAAAACTAGCTCAAAACCCTTAGAATAGGGGGGGGGGGTGCGGTACAATTTCCCCAATCAAGACTCGGACGCTCAGTGTCTCACCACAGCAGCTCAGACGACCACGAGTCATTTCACATGGCAAGTACGAAAAGAAGTACGAAACGGATGTCAAGACGTGGGGTTTCTGCCTTGACTGTGGTGCTGAAGACTGTTAATGATTGCTTTTGGTACACTCTGTGCCACATAATTAATATGCTGTTTTTATTAAAAAAAGAAAAAATTTAATTTACACCTTTAAACTATCACAAAAGTCCGATTCTCAATCTTCAACTACAAAACCGGATAACAGAGACAATCCAACTATCAAAATCAGACAAATTTAGCCTTTTGATGGTTTTAAAGGTGGTTTTTTTATTTTGTGAACATTTAAAATATTCAAGTTTAAACTACAAAATTCATAAGTAATTTACTTTAAATCAGAAAAATGTGAAACAAGTGCTAGCATTTTTCTAAAAATGTAACATATCTATTGGCATTCTATTTGTCAGTTATTTGGATCCAATTTTTTCATGTTCCTCGTATTTGTTTGTTTGTATTTATGCCTATTATTTTGAATAAAAATAAGATGCGAATAGAGAATAATATATAGGTTATATTTTTAGAAAAAAGTTAGTACTAGCTTTATATTTTTATTTTTCTAATTTAAAATGAATTAGTTTTAATTTTTAGATCTAACCTTATTTTTTTATTTTTTTAAAAAAATATAAAACCATATTTGAACAGTAACGAACGACTCGGTGAACATAATGTCCTGTACCAGCAGTAACCCGTTCAATACTCACGTGGTGGGTGTGGATAGAAATGTTACTCTCCCCATTTGAAAATATAATCCATGACGGTTTCAAAATTGTTTGTTTGATGTATAATTTATCTTACGCTATTATGTTTCTAGCAAGAAAATTATGCCCTCAGGATAGAATTTTTGGCGTGGCCAAAATACGGTGGAATATTCTTCGAACTGCACGAGATCATAAACTAGAGAAAAAGGACAAGATTACAAATTCAGTACGAAGCCCCCCACCACATTCCTAGAAAATAAAGCAAATTAAAATTCAAAGAAACGGAAAAATGTCTGAGCTAGTGTACTGTGGATACATCGGTTTCATTTTCTTACACTTGATCGAGTTGATGAGGTGTGTACACATGTTATCACACTTGAACTTCAGTGTCCATGCATGGTCTCCTTTCTTCTTCGAGTCGGCCTCTCCAGTTAATTACTTGGTCCAGTATAGTGGTTGAGAAAAAAACAGAAGATAGCTACGACCAGTGTATAATTCAACGGTCAGAACTCGAAACCGGAACAGTCCGACAGAGATGGAGGTCAGTCAAGCGGCTTGATCCTGTCCTCAGAAACTGTTGGAACACAGGGTACACGAGCCATCCTGTAACCGCCGGACAGACACATTTCGATCCTCCCCGTTACGTTCACAGCGGGGCTTCCCGCCGCTTTCCCCGGCGCGGAATTCCTCGCCGCTCGGCACACCGATACGCTGTACTACGTCCGCATACGTCCAGGTCGACCGCCAATGGCGGCGGCCGGCGCGCGCGCCCTCGCAAGCGACAAGCCGCCAGCGAGCCCGGTCGGCAAGTGGCAGCGCCGGGGTGGTGGGCTGCCACGGCCAACGGAGGTGGAGTACTGGAGTGCGGAAGGGGGACGGAACCGGCCGGACTGCTTCCAAGGGGTTTCCGGTCGTGCGCTGCGCGACCTTGACCCGATCGATCCGGAGATCGTCGCCGCGCCGCGACGGCGGCAGGATCCTGGCTCGCTAGCTCGTCCGTGGTCCGGCTCCAGCTGCTTGATCCGGTCAAACTCTCGCCCGTGCCTTTCCAGTTCGGCGGTTCCGTCGCTGGGTGCACACGAGTGGGCACGATCGCGACTTCGATGGCACCGGCGGTCGACGGAACCGTCATGTTTTTTTTTTTGATCCGGTAAAACCTAGCAGCTCCGTGTTGTCCCGTTCTTTAGCGGCCCTTCCTCTCTCCCCCGGTTATAAATACGGTCGCTCGTGCACGGACCTTCGGCACACGCACCACGAAGCGCAACAACCAGGGACAAGCGGACAAGCGGGTCCTTTTGTAAAGCCTAAAGCTAGCTAGTGATCGAGAGCATCGAGCCATCGATCTCCTCGACCTCGAACGAACGAGCTCCTGATCGAGTCTTTGTTTACCGCGGCGGCACCGCACGTACTCGGGGCTCGAGCTAGAGGGAGGTTGTGAGTTGTGTTTGTGCTTGTGATTGAGGCCGTGGGCATGGCGCCGGTGTACGCTGCGGGGCTCGGGGCCAGCGGGTCCGGCCTGACGCTGAACCCGGTGGCGGAGCGGGCGCTCACCCGCGGCGCGTCCACGCTGTCCACGCCCATGTCTCCGCCGCCGGCGTTCGGGAACATCGTCACCGTGCTCAGCATCGACGGGGGCGGCGTGCGCGGGATCATCCCGGGCACCATCCTCGCCTTCCTCGAGGAGAAGCTGCAGGAGCTGGACGGGCGGCCGGACGCGAGGATCGCGGACTACTTCGACGTCATCGCCGGGACGAGCACCGGCGGGCTGGTGACCGCCATGCTCACGGCGCCCAACAAGGAGGGCCGCCCGCTCTTCGCCGCCAAGGATATCAACGACTTCTACCTCGAGCACTGTCCCAAGATCTTCCCGGCCGGCAGGTGAGGATCCATCCATTCCAACGAACCCTTGCAGCCTCGAAACGAAGCAAACCTCCTATACTGACTCGTGTATGCATGTTGCGTGCGTCGTGCAGAGGCGGTCCTCTGGGCCTGTTCAAGAACATGTCGGGCCCCAAGTACGACGGCAAGTACCTCCGCTCCATCGTCCGGGAGCTCCTCGGCGACACCAAGATCAGCCAGACGCTCAGGAACGTCGTCATCCCGACCTTCGACATCAAGCTCCTCCAGCCCACCATCTTCTCCAAATACGACGTGCGTGCATCCACAAACAAACACATCTATACTGATTCAGTCCATGCTGCATGTTGTTTTTATCTTGTCCTGCGCCGTTCGGTTCTAACGCGACTGCTATTCACGGCTGCAGGCCATGAACGATGTCTCCAAGGACGCTCTGCTCTCCGACGTGTGCATCAGCACCTCCGCCGCGCCGACCTACCTCCCGGGGCACCAGTTCGAGACCAAGGACAAGGACGGCAAGCCCCGGGCCTTCAACCTCATCGACGGAGGCGTCGCCGCAAACAATCCGGTGAGTCATCATCGTCTGACCACGTATCAACACAAAAGAACACGTTCACACGAAACCATGCACAGTTGGAGCCAAATGTGCTGCTGTCTCTGTGGTAAATGGAGTGTCGTCCACGGCGTTGTACCCTTGTACCACAAGTAGTGATCATCTATCAACCGTTGAGTCTAGACTGATTAGTAATTTAACTGTACAGACAATAAACCAAAAATGATCTTGATGAGCTGCTTATTACTTGTCTGAATCGTGAAGCTGATGAAATGTGCACAAATTTTGCCGCAGACGCTGCTGGCGATGTCGGACGTGAGCAAGCAGATCCTGCTGGGCAACCGGGACTTCTTCCCGATCAAGCCGGCGGACTACGGCAGGTTCATGGTGCTCTCGCTGGGCACCGGCTCCGCCAAGGTCGAGGAGAAGTTCGACGCCGTGCAGTGCGGCAAGTGGGGCATCCTGGGGTGGCTCTACAACAAGGGCGCCACGCCCATCATCGACAGCTTCAGCCAGGCCAGCTCCGACCTCGTCGACATCCACGCCTCCGTGCTCTTCCAGGCGCTGCGCTCCGAGAGGAGCTACCTCCGGATCCAGGACGACGATCTCAGGGGCGACACCTCGTCCGTCGACGTCGCCACCAGGGAGAACCTGGACCTCCTCGTCGGCGTCGGCAGGGCGCTGCTGAAGAGGCCGGCGTGCAAGGTGAACGTGGAGACCGGCAAGAACGAGCCGGACGGCGGCAGGGGCACCAACGAGAAGGAGCTCATCCATTTCGCCAAGATGCTAGTGGATGAGCGCCGGGCCAGGCTCAAGAGGAAGGGCAGCAGCACCCTGTCCCTGTAAACGTGGATAAGCCGGCCGGGATACTCGATTCGTCTGCCAAATACTTGTGTAGAAACTAGAAAATATACATGAGAGGCTAAGCATGCTCTGTAATCCATTCATTTATTCATGTTATCAAATAAAAACCTGAAGTAATCAAATAATATTTTTTTCTAAAGAATGGAATGACAAAAGACATGCATGGTATCGGTGCGTGGAAATAAATAGAAACAAAGTGTGTCGGTTAGACACTTTCAAGAGCCTTTCTAAAATCTATCTAAATCATCATTTAGAGAGGTATTTGAGTAAAAATTATTTTCTATATTTTATACTCTTCAACAGCTTTTCTATATCTTGTGGGTAGTCTAGAGAGCAATTCTCGCTCTCCATATTTGGCTAGCAAGAAATCTGGAATAGAGAAGGTCTATATTTAGATATCCAATTGAAGAGGTTGTTGGAGGGTAATTTTTAACCAAAATCTCTATTCCTAAAAAATATAAAGAGTCTCTTGGATATGCTTTACACATGTATTTTTAACCTTCAACTACAAAGTCCAATTTTCAACATTCAATTATAAAACTGGATAATGAGGTACATCCAACTATCGAAACTAGACAAGTTTGGCTTTTTGGATGCTTTCAAATATGGTTTTATATTTTTTTAAAAAATAAAAAATTATGGTTAGATCTA
Source organism: Panicum miliaceum (assembly GCA_032594955.1). Lineage (NCBI taxonomy): Eukaryota > Viridiplantae > Streptophyta > Magnoliopsida > Poales > Poaceae > Panicum > Panicum miliaceum. The sequence continues at coordinate 4,195,593 of CM064073.1, read as the reverse complement.
AAAATTAAAACTAGTTCATTTTAAATCAGAAAAATATAAAGCTAGTACTAATTTTTTTCTAAAAATATAACCTATATATTATTCTCTATTTGCATCTTATTTTTATTCAAAATAATAGGCATAAATACAACAAACAAATACTAGGAACATGAAAAAATTGGATCCAAATAACTGACAAATAGAGTGCCAATAGATATGTTACATTTTTAGAAAAATGCTAGCACTTGTTTCACATTTTTCTGATTTAAAGTAAATTACTTATGAATTTTGTAGTTTAAACTTGAATATTTTAAATATTCACAAAATAAAAAAACCACCTTTAAAACATCAAAAGGCTAAATTTGTCTGATTTTGATAGTTGGATTGTCTCTATTATCCGGTTTTGTAGTTGAAGATTGAGAATCGGACTTTTGTGATAGTTTAAAGGTGTAAATTAAACTTTTTCTTTTTTTAATAAAAACAGCATATTAATTATGTGGCACAGAGTGTACCAAAAGCAATCATTAACAGTCTTCAGCACCACAGTCAAGGCAGAAACCCCACGTCCGTTTCGTACTTCTTTTCGTACTTGCCATGTGAAATGACTCGTGGTCGTCTGAGCTGCTGTGGTGAGACACTGAGCGTCCGAGTCTTGATTGGGGAAATTGTACCGCACCCCCCCCCCTATTCTAAGGGTTTTGGGCTAGTTTTCCTCCCTTAAAAGCTGATGAAACAACACTTTATTTCATTTTGTTCCTAATAAAACTTGCTTCAAAGCTTTTGCCTCCTTAAAAAAGCTCATTGTGTGATGTGAAATCCTATCGGCCGGTCGCCGATCACCGTGTGTTGCATGGCCCATGGCGCGGCCGTGCGCCCTACAATCGCGAGGACCACCTTCACCGATGATCGGTCGATCGAACAGCCGGACCTAAAGGTGGTGGCAACCATCCGTATAGCTTCCAGGAGGGGGACCTGATCCGGTCTGGACCCGGCCAGTCCAAGTTTGCTGTGTATCGACCGGCCACGCATACTATCTAATATTTTAAATAGCAGTGCTATAGTAGCGCTATAGCAATTTCGTGGAGCTGCCGCTATGATCATCGCAGTATAAAACAGCGCATTATAGCAGCGCAATAGCGTTTTAAGCATCCTGCTGCTAAATTTTATAGCCCGTTTAAAAGATTGATACTGCCGGAACTGATTCGATCTGTATTCTCCTGTGGCGTTGATCGCTCTTGCTCGTGCAGGGTTGTGGACCTGTGTGTGGTGCCGCCGGCCGGGCCGGCCGGCCGACGCAATCATACTGCTGCTTTGGCAAGCAAGACACTTGCACGAGCAGGTAGCCAGCTACAACGAAGCTAGCCTGCATGCTGCCGGGGTTCGTGGAACCCCAGGCAGCTGGATATCCGTGGGGTTACCCCAGTTTGAAACGCAGCACTTTCATTATCAACTGCCCCAGAAAACTATCACGCGACACTGATTTTTTGGTGATGATACATGTAGGTTTATGGTCTGTTTGGATCTCTTTAATTCCTGAACTAAACTTTAGTCTCTATCCTGTTTGGATGGAGGGACTAAAGATCATTAAACCAACTGTAAAAAATCATGTTGCCCCTATGGCGGGAGAGAGAAGCAAATCTCGTATATGGTTGGAGAGGAGCAGGAGTAAAAGCGCCACTTTAGTCTCCTTTAGTCACCCTCTTGGGAACTAAAGGACTACCTTTAGGTTCTCTTTTAGTCTATGTATTTGGCTCCATAGAGGCTAAAAAGAAACTAAAAGGGGTGAGTAAGTCACCCAACCAAACAGGTCCTTGTTAGACTGAAACATGTATGCATGCATGAACTACGTGCATGACATGTAGGGTTGGATAACGAGGCGGTTCGGCTCGGCTCGGTCTGGTTCGCTAAGATAACGAGCTAGCTCGGCCCGGCTTGGTCCGATTCGCTAAGATAACAAGCTGGTTCGGCTCGGCTCGTTATCCTAACGATCACAAAAACCTGCTCAGCTCGGCTCGGTCCAGCTCGCGAGCTGGCTCGGGCAGCTCGCGAGCCAAATACTGACATAATCTCCCAGGTGATATATATCTATACAGATCAAATAAAAAAATATTAGGACAACATATGGTTCTATTCCCATACTTTCAGAACCATATATAATTCTATTGGCAATACTTTTATGATTCATCAACCATACATATTTCATCAATAACATATGCTAACAGAGGTTCTATCTCTTGCAACACGTGTCGAGCGTCCGACCGATAAACAAACATCGAACATATGATCCGTAGCATTACCGAATAACCTAATCACGTTGTCAGTAGGGTATCAAATTCAACATAATTCATAGAGAAACTAAACATGGACGTACGCACGCGGCAATATTAAACGTTGATTGGTGATAGCCAGTCAGATACGCATGCAGCTAGCTTTTCCTTCAGACCAAGATACATCATCCGTAGAATCTCTCTTAATAAAGTAGTATTTGTACCAGGACTCCACACAGTTTCTGAGTTGAGAGAGCACATCTTTGACTTGTCTAGGCATCACATTTTTCTCCTGTGAAAAATTCTGACGTGACTTGTTAATTGTCACGATGTCGTGTATATCACACTTCAAAAAATAAGAATGGATCAATAGCTTCACCATCACGATGTCGTGTATATCACACTTCAAAAAATAAGAATGGATCAATAGCTTCACCAACAAGACCAAGGTTTGCATACTCCATATAAAATCAATAGCGTGAACGTGATAGCTTCTATAAATTAATGATGAATGACGCCATCTTTGATAACTAGTTAGTGATGACTTGAATGTCTTTTTGATGTGTATGAAGGCCATTAGGGAAATAACTTTTTACACTGCAACATTTTTGTTAATGGAGTGACAAATTTCATTAGTTTGTGAATGCATGGTTTCCCAAGATATATTAACAATATAAATGACTGATGAACAAAATATGACATTTGGTCGTGATTAGCGGTTCTAGACCTAATTAAGAGCTTCCAGCTAAATCAAAACCAGCTCGGATCCTTATCTCAAAGACTCAAACTCATACACGTCGACACAAAATATTGGCTCGGTGCGTTGGCGGCTGAGATTTCTTGTGGGCAAAGAGTACGGCCATGGATGTGTAAGTCTTGTCGCGTACTTCTGAATTTCCTGGAGCTTTGACCTGTAGTATTAATTGGACTGAACATTTGATAGGCACATGCATTAATTCACAAGTGAAACCTTGAGCTTCCTGATAAAGCTAATCCCAGCGAGGGGCTTCATATCGATGTTTCCAAGATAGCCAAATCAACAAGAAGAAAATAAAATAGTATTTGAAATTGTCCTTCTTATGTATTTTCACATTATTGTTTCATAGACTCCATATGACATTTAGTTTCATGACTCATCAAGATGAAATTGGTTCCTCTCTCTCTCCTAAATTTTCTGCAATATCACCAAATTAGCTGATGTGTCACTAATTAAATGTGTAAGGAACTCTTATAAAACTAGCATTGAAAATATCTACTATTATCTTAGTAACTAGCGATGGTACATATAATTGAGCGGCTAGTGTGTGGTTTAATCTGAAGCAGCTTATGCAACCCTTCTAATCTGTTCTAGTCTCGTGCCCCCTACTCTCAAATCGGCGGCTTCATCAATATTCCTTGCTGCTAGAAGTAGTGGTTCCACCATTAGAGATTTGCGCAAACATCAATAATTAAGCTAGTTTATTGTGTATTACATGTACTCCGTATTACAGAGGCAGACACTTTGGACGTATAATTAAAGTGCATACAAAGAGCATGCTTAGGCTATCATGTATTCATGTTTATATTGCCTACACAGATACTTTGACCTAGGTACCCCGGCCCATCCATGTTTACGGTGACGTGTTGCCTTTCTTCTGGAGCCTGGCCCGGCGCTCCTCCACCAGCATCTCGGCGAAACGGGTGAGCTCCTGCTCGTTGGTTCCCCTGCTTCCGTCGGGCTCGTTCTTGCCGGTCTCGACGTTCACCTTGCCCACCGGCTTCTTCAGCAGCGCGTTGCCGACGTCGACGAGGCGGTTCAGGTTCTCCTTGGTGGAGACGTCGACGGACGAGGTGTCGCCCTTGAGCTCGTCGTCCTGGATGCGGAGGTACCTGTCGTCGGAGCGCAGCGCCTGGAAGAGCACGGAGGCGTGGATGTCGACGAGGTCGGCGCTGGCCTGGCTGAAGCTGTCGATGATCGGCGTCGTGCCCTTGTTGTAGAGCCACCCCAGGAGCCCCCACTTGCTGGACTCCACGGCGTCGAACTTCTCCTCGACCTTGGCGGAGCCGGTGCCCAGCGACAGCACCATGAACTTGCCGTAGTCCGCCGGCTTGATGGGGAAGAAGTCCTTGTTGCCCAGGAGGATCTGCTTGCTCACGTGCGTCATCGCCAGCAGCGTCTGCAGATTTTGTCAAGTTTTGGTTCACACCATCAGCGTCACACTCCTAGAAAGTCAACAGCCATGCATATTTTTGGTTTGTTTCATTGTTTGTCTAAGAGCAAATTGAATAAGTCAGACTAGGTTCAAAGGCTGCTGATCCATGCATTTGTGGTGCAACAATGTGGACTTCACTGCATGATGACAACACGACCCATCTGCCTTGGTTTAGGCTTGGTTTAATTTGGTGTGTAGCTAAGTGTTCTTTGTGTACGTCGATCTATATGCAGGTTGCTGCCATTAGCACTTAGCATGGTCGTCAGCCGGCCACTCACCGGATTGTTTGCGGCGACGCCTCCGTCGATGAGGTTGAAGGCCCTGGGCTTGCCGTCCTTGTCCTTGGTCTCGAACTGGTGGCCTGGGAGGTAGGTCGGCGCGGCGGAGGTGCTGATGCACACGTCCGAGAGCAGAGCGTCCTTGGAGACATCGTTCATGGCCTGCATGCGTGAATAGCAGTCACGTTGTGAACTAGTATTTTCTTCTTAATACAAAAATACGCAGCTCTCATATATGTGTATTTTCGAAAAAAAAATTGTTCGTGCTCGTACGTCGTATCTGGAGAAGACGGTTGGCTGGAGGAGCTTGATGTCGAAGGTGGGGATGACGATGTTCTGGAGCGCCTGGCTGACCTTGGTGTCGCCGAGGATCTCCCGGACGATGCCATGGAGGTACTTGCCGTCGTACTTGGGCCCCAGAACGACGCTCTTGATGAGACCCAGAGGGCCGCCCCTGCACGACGCGCACGGCACAGCAGTAAGATCAAACCATTTTGCGCCTGGGCTGATCTTGTGTACGTCCGCCATGCATGGCTGCAGAGCAATAGTCCTCACCGTTTGGCCGGGAAGATCTTGGGGCAGTGCTTGAGGTAGAAGTCGTTGATGTCCTTGGCGGCGAAGAGCGGGCGGCCCTCCTTGTTGGGCGCCGTGAGCATGGCGGTCACCAGCCCGCCGGTGCTCGTCCCGGCGATCACGTCGAAGTAGTCCGCGATCCTCGCGTCCGGCCCGTCCAGCTCCTGCAGCTTCGCCTCGAGGAAGGCGAGGATGGTGCCCGGGATGATCCCGCGCACGCCGCCGCCGTCGATGCTGAGCACGGTGACGATGCTCCCGTACGCTGGCGGCGGCGACCTGGGCGTGCCCAGCGCGGACGCGCCGCGGTTGAGCGCCCGCTGCGCCGCCGCCGGGTTCAGGGTGAGGCCGCCGGCGGACCCGTTGGTGCCGGGCTCCGCAGCGTGCACCGGCGCCATGACCACGGCCTCAAAGGCAGGCTAGCTAGCTCAAGCAGCAACCGGCAACCTGCTACCACCGCCGACCTCCGATCTCGAGCCTCGAGAGCTAGTTGTACTAGGGCTAAACAAAGACTTGTTGTGCGTGAGATGCCTTGGCAACCGGCGCCTTTCAGGCCCGTTCGTTCGCGCTTGTCTCTGGCTGTATTGCGCTCTTTGTGGTTGGTCTCTGTGTCCGTGTGGAGCTGAGTGCATCCTGGGTTGACGCCCTCGAGCTGGTATACTGCAGGGCAGGGTGGGAGAGAACGGAGCAACACGGTGTACCGCGTGATGGCGCCTCCCGATAAGAAATGGTCGCGCGCTCCTGTTGCGCCGTGCCCTGGCGATGGAACGGAACGGAGCTGATGGGATGGGACTATGGGAGTGGGAGGGTACGGGTGGGCGGGTCAAAGGTTGAACGGGTCAGCGCGAAGGCGCAGAGCAGCAGCCGAGTCCGAGGCGCCGAGCACGCGGGCGGGCCCAGGGGACGAGGAGGACCATCCCGTCGCCGTCGCGGGGCCGCGGTGGGCCGGTGGGTCGGGACGATCGGATCGGGTCAAAAAGGTCGCGCACGAATTTCTTAACCTGGGAGTCCGGCCCGGTTCCGCGCTTCCGCTTCGGCGGGATGGGCCGGAAACTTTTGCTTCCGCTTGCGACTTGCGAGTTCGGCGGGGGCGATTGGGCGCGGAGGCTGCCGCAGCCACGCTACCGCGTGGTTGGCCGCACCGGACCTCGCCGGTATACACGGGTGGAGGTATGGGCGCGCCGAGCGGCGGCGACCGGTGAGAGAGGAAATCCACGCCGCGAAAGCGGCTGGAAGTCTCCTGGTGCCATGCTCCCTGCGGATGGGGACGACGAACTAGTTGCTTCAGATGACGATCCGTCCGTCCAATTTTGCTTCGGTCTCGTGGTACAGTTTGGAGCTCTGAACTCTGACCGCTGATTTTTCGTTCCTCCGGTCATATATAGCTAGCTGTTGCACTTTCTTTTTCTCAAATCATGGACTGCAAGTAACTGGAGGCCAACTCAAACAAGAGAAGGAAGAACATACACACTACTGAAGTGTCAAGTACGCACAGTACCTATGCTTGATCAAACGTTTAGGAAAATTATTGCCTTTTTTTAGTTTTCAGGAATGTGGTAGGAGGCTTCGCCTTTGATCTTGGTTCTACGCTTCAGAATCATCAGTACGACCCTCATGCAAAAAAAAAAAGAAGCAGCCATTGTCGTTACCCTTGTTCTATTGGGGTTAGTTTGGCCATCATCACGCGTGTGCGCGCTTGCTGTCTGCCAGATTTTAATATTTGACGAGGCGTGATTAGCACCCCCAAAAGCTCGCCGCCGGCGACGACGCATCTTTTTGCACGGAAAGCTTCCATCTTTTCGCACACTTAATCTACCTCGTGCGGTTCGGGGAACATTCCGTCGCGTCTTTCCAAGCCGAACGTTCTACTGCCAAGACGGCGTTTCTTAATAAAAAGGCAAACAAAGATAACCCTGGTCCAACACGTGATGGGAGAGTACCACAAGCTAACTAAGCTCCATCCACCATGCATGGATTAACATTCAAAAGGGAGCATTCAAAAACCATAGAAAAGGGTACGGAAGCTGAACCCACTCACGGCGTATAAGACGTTGGTCGTAAACGGGGTAGCCGCACACAGTCTACATACGCAGCTTTAATTTCCTCCTAAAACAAAAAAAAGGACAGGAGTACCAAACATGACAAAGGCATGCATGCATGCATCACCCGTAGAACATCTCTTGTACCAGCCAGTAGAACTTGCTGAATTTCTACTGGCTGTTCCTGCTGGGTTCAGATAACTTCTCTGACCTCTCTATATCATGTGTACACATATATTTCCTCGAGTGGAAACTGACTTCCCACGTGTCTTGGACTTGGTTGATTTTGCCACGATGCCGTGCGTGTACCACTTCAAAATAAGGATGGGCAAAACATGAGCAGCTTTCCAAATTCAGGCGGCTAGCTGTAGCCAACTGCATGCCAGCAGGATCAATGTTTTACTTTGGCATAGTAGTATGTGACAGTATCGGTCTATTATCTTCAGTAGCGTGGACGTGTTAGCTGCTAGTGTGAATTGATGGCCCATCACGCTATCTTACTTTGAGTACGATAGCTATCATAAATTAAACAAAAAAAGTTGAGTATGGTAACAAGTCGATAAACAGGATTCTGTGGACAATGTTATTAAAGCTAGATAACAGTGAGTTTGGATGTGTGTCATTGCCATGGAGCAAGCAGCTTACAATGCGACATTTTCTTTGCAGTGTCTAGAGTGTTCAACCGGCTGAAATGGTCTTATTAATTTGTGGATGCAGTCCTTTTTCCAATGTATATACTTGTGGAGGTTGACGAAAATATGATGGAGCAATGGTGAATTTGGGGGGTACTGTTCTTTGACCTGCAGGCTAAACCAGAACCAGTTACGTTCAGGCATTATCCCATATGTGTTAATACTCAATACTGATCAATAGTATAGCTCTGTTGGTTTACTGAGATTTCTTGTGGGCAAAGTGTACGACTATGAATGTTAGTCCGCCATTTACTTAGAATTTTTGTAGAGATCTAACAAAGAGTAGCATTGAACTGGATAAACACATTGAAGAGCTAGAAAAGAAAACTTAGATGTTGGGTCTTTCAAAAAAAGTTAGATGTTGGGGAAATGAGGCCGAAGACTTCCCCCCACCTCAAAGCATCATGCCATGGAGATGCTATCGCTTTAGAGGAGGGAAATGAGGCTGCAGAGATTAAGGTACGAAGAAATTTGTGTATCCACAACACCTCGAGGGGCCAACGGCACCCCCGGGATAGCAAGGAGTGCCTTGAGCCAGATGAATTGCTCATGAAGAAATGCGAGCTTGCTGAGGGCTTAGGACTATGGAACTCCGCCTGAAGAGCGAAGACCCTTGGCCTCACAATGAAAATGGACCAGAGAACCTAGGATCTCAAAGGTACAAGGATCATGCGGACAACACCAGGCCACCCTGGCAGAAAAGCCTCTGGAAGATGTGGTTGTGAAGGGAGGTGAGGCCATTTGCCCTAAAAGTGCTCTTCATTCTTGCCCTTGCCCACAAGGAGGACCACTACCGGAAGCAGCAAGTTTGCCGAGTGCCCCAGGCACTCGGCGAAGGCCCAAATACACTCGGCAAAGGGTTTGCCGAGTGTAACACTCGGCGAACCATACTCGGCAAATTTTCACTCGGCAAACAGTGGGTTTGCCGAGTGTCGATCGTCGGGCACTCGGCAAATCTTGTGATTTTCAGATTTCGTTTGCTTTTTTTAGAATTTAACAACCATTCAACCACACGTTCGTGGTCGTATTTTTTAAAAACAATGTTCAAAATTTCTTTTCATTTCCTGGTTGAGACCTCAATACGGACTCCATAATATGTATATAATTTTTCCACTAATTATAATCCATCATTTCATGTACCTGCAGTTAAAATTTGACATGAATAAAAAAATTTCTATTAATGCAATCATTTCATTAAAAATAGCAAACAAACCACAAAATATACCAACTTTTACTATGGATTACAAAATCTCATACGTGGGGAGTAGAAAAAGTGTGGAGGCTAGGGGACGATTTTTTTTTGTTTGCCGAGTGTCCGGGGCGAGGCACTCGGCGACCTTCTTGAATTGCCGAGTGTTGGCGGCTGGCACTCGGCGAACGGCCATTCTTTGCCGAGTGTCGGCCTCCAACACTCGGCAAAGGACTAACGGCCGGCGCAGTCCGGTGACGGACGGTGCACGTGCGGTGCACGCGCCGTTGATTTACCGAGTGTCGGATCTGTGCCGAGTGTCTATAAGCGGTTTGCCGAGTGTCGTATTTCTGGCACTCGGCAAACGACCTTATTGCCGAGTGTGATATGTTTGCCGAGTGCCCGGTTGAAAACACTCGGCAAAGAGGCTGTTTGCCGAGTGCCCGAAATAAAGCACTCGGCAAAATGTTTACACTCGGCGAATTTTCTGTTTCCGGTAGTGGACCTGTCTAAAATTACCTATTACCCCGAAGTACCTCGTATTCTCAGGTTGAGGGTAGGAGGGCTTTTCAGTCATTAGCCAGTCGATGGAGCATACTCACTTCATCTTTCAGAAATGCAAAGAATTGTTTTCGAAGTAAAACAACACGTTTAGCTTGTTGATAATATCAAAGTAGTATGTGATAAAAACATGTGACAAGATAAAATGGAGCACTTATGCCAAAGCAATGCACGAAACACGAACAGCTAGATAACGTCTGAAGATCTATTCGATCGGGATCCATTTCAACTGTCACCAAGCTTGGTTTTGAAATCCTGCTTCGGAATAAATAAGCTCGTTCTGCCGCCGGCGCCGCTCGTCGGAGAGCTGCTTTGCAAACTTGGTGAGCTGCTCGGCATTGGTGCCCACGCCAGGCACCTCCTCGATCCGGCCTGTCTCCAGGTCCACCCGGGAGACGTTCTTGTTCAGGAGCCTCTTCCCAATCCTCACCAGTCTATCCATGTTCTCCTTGGAGCAGTCGTCCATAGAGCCCGCGCTGCCCGTCAGTTGATCGTACTGCATTTGCACGACAGCTAGTCATGTAAAAGATATGAGCAGCAGTAAAAAAAAACTGGAAGTGGAGATGGAGTTCATCTATGTCCGTGTGCCTGAATCCGCAGGTAGTTTTGGCTGGAGCGCAGGGCGCGGAAGAGGACGCAGAGGTTGATGTCGACCATGTCGGCGCTGGCGGAGTTGAACATGTCGACGATGGGGGCAGTGCCGTCCTTGATGAGCCAGTTGAAGATGCCCCACTTGGCGGCGGCCTTGGCGCAGTACCTGCGGTTCCGGTTCGACCCGCAGCCGAGGGAGATCACCATGAACTTGCCGTAGTCTGCCGGCTTCACCGGGAAGAAGTGCTCGTTCCCCAGGATGATGTCCTGGGACACATGGTTCATGGCGCACAGAGTCTGCGCGTGACCGGTTCACTCGGAGCATGAGACCACGCTCCATGCATATGTGAGCTATGGTGCATGCTGCAAGGCGCTAGCTTACGGGATTGTTGGCGGCGAGGCCACCATCAACGAGGTTGAAGGCCCTCCTCCTGCCATCCTTGTCCTTCGTCTCGAAGTAGTGTGGTGGGAAGAAGGTTGGTGCCGCCGAGGTACTCATTGATATGTCCGACAGGAGCGCATTTTTCGATGGCTGGTGCCTCAACTGACCATAAAACAGGATAGGTAGCATGAAAGCAACGAGTTAACTAAAACACAAACAAAATCTCTTTTGAGAACCATTAGCAACAAGTGTGCTCATATGAAACGGAAGTTGTTGGTCGTGATTGGACTATACTAAGACTAGCAGCCTTAAAAGGTATACAGGAAAAGCTAGGTGGTTGGATCACAGCCCATAAGGGCCTGTCGCCTGATAACCCAAACCCAAATGCATAAGAAAGTAGCACAGATAATCATATAACAATTTCTACTTAGTCAGATAGGTGGGATCATATTCATTACTGGAAACTAGAATATCCATAGGTGTCAAACACCGACAAGCAAATGCTAAAAACCGTCAGATAAATACCACAAGAGATCTACCGACAGAGGAAAATATTTGTTTGATTGGTAGCCCTAAAAAATTATTCGTGATGGCAGTTTCTGAGGGTGATCATAAGGAAATTTACCAGTGTCAAAGTATTTGTGACCTCTACCCTCAAAATTACTTATCAGGAAAAAAAAACAGGGATGTTTTACCTATCAGGGAACATCCTTCAGGTTTAATATTATTATGTGTGTCGGTACTGAGCCCATCAAGAAACAAGATTGATTATAGTAATAGTTGTAGCCATCAAAAAATGTCCAACTTTTATTTCCACGAGAGTTTAAACGAATCTGGTAAGTTAATTAAAATTTTCCTTAGAGTTCTGAAGAAATCAACAAGGTAAATTAAAATTTCCCTGAGTATTACACTAGAACAACTAAAAAAAATGTTTTCCCCAGTGAGTCCATAAAAAAGTGCCTCAAGTAAAGTTTGGTTAGTGGTACCCTCAACAAAGTTAAAAAAAAAGGAGAGAACACAGAATCACCATATCCCTCTCTTATATCTACAGATTGGAGCCTGCTCAATACTTCAGTTACCTCAAAGGTGGAGAAAATCGTTGGTTGCATGTATGCAATGTCGAAGGTCGGGATGACAACGTTGGTCAGCGTCCTGTCCAGCCTCGTGTCGCCGAGATACCGACGTAGCAGCGCATGGAGGTACTTGCCATCATACTTGGGCCCGCACACCATCTTCAGCTTGCTGGCGATCTTGGACCGGATTGGGTTCCTGCAAAATGCATGGTGATCACAGACACATCCTTAGAACAGTCACCATGTGTATGAGCAAACTGTTGTCAAGTATAATTTTGTCATGCATGTTTGGTTACTTCCGTCGGAAGATTTTGGGGGAGTGGTTAATGTAGAACCGCGCCAGGTCCTTGGCGGCGAACAGAGGTCGTCCATTAGCGTCTGGGGCTGTAAGCATCGCAGTCAAGAGGCCACCGGTGCTAGTTCCAGCAATGACATCGAAGTAGTCTGCAATCCGAGCATCAGGCCCATCTAGTTCCTACACATAGGCACCGCACAATGGATGGACTCAGGAGACACCATCCCTGACATAAATGAAACACTAGATGAACTCATCTCTTAATTACTTGGAGCTTTGCTTCAAGGAAGGCGAGGATGGTGGCCGGGATGATTCCTCTGATGCCACCGCCGTCGATGCTCAGGATGGTGACCAACTTGAGCTTGTGAGGGGACGTCCAGCGTGCACCTTCTGCTGAACTAGCACTTGTCATCTTGGATTCCTTTTTTGTGGCACAAAGCAAGCTATGCACTTATGAGTTATGAGAAGGGACAGGAAAAAAAATATCGTGAAGGTAGTACTAGGAAAGGGACCATTAAGATTTTTATAAAGCCAGTAAATTATACACCGAGCTGAATCATTATTTTTAAATGGCCTGTAGTTAGAAAAGCAATCAGTGGCAGACATCTAGAACCACCAAAGGCACACCAACCAACATTTCCACATCAATGTGGAGCATCAATTCATTGCACCTCAATTCAATATGCAACCACCAATTAATTGCACATCAATATACAACAAATCATCACAGCAAGTTGAACCACCAATTGCACATCAATCCAATATGCAACCACCATTCCACTCCATTTGGAGTGTCGCCACTAATTCCATGGCCTGATGAGAATCCGGAATGCAAAGAGCCAAAGACACAAGCAACAAACTGTTCATATCATCAGTTTTGCATGAACCTGCAACTTCTAAACGGGCTGCAACAGCCCATGCATTAAGGAAGGGGTATAAAATGATGTCAGTGTAAACAAAAACAGTCATGCTTACAGTCACAACATAAAAGTTTGTGCTTGCTACTTTCAAGTTTCAAGGGTAAACATTTGGTTTACCTTCTTTTCCTTTACATATGATTTGCTCATAAAGCTTCTTCGCTGACTGGCAAAACAGAATTTCCAAATCATGCAATAAGCCAGTCTACAAACACGACGTCTATAAATACAAGCTCCAAAACACAAGAGAGGTTACCATCTGGTATCTCTTTACTTAGGCTGACTGGCTGATACCAAATAGTTGAAATCAGACAGATTGCCGGCAAAGGTTTGCAAAGTTCAGAGGGGCTTGGTTGCATTTCATCTGGCAATGAAACAATTAAAAGTTTCCTGCTTATTGCATCGATTCAGAATGTCTTATCAATGATTTCCTGAGACAGATAGTAGGACCATCCTCACGAGTCAAATTCAACCTGCCATCCAGCATACAGTGTTTAATGGATAGCATGACTGAGAAATAAAACTAAAGAAACTGATACAAATCTGGATCACATGAAGCATGAACATTTTACGATGTTGAAGGAGCTATTATTCATGGATCATCGTGTCAGAAAGTTCATATACTACATTGTAATACCACTTTGTCTGAATGAAAATGTAATGTGTACCATACTTAAGAAAATGAAGATTCGAGTGTAAACAAATACGATAACTGTGCACATTTTATTGATACTATCAACCTAAATTGTCAAAGTAATACAGAGAACAATAACAGCAAATGAATAAGTTCTGAATATATAGTCTATGGCACTTTCTTCAGAAAAGAAAAAGAAAAACATGTAACTCACGTTTCCATCTCATACAGTTTGCTGTGGAAGCCCCCTTTCCAGCCCAAAGCAGTGAACTTAAACTTCTTTTTCCTGGGAGTTCGATGTCTAATGAAAAATCTCTCCTTTCCTAGTGTTAGGTTAAATTTCCAGTCATGTTTCCATTGGATAACCAGCAGAAATATCAGAGTCGCAGGATGAACCATTTGTTATATCCTGTTTCTTTTCCTTTTTTTTTTGAACTATACCCTCTTTCTGATCACAAGATACTTGTTAGCACTGAAATAGTTCGATTAGGTTGTCTGCCTCCAGAACAACCATTCAGGTATGCTCAATTATTGGTTTTCCTGTCGTTTACTGGGCATAACACCAGCACATGGATAACCAGAACAAGCATCTGAAGAAAGAGCCAGACATGTTAATTTCCTGCTGATTTGAAAATTCTTCATCACTCAGCCTAGAATCTGTTACCATGTGTCTTGCGCCTTTATTATACACCTGTTAATTTAATGTCATTAGAAAACTATAAAAATGTAACAACCATGGCAATATGTAAAACAACAGAAGAGCATAACCTGCAAGGTTTCCGCTTATAGAATACACTTGTGAAAGAAGTATTCAACATTAAATTCACGCACATGGTGAACAAAGGATCTATAATTCTATATGACCGCATTTATGGAAAAAAGATTAAATGACTGACAGATAACATGGATACGTGAACCACTGGTATCATATAAAATTCAGATCTTGCCATGTTCAAAATGAAAAGTTGTGGAAGAAGGGCAAATGGATGTTGATGTGAACAAAATGCATTCAGATCTTTTAGAATTCAAACACAATTATTAGCAGCATATAAATTGAGTGAAATTAATACTGATAGATCAACCATTGAAAAAAAATGTTTCACAAGATTTTACCGCATTTTTTGTTAAAAAATATTAAGTAAAGTTCTCTCTCATAGAACTTGCCATGTTCAAAATGAAAAGTTGTGGAAGAGGGGCCCATTACATGTTCACCGTACCACAATCCACGAACGAAGCTACACAAAGAAGCTTCCTGCATACTATTTACAAGATAAAGGTGGCACAGCACAATATTTACAAGCAAGATAATTGTTTCATCAGATTTTACCAAGATGCAGCAAGATACAGCGATTGTGGCACGAAAAGAAGAAAAAAAATCAGTGCAAGAGAGACAGCTGCGCACTGCCGAAAACATCAACTCCAACCCGCATTGGTACCTGGTAGTTGCACACAGCCACCGATGTCTCAAATCAACAAACCTCCCTTCTCAACAGTTAGAATGACATATGCCGTGACCTGACCCATTACCCAATCACGAATTCACGATAATCAGAGCCAGAGAGACAAATAATAGATGAAAGATGAAGAAATATAATATCTCAAAGCGAGCATTCTCACCAACCCAGCGGCCAACAGGCAACAGCTATTCACGCAAGCACAGGCAACCACCCCTCAGCAGGCAACTACGTGAGTTTAGCAAAGGATGAGTTGGGGATGGAGACGAGCTTTGCCGGAATCAAGCGTCGAGCGCGACGAGGAAGCCAAGGCGGGGAGCATGAGGTCGTCGAGGTGGCGCTCCCGCTTCTGCGCGTGGAGTGCCCAGCTCTCGCAGCCGAGCACGCTCATGCCGGCTTCCTCGCCGCCGCTGCCGCGGCCGCCGGGAGGAGGGGGTGGTGGTTTGGCCCACGGCCTTGATCTGGACCGGATCCGGGTGATCGGGTTTTCGCATTGCGCGCAACCTGCCTCGTCTACTTAGGCTTTTCAAGGAATATGGGCTCTTAGGTCCGCTGAACTAGCGATTGGGCCGAGCTAAAGACAAAACCGACTCTTCGGCCTGTGGCAATTGAGACGAAACGATCCCTAAAAAACACAGACAGAGCCAAACGTTTTTAAGACAAACTTGATGTTTTTTTTACGCGAACTACGGCGGGCAAGATGCCAGCCTGAACTTGTTAATACTATGTGGCAAACCACAGATTACAAAACGGTGAGGTACAACTCAACACAAAAAGAAGAAAACGCAGCCCGTCCAACTCTAAAGACAAGACATAACAAGGGCTAAGGAACAACCACCAATCATCGAATAGTCGCCACCAAACAATATGCTCGCTAAGTGTACCATAACCATATCGCATTCACACCACCCCTTGTAGCTATACTGCTCCATTATCACCCTCCAACTGAGGGTCCACCCAATGGAATGGGGACTAAGGATAATGGGAGACGTGCCAACCACAGCTCACTGGACACGACAACCTTCCTTGAAGTTGGGGGTAGCACCATTTGCAGCACATCCAGGTTCCACGTACTGTCATCCAACACCAAATAAAGAGAGGAACCTTTAAAAGGAATAACAGAAGAGGTGGACATAAACACCGCCCGACATTTAATTTGATACACCACCAACAAGGAGAATGCCGACGGAGTAGAGACGCCGAGGACGAACACTAGCCGAACCACGGCAATAGCCATCAACCAACACCAAGCAGATCTAAAAAGAGAACGCACGGAGAAGAAAGCAGGAGGCTCCACGGAAAACCACCGGCAACAATAGGGAGAACTCGGCAAGAGCGGAGGTCAGTGCGAAGGTGAAACACCTTCCCGCGCACCAAGCGCGATGCTTTCGCCGCACATCAGCCAAAAATGGGATAGGCATCAGGCGCAGGAGGACCGAGCTCAGGTGAAACTCCTCCCCGCGCACCGAGCGCGTCGCTTTCGCTGATCGATCAAAATTCAACACGCCACACGCAAGCCGAGTAGAGCGGAGACGAAGCAGCGCTCCCCGCTGCCACCAAGTCGTCCGCTGCAAGAATCCCGGCGAAGCAAGACGAGACCCAACACCATCACAAACTACTCCGGCCGAAACACCATGGAGCGCGCAGCAGCCATGACGGCCACCACGAGCATGCCACACCGCCCAGGCCACAGCGTGCAGCTGCGGGCCCGACCAGCGCGGAGCAGGAGCCCCCAACCCCAAAGCTGAGGCAAGCAGCAGCCGAGCGGAGCAGGGTTGTGCTGCTCGGTACCGGCAGTAAGGAAGACGGAGAGAGAGGGAACGGTAGGCTGCCGCCTTCCTCCCGGTTTATGGCAGATCAGGACCCCCGAGACCGGATCCGACCACAAGGACTGCACGGGGGGGGGGGGGGGGGGGGGGGGGGTGGGGGGGGGGGGGGGCGCACAAGACGGTGCGGCGGTGGCCGGAGCAGGGCGCCGACGGGCGCAGCGCGGCGGTGGCGGGCGCCCCACCCGTCCCCTCACCGTGAGCATGCCCGGACCAAGCGCCGGATGCTGCACCTTCGGGGAGCATGAGATCCGGCCCAGGAGGGGGCGGATCTAGGCGTCGAGGCTCCATGGACGGCCACAGCTTCAGGGAGGAGCTCGGCAAGGATTCGGGGGTGGGGGAACAAGAGGGAGGCGGGTGAATGGCGGAGAGCGCCCCCCACCCACCCCCCCCCCCCCCCCCCCCCCCCCCCCCCCAGCCGTCCCGGGCACCGGCACGGGCTTCCGGCGGCGGCAAGGGCAGGGAAGGGGGGGAGCTGTAGGTGCCGGCGGCACGGTTCCGCCCGAGTCACCCTTAGAGGCGGCACGGGGCCGAGCGTTTTTTCCCTTCAGTCGCCAAACTTGATGTTCAAATATCCCTCCAAAAAAACTTGATGTTCAAATATTCTCACGCACACAACCTGGCTACATAGCATCACATAAGAAAATGGAGAAATAAGGACCTCGTGCTCTCATCTTCCCCCCGAATTGTATTCTTAGGGTTCTGCCCTAATCATAGGCGCCTCGTGCCCTCCATTCCCGGATTTGCCGGTATCAGTGAAAAATTATTCAGATATTCCCCTTAAAAAACCACAAAAAAATGGAGAAATAAGGACCAAGCATGCAAATTACAGCATTCAGTTCTCCATTCCGTATCAGTTTACACGAGCTATGAACTGAGCAATTAGGAATCACTACTAACACGTTACGAGTATGATGCATTCACCGTTATGCACTTATGTTGTATATAAATAAGGCACAGTATTACAAATAAGCTTAGTATGGCAGCTAACGAGCACATTGGATCATGGCAATTCAAAACTTTGAACCAAAATTTAGGAAATAATTTCAAGTAAATGTGAAATAATTTTAAGCACATTCTGTAGCTCTATTATTTCCTCTAACTTCTATTTTCGGGGTTTATTTCCGTTTCCTTATTTGCTACTAAGAACATCCACCGTCATTTTCGCCCCTATTACACCAAAAATCCAATATCAATGCCACATAAATGCTTGTTGTTCCGGATACGTATCTTTACCTCTTTATTAAACGAAAAGATAAAAGAGTATTGATCCTCCATACCATAGAAGCTCATAATTAAGTCTTTTTTATACTCTATACCACTGCACATATTTGACTTCTCTAGCTATCACATTTTCCAAATTGGGAAGTTGTCATGTGTCTTAGTTTTTTTTTACTAAATACAGTATAGACGCACACGCTCACATACACGCACGCATACTGACCTTTATAAATACACTCACGCAACCCTACCCCTGTAATTACATACAGACTGAGCTGACTGATCCTTGAGATTAACTAGTTTGCCACGCATTGTGCAGCTACTGCCACTTCAAATTAATTAAGATTGGATAATACATTAGTAGGTTTCCACACATCAGCCTGTAATCAACTGGATCAAGGTTTGCATAGTAGTAATAATAGCATTATTAGTCCATATTCCAGAATATAATCAATAGCGTGAACGTGTTAGCTTCCGTGGATGATGACGACCATTTTTTATTATTATTATGACAACCACACCAAGAGCACATGACCGGGTTTCTTCCATGACTCTTGTTTAAACTTTTGCACGACTAGAAGATGTAACTATTATTCAACTTATGTGCAACTTTCCCCTAATGACGTGGCTGTGGCCTGTTTAATTGGATACGTGTGCATCGCTGCTACATTATGTACCGTACGTGCAAGCGACCTTACAAATTACAATCGAAATTCCTTAAATGGCTAAAATAAGTTCGCTAATGTCTGGAACTCTGGATGCTGTCGTGTCTTTCCAAAGTAAACAGAGATGGTTTAAAATATGAAATGAGCTTGCTGTGCTGTTCTCAACCTAAGCCAAACTAATGCCAGCTCAAATCAGATCCTTACCTCAAACTTATACTGTTATACAACGTGGCAACGTCAACACTCAATAGAGCTAGCCACGTCGTTGGGTGAGATTTCTTGTGGGCAAAGAATACGGCTATGAATGAGCGTGTCAGGCCGTCGTCTACTCGGAATTTGCTGAATTTGAGAGTTTATTAGTATCTTTTTTATGTAACAGGAGGGGCAAGCCCCTACTGATTATATTAATAAAAGAAAGTTAAACAAGGTTACATGAAAGGCAGACAATGTAAGAAAAGTCAAAGCAAAGGGACAAAAACAACAAACAAACAAAAAGATCTTGAACACCAGCTAGGGAAGTCTCGCCTCAAGCCACGACTCCATCTCTTCTACTCTGCTTTGTTTGGCCTTTAACAGAATGAGCTTGAACTTCTTGGTGAATTTTGTTTTTTATGCCTGTACTGTTGGGTGCAAGTCATCAAAATCTCAATCGTTCCTAGTTGTCCAAATACACCAGGACATAAGAATGATGATCTCCAACGCAAAAGGAACATCCAGGCTTCTTCTTATTCTCGCAAAA
Source organism: Panicum miliaceum (assembly GCA_032594955.1). Taxonomy (NCBI): domain Eukaryota; kingdom Viridiplantae; phylum Streptophyta; class Magnoliopsida; order Poales; family Poaceae; genus Panicum; species Panicum miliaceum. The sequence goes on along the minus strand of CM064073.1, from coordinate 4,176,029 downwards.
GTCTGAGGAAGGGGTCTAGTGGTAATGTAATTGACACCCCAATTGAGGTCCAGCAAGCTTTGGCGAAATTACACCTGAGGATGAGATAGACAGAAGTCTCTCTTCTTTGTAAGATACAAAGGTCGTAGGTAACCGAATCCAAGGTTATTCCTTTTCTCTGTAGTAGATCTCTTGTGTTAATCCTGTCCTTGAGGAGCAGCCAGAAGAAAACCTTATCTTTCATTTGGGCTTTTGCTTTCCAAAGCAATTTGAAGATGGGATGAATCCTGTTATGACCTATGAGTGCCTGATAAGCTTTGGCAGTAGAGAAGATGACATTTCCCTAGATGTAACTCCAGATATCATGTTCTTCTGTGGGCTGCCAGTCATTTAACCTTTGAGCTATCACCTGATACTGCTGGAAGGTTTCAGTTGTAAATGCCAAGTGAAAAAGATCTGCCGGCCCATTTGAGTTTTTTTGCAAGCTTAAGTGGGATAGAGGGGTTTTTAACAAATGAAAAAAGCTCTGGGAACTGCCATTTCAGAATCTCACCATTCCAGAGTTTATTAGTATTGGACTGAACGAACACAGATTTGAAAAATACAAGCATGATGAGATCTTTCAAAACAACATTCGAGACGTTCGTCCAGAATTGCTTTATTACAAGTAAAATAAAATAAACCCGTTATTAGCTTATTTACAATACACATCAAACTGGTACGTGACGACAACACGGGGAAATGAATGGAATGGAATGGAATGCAAATGCCGACAAATCATGGAAACGCGTGCAGCTAGCTAGATAACGTTGAAAACACAGTCAACTGTGCCATCAGATTTAATTCTACTTTGGAAGCTTCTGGCGCCGGCGTCGCTCGTCGGAGAGCTGCTTCGCGAACATGGCGAGCTTCTCGGCGTTGGTGCCCTCGCCGGGAACGTCCACGTTCCGGCCGGTCTCCAGGTCCACCCGGGAGACGGTCTTGTTGAGAAGGTCCTTCCCCATCTTCACCAGCTTGTCCATGTTCTCCTTGGAGCAGTCGTCGATGGAGCCCGCGCTGCCCGTCAACTGATCGTACTGCAACCATTTACAAGACAAATTGTCAGAACTTACATTCTTTATTGGTCACACATGCTCACAGCATGTTGAGAACAAAATGAAAAAAAAAGGATCTTTCCAATGCGTGCCTGAATGCGCAGGTAGTTGTGGCTGGAGCGCAGGGCCCTGAAGAGGACGCAGAGGTGGATGTCGACCATGTCGCCGCTGGCGGCGTTGAACATGTCGATGATGGGGGCCGTGCCGTCCTTGATGAGCCAGTTGAAGATGCCCCACTTGGCCGCGGCCTTGGCGCTGTACCTGCTCTTCCGGTTCGACCCGCAGCCGAGGGAGATCACCATGAACTTGCCGTAGTCCACCGGCTTCACCGGGAAGAAGTCGCCGTCCCCAAGGATGATGTCCTTTGTCACCTCGTTCATCGCACACAGCGTCTGTGCACACGCCGGCCAGTTCATGAGATCAGTGAAGGCATTGACATGAGTGAGGCGCGCGTGTGATGCTGCTGCGAACAAGGTGCTTACGGGATTGTTAGCGGCGAGGCCTCCGTCGACGAGGTTGAAGGCCCTGGTACTGCCGTTCGCGTCTTTCGTCTCGAAGTAGTGTGCCGGGAAGAAGGTTGGAGCGGCGGAGGTGCCGATTGAGATGTCCGACAGGAGTGCATTTTTATACGGTCGTTGCTTCAGCTGATCAAATTAAACCAGGGCAGAGGCAGCACACATGCAACGAGTTAATAATTGAGAAATCAACAAAAAAGATATATTCTCCATTGACACTATTGCGACTATAGATGATAAGCATTAGCTGTTAATGACGGTGATCCGATCATAAGGGCTGACCAAGGTATGTAGAAAAATACTAGTTAGTTGGTTAATAACCCATCAAACCATGTCTTGGGTTTTCCCAAAGTGCAAGCTACAGAGACTGGAGAGACAGAATAACCCAATTGCATACAGTAGCAGACAGTGATATACGTGCGATAGTTTCGACGAATTCACATAAATGGGCAACCAACAAAATGTGTAGTTTAGATCAGGGGGAAAAGAAGGTTCGACCTATCATGCTTACTATGAACATTTATTTTATTTTATATACTGACTGCTTCAACAATTCACTGGCTTGGCTAGTCTGCAAAGGAAATTGCTTCTTCCGGGATCCTATTATGATTCTACGAGACTACGGCTCTTTTGCACGCTGGTTTGCTTCGAGATCTAGTTCCTTTAAATCTCCTTCCCAATCCCTGTTGCCCTCTTTTAGGGGTTATCATCGCTCTACGGTAACTGAATTTTCCTCACATTGTTTCCATTTGCAGTAGTGACAATTTAGTAGCTGTTCAGGCCTGGTGCTTAATTCTGGGTGATGAGCTCAGGAGCATAGCACAGGATGAACTATTAAGTTACCTCAAAGCTAGAGAAAATCGTGGGTTGAAGGAACGCAATGTCGAAGGTTGGGATGATCACATTAGTTAGCGCCTTGTCCAACCTCAAGTCGCCAAGGTACTGACGAAGCAGCGCGTGAAGGTACTTGCCATCATACTTGGGGCTCCTTACCATCCTCAACGTGCCAAAGATCTTGGACAGGATCCAGTTCCTACAAAATGCCCGGGGATCATTACCATGCATCCTTTCTGTCGCAATACTAGTACTGAGTAAATGTCTCTTCTGAACTGTTAAAGAAAAACGAGTCTAGTGGCAGTATAATTTTGCCATGCACTACTTCTGTGGGAAGATTTTGGGCGAGTGGTCGATGTAGAACTGCGCGAAATCCTTGGCGTCGAAGAGTGGCCGTCCGTTCTTGCCCGGGGCTGTGAGCATCGCCGTCAAGAGACCGCCGGTGCTCGTGCCGGCAACAACGTCGAAGTAGTCAGCAATCCTAGCATCAGGTCCATCCAGTTCCTGCACAAGTAAATCCCGAGAACTCAGAGACATCAGCACCTGATATGCATGAAGAAGGAACAGCATACCATGGCAGTGTTCCGCAGGATAGAGTACAAGTGCACCTGATATGCATGAGCACGAACTTGTCACTTACTTGGAGCTTCTCTTCGAGGAAGGCAAGGATGATGGCCGGGATGATTCCTCTAACACCGCCACCGTCAATGCTCAGAACGGTGACCAGTTTGACCTTTTCAGGGTTGGTCTGGTGTGCACCTTCTGCAGAACTAGTGCTTGCCATCTTTCGATTTAGATGGCACAAAGCAAGCTGTGCACTTCCGAGTTATGAAAAGGAACAGAATGCCGTGCAGGTAGTACTAGCAAGCAGACCATTAAGGTTTTTATAGAGACATATCCAGGACTCTGGATTAACTCAAGGAAGAAGCAACAACGTTGCCTCCACATGGCCAAATTAATGGGGAAAATCCAACCAATCTGATTAATTTAATCCTCGAACAAAGTCGACAGTTCCTTTCAATTTCTTGTAGCTAGAATAAGACATCAGTGCCATGCGTATTCAGCATACTATATTTAAAGTTGTATTCAAGACTAACATGTTCAATATGCAGCTAAAAGGGCAACATCTCCAACAAATTATTTCTAGCACACCTTCCAATAAAATTTCACCAACTTTGAGTTACACCAGACACAATTTTACTCAATAACCTTAAACTGTGCTGCAGAGAAACAACATCTCATCCAATGTGTTCTTCGCAATTGCATCTGACCTTGACCATTGTGGTTGTCCAGGAGCCTGTGTATCAAAATCTCTATGCCATCTCAATTTATTAGTTCGCAACATGGACCATTATGGAGGATCATGGCATTTGTTTGGATATTTGCCACAAGTGGAAGGTGCCTATGGCATTAAGCAATAACGTAACTGCTACTTTACAAGACATGAAATGTACCTGACCTAGTTTCCAAAGAACCAAAGTGAGAGAATAGACAAAAGCCTCTTAATGAAATACGTACTCATGTTCGCGAAAAAGAGAATATACAAAATAAAACAAATTAAAAAGTCTGAAATACAAATAAAAATACCATATTAAACTACTTCAGAGGATCCTATGGTTGCCATGACTGCACACCCTCAACAAAGAGATCTAAACTAATCTAGCATTTAGCATTACAAATGTTGGACATCTTTGTTTGGAAATTGCCAAAGCATGTATTGCTTTAGAGTTTAGGATATTCGACGAAACATTTGCAAATAGTATACACTTGGAAGCTGGAAGCTGGAAGATACAAGCAACAAAGTCCCCATCATATTAGCTTTGCATGCACCTGCAGCTTCTTAATAGGTAACAACTTACGCTTCTAGAATGGAAACTATAACGATGTTAGCGTTTATAAATGCAGTTATGTTTTATATTTATAACACAAAAGTTTGTGGTTGCCACTTTTAAGAGTATGGGTACAGCGTACAGGGAGATATCTTTATTATTACGAAAACAAACACAAACAGGGATCTTTATTCATTATCAGGAATACGTATCATGGTTCTAAAAAGAGAGAAAATAGCAAGTTTGGAAACCATAGTAAGCTAGAGTAACACGTGGCTCACAAGAACGTAGAAGTCGTATCTTCCAGCTAATCTAAAATAAACATAGACGAGACCTGCACTACTGTCTGCTATTATCCAACCCTTTGTTATCATTATCTTCAAAAGCTTGCAAGAAGAAAACAAGGAACAAATGACAGATATGTAGTTCTCCTAAATTTTAGGAAGGTGTTCAGATTTTTATTTGTAACGATTACCAAACTAAAGATATGCATGTGTGCTGTCCATTGACTTCTCTGAAACAGGGTGTGTTGACAAGAAAGCGGATGAGATTCTAGGCTGGCTGTTGAGTGTAAGGAAGAGAAATCTATTGCAGATAACTTGTTTACCTGTGTTTTGTTTATGTAACGCGCAATTCATGCACGGTAGATGAAGTGGTATGGCATTTGTCATTTAATCCAGTTTTAAAAATCTATCAGTTCTGTAAGTAGGTGGCTCAGTAAATGTTTTGCTTCCTTGCCATTCTTTCCTTACAAATTGTTCTGAAAGTATCATCATACTATACAAATCAATACCAAGATCAAGCATAAGCCACATGCTCAAAAGGGAAGTCTGAAAATAAGCTCCAAAACAAAAATGTCTCACCTATCTTTACAGTGCCAATAGCAGGTCTAGGCATGTACATCTTAAAAAATTCTCTGATCTCCAAGTAATTAGTAACAACATAAATACACACTTTTTCTCACGTATCATTATACAGGTTTGGTTCATAATGAAACAAATATCAGTTCAACAGGGACATAATGTGTCATTGCCATTTACCAGAAAACTTGACAGACTGACAACATTCTACCATTTTTGGAGGGGCCTCATTGTGATGAATTCGATGTTCCCAGTTGAGCCATTAGATTGATCAATTCAGAATGCCTTCTTAAATGATCAGCAGAGACAGATGTTAGGATCATCTTCATCCGAGTCAAATTCAACCTGCCATCCAGCATTGGATGGTTAATGGACAACACTTCATACTTTGCACAGAAAAACTGATTCAAATTTCAATAAAATAAAGCATAACAACATTGCCGTAATGAAGGACCCACATTTTGTGGGGCATCGTGTCATAGAGTAACATGGCAAATCTACTGATGCCACCTTCTATGTCAGCATGAAAAATGTATACTAATGTTAAGACTAGGAGACTTCAAGTGTAGATAATTGTAGTTTCAGAACAGCACAGCACATCCACACCTGATTGATAAAATCAGCTTAAAATTGGGCCACAATAATACATAGAATTAGAGCAGCAGAACCAATCTTCATGAATCTTTAGGGATGATACTGTCTAATAGCAATTGGTTCACAGGATAGTGCAAAAATTATGTAACTCACATTTTCATCTCTGTACCATCTTCCATGGCCATCCCGTTTCCAGCCTGAAGCCGTGAACCGAAGTTCTTGCTCCTGGCGTTTTTGGGCTTCTGTTTGCCAATCTGAAAGTAACTTGCCTTGAATCTGATTTCCAGCAAAAAATTCTCCTTTACTGCTGTTACACTGTATTGATCTAGTATTTCCAGTCAACTTATCCATTGGAACATCAGAAGGAGCAACATGGGGATCAGAGGATGAAGTATTTGCCGTCCACTTCAAATCATGAGATACCTTCTTGCCATTGAAATCATGGAACCTGCTTGATTGTGCTTCCAGGATTGCCCTCCGTGTCTGCTCCATTAATGGCTTTTCTTTCATATTGGTAAGCTTACTACTGGAGTGTGGATTAGCAGAATTTGAATGGGAAGCATCTGATGAGAGAGCCAGTCTCTTGTTCATTTCGTGCTTCTTAGATAGTTCTTTCTCCCTCAGCCTAGATTCTGCCGCGATGTGCCGTGCACCTTTATTATGCATCTGCCAATTTGTTCGTATTAGAAAGGCAATAATAACAGAAGAACCACGGCTACAATGTCTAACAAGACAAAGCACAAAAAAGAAGAAGTACCTAAGGAAGAATGAGAGCTAACTTTCTGATAAGAAACATATTCTAGAGAAGAGACCTAGTACATAACTAGATTTATGACAAAAGTTTATAAAATAACTACCGCAACATCGATAGATGAACCACTTGTATTGTATGATAAACCACCTCCGTTTAGAAATGTATGTTGGTTTGGACAAGATGCAGTACAGTTTTTCAATTTTAAGTTTTTGACAACCGATATTCAGTTTTGACCACTGATGTGAGCAATGCATTTACTCCAACCCGGTGGTACAGCCGCCGCCCACCAGCCAATCCGGTGTCTCCAATCAATCTAAACTCCCCCCCCCCCCCCCCCCCCCCAAATCACCAAACCTTTTCCGTGACAGGACACCCGAATCATGATATTCCAAGCCAGAGAAACAAACGAGGGTACTCTCTCTAATGCAGTGGCCCAACAACCATTCACGCAAACATAGGATCAGCCAATTAACTGGGGGAGTCTAGTACGGGAGGAATTGGGGGATAGGGATGCTGGCTTACGGAGAGCATGAGAGGGGAGTCGAGGACGGGGCGGTGGGGGCAGACGAGGCAAGCGAGCTTGCCATTGGGGAGCCTCCTGAAGGATTCGGGCGTCGAGGGAGACAAGAGGTCGTCGAGGCGGCGCTTCCGCTGCTGCGCATCACGCGCCCAGCTGTCGCCGCCGAACACGCTCATGCCGGCTTCCTCGCCGTCGCTGCCGTGGCCGCCGGCGGGGGGAGGAGGTTGGGGCGACCGGTGGACTGGACTGAGGTCGTTTGGCCCGCGTCCCACAGCCTGGACCGGACCTGAATTGCTCAGTACTACTGTTTACTCGGCCTTTGCGGGCCTGGTGGGCCTATAATTGGGCCGATCTAATGATATAACGGGGCTCTTTGCGGGCCATAGCTTTTGTGTTGCTATGGCTAATCATTGACGTGTGGGCCCCACCAATTTCGCTTAATCTCATGCTCTCGTAATTTGACCACCCCCCTTGGGATGAAACTCATACGTCATGCGTGTTTCAGGTCAGTTGCTGAATGCTGAAATTGCTCATGTCGAATTTAAGTCGTCAAAAGGCCCTAAAAAAGTTTAAAAACTCGACGCGGACAATAACACCTTTGTAGTTTTTACCCCAACTTGAAGGTTTCACGTCATACGCAAGGAGTGTTTGTGTTTCAAATCAGTATGCAAGGTTGCTCTCGTTCACGTGTGAGCATGTAAGTAAAAACTGCATAAAAGTTTGTCTAGGTGGAGCATCATACTCAAATAAAATGTAATGGCCAGTAAGAAGAGCGGGCCAACATGCCTAAAGCGCATTACATGCAGATGTGAAACTTCATTGTATATTAATTACATGCAAATTTTGGACTAACCAACGCCAAATAATTAGGTCTAAGAGTCATATCTAGTTCCCCAATAAACTGGCAAAAAGATATACTCTAATTCTTTAAAACATCTATCTTTCTCTAATAATTATTGAGTTGTTCCATATTTTACCTCAACTCCTCTCAAACAAACGGAGAATTTTGGCTCTCTTAATATGTTAGTTGTATTGGGATGGAGTTATTGGGGAACTGCCCAATAATCTATAAAAGTTGTATTGGAACATTCTAATACTATCAAGAGATGTTTATCGGGGAACGACTGAAGATGCTCTAACGGAAAAGAGAGATCAACATGACATGATTTGGCTTTAGATCTTTCTACTCCCATTTTATTTTGGAAAAGATTTAGTTCTACTTTGATTTACTGAATCTGATTGTAAGTATTCTTTTTTTACCAATATAATATCACAGACGAACAGTTGATGATCATTTTGTTTCAAAAAGTAACAAGTTACAAAAAATAAGAAATATACTATAGTACTTCTTGTAACAAATTTAATGCTGCCATTTTCGTGAGACAAAAGGAAATATCTTGATATGCATGAGCAGGTATAGTGGCCACTTTAACTCTAAGTACTAATATATCTCTAGACATCTTATGGGTCTCAGAAATCAGATCGCAGGAGAAAAAAAGGACAATGGATGGTCTCTCCTCCTGTCCTCCACACGCTTTTTTCCCTCTCAATTTTCCTTTTCCCAAGCAAATGATTGTTGTCACTCAAACTTTCTGTCTTATTCACCTTTCCTAATACAAACTATTTGTTTGCCGCTGAAAACTTACTCTCTCAATCTTCTTTCCTAAGGTAAATCGTCGTGTCATTCAGACTGGTCAAAGTTCTAAAAGCATGTAAGATGCTGTCAATTTTGCTATATTTACTAGTAGTTCTAGTTGACATATGGTTCTTGCTAGTTGCTACTTGTTCATCGTATTGAATCAAAAGTTACCTACTAAAAGTAGACATTAAGAGTCTATCAATTTTGCTATTTTTGCTAGTAGTTTCGGTATGTACGAGTGTGCTTATGGTATTGAACCGCATAAAGGCACAAGGTGTTACCTGGTTCCTTTAGCGTTGGTTGGCGTAAATAATGCCTTTAAACGTTATCAGTGGTTTTTAGTACACACCTATCACCCATATCAACAAAAGAGAAAATGTACCGCATCTTTATCTTTGTCTAGATATAATTTGACCTCAAATATATTTATGAAAAGATAGATTTATCTACCCATCATGATTTTTACTCGTCAGCATGATCTAAGAGGGTGTTTGGTTCCTATATAACTTATTTTAAACCTAGTCACATCGGATGTTTGAGTCACATCGGATGTTTGGATGCTAATTAGAAGTATTAAATATAAACTAATGGTAAAATAAAATTTAAAACCATAGGCTCGTTCGCGAGACGACTATTAAACCTAATTAGTTCGTGATTAGCCTATATGATGCTACAGTAAACATATGCTAATTATAAATTAATTAGACTTAATAAATTTATCTCGTAAATAAGTCTAGGCTTATAGAACATTCTTCTTCAGATGGTTTGTGCGCGCGCTTGTGCAGTTGTGCTCTGTTTGTTGATGCTTTGGGATATATGTGACTGTGACCAGGTATCCTGTGTGGGTACACATAGCAATTCACCCAGCGAAAGACCGACGCAAGAGTACAAGCACCCGTGCTGCAACCAAAATTACTGTACGCACCCAATGACCACAACCCCACAAGTCCCCTCGATCCATTCCCCTTCCCCAGTCAAATCCCCGCCCTCCAGTGTGCTGTGCCCCCGCCGGCGAGCCCATGGATCCTTCCCCCGCCCAGCGGCGGGAGGCGGAGCGGTCCATGAGCATCGCCGAGAAGCTCCTGATGGCGCGCGACCTCGAGGGCTGCAAGCAGTTCGTCGCTGAGGCCCTCTCCGCCGACCCTCGCGCCCCGGGCGCCGACGACCTCTTCGCCGCCGCCGACGCCCTCCTCGCCGCCCAGCGCCGGCGCCTCCCGTCCGGGACCCCCGACCCCTACGCCGTCCTTGGCCTCGACTCCGCCGTTCCAGGCTCCCGCGACCCCGACGTCGTCCACTCCCACTATCGCCGCCTCTCCCTCCTGCTCAACCGCTCCCACCCCGACCGCCCCTGTTCGCTCGCCTTCGCCGACGCCGCCCGCCTCGTCGCCGACGCCTGGGCCTTCCTGTCGGATCCTCTTCGCAAAGCCTCCCTCGACTCCGACCTCGACGCGGCCGCTGCTGCTGCAGCAGCTAACGCAGCTGCAACCGCCAAAGCCGCCGCCGCCGCAGTAGCATCTGCAGCCCGTGTACCCACCGTTCCCTCTCCAGATAAGCTGCATCAGCCGCCGCCGCCTCAACCAGCCTCGCCACCGCCTGCTCCCCAGCCACGGCAGACCGTGTTGGCCACGCCGCCGTCAAAGCGCGGCCGGCTGCCCCGCGCTGCCAAAACGCCGCCGCCGGCGGAACAGAACCAGGAGGGGGAGGCACCGCAGGCACCACCGTTCTGGACGGCTTGCCCCTCCTGCTGCCACCTACACCAGTACGATCGTTCCTACGAGTCACAAACGCTGCTCTGCCCCAGCTGTCGCCGGCCATTCGCCGCCACGGCAATCGCCACGCCGCCACCCATCGTGCCAGGCACCGACATGTACTACTGCTCATGGGGGTTCTTCCCGATGGGGTTCCCTGGTGGCCCTGCATTCACCGGGCCAGTCAGTTCCCCGGGGCAGCAGGCCCCTTCTGCTCTAGGATTTTATCCAATGGGGCCATACTTGCCATTGCCGGGACAAGGTGGCATTGTGGAAGGCAACACGGCAGTTGGTGCCAGCAGTTGCATTCCCGTCACCCCCACCATAACAGCGCCAGTGCCGGTCACCCCTACAGTAACAGCGCCAGCGCCGACGGCGGCAAAGCCAGTGAATTCCTCACATCAAAAGGTTGAAGCAAGGAAGCGAGGGCGGCCCAAAGGCAGCAAGAACAAGAAAGTGGTGATTGAGATCAATTAGGGCTTTGATTGTCGGTGCCCGCGATGGCATTCCTGTCACTCCCACAGTTACAGCATTAGCGCTGCAGCGACAATGCCAGTGAAGTCCTCACATGTAAAGATTGGGGCAAGAACGTGAGGACAGCCCAAAGGCTACAAGCCGGCAAGAACAAGAAAGTGGTTTTTGAGATCAGGACTACTATGAAGATGGAATGGTAAATTGTGTACATTGGCTGCGCCATTCAGCATCTGCATCTGCTGTAAACTAAACATCTTTATCTGTAGGAGAGTTTTCTTGTTCGCAGATGACATGGGTGCAGTGAGATGGTCGAGCATCAGAGCTTCCTCCATGATAAGGTGGTCCAGAATCAGAGCTTCTCCATTCAAGAGAATTTTGGTGACTAGGTTGTAGGTTGCCCTCCTTACTTTCATTGCAAAGTGTAGCATAGTGGCTAGTGTGTTAGCTTTCTTTGTATCATCCCATTAGATTGGTAGATGTTCCATGTAGTAGAGTGGCAGCTGCTCAAGTGCCAGATATGCTCTCTGCTTGTAAGATTATGAGATGAATAATAAGCTCAGTGAAAGCACATTAATTAGAAATAGTATGAAGCTGCTGAAATGTGGACATATAATTGTTAGATGTGCGTCAGAACCCGTGTGTGTTCTATTGGCCAGTCTGAATGACCTGGTAATTCTGCATTTGCCAGGATAGAGGAACCGGTCCAGGCACACTACACTTGGTAAGCATGATGGATGCTGTTTTTGGTTGAAACGCTTGGTACAATTTTTGTGCAGATGATTGGAAAGACTCATATTACTATTACACTCACTCAACTTCACTGTGGAATAGTAATGCGGTCACATTTGTAGAGTGTTGATATTGCAAATGATATATGTCTCTTTTCAAATACAAGTTGCCTGGTTCCTTCAAGTTGAGTCGGTTCAAAAGATTTAGGCCTTTACCTGAATGACCTACTGTCCTTTTTTTAACAAGTTCAGTTATCTGGCAGCTGCTCCAAATCTAGCTTGTGTGAAGACCAGCGCCGCGATGGTGCAGTCTGCAGCGACAGCTACAGAAAAACAGTTGAACATTGCAAAATCCGAGATGACAGAAGAGATGAGGAGCCCATGAACATCTGATTTTGATAGTCTATGGTTGAAGATGGTGGCCGGTGGCGAGGATTTTGTGCGACGGCACTGCGTTGACCTGGGCAGGAAGAAACAGAGCGCAATGGCGGCTCCGTTCCGTACTTCCGTGCCTGCCTGGTAGACGTAGTGGGCTATATGGGCTAACAAAAGATAGCTTTACCTGGTTTTTTGCTGTGGCCTATTGGGGCTCATGGCTGTCCGACAGGAGGAGGCCCAGCAAGCGGCCCACCGACCCGCATGTGATCATCGCTGCAGCCTCTGCAGTCTCGTCTCGTCGTCATTGGCCGGTTGCTGCTGCTGTGTCGCCGGCCGCCTCCAACCCCCACTCCCCACAGCTCAACTGGTACTAGCTCAGCGTGGTGGAGTGGAGATCCATCGGGACTCAAGGACGATTTCGTTTGCTGGTAAGGAATTCGCTTTCATGGATGGATTGCTCTATTTTTTTTTGAAAGAAATGGATGGATAGCTCTATGGGTGAAGGTTTTTTTTTTTAGGAAATCAATTGAACCCACCATGGGAGCACCCAAACCCAAAACCTACCCTCTCCGGCCGCTAGGAGCGGGTTTGTTCGATGCATGCTGATCTATGCATCCAAGCACCCATCCAGCCTGGTTCGGGTTCGATTGGGCGGTTATTGGGCGAGATCGAGCGACCCCATCTCCTTTTAGCCCCATAGGGCATTGGAGTTAGGTTAGGACGCCAATTAAGGTGCGGCCGTGTGGGTTTAATTTATTTTCCCAAAGATTTTTAGGGTGTTTGGAGGATTCCCCGTTCCCCATGTTAAGCTAGCACCTGATTTCAACTTTTTTGAACTGCGAAATGTTTTGAAGGATCATGTTTTACTCTTATAATTTTGCATCAGGTAGCCATCATTTGTTTATGAAAGAAGTAGTGGGGTACCAGGTGGTGTTACTCTTGCATGAGTATGGCTTGCTGTCTCGCTGACTGGTGTTACTCTCATGAGTGTTTGTGAATTTGAACGTGAAGTGAACAAATCTAGTTTAATTTCAGTGCATACTGGAGAGAAATACAATTTGGCTTCAAAAGCTTCTGATGAAACCTTGGATGTCAAGGTCACATGTATTCTGCATTCATAACTCATAACTGAATCGCCTATTTTACCATGGTTTTTCTTAAATTCCTTCAGGGGTTATATGGGTAGACTGCTGCTTATATAAGCATAGAATGAGCTGCAGCCTTTCAGAAAATAGGTTTTAGGCATGAGTTGGGTAGTGCAGCACTGCAGCTGCCCTGATCTATCCTTGCAGTTGCAGATGCTTGAAAATGATCCTTTGGTAGAGTGACATCCTTTCCATTAAGCAACCAGCTCATGCAGTGGACAATCTCTGTAACATTTTTCTTGTCCCATGGTAATGCAGGTTTGCACTGATCATTATGGTGAATGAAAATGCGGAGAAAGATGATGGTATTGATGAAAGCCCATCAGCTTCTCAGGTTCCAGAAAATAAGTCAAGGCACAATTTTCGATTGGGAGATATAACATGGGTTAAGCTTGGTGGATCTTCATGGTGGCCAGCCCAGGTATGTGTTATCACACTGCACCTTGTTAGCATATCTTTAAGTGCAGAAAGTAGCCCCCCTCCCTCCTTGTAACTAGGCAAAAGTTTAGATTGCTAGTGGCAAATGTCCATGTGGCTTACTGCACACTGGAACTAAACACTGGACAGATGCTAGCTTAAAATTTTAGAATCTAAATTTGTCTGGTACTGTAGCTTGGCATTTGTGTTTGAACAATAACGTCGATCAACAGCAACTGGAATGGACAGTATTTACAGTTCATCTGCCATCATCTTAGCATGCATATGATCTGAAGTTATGACATTTTTGTTAACACTACTTGTTCTGGACTCTAGCTTCCCCTGCATCTAATTACCCCGACTTTCTTTTTCTGAGTTCAAGGTCATTGATGAATCATGTGTTGGTAGCAAGCCTAAAAAAAAAGACAAGTATGATTGCCTAGTCCGGCTTTATGGCACGTGTCAATAGTAAGGGATCCTATGGCACATTATTCCTTTCTTTTCTCTCTGTCATGACACTCTGGTGACATTCTTTTATTGTTCATGCTATTTTACTTTCAGCTTCTACATAGACCCTTGGAAGTCTAACTCAGAATTTGAAATGGTATGCATAAGCTCCTGTCTCATAAGGACAATAATATGGACCTTGTTCTATAGTGGTGGTAATAAGGATTTCTCATATGAATGCATTGTGTGTAGATGCTGAAACAAGAAAACAAGAGCGCAATGGAATCATTCCATGAGGTGCTTGAGAAGGTAGAGCAGTCAACTCTACAATTTAGACTAGACAGGTTACAAGTAAAAAAATTGTAACGGTAGTTGAGAAACGTGTTTAATCTAATAATGCAGGAGCTGTCTTGTGTTAACTCGCCCAGTGATTGTGATGAGGAAGTTGTCAACTCAAAAGGTGAACCTTTTCTTCTTTGGTGTTCAATCTAATGCATACAGGTCATGTGTCCTCAATATGGTGGTCCTTGTGGACAATCATTTGATTATTCATCACCCTCTTTTTTAACGTGATTCACTGATTCTTGTGACAAGGGTATTTCAGTTATTGAATTTCTTCATTTTGGTGCTATTTGGGAACATGTTATTTGGGAACAATTCATCTTGTGGTTGCTTAAAATGTCAGATGTTATGAACAGTGGTGTTATTAGATATCAGTTATGCAACATGTAAATTTATCCGCTTGAGCTTTTGTTTTTGTGAAATAAGTTCAATTTCAAGCTTATTGTCAATGGAGCAAATTTAATTTTGCTTCAGTTGCTATGCATCAAAATTTTCTAAAATTGAATTTTCAGGCGGTTCCACCAAAGGGACCTCAAAGAACTCATCTAGAAAAGTCAAAAAACAAGAAGGTTTGAAGCCACAATATAATGAAGGAGAAGAAGAAGACCAAGATGTTGGGAGCACTGAAACTACTGGAGTTACTGCTCGCAAGAAAAAGGGTGGACGTGTGAGACAACCAAGTTCTATTCATGATACCATTGACAAAGCTTCTAGTGAAAGTTCAGCTGAAGGTTTAAGGAACAAGAGACAGAAGAATGCTGCTCAAAGTGCTTCGGTGGGCAGAAGGGAAGTGTCGAGACGATCAGCTCGTTCTGATGCCAAGCAATATTTGGTCGCAGCTGAAGAAAATACAGAACCACTCACTGACATACATGGAACTGAAGATTCACTGCTAAATGAAACTCCAGCACCTCATACTGAAATAAAAGCCATGGTCAGGGATATTCTGTTCAAAGACATTATTGACAGGGAGCATGATGCTGATATGGTTTATGTGGATGAAGTGATTAATGGAATCTGTAGTGCTACTGATGACATCATAAGTGGTGGTGCTGCTGCTTCTACGAAGGGTGGTCGAGGTGCCAAGCTGAGTGGTAGTGGAGTTGAGGGTGAGTCAAGCAATGTCAGACAAAGGCATAGAATTGAAGCAACTGAGGACGCCTTGCACACGACAAGTCCAGAGACCATGAAAGGGAATACTGATACGACCCATGTAAGTTGACCCCGTTGTCCACACTCTACACTTTCCAACTCCCTTTATGATCTCAAATTTTGTACGCTAATTTGATGAGATTTCACCAGAGCAGGGATGCAGTGGTGAAGACACCGGGGCAACTTAGCGCGCGCCAGATCAGGCAAATCAGGATCATGCAAAGCCTTGGCCTGATTGCTCCGTCAGGATCTCCATTTGGTCGGAACGAGGCGGTTTCTGCCACCAACCGACAACGCTAACTCTCTTGCGACAACTTTCAGAAACATAAGGTTCAGCGAACGATTGCTAACATTTTGCAGTCATCGGCTCGTTGCACGATGGCTGGTGCGGCTGGTAACTCCAAGGGATATTGAGTCGCTACTGCCTACTGGCATTCAGCTTTTGAGAAACACCTATATATGGTGCCTTATGTACTGGAACACATAGCAACTATTCTCTACAGAGGACTTCAGGCTGTTTTTAATTGCTATGTAAGCACGTTGTTGGTTCGGTACTGTTGCAACTGCAACCATCCAAAATTGGCAAATGTGGTGCCTATACACTACCACCAAGTTGCTGAGTTGCCCCAAATTAGTACTAGTTTCCAGCATTTCAGGGCCGGAATTTTTACTGTCAAAACAGGGACAGCGATGCCAGTGTCTCAACATCGCAGATGCAACCGGTGAAAAGTAGTAGATGAACAAGAAAAATGCATGTGCACGTAGACAGTAGAGCTCTGAACTGATGGATCAAATCTTACCTGACCTGCCCCTAGGAGACCCTGCAGTGACGGTGAGGCCGGCGTCAGAGGAGCAACACCATACGCATTTCTACCGGACCTGCCGGGGGTGAACGAACGTTGTCACGTCTACAGAGAAATTCCTGTTGCCTGCCGCTACATGGCTCCGTGTGAGGTCACAGAAATTCCTGTTGCAACTTTGCAAGATTTCAGGTTGCGATCTCGAGCTCCGTACGAATCACGAATCGTGACATGTCCCTGACGCTCTCTTTCGACTTTCCTTTTCCCCCTGACCTTCTGTGCAGCTAGTCTCCTGCTCTGCCTGCGCTGCGACCAAAGGTGGAATCCGAGTGCTGGCTGCTGCATCGCGAGGGGACACGCGGTAAAGTTGCGCAGTGAATTTGTCCCTCCCTCGTCTCGGTTCATCGGTCGCCATGAAAAAGCTCCAGTTTACTGGAGCTGGTGAAAAGTGCTTTCCCTAGAAAAACTCAAATTTTGGCTCTACCATTGTCGAAGCACAGAACTTCGTCCTGCCTCGAGTGACTCCCATGCCAGATCGGTCGCCCTGCGGAACTTTGCTTCAAGCCCACCGGCCTTGGGTTAGCCCTAATTCAAATCTTGATCTTTAGACTACAGTTTTTTTTTTTTGCAGGATAGCTCTAAAAACTTTGACGGAAGCTCCAACCTAAACTCTGAAAGAAAGGATTGACAAGAGACACGAATAATTGAGCACGTCGTTTCGCAAAAAAAAGGAATAATTGAGCACGTCGTATGAATAAATTTTGGAGCGTTGCTCCTACCAGGAAAGAAATTAGGATTTTGACAAAATATTTTTAAGTAGGGAAAAATTTGGTTTACACCCTCGAACTATCACAAAAGTCCAATTTTCAACCTACAACTACAAAACCGGATAACATAGACCATCCAACTATCAAAACCGGACGAATTTGGCCGTTTCGAGGGTGGTTTTCCATTTTATGAAAATTAAAAAAAATTCATAAGTAATTCATTTTAAACAAAAAAAATAAAAAAATGGATATCAAAAGTTTTCTAAAAATATAACCTATCTATTGGCACTATACTTGTCAGTTATTCGGATCCAATTCTTTTATATTCATAGTATTTAGTTGTTTGTAGCTATACCTATTATTTTAGAATAAATCAGATTCAAATAGAGCTATAATAGATAGGTTATATTTTTAGAAAAAAAATTGGTACTAATTTCATATTTTTCTAATTTAAAATAAATTAGTTTTAATTTTTTAGATCTAATTATATTTTTTAATTATTTAAAAAAAATACAAAACCACGTTCGAAACCAGTCTAAGGGCCAAATTTGTCCGGTTTCGAAAGTTGGATGGCTTATGTTATCCGATTTTGTAGTTGAAGGTTGAAAATTGGACTTCTGTGATAATTCGAAGGTATAAATCAGACTTTTCTAATTTAAATATGCAATTGTAAAGGTCCTTTTCGCCGGGGCCCATATCAAAGTCACCGAGCATTTTAGGTTTTAGCTCTACGAATTGGGTGGAGAGAAGCATTTCCTGCCGACTAAAACATAACTACTACTTTATTGCGGTGTTCATCTAGTAATATTTGTAGGAAATGTTTCGAGAATGTGAAATAGAATAGACCTATGTACAAAATGCCGGTCCAAAAAAAGGGTTTAAGCTGGCTCGAGTTCACCCGTCCATGGTCCGAAAACTGGTGGAAACTGTTTAGGGTCAGGCCGGCGTAGCCATTTTGGACCCAAAACAAGCAAGATGGCCCGGTCCGTCGTTGTTAGAGAATGTTAGAATCCTAAATACTAAAGGCGGTTATATTGTATATTTCGATACCAATCAGAAAGATTAAATATAAGCTAATTATAAAAATAATTATAGAAATCTAAGCTTAATTCACGAGATGAATCTATTAATCTTAATTAATTCATAATTAGCACATGCTTACTGTAGCATCACATAGACTAATTATGGATTAATTATTCTTAATAAATTTATTTTACGAATTAGTCTAGAAATTATACAATTAATTTTATTATTAATTTATATTTAATATATATAATAGGACTAAAGTTTAGCCCAGCCGGTCCGAATCAGTTCTATTCGGGGATCAATGAATTTCTTGTTTCCCAAACGAGATATCCGGACGGGTAATTTTTCAAGCAGCAAAGCTTCGCTATGCAGCAGCAACGTTTTGGCCGCCGACGCTTTTCGCTGACCAGCCGACAGGTTACGTTCCAAGGGAAGGGAACGTGGAAAAGCATCCCCAGCCCAGCAGGAATTCTGATCTATCCGTCCCAACCCCAACCAAAGAAAGGCTGCCGCGCCCCCCCTGACGCAAAGCAACGCCGCGATCAGCCACAGGCGCCGTGTCGCTCCCATGTCCCCGCGACGCGACGCGACGCGACGTGCCGGCCGGCCTGCCTCCTCGCCGCCGCCCGACGCTTCGGCTCCGGGGCTAGGCCGGCCGCGCGCGGCCGACGAGGGAAAAGCGTCCCCCGTCCGGGAAGTCGAGCCCCGTTTCCACCGCGCGCCAGGCGCCAAAACAGCCGTCGTCGCGGGCGCCCGGCGCTGACGCCAGCCAGCCAGCCCCGAACAAAAAGGGGGCGCACCGCGTGTCGGCGCGCGGCCCGAGCTCTGCGCAGTCACTGCGCCCGGCATGCCGCGGTCGCCTCCTGGGGTTCCCCGCCGGCTCGATCGACGGCTCCTTTTTAAACGCCCCGGCCCGCGACGCTTCCGATTCCGGTCGATCGCCAGCCAAGCGGCACGAGCTTTTTCACGGCAGCTGGTGTCCGCTCAGTTCGTGGACCGGTTGGCGAGCGGTGAGAGGCGGCAGAGAGATGGTGGTGACGGACGGAGGAGTGGAGGGGGAGCGCCCGGCGCCAGCGCCAGCGGTGCGGAAGGAGCGGAGCCGGAGCCACAACGAGGCCGAGCGCAAGCGGCGGCAGCGGATCAACGCGCACCTCGCCACGCTCCGCACCCTCGTCCCCTCCGCATCCCGGGTACGTGCGCGCGCTACGCGAGCGAGTCCACCGAAACGAAGCTAGGCATGGGCTGACATGCGCTCGTGCAGATGGACAAGGCGGCGTTGCTGGGCGAGGTGGTGCAGCACGTGCGGGAGCTTCGCGGGAAGGCGAGCGAAGCGGCGGAGGGCGTCGGCGCCGGCGTCATCCCCGGGGAAGGCGACGAAGTGGGCGTCGAGGAGGAGGAGGACGACCGCTGGCGGCCCGGTGCCCGCCGCTGCGGCGCCGGCGGGCTGCTCGGGACGGGCGCCGCCGACGGCCGCCTGCCGCCGCGGCGCGTCAGGAAGTGGGTGTGCTGCGCGGACCGCCCGGGGCTCATGGCCGACCTGGGCCGCGCCGTGCGGTCCGTCGGGAACGCGCGCCCCGTCCGCGCCGAGATCGCCACCGTCGGCGGGAGGACCCGCGGCGTCGTGGAGCTGGACGTCTGCCGCGACGACGACGACGTGGCGGCCGCCGCCACGGACAAAGGCGGGGCGGTGGCGCTGTCCACGCTGCGGGCGGCGCTGCGCGCCGTGCTGCTCAACCGGGAGGACTACCTCGCCGCCGCCGAGGGGTACAAGCGGCCGCGCTTCTCCGCGCAGATCGCCAAGGTGCAGTGGACGGCGTGACGAGCTAGGCGGCGGCGGTGGCAAAACGAGGCCCCTGCTCAGACACTGGACCGTACGCCTGTCTCTTCGTGCTAGTCTGATTCTACGTGCCATTCAACAGTTGTACTTGCAAAGTATAGAACGGTCGTTTGCAGACTTGTCGGGTATACTGTTTTGCGACAGTGGAATTTAGGGCAGCGTGGTGCTGATGGGTTGGAGACTTGAGGGCTAGACATGCCACACTGCATGAACAGGAGGAGCTAGTTCTTGAGATTCTGTAGGTGTGTGCAGTGTGCTGAGCCTTTCCACCTCTTGTAAAACAAGGAATTGTTGGCTACTTTTATGTAGTCTTCGGAGGAAGAAGAAAAAATAGTTTTGCTTATTCAAAGTCTCTTGAAAATGCCTTCTCTCCCGATCACCTAAAACTAGCTTAAAACATCGCAGGTATTCGAGTAATTTGAGCCAGTACCACGACCAACGTCGTCTTCCTCACCATCGTGATCGCTCCGGCGAGTTAGGTTTCGAGGTCTGGGGTCAGGGAGGCGACATACTTGTGTTTATAGTTGGTCAAATGGGCCGCCCGGCACGATCAGGCCCTAGCATGGCTTGGCTGCCCGGCCCTATCTAGCAAGATCAGTTATCCGGGCCGGGCTGGGCCGCCCGCTGTGCTGACTCAGCGGCCCAGACACGACCCTAAGCCTCCAAAATAGGGCCAGGCCTGGCCGCTCGGCACGCCGGGCTCATAGTGCTCGTGCCAGCCCGGGCTTGGATTGGGCGGAGCAGAGGCCGGAGCGGCGACTGGTGGGAGGCCAGAGCGGCCGGCAGCGGGGCGGAGAGGCTGCGCAGGAGGCTAGCGATGGCGGCTGGCGCGCGGAGAGGCCGGGCGGGAGGCCACAGCAACGGCCGACGCGCGGAGAGACCGAGCGGGGAGGCTGGAGCCGGAGCGGGCGAGCGGAGAGGGCCGAGCGGAGCCGTGGGTGCGCCGGCGGGCAGCGAGCAGGAGGGAAGCGGTGGCGGGCGGGAGAGGTGAGGGAGAGGAGGTGGCAGGCGGGTAGCCAGAAGCAGCTAGGGTTAGGATTTTATTTTTATACAGGCCGATCGGGCTGCCGAATTAAACGGGCCATGCTTGGGCTGCCCGATGTGCCGCACATGCGGTCCAAGCACGGCACGACCTATCAGATCGTGCCAGCCCGGGCACGATGCGGACCGGACCAGGCTGTGCTTGGCCGTGCCTTAGCAGGCCGTGCTTCAAACCGCCCACAAGGCATGGCCCGTTTGGCCATCTACTTCGGACCGCCCACAAGGCACGGCCCGTTTGGCCATCTACTTGTGTTCAATGGCGCTGCTAGTTATGGACGATGTTGGACATCTGGTATTCTGGTTGGCTTGTTGAGGCGACGACTTGGCCCAGTTCACATGAATAAGAGCCGGATCATGGAAATTAAAGGAGGTGTAAGAGCATCTTCAATAGATTACTTAGGCTAGTCTTAATGCACAGTTACCAAGAATGATATGGTAACTGTGTCAGAGGAGTGTTATGGTAGTGAAATTTCGCTCACATCCCATGAAACTCCCCCTCCTCTCTCCTCTTAATGGCTCTGCCATGTCAGCAAATTTGCTGATGTGGCATGATATTTAATGCTTTTGAAACCCTTTATAAAACCTCCACTGAGACTGGCCTTATACTCCCTCCATCCATTTTTATAAGGTATAGTATAACATTGCACGGTCTTCCATATAATATTTTAACCATATATTTATCATATATTATATCATTTATGGTTATAAACTTATAATATGGTAAAGTATATTTGATTACGAATCGAACTATATAAAGTTTACATTAAAAAATAAAAAAATTAATAGTCAAAGATTGCAAAGTTTGAATCTTGATATGCGTGTGCGCCTTATAAAAATAGATGGAGGGAGTACCTCACACCTAAAATACATACTCTCTCTGTTACCGATAATAACTTTTGTGTTTTTGGTAATGATTGCTGCAGCAGACTACCAAAATCTAATCACCAAAAATAAGGTAGAGGGATAATCTCCTTCATTTAGGGGAGAGGTTTTCAACCAGTCAGTTTTCAACCTGTTTTTACATATCAATCCAGTATCAACTTTTAGAACCTTGGATGCTTAAACATTCCAGCCCCATATGCTAGCATTAGCAAAGTAAGAATATTGAAATCATTTCAAACAATCTGGAGCTAGGATGTCAGTTTGGTGTCAAAATACAAATAACTCCGCTCAATTGATTTAGTAAACTAAGAGTAAAACTTCATGCAGTTGTAGATCGGGCCAACTGCGCCTGAATGTAAATAGACAATCAGGAGTTCAACTCTGCTCAGCTAGGGTCCCAAAGTAGTGTACCAAAAAAGAACATCAGCTCAACAATTTTTAAGAAACAAGATATAGCAAGTATATATTGATTGTTTAGACTCTTTAAACAAAAAAGAAGCATACTTTTTATATTTAACCAAACTACTGGTCATAGGAAACCTTCTACTTCTAGCTTGCTGCAAGAGGCACAAAGTTGCTGTAATCAGGTCACTAGTTACAGGAAGTACAAAAACTACACACTGTATGGCAGATCAAATAAGTAGACGTATAGCTAGTCAATTCTGGATATTGTTTTTTGGAAGTGTATTCTGTATATCGTTGCATGAAAATAAGAGGTGGATGCGCATATTAGGTAAACTAACCTAGATTTTTAAAGATAATTTCTTAGCATCACTACTCTGACACCATGCACTTTGACATGCTTACAACAGTTATAGACCAAGCTTCCATCAAGGATATGAAAAGTGTAGGTAAATCCAGTTTTCTAATCTGTGCTATACGTTCTTTAAAGCAAGATGATTAAAATTACCTGATGATAGACAGTGCCCAACAGATCAAACGGTACCTCCATACCAACACGAGCCCGGAATGTAAATACAAACCATGTAAGAACTATACCTAACATGTAACAAGCAACAAGAAAACAAAATATGCTAAATAATTAAACATCGATCACCTTTGGTTTCACAAGGCAAGTAGGAGCATCTTTAAGGCATTCAGAAGCAACCCCACCATAAGCTCTGACCAGCCCACCAGTACCCAATTTTATGCCTCCAAAATATCTGTTCAGGTTGTTTAAAACAGAAAGGTAAAGTAAAGAATAATCACATGGAAAGTGTATCCTATCAAAATATGTGGTGGAACATACACTGTATGGATGATAACTAAAGCCAATTGGGTAAATCATGATTGAAGAACATATGAATGGAGTGTTTTACTTACAAAATGATTACCTAATGACAACCACCATGACCATATCAATGCCCGAAGAAATGATGGCAGAGTAAATTGGCTTCCCAGCAGTGCTAGAAGGCTCACCATCATCGTTGTAACGGAATTGCTCTCCCAGCTAAACACAAATTCGCACAAGATTGGTTCACTGTTGAACACACATACATGAATAGCAGGCTTTAGATGGGACTACAAACCTTGTATGCCCAGAAATTATGGGTAGCTTTTGGATCCTTGACCTATCACACAGAACCAAGTGGATAAGTTAACAGAGTTACGGATCACAGCAATAGTTCGGTACTTTGTAGCATGGATAAGTTTGCAGTGCAGATTAGTGGAAATACTGGTTGGGAGTTGCATGAATGAATTCCTCGATGCAGTATTTCTAGTATTTGAATTGCTCCACATTAGTTACCAGCTACCGGAATTACAGCGAAATTGCAACGCTAACTATAAGATGAGGCACAGATTCTGCTGCAGCTGGACATGAGGAATTATGACCTTGCTAGAAGATAAACGCCGGAGGGAGGGAGGAGCACCTCGTCGGAGGGAGGCCATGGCGGCGCGCTCGTTGGGGACGGGAGCGGCGATGGCGATGAACTTACTGCGCTTGATCTCGCGCTCGCAGCTCACGCGCCCCACGAGCGTCGTGTACGGGGAGGGGGCCGCGGATGACGAGGATGGGGACGCCATGGCCCGGGCGGCCGCAGGGGAGGGGGGTGCGCTGGCGCAGGAGAAACTACGCTGGACTCCGGCGGCGGCGGCGTCTGGCTGGGAGAGCAGCAGGGGAAGGGAGCGGAGGCGTGGGGATGCGCGCACCGCCGCCATGTCGCGGGGCGCGTGGCTTGGTGGAAACCGTGGGTGCGCGACGCACCGGTTCCGTGTAGCGGCCGGAGCTACTCGCTGGGCCAGTGGGACCTCGCGGCTTCCGAGTCAGTGACAGGTGGGACCCTCTTTTCTCCAATTCCGGACTTCAATTACTCTTGTACACGGCCGTTATTTTTATCTTCTCATTTTTTTTTCAATAGCTCCACTGGAAATTAATAAATGTAGAGGATGCATTTATAAAAGTATAGATTTTTTCTTAACAAAAACTAACTACTACCCCGTTTTTAAATATACATGATATCACTGACTTTTTACTTGAGACCGACTCAATTAATTAATTAAAGTAATATATGTACCACTACATCTATCATCAAATATACTTTAGATTTGACATATAGAGTTTTTTCTATTTGCACAAATATTTATAGAAAAGATGAAAAGTCAAACGAACGAAAAGAAAATTAATAGTGTTATGTATGTAAGAATGGAGGGAGCACATGGATATTTAGCATTCATAAGCACACCACATTTGAGATTAATATATCCATTACGTTTCCAGGTGGTTCAAGTCCAAGATGACACCAGAAGCATAAAAAAGGTTTAAAATGGGCATTAGGCAGCATCAGTGTTACACTTGCACCAAACAGCAAGCGTTCGGACTAAAGACTAATACTTTACTGAAGGCCAGTGGAGGAAAAAAGTCTGCAGAGTCCTCTTATTCAAGTAGAAAGGAGTTAAGGACACAACAGACAATCCTCGAGAAAATGATGAGGTCAAACAAAATGTGTTTAGATGGAATTTCAGGAAAGCTTGACACAAAAGCTTGACACAGTCGATTGTGTAGGGATTCCACCAAGCCCCATGCACATGTTATGGAAACCACCAGATTTGAGATGGTGGATTTCCCCTATACATATCAGGGCACGGAAAAATTATTGGTTCTTCACAGACATGGAAATGGCCAGATAAGAGTTCCGTTCTGCTCTTCAATATCCCCAGTAGTCATTACGGATTTCATCGTCAAACTTCTGCTTCACTTCAGGGTGCTTCTCAAAGTATTCATCCGCTGTCATTG
This sequence comes from Panicum miliaceum, assembly GCA_032594955.1. Lineage (NCBI taxonomy): Eukaryota > Viridiplantae > Streptophyta > Magnoliopsida > Poales > Poaceae > Panicum > Panicum miliaceum. The sequence goes on along the minus strand of CM064073.1, from coordinate 4,150,992 downwards.
TGCTGATCTTTTTCTGCGCGCCAAACAAGATATCGAAGTGAATGAACATGCCGCCTTAAAAATGACAAATAGATGCGAAAGTTCAGGGAAAATGGTCTAATATGAGTAGCACCAAAGAATGTCCCCACCTTCATTTCCCTGAGTTCAGCAATTTCCTTCTCTATCCTTTCTGACTCCTTCAGAGACGCTTTCTCAGCCTCCTTCAGTTCAACAACCTACAGATAACATACATATAAGGGCAACAAAAAGCACATCAGTATGCTGGTAGGACAACTCAAGACACAACAAACAGAACAAAAATTTTCATAAGGCAATAAACTTGAAAAGACAATAGTGTGAGAGCAGTAGCTGCTGACCAGAGCATCAAACTTTGGTTTGTACTCAGGAGTAACGGTGTCAACATACTTGGGGATCTCGATGCCTGCATTTATTACAAGATTTCTATCTCAGCGAGTGAGGTATATAATGAACCAAAAGGATATCTGTTCGGCCGACAATCACCCAGAGAAGTATTTCAATAACTCAGGACTACTTCACAGCAGCAGTTTCAACGAAATTGAGGTAAGACAAAGGTCCACTATAAGTGAAAAAACAATATGATACATAGTGTTACATGTCCATAGCTTCCAGCAAAAACATGCTAACATATTGCAACACAAGTATTCAATAGAAACACTAAGGCCCTGTTTGGATCCTCCAGCTACTGGTTAGCTAGCTAAATTTAGCTATTATGGATCCAAACAGGTCAGCTAATGGACTAGCTATTGATGTTTCAGCTAACTGAAATAGCATTATCTCATTAGTCGATTGAACCCAGCTAATCCCAGCTAAAAACGTCAAAAGACCATATTACCCCAAACCCTTCTGTTGAATTTCCTAACACAGGGGTAGCATGGTCTATTCATGTTAACAATTAGCAACTAGTTGGTGGATCCAAACACATTAGCTAATCTTTAGCTAGCACAGGAGACTATTATCAATTAGCTAGCTAATCATTAGTTGAGGAGTATCCAAACAGGGCCTAATGGAAGGAAATACAATGAATTTATCCTTCAAACACAGTGGAACAATTGTTCTGACTAACAGAAGAAACTGAAACCAGAAACACATTGGCAGATTGATTTGTAAGTTTCAAAGGTTTATAAGGTATTCATGAGTATAAACCCTTGCCCAGTAACTAGAAAGAAGCTTGAAAAATTAACAGAGCAAGGAAGTTACTTAATAATATCCTCAATGTTACCCAGAAAACACTCCTTTCAGATTTCTAAAAATGAACTTAGTTCTGCAGTACAAGGATACTTACTTTCATAAGCCTCTTTGTACATATCGACCACTTTAGATCCAATTCCTTTTCTGTAGTACTCCCAATCAATCGGTTGGGGTTCCTGCAACAACAAAACACATACACAACTTAGAAAACACATTGATCTAGGATTTAAATTAACATCTGTGGAATATGCAATACTACAAGTTCATGGGACAATGCATGTCTCTGCTGTCTTGATACTTCAGGAACTTGCAAGATAATGTAGCAATGGAACATGAGGTAAGCATCCAACATGACAGAAAAGGGTCGTTCAATTCCCCCTCACTAATCCTATTTCAGAGGAAGCTTGCTGCCTACCAAGGGAGATGTAATTGCAGTTTGAATAATAAACCCCACGACTTACAAGGATGCAACAGACATTTTTGGCCAAGAGACAATACTTGGTTCGCATATGAAGCCAAAAATGATCTCATCTATCAATACAAGAGATATTTACTCTGAAACCTAAGTCTTTAAATGTAATTCCTCCATATTTTCTCTCGTCAGGAACAGAACGTAACCTTCTCATAACAAAAGAGTTTCCCGGATCCTAAGACATGGAGGGCTCCTGTTTTCATTACGATCAATACTAAAACTAAACTAACAATGGCCTCTAAGTGAAATGTAGCATATCAGTCAAATCAATTTCGAATAGCAGCAGCCTATCAAGGGGCTGTCCCCGTTCGTACAAATATAATAATATGTCCAACCAAGTTAGATCAATAAGAGATCGCTGGTGGTCACACAAAAAAACATACATAAAATGCCCCCGCGTTAAAATAAATCTCAGAAGAATCGGATTGCCTCCACTAGACATTACCTACCGCGCGGCGCAGTCTCTACATCGAGTACTCAAACGGATCGGATCCAATCAGGGGAAGGAAATAGATGGGCGCCAGATCTAGAAACCCTAGGCCAGATCAGCCAGGGGAAGGAGAGAGCGGGATCGAGCACCTGGGAGAACTTGGTCTGGAGCTGGTGGTTTACGTCCTCGAAGGTGCGGCGGAGGGTGGCGAACTCCTTGCGCGCCTCCTCGGAGACGAGCATCTTGGCCATGCCGTCCCAGTCGATCGCCTTGCCGGCCTTCACCGCCATGTCGGCCACCTTCTTCGCGCCGTTGCCGCTCATCTTCGCCGGCCCGCCGCTGCCTCCTCCCTTCCGCCGGCTCCCCTCTCCCGCTGCCGCCGCCGCCGCGCTGCGCTCCGACCGCACGAGGAAATGGGTGTGGTGGTGGATCTCGCGTAGTGGGCAGAGTCGCAGGCGGCGGAGTATTTTGGTGGGTTCAAACGGGCCGGGAACAACGACGCCTTGGTTGGGCTTCAACAGGCCGTGTCTAAGGTGCTTCTTAGTAGGCTGGTTGGGCTGAATACCACGCGAAGCCCATTTTTGCATTTTCGGCGAGGGACGACTAAAGCCCATATTGGCGCTGATGATACTGTAGCCCACTGTTTGGCGCTACACTAAGCAAGCGAGCTCATCTCCAACAGAAAGAAAAATTCTTCCATCCATCAAAAAAGAAAAGAAAGGAAAATTCGAAGAGAGAACGCGTGGAGCAGCAACGCTGGAGAACCGATCCGGGCAGCAGGTTGAGCCGAGCGCATCAAGCAAAGGAGGTACCGGGGGGCCAGGGCGGCGCAAGTACACAGGAAGCGCCTGCTAGAAAAGCAGCGAAAGCAGGCCGGCAGGCAGCCGAGAGCGTCGTCCCTTCGAGGAAAGCAGAGAAAGCACGCTCTACTGCAGCGGCACAGCATACGTATCGGCATCCACATCGCGATCCGTCCCGTCGGCCGGACCCCAGGGCTTTCCCGAAAGCTGGGCGCTGTCGCGCGGCATCGCCGACGGAATAACCCCGGCGACCTCTTGCTTCGGCGGCGCGCCTCCTCCCGGCCTGGCTGGGATCGGCCCCGTGCCGCCGGTCGACAACCACGCGCCGACGCGCCGGTGCCACGGCACGCCACGCCGCCACGCTCCCACTGATGCAACGCTGGAGTGCATGCTGGCGGCCTGGCGCACGCAGAGCTGCATGCCGCGCCCAGAGAGGACCTGGGCCTGGCCGCCTGCTGGGTAGCACATGGAAGAAGGGAGCACGCGGACATGCGGTGCATGCCACAGACAGTTGCCGGCCGACGTGCGCGCCGTCGCGCTACGCCACGGCTGAGTGGCTGACGATCGATCCCAGGCGTGAGCCTGAAGTTTCCAGCCGAGGGAAGCCCGAGCTTGCTTTGTCTGCCCGCCGCCCAACGGGCAACGGGGTCGGGGCTCCTTCCCGGAACCCAGCTTCACCGTTCATGCACCTATCCTGTCGCGCGCCATGCATGCCATGGCCGGGCTGTCCCATGGCGACATCCGCACACATCTGGCGCGGAGATGGGCTCGCAGGGACGGCAAGGCCTGTCTCATCGGCACAGTGAAAGTAATGTTCCCAGCAAGTACGCAGCAGCAACTTGCACTGGCTAGCGTCCAAACCACGTGGATGAGTAAAAGATAGATAAGATGCTAGTACACCCTACTACAACTTAGGCGATGCCCGGATCTCAGCTAACAGGCCAGTTAATAGCTTTATTATCAACCAGCTACCCAACCATTACAATCCAATAAGAGCATTTACAATCTATCGCAATGAACAAACGTGTGACCTTTTCTTTAAGATAACCTAGCCGTCACTCTTTCTGAACCTCTATCTCTCGGTCCATGCAATAGATATTGCGATTTCCCCGACTCGGCAAGGTTAGGTTAAACAAACGTCATGTTTCGTGCAGATGTTTGGACTAAGAAAGAGGTCACATACACTACTACACAAAACGTTTCCAGTGGCAGGTAAAATAGTATATTTAAGAACGGGTGCGGTACTCGCTCACGTATAATAAATTAAGAGGGAATAATATCTGGTGGAGGCCAGCAGAACAACGATGGCGACCAGCATGGAGTCAAAGCGGCATTGTAGTGAAACGATAGTGTGGTGAGTGTAGAAACAAAGTGGTCATGCCGTAGTTGATGAGGTCGTGAATGATGGCCGATAGGCGGAATAAGGGTATGGTCGTACGGACAATACGATAGGAAGAGGAAGAGGTGGCTGAGCAACAGGAAAAGGCTACGACGAGCGGGGCAAGGTCTCGGTAATGGATGCATGCTTCGGCGAGATAATCTGTTATGGCAGAACTGCGGCGTACAAACGGGTAGAGGCAGAGATATAAGGGACATCTGGAGGAGACAAGGATGCATAATTAAATGCCATAAAAATCAAGTGTCATGACAAATGCTTGAGGTGCAAAATAATCACAACTACCCCTTCCGTTTTAAAATCATATCAATTTAACTTTTTTAGATTCATAGTATGTTTGCTATGTACCTAGATAGCAAAATTTATATATAAACCTAGAAAAATTAAAATAATCTATATTTTTAAAACGGATGGAGTATTTCATAAGATTTAGAGCACTTCCACTCGTCCACCTCCCCCTGATCTCTAATAATGATGGCTCTTGACAATAAGTCTATAACGACGACCACCATCCTTATTTGATGGTGTCCAGCTATTTCTTTGCTTCCCTTGTTCCGGATAATGTCTATCGTCTTCCAATCGCCTATGGGCCATGGCTCTAGCGGACTAGCAATGCTACCACATATAGACTCACACCCAGATTTTCCTCTCCTCAAATCCTAACCCGCCCACTGCACGCAGTGACGACTGTGGGAACACAAACAGATACTCTTTCAGTTTGAAATTATAAAATTTATTTCGTTACATACATACAACACGCCTTGAACCAATAATTACTCTCTCTCTCTCTCTCTATACACACACACACACACACACACACACACACATACATAATGTTATGTAAAAAAAATACCATTAGATGCGTACCCAAAATATGTTCTAAAGAGTATATTTTTGTATGTAGCATGTAAATAAAAGATTAACGAAATGCATATAAATAAAAATTAATGAAGTAATTGTTCGCAAAGGTCCTAACGAGAGGGAGTAGACTATTTGCATGCTTCGATCTCGCCATTGGCATCAAATATGTTCTTATGCAAGCAGGAATGCTGAATCCTAACAAAGTAGTGGTAACAACTAGCTGTCTAGCTGGAGCATCTGAAGGCTGAAGCATCAATGTATCCGATATTAAACCCTAACACTGGCCAGACTATCAAATGTCTCGAGACGAATTAGACGGAAATAATTAGATGTGTAACTATGAAGAAATAGATCGAGCGCCATTGACCGTATAAGAAGCGACGTCCGATGTCAGGAAAAGCATCGTCGTCGGAGGCTCGGAGTTCGTTATTGATACGGCGGCCGTGGGCGCTGTGCGCTTGCCGCCGCCGGCCACACCTCCTGGGACTGGCGACCGTATAAGGGAACCGCCTGAGTCGCCGGAGCCACGCTGTGCAGGTGCGGGCGCAGCCCGCTCGCGTCCTGCGGCTGGTGATGCCCACGGTGTTCGTCGGCTTCGGCGCTGCCGGAGGCGGACGCCGACGCGTCGTCCTCGAGGGGGAGCCGGTGGAAGGTAAGGTCGGTGAACGCGGCGGCCAGGACGACGACGGTGGTGGCGGCGACGAGGGGGCCCGCCACGGCGCCCCCCACGATCTGGCCGTGCGGGCCGGCGAGCGATACCGAGAGGTCCCTGACGGCGCGCGGCACCGCCGCGGACATGGACGGGGCCAGGAACGTGGCCGAGATGGAGAGGATCTCGTACCGGCCGCGGAAGACGACGGCCGCGCCGTCCGGGGCCGCGCCGGGGGGTGGCGGCGACGGGTGGCGGAGCGGCACGTCGGCGACGGCGCCCGTCCCCGCGAGCACGCAGATCCCGAGGCCGCGGCGGCGCGCGAAGCCCGCGAGCGCGCGGGCGACGTCCCCGCCGGCGGGGACCTCGAGCACATGCGGCCGCATGGCCGCCGCGGGCTCCACGTCCCGCGTCACCACCGGCGGCGGCTTCGGCTTGTTCTTGGACCCCGGCGGCCGCCCCCGCCTCCGCTTCCCCGTCTCCACGCTCGCCGCGTCGCCTCCTCCTCCCCCCGAGGTCGCCGCCTCCTGCGGGCCGCCGCCGTTGTTCGCCTCCTCCTCGCCGTCCCGGCTGTTCGCCTCGTCAGAGAAGCACTCCATCTGCCGCTGCTGCTGCGGCCGTGCGAAGTCAGCTTGGCCCACGAGCCTGCCGTCGCCACGGCCTCCGTAAAGCCCCTCCCGGTCCATGCTTGCCGCCGGGGCAAACGACACGACAGCGAGGCGCGCGACGGTGAGATGTTTGAGAGTAGCTAGCAGCTAGCTCGGGGTGTAAGGGCAAGAATGGTGGCTGCGTCGTGGTAGTAATAGTAGGAGGAGGGGTCCTCGGCGCCTTTCCATGGCACGCGCATGGCGGGGCAGCTGGGAGACGGAGCACGGGTTTCTTTTGGACTTTTGAGCCGGTCGGCGAGATATAAGCAAGGGTAGGGGATGAGCCGCAGGGACAGACAGGATTGGCCACCGGATCCGGGCGCGAATGATGGATGACACGGGACTGCGACTGGGCCCTGCTGCTTTCATTTTTCCAATATTTTGACATCTCACTCGTTCTCATGGCTTGCCTCTTTTGCCCTAGCTAGTATAGTAGTATGGATGGAGACCGGCGGTGGTGGGTGGCTGCTGGATACACTGTTGCCAAGTACACAGACGCCATGCGTCCATGCTGGTGTGCGCGCGGCTGCGTGTGCCAGACTGCCGGTGTGTTCCGGTCGGTGAGGTGTAGGTTGCTTGGGGCGTGTGGAAACTGGCCGAAAAGCGCAGCGCGCGCGGAGCGGAGGCGGATCCGTCGCTCTGGACTGATCGGTGCCCAACCACCGGCCGGCCCGGCCGGTGGCGCCGCCGCATCCTTTGACGGTACGCCAAGCGAGGTAAGGTAGCCACGGGCCACGGCGATCGCCAGCGACACGCGACCGGCGTGGGCACGGGGGAGCGGACGGCCGAGACCGCGCGTGTCGCCTGCCGAAGAAGCACATGCCCCACTGGCCGCCGCCGTCGCATGTTTGCGCGGCGCCGCAAAGCGGGTGCACGCGGCGCGCGGCGAGCATCAGGTCGGGCAACGAGACAGAGGTGAGGAGGCAGCGATCCAAATTCAAAATGTCCAGCACTCCGCTGAGACAAATGTGCTACTTTTCGGCTAACCAGTTGACACTTTATCTAAGCTCTATCCGGTAGTACCTTTTTTCTTTCACGAAACACGGCATGATCAGCCCCAGCATACAAGGTTTGGTAGACTTCGCTTGTAAATAATTGTGTTATTTATCTGATGACCCATTTATTGGCATCATGATGATCCATGACGCGATTTGTAATGTGATCATCTTCTTCAATATCCAGCGAGTACTCTCCCGTAACTCCCGTGCAGGTAAGGGTGGTAAAGTATACTAAATTTTAGCCTAGATAATCTAAGGGCCGGGCTCTAAATGGGTCGGACTCTGATTTTATTTAATTTTAAGCTAAATATACATAAAGACCAAATTAGATTATGAAGAGAGCATTAAGGTTGTGATCCGTTACGCATCCAACCAGTTTGAGCTAGCGATTGTATGTTTGTCCTGCTTGGTGAACCCTGTATGAGGTTTCACGGGAAAGGACGTGCAAGATGTGTATGTGCATCAGGGCTGGCAGCGACTACCAATGGTCCATGGAGGCGGCTATGGTTTTCTGCTAGTTGCTACTCACTCAAAACGTCAATCGGAGGTCTAACGGTTAGGAAATCAGCATATTTTCAAAGGTGAAATCTAGCAAGAAGACTCCAAGAACTTGTTTGGAACACATTAATAATATAGGGTTTTATGGGGATTTTTCGCCGAAGATAATTTAGCTCTTGAGGCATAGCAGAGATTTCTCACTCCAATCAAATCACAAGGCGACTGTTCATCACATTCATGGGAGAAAAAGAAAGAAACAGAACTGCTCATGCATAGCTGAGCCACGTTTTCATACCCAAAAAACACACATCTGAGCCAATCCTATCCATGCTACTCGCCGTAATAGCGACGGGAGCTATCAACAAGCACGTGATGCATTAGGCCAACAAGATGTCCAGACTCCAGACAGGCCCCAATCCCCAACTGATCACCTTATCCGATAGGCTGGTCCTGCCTTGGCCATCACTTTGGCGCATGCAATCAATCCGGCTGCAGGACAACGAATCTGAAGCCTCGCGTCGCCCTGCATGTATATCTACCCACCCCACCCGTGTCATTCAAGGAGAGATCTCTATGCTGTGCCTGTCAAAGTTGTACTTGCGATCGTGCAGCGTGACACGCCATCCGCTTCAACGTTTGACAGGTCCTTGCATTCCTGAGCTTGTGTTTGTGTTTGTTTAAACCTTGCGTTGTTGATCTATTCATGTCGATCCAATGGATGGAAATGCAAATGCAATGTTTATTACCAAGTTCATCGGAAGTTATCAAGTTAGGGTTAGGATTTCACTTTTATGGCTACCACATTCCTCCTCTTTTTTACACATTGCAACGAGATAATATTACAGGCTACATCATATTATTCCTCTACACAGCCCAAACCCCTCCACATCAATAAAATGTTTGGGCGGTCCTGTCCCTAGCCGATCTTCTCAATAAAACGCTGCCCCTGGTTTCTCCAGGGTCATGTCCGCTCGTATCTAACTGCCTATACTGGTCTGTTAACTTACTGCTCGACTGATGTCTACTTCTGTCAGTATACAACAAGGACGGGCTCTCGTCGCTCACAACCCAACCCCCTCCGGCACCACCACCCTGAGGCCTGTGCTCGGCAAACCTCTCGGCGTCATCCGCCACCCGACCTGACGAGCTGGTATTCAAGCTGGACCTCGAACGGGAATACGTCAGGTAGTCGTTCCCCACAGGTGCTCCCATGGGGCCTCCTGGGTACATTTGATCTGAGGTACCAAACAGGTACTCATACTCCTCGGTGCTGGTTGAGTTCCTTGTGCTGTCGCTACTATCTGTGCTGACAGTGCTGTGGGACCCAGCATCAGAGTTGCTGAAGAGCGACGAGCTCTCGCTCGGACTTGGAGATTCTGCCGGTGGATAAGGTGCATCTCCGTATTCGTCAAATGTATGGGTAAGGTCATCTACAGTGTGGTCTTTATGTGGGTGACCACCTTGGTGTCCGCTGAAGGAACCTCCTAGCCATGGTGTCCCTCCTGGAACTACCTTCTGCTTGGCCTTCTTCGGACGTGTTGGGTCTTGAACCGTCATCGCCTGCCTCACAGAGCTTGGCGCCCTTGGTGAACACCTGATTTAATTAGAACAAGACTTAGATATCCTGATAAAAGTCCTCACTGGCATGCGCAGGACAAGTGCTAGCATATGCAATTAAAATAAGAGAATCCTGGTATTCACCTTGCATACAGCAGCATATATGCACATTTTGACATAACATTGTCCACAGATACAGGTTTCACCTGCATACAACATCAGCGATTAAGAAAAGCATATCAAAACAACTGATTCTCTTTGATGATAACCCAGTAGAGGTCGCTTGAGGCACAGTCAGTTCAGTGACTGTCAATTTTTGACTTATAATACGTTTACAATTCTTTTACAAACATATAAAACTATCCTCGCTATTTTCTAATAATATGCATAGTATGACCATTATTCCATATTTCCAGTAACGAATATAGTTTCATTTATTGTCAATGAAAACCACCAAGGGCCTGTTTGGAAAGAAAGAATGAGTCTAGGAACTTTTAGTTCATGTTTGTACTAAATCCTTGAATTTTGGATCCCAAAATAACCTTTTCAAATAGTTTGACCACTTATGGGAACAGAGAAGGCAGCATTCAGGGCTTGTCAATGAAATACAGAAGCTTATGGGAACCGGATAATGAGAAGCATACCTGACTGTCATCTGCCTTGAACCACTTTCCCTGTGTATCTTTGACATAACATACATAATGACCAGAGAAGGCAGCATTCATGACATCATGATGGACAACCACCGCATAGAGGCTGTAAACAGGCAGTCTGTCATCAGTATCAGGGTTCATATAGCGAGCCATGTTCAGGGTCTCCGGAAATCTGATGGCTTTGCTAATCTTCCCAAACTTGCCAGACTGCACATATAAAAGGGATGTTTAGTAGATCTCAACAAAACTCAATTCCTAACAATACATGAAACTATGAACATTTCAGTAGTCTAGATGCACGTGTCCCCTCTTTTCCTAGAAGGGTGTTCATCTATAACTTTCAATAAGTAACTATCAAATGGCATGTACCTGATATCTTTTCAGTGCAATTGTCAGAACATTTGGTGCTTCTTCTATTGTCAACTTCTTTTTAGCGCGCTCGTAGGATTTGCATCTGAAAAGGTAAGAGTAGAGCTAGGAGAATCAGGACTTGGCAAAAGAATAATTGAAGCTACATACAAGTGACTAGACGTGAAGCAAGCATGAATACAATAATACTAGAATAGTGAAATAATCTAAGAATGCCATGATAGATGGCCCTAAGAAAAGCCATTCTTTTTCTCTTTTTCCAAGACACTGAAAAGGACATCATTTTCAAAATCCAAAAATGGTTGCTATGCAGTTGGGTATGATGACCCAGGCAGATGTAATTGTCCTTCAATGACATAACGATGAAAATCTCTAACCACATTAGTAACCAGAACAAAATGTTATGCAGCCGACTATCTGTTCTTTTCAAAATTAAGAGGCAATGTTGGAGTGCGTCCTTAGTTTTATTTAGATTCAATAATAGCCGAAGATTATGGTCTCCCAGATAAAAGATGAGCAATGTAATGAACACAGTTAGGCACAAACTAAGCAGATAAAAAGAAAAGATCAAGAGACGTAAGAACCTGCTGCAGTGATATCTATTTTCTCCATCCAATACTTCTGTGGATGTAAATCGCACAAGAGCCTCATCGAGTGAACTGATGTCACCATCTATTTCAACAGTAAGATCCAACATACGCTCACATTGCTCAGAAGTAGTATGACACTTTGAGCACTTTATCTATGAAATAAGAAAGAGGAAGGAATAATCAGAAAGGGTGTACAAAAATGTTCACTATATAACTAGTCTAAGGTAACTGAATATATATCAAAACAAAAAAAAAGATTTATGTAAATAAAACCTTAGATCGCAGATAGCCCCCAAATATCAATTGCACAAGTGTAGTTTCTTCTGCTGACCGAAGGGCACCTCCTTTCCTAGCTTCTTTCATGCATACGGATTGCATAGCATCAATTGCATACCTGTAAAAAGACCAGGTGCTATGCTTTCAATAGAAGTAAAAGTAATGCCATTGATCTATAAGAATTAAGGCATTTTTGTCCTATCGAATAACTCTTGCACATGAATGAGGTAGCTAAGATCAACTAAGTTTGTCACTATCGTGTGGGTCACTTGCAACCCTTACCCCAAAGAAAGTGGTCTAAAAAAAGTAACAAAATAAATCACTGTGGGATCCATTACTATATCAAGTTCTCTAAGTCCTGATAGGCATAGCAATTCCAAAGTGTGAATAGGCAACCAGTTGGGGAATATGAGTTCAAAACAAGCACCGAATGGTATCACAACTTGCATTTGGTTCAAACAGGATAAGGAAAATCAAATCAAGATTCGAACATTATTGCTTTCAAGAAAAGCTGAGTTGATCTCTTTTCAAAAAAAAGAAAATCAAATCAAGACATCCTAACTGTAAACTAGTGTGCTTTTGTGTAACAAATTCAGCCTCAGTGGAAGGACATCTAAACAATCTGCTATGGCAAAAGAGCTCATCCACAGGTAGTAAAATAGCCCAACCAGATGTAAAGCACAATTTTTCCCCTTCCGCTTACCCATAATAATTGGTATATGGCATAACCCAATTAAATTCAAATTAACAATTAAATAATCATGAAACCTATATATTCAACTTTTCCACACTTTTCTGCGCATAGCTTCTGTATGATTATGAACTGCTTCAGATTCAAGTGTCAATTGTTGATGGACAAAAAAAAATATAGTAAAATACTGCTGCCTTACCTAAGAAATTCATGAGCATCTTCTTGTTTACCAGGACCAAAGCTACTGCCAATGTCATGCAAATGAGAGAGTATCCCAGTTGGTGACAAAGAAGTCTTGCGCCGTTTGCCCTCCACAATGAGTTTTTCAAATTCACACATGAAGCACCATTCCCTTGTGGAACCTACAGCACATGAGGTATATATGTAAAATACTCAGGTGCAGAGTAAAAAAAAGGAAGTGGCATAACAAACATTGTAGTGGAGAATTACAGTTTTTTGAATGAAACCCTTCCAAAAGATATGTCGTAAGTGGTCGAGTAAACATCAAGCACTGAAGAACAGCATTCGCATAGCAACTGCAAAAGAAGACACGGGGTAGGCAAAGTGAACAACAAAACCACAGTAAAAAATAAGTCCAGCCAAAACAACTAACTTAGCCCCTAAGCTCTATGCAATGGAAAGGTACAAGTTCAGTGCTAATATATTGGCCCATGCAATCCACCTAAAAGTGACACCTTCTATGCACAAAGAAGGTTTTAATGGAAGTAAAATACAAATATTTTGGGAGCATTCACTTGGGGTATTACAAATGCCAGACAAAAAAAGGATAACCTTATTGATAAACCATGTATGCATGCCAGTTAACCTTCCTACTCGTACTATTTGAAAGCAATTCACTGCTTACCTGTTGCCGAGGTTATGAAGACCAAAAGGGTGCAACTCAACCTTGTCGTAGAGCTTCACAAAAAGTTCATATGGAAAAAGCGTCTGGAACAAAAAAGAACCATTAGCAATAGACGAGAGAAAATAAGATGCTAATTACAAAGAGCTATTCAGTTATTTTACCGATTCTGATGGATAATGCCTCACAACTTTTGGTGCAGTTTGCTTGCTGACAATTTTCTTCAGAGTTGTTGCGAGGTTATTTGCTGTTGAACCTGGTCTCTCTGAAGGTTTAAAACTTCTATCAAAACGATTGTCAGCAACTTTAGACGGAATAGGTATCACAGAACATCCTCCATGAACGGAAGTAGCTTTGTCGACAGTCAATGCAGATGGCACAGGTTTTGTGCTTTGAATGTTGTCATTCCCAACAGGTTTTGTTTTGGACCTCTCAAGTTCCACACTAATAGGAGTCCTAGAACTTTTGGGCTCCAAGGCAGCAGATGCAGCAGCTCCAAGATTGCTACTATCTTCAAGTTTTCTGTTATGACTTGCCTGAGAAAAATCCTCAACAACACTGGCATTCTGAGCTTTATGATGTTCCTTGGAATGATTAAAGGATTTTTCATTGAAAGAACTGCTCTGGCCACTTACATTTGGTGCAATAGTTTGAGACTTACATGGCAACTCCTCATTGAAGTCCTTGCTCAAAGGACCATCTTCAACAAAATTTGCATGTTCAGTATTTGATGCCATCTTACTACTGTCAGCAGATACTGGAACATTTTGAGGAATTTGGACTGTGCCATTGGACTGATGACCTCCAGGAACCTCTGTGCTGGTACATACATCTTCTAAATGCATGTGTTTACCATCACCATTCAAACTCTTCAAGCTATGGTTTGCATCAGAAGTTTCAGATCCAACAGCAACTGGTTTGTTTGTTTCAGCAACTGGCTTTACACCAGCTGGCACATTCTCTTCAGCAGCTCTTTCCTGTTCAACTTTTCCTTCATCAAGGGGCTTAGGTGGATGGCATTCATCTTTGTGACCTTGTCGCCAGTGGGCTATCTGGCATTTGAAGGAACTGCAAAAAGGAAGGTGTCAATAATGTTGAGCAACTAAGAAAGTTGTTGATGTTGTAAACACACACACACAATAATATAGCATCGTTTAGGAATTCAAACATGCTAAATCACATATACCCGTGCAAAACTTTCCCCAAAAAGGCAAGACGCATCCAATCCACCAAGCATTTTATCTCAACCAGTAATCATACTATGATGCTAAGTGTCAAACACCCAACACAGCATCGGAAATGAACGCATGCCATTTCTGCATGGGGCACACCCCTTTACCCTTCCCCTTCTTGTTTTATTTCCAAAATGTCCAATGCTACCATTTTGATGATTTAAGGAAGCGATGAGTGCCATACTGCTCTATTCCGCCTTCTTGTTTTATTTCCAAAATGTCCAATGCTACCATTTTGATGATCTAAGGAAACGATGAGTGCCATACTGCTCTATTCCGCAGGAGATGCACGCATGCAAATAAATGGTTAAACAAAGGATTAACAAAATGAATTAAACAATATATCATGTAAACTTGAGGACAAGCAGATGCACTATGGATCTATAGCATACTGGCATCTCACACCTTATAACTGTGCATTTATCACCATCAAACAAGTGTGTCATGCATGTGCTTTCTACTATCACAAATCAGTGATGTTTGGGGCAATTTTTTTTCTGGCATGGTCCCTGAACATGAGTTTGACCACTGATTGATATTGTTATATACGCACAGATCTGCTGCTGTTCTCCAGTAGTCCGCATCATATGTCCACGCCTACGCAAACGCACTTGCACATTTCGTTTACTTAGATGTAAGGAACTAAAATGGAAGAAATAGGTTTATGCAAATTTCAGTATGCATACAAATTTTAAACCATTTTCTTGCACATACTTAAATGTATCTACAGATGTTGACACCCTGTAGCGCATTTGTCCCTTCTATACTGTATATCTTTGCACCAGATCAATGACAGTATTGTCCATGGAACTGGTAACATGGAGGCATGGAAATAATACCATGCTCATCAAAACAACATACAGAGTCACTAAGATGGCTGATAACATAAGACATTCCATGGCCTAAATTGATCAAAACCAACACACACTCGAACACACTCTGAGAGGCAGAGGCATGGAGTCAGGGATCTGAAACAAACAGTTGATTTTGCAAGGAACAAGCCATAAGGGGTCCTAGATAACTTAAGGTTAATACAATAGCTGACCAACTCACTACCAAAGTTCAACGAAATCCGAGTAGATCAATGTTGTACATGCGCCCAAGGTTAATGCGTCGCGATTAAAAACATACATAAGGACTAAGTGGAGGGTTAGCGACGCCCTAAACCAAGGTACTGCAGAGTCTAGAGTTTGTGGAATTACCGGCCAATCACATGCTACCGACACCCCAATTTTGTACCGAATACAGGACAACCCCACCCAAAACTGCACAAATCACGGACTATCCCCCCACAATTCCCAATCACTGGAAGAAATTAAACAGACCCGGAATGGAATCAGGACCAAGAAGCAAGGGCATCAGCCCACTCACCAGTACTTGACGACCTTGCACTGCTTGCACCTGAACGTGGTGGGCCTGAAGCACACCGCGCAGACCCCCTTCGCCCCCGCCGGCGGCCGCGGCTGCGGCTGCGCCACCACGTCCTCCTGCGCGGGAGCCACCACCGGGGTCGGCCCCCACACCGGCGCCTCGGGCACCTCCGCGGCGTGCACCACGCCCGGGAAGAGCTCGGAGTAGTAGGCGAGCACGGACTCCCGCTCCGCCAGCTCGGACTCCTCGGCCGCGAGCCGCGCGAGGCGCCGCACCTCCTCCCTCCGCGCCGCGGCCCGGCGCCACCGGCTCCGCGCCAGCAGCACCAGCCCCGGCGCCACCAGGAGCGCCACCAGCGCCAGCACCACGGCCGCCGCCGAGGGCGACCCCGCCTCCTCCTCCTCCTCCATTGGCTCCCCCCACCCACCTCCTCCTCACCCCGCTCCTCCTCCTCCTCCTCCCCCTCCTCCGCGCATAGATCTCGCCCCCGCCGCTCCCACCCGCCGGATCCGAGCCCCGATCCCCACCTCACCCGCGCGAATTCGCTGCAATTTACACCCCGAGGGTTTCCAATTTTTTCCCTCCTCTTCTCCGGTTCGGGTTTCTCCACCTGGTCTGTGTCTGGTCTTTGGAAGTGACGGAGAGGCAGGCAGGCAGGCAGCAGGGAAGGAGCCCGGCGGTATCCGTTCCCGGTCCGCGCACGCACCCGGCGAATAATTAGACGACTTGTGGAGGGGGCGAGGTGCAAAAGGCGCGCGCGCGACGGGGGTGCGAGGCAGGAAGGCGGGGCAAGTAACGGATAGCTTACGCTGCGCCGAGCGCGGTACTACGGGAGGGCAGGGGGGGAGAGGCAAGAAAGGAATGGGTTCCCACGGGGGGGCACCCTGTGGGCTCGGTTCTCCGTGCGGACGCGCGGTCCCGGCCGTCCGATGGCTCTGACCGGCCGGGCCGCGGCCGTCGATCAGATAGATGCTTTACGCGGGGTGCTGCGCCGCGGCGGTGTGCGGGGTACGGAGGGGCAGGTGCTTTTCCGCGGGAGAGGAATCGCGGGAAACTGTGGCAGTACCCGCCATAATGGCCGCGGGACCCACCGGCTGACGAGTGGGTCCCAGGCAAGTGCATGTCATGATCGAAGTGTTTCCGGATCTTTCTCGGAGAAAAACGTTGGCGCTGATACATCGAGTATTATGGCGTTTCAATTGTAAGTGATTCTGATCCTTTTGTTTGGGGAAATATGTGATCTGTTTTTTTTCACACGAATTAAAGAACATTTATTGGAGTCTCGTCTTGGAGAAGGTATTTTTAGGAGGAAAAACCTTGGTGTAGTCCCATCTTTTCATGTGTTTCCTTGTGTCACGCCACTTAAGAGGAGCCTATTCCGTTTGAGCTTTGGAGTCGATCGTTACCGGAATTCAGTTCTCACCGGATTAACAAAACCATCATGGCATTCGCATTCCAACGTGCAACGTGTGCCGGAATTTGATCGCCTTCCGATTAGGCAACGATCGGCTGTAAAGTGGCATGGGAAGTTGGTAAAAGTGAAAATCTCCAGCAGAGAAAAGAAGTGCTGGACGCAGCGGCACCCAGCTGTGTCGCAATTGCGTACACCGACCGAACCAAGCACGAACACCTCGATCCTTTTCCCCGTAACCTCGTTTATTTATCCTCGTACGAGAATGGAGGTCGCTTCCGTGGATCATCCGCCAGTGTCCAATGGCCGGACGAGAGAGAGGTGAGACGGAACAGACAACATGGCCGCAGACGTGCTGGCCAGACGACCGACGCCCGAGGGCCCGTTCCTTTCGGCTCGCCGCCGCGCCCACGCAACGGCGGCGCACGGGCGCGACAGGTGTCGCCCGCGCCCGCGTGGTAAGCGCGGAAGCCGCCAAAGCCGAAACCCCCCCGGGGTGCTCACCTGCGGGCGTGCGGCGTGGCGAGGGCGCGACGTCAGCCACGTACCGTACGCGCCGGGCCGGGTCGTCGGTCGGAGCCGTCGGGCGCGGCTAGCGGTCGGCGGGTGGAGGGAGGACGAGGGCGGGTCGGTCGGTCGGTGGGGTGGGTCGAGCCGGGTCCGGACGAGCGGCACCACGTCGGCGCCGGAGGGCGGACGCAACGCAGGAGACAAAAGCGAAAGCGCCTCCCGGCTCAATCGCCCTGGCCTCTCGGACGCGGCGAGCTACACGCGCGCCGCTGATTCCACCGCGCCTGCCGACGCGTGGGCCGGCCTCGGTCGCGTCCGGCGGGGGGCATAGGGAATTAACACTCGCTTCCGCAGCACGCGCACCTTCTCTGGAGACACGAGCGATCTTTTTTTTTTTTTGACCGGACACGTAGTAACATGCAAGGTAGCCAGCGTCTACGATGGACGGACACGATGAGACCACGACGACGCAGTAGATGGTCTCGCCACTTGCCCACTAGATTCCGATCCTCACCGACTACCGCTCGCTGAAAATAATTTTACGCCCAGTTTAATTGTCAGCTGAAATTAAGAATGGCCTCACTCTTTGCACACCGGTGAAAGATACTGGAGTAGAAGAAGAAAAATGGAGGCGAGTCCACTGCACGTGCGCGACTACCTGTTGGTTCAGCGTAGCCCGGGGTCTTCGACGGAGACTGCTCGGACAGATCGCGCCTAGCGCCTACTCCGCGCTACCCATGAACGTGCGTGCGAGACCCAGTAGTATAAAGTCTAAAGTCTCGAACTGGTACTTGGCCATTTTCCCGAATGGAGTACTCGGTACTCTACCATATGGAAAAGCCGTAGTACTTGTTGGCTTGCGGTGTGGTTTAGGTCCCAACCTGTCCACCGGGTAAAAGTCTCCTAGCAGAATACTTGGCCGAAGCTCACGCTGCGCTGCGTGTGTTCGTTTTCTAGTGCGCCAACTTTTTCCTCAGGTATCACAGTCGGGGCAGCGTCGTATTGACCAAGCTCGCAGATCATGTCGCAACCGATGCGCCCGCCGACGTCGTCGGCCAGTAGGTTTAGATGCAGCCGACGAGACCAGGAGGCCCAGCGGGGCCGACTCGTTTAGGTAGTTACTGTCCGTATCCTCATTTGGGTAAAGAGAAGTGGTGATCTGATCATCTGAACGCAACGCAACGGTCTTGCCGTCAGGCTGCAAAAAAGCATTTTGCTTTGGAACAAGATGTAGTGGACCTCATCTGCGTGAACCTTCGTGGTAATTTTACAGAAAAACTTCTGTTCCAGCAACAGGGATGTGGCAGCTCTATGGTGATCCGAGGCATAGCTAATGGAATTTATGATCCCATGGTGAACAAACGGCCATTTTGTATCCAGCTGAGCTGCGCATGCGGTTTTCATTTTCCATCCTCTGTTGAAGTCGTCGAGGAAATTGAACCAACCTTCGCCACTTGGCGTCACGGGCCGGGGTGGGAGCCCACTAGCCCAGTGGCCAGTCAGTCGCATTGCCCAGTGGCAGTGCGCCCCGGCGCCGCACCGCCGTTCCTGCCGCCGGCGTCCGCCGCCGCAACCGCAACAAGCTGTTTCTTCTGTACCAACCAACCCGCCCGGTACGGCCCCGCGCTTCGCCGTCGCAACGTAAGATTCCGGGATCCCTTTCGTTTCCGTCTAGACTAGGCCACGCACCTCTAGTCCTCTTGCACTCGTCCACGTTCTCTTCTCGCATTGCAAGTCAAACAATTACGAATTGGCTCAACCCACTCCGATCAGCGATCACTGCCGGGTTGTTCAATCCATAGATGGCCGGATCCACCACCATCAGCTTGCTAAATATAGGCTTATCCCCTCCTTTTCGCCCGCACGCGAGGCGTGGACCACCGGTGGATCGAGCGCTCTTAAAATCCCGCAGTCCAGGAGCAACGCGACAAGCGGAAGATGACGGACCGGGGGAGGGGGGGGGGGGGGGGGGGGATGCTGGGGCATGTGGTGGTTTGGTTCGGAGCGCGCTCTAGGTGTTCGATGTAATGGGTCAGCAGGTTAAGTAGGCTGTTAGCGTCCTGAAGATCCCGCGTCAGCGTCAGGAATATGATGGATAGGTAATCGACGCGGATTCGTGGAGTTGCGAATTGGCGCGTGCGGTGTAGGTGTTGTTTAGGTAGGATTGCACCATCCAGAGATTCACGGTGTCGCCTTGGAGAATATTCATGCTTCGTGGTGATGGCTTAGTTCAGGTTTCGTGTAGTTGTTGTTCTCTTCACGAGGGTTACCACCTGTTACACCATCGAAAATAATTGATTGCAGGTGCATGGCAATTTGACTGGATAGGTTAATTTGGTCCCGGGTGCCCCTGACGGAAATAGAATGGACGGTGATTCAAAGTCTTGTTGTCTTCTCTGTTACATTTTCAGTAAGTAACTTTTTGATTGTTATGTTTGGGGACAGGTTGTCGAAAATGGGTAGAACAGCGGTTCCTGTGTGGTGGTCCTTTAGTCCAGTGCAGATCAGCCATTCCGAAGTTACACTAGATAAAGAATCCACCTTTGTCCTAAATGACGAGAGTCCTTTCTGGAAGTGACAAGTGCTTTGAACTTTGACAGAGTAGTTGTTGTTAGATGAGATGGAGCTTTCAGTATGCACTTGGACAAAAGCTCATAAGTCCTTTTAGAAGTATATCCAGCCTTTAGATTTAGCATTTGGATCGGTTTCCATATGAAAAGGTAGTCCAATTGTTTTCATCACGTTCCTATGTATGTGTATATGCTTATTGTTTGATGATGCTACTCTTTCTGAACATGGCTCCAAGGATTTGCCGTAGTTGCATTATACATTTAAGATTGCCTTTGTTAACATTTAAGATTGCCTTAGTTAGAACATTGTTCCGCACAGAAGTTTAGTGCTGTTCTCCTTGGCATGTATCATCTATTTGCCAGTGATGTACTATCACTACCAAGATAACGCTGCTGTTCTTTAATGCACATGCACTTCATTTCTTATTTCGAATCCAATCTTTGAATAGCACTCATTTGTAGTAATTTGCTTCGATGATCTGATATATTTACGACCACACTTAATTTTTCCAAGAATCCTTTGCGAAGGGACATAAAGTTTGATAGAAATAGATTCACATTTATTTTTCAGGAAAATGAATGTCTTCCACTTTCTTGATACCAAGCAAAGGATGCCAAAAATCGTAATTATCATCTCAAGTTGAGTCTACCATAAATTAAGAAATTGCCAAATCACTGTAAGTTGTACTGCTCAATAGCCTATCTTTGTCTATGAACTTTATCACGGCCATTACTTTAGCTAAGTTCAGTAAGTTGGGATCAAAATCCAAGTTTACTACATGCTTCCAGATGATAGATACAAATTGTGTGATTCATGTCCACAGGGGCACTGTCTTGATCTCTAGATCACTTCAGGCTTTCACAATTAGGTATCCATGGGACCTGCCTATAGCTCAACCCTTTATCTTCACAAGGGGCACATTCGAATCCCAACAACTATTTAGTTTTGTATCAGGATATTTTCTCAATGACACTGGAAACTCTGCAGTTCAGCAACCTGGAATCTTTGGAATAGGTTATATATTCACTGTTAGTATCGAAACTCTTACTCTCATCGAGAGGATGACACTAGAAGTTGGGGCAATTTTCTGGTTTACTTCTCACACAATGCCATGCCAACCCGAGGGGTTGGGGTTACATATTTATATCTGGCCAAGACAGCCAAGCATATGCCAAGATGCTTGTCTAAGATGCTGTCCTAAAAGCTAGTCTAAGATGTTGTCCTAGATGTTGTCCTAAAAGCTAGTCTAAGATGCTAAATGCTGTCCTGGTTGATGCTGTCCTGGTTGGGGCAGCAAGACCACCATGCCGAGGACCACAAAGACCTAAGATGCTAAATGTTGTCCTGGTAGATGCTGTCCTGGTTGGGGCAGCAAGACCACCATGCCGAGGACCACAAAGACCAACAGTACAAAGACTTATCCCATCATTCTCCCCCTAAGTCTTGTGCGTCGTCTTGTGGGAAAGTTGGACCATCCCGGTCCGGGAACAAAGCTCAAGAAACTTGATCCTCCCAAGGGGTTTGGTGAGTAGGTCCGCAAGCTGGTCCTTGGTGTTGATGTAGCTCGCCTTGATGCTCCCTTCCTCCAAGCAGCCTTGGATGAAGTGGTACCTCACCCGGATGTGTTTGCTCCGCTCATGGAAAACGGGGTTCTTTACCAGGGCCAGAGCGGACTTGCTGTCCACCCTGAGTTCCACCGCTTCAGTGTCTCTTCCGAGAAGATCACCGAGCAGTCGAGCGAGCCAGAGCGCCTGAGTCGAAGCGGTGGAGGCCGCTATGTACTCAGCCTCGCAGCTGGAGAGGGCCACCACCTGCTGCTTGACCGATTGCCAGCTAACGAGGCACTTGCCGAGGAAGAAGAGGATCCCGCTTGTGCTCTTGCTGGTGTCGATGTCGCCGGCGTGGTCGCTGTAGCTGTACCCGACGAAGTGTGCCTCCCCAGGACACCTCGGGTAGTAGAGACCGTGGTCGAGAGTCCCCGCAACGTAGCGGATGGTCCTCTTCCCAGCCTGCTGGTGCTCCATCGTCGCTCGCTGCATGAACCGACTAACGTAGCCGACGGAGAATGTCAAGTCCGGCCGTGTGTGGGCGAGGTAGTGAAGGCTCCCCACAAGACGCCGGTACTGCGTAGCGTCCACCTCCTCCGTCGTGCTGTCGCGGCTCAGCTTCAGCCTCTCCTCCATCGGAGTGAGAGCTGGGTTGCAGTCGGTGAGCCCAGCCAGCTCAACGACGCGCTTGGCGCAGGCGGTCTGTCAAAGCGTGATCCCAGAGTCATCCTGGTGCACCTCGATCCCCAGGTAGAAGGAGAGAGGTCCCAGGTCACTCATCTGAAAGGTGGCCTTCATCTCTTTCTTGAACGCCGCCACCTCCGCATCCTTGGTGCTGGTGATCACCAAGTCGTCGAAGTAGACACCCACCAGCAGGGCATTTCCTCCATTGCCCCGCCGGTAGATGGCCGCCTCGTGCGGGCTTTGCTCGAAGCCCATCCCCTTGAGCGTGGAATCCAACTTGGCATTCCATGCCCTCGGTGCCTGCCGCAAGCCGTAGAGAGCCTTGCGCAGGCGTAGCACCTTGTCTTCCTTGCCGGGGATCGCGAAACCCGGCGGCTGGTGTACGTAGACCTCCTCCTTCAAATCACCGTTAAGGAACGCCGACTTGACGTCCATGTGATAAACGCGCCAGCCCTCCTGGGCGGCCAGCGCAAGGAGGAGTCGCACGGACTCCATCCGTGCCACGGAGGCGAAGGCATCGTCGAAGTCGATACCCTCCTGCTGCACGAAACCTCGTGCCACCAAGCGGGCCTTGTGCTTCACGATGGCACTGGCTTTGTCCCTCTTCAGCTTGAACACCCACTTAAGGGTGATCGCGCGGTGACCATGAGGAAAATCAGCAAGCTTCCAAGTGCGGTTCTTCTCAACCGCGTCCATCTCCAACTGCATCGCGGCACGCCATGCCGCGTGTCTCTCGGCTTCTGCGAAGGACCGAGGCTCGCCGTCGTCGCACGCAAGGTGCAACTGCGCTTCCAGGTCGTGAGGCATCAGTCCTGGCACCGGCTGGTCGCCGAGAAGGTCTTCCATTGTGCGGTACCGCACTGGCTCGCCGTCGTGGTACGCGTCGATGCGCTCCTCGTCGTGGGAGAGAGGAGTGGCAAACTCCACTGGGCTATGCTCGGCACGGGCTGGTGTTGGAGTAGGTGTGCCCGGAGGGGTAGCTGGTGGTGCTGGGGTCCGTAGGGTCGCCGGCTGTGGTGGAATCGGCGAAGAGCTCATCGCAGTCGAAGTCGTGGCTCGAGAGCGTGCCGCTGCCGAAGTAGCGGGCGCCGAAGTCGGTGGAGACTCGGGGACTGGGGTAGGCATGCTCGGTGAGGAGGAGCTGCCTACTCCCCCAGCTCCCTCGAAATGGACGTACTCGATAGTGAAGTCTTCGTACGTCGGTGTCGAGCCGTCGTCCACCGTCTTGTCCCATGCCCATCCTCGCCCTTCGTCGAACACTACGTCGCGCGCCGTGCGCACACGCTGTTTCTCCGGGTCGAGAATGCGGTAGGCCTTCGAGCCCTCCGCGTAGCCGATGAACACCCCTAGAGTGCTCCTGTCGTCGAGCTTGCCGATGTGGCCAAGCTCCTTAGCGAACGCGAGGCAGCCGAAGACCCGCAGGTGGGAGACCGCCGGCTTGCGCCCAGGCCAAGCCTCGTACGGTGTCCTGCCATCGAGGGCCTTGGTGGGCGAGCGATTGAGGATGTAGATAGCTGTCACCACTGCCTCTCCCCAGAAGATAGCCGGCATCCCCCTCTGTTTGAGGAGGGCCCGAACCATCCCCACAACCGTCTGGTTGCGCCGCTCGACGACGTCGTTCTGCTGCGGGCTGTACGGCGCGGAGTAGTGGCGCTGAATGCCCTCATCAGCGCAGTACGACGCGAATTCAGCCGCCGTGAATTCGCCGCCGTTGTCGGTGCGCAGCACGTGCAGCTTGCGGCCGCACTCCGCCTCCGCAGCAGCCTGCACACGCCTGATGGCGTCTGCAGCCTCTCCCTTACTGCCGAGGACCATCACCCGCATGTAGCGGGAGCGGTCGTCGACGAGCAGCAGGAAGTAACGTCGTCCTCCCGGTGTGGCCGGTGTCACCGGGCCACACAAGTCCCCGTGCACGAGCCCGATCCGCTCCTTGGCTCGGAAGCTCGTCTGCTTGGGAAAGGGGAGCCGCCTCTGCTTCGTCACCACGCAGACGTCGCAAAACTGCTCCACGTGGTCGAGGCATGGCAGGCCTCGCACCATCTCCATGGCACTGAGCCGCTTCAGGGCCTCGAAGTGAAGGTGCCCGAAGCGCTCGTGCCACTGCCACGCTTCGTCATCCCAGCGAGCGGCGAGGCAGAAAGATTGTGCCACTTGCAGCTTAAGGATGTAAAGTCGATTCGCGCCTCTGATTACCTTGGCAAGAAGGCGACGATGGCGATCCCAAATCCTCATGACTCCGTCCTCGATCGTTACGCGCGAACCGTTCTCATCCAGCTGTCCCAAGATGATGATAGAGTTCCTCAACGCGGGGATGTAGTAGACTCCGGTGAGCAGGCTGTGCTCACCAGACCCGGCGGCGAAGATGATGGAGCCGACACCCTTGATCTCTACGCCGGAGGCGTCCCCAAACTTGACGGAGCCTCGGATGCTGGAGTCAAGCTCGGAGAAGAACTCCTGCCGACCGGTCATGTGATGGGTGGCGCCGGTGTCGAGGCACCACCCATCAATCTTGTCGTTGTTGGAGGCGTTGCCGAGAAAGGCGTGTGCCCTCGACTCGTCAAGGTGGTGGAGAGCTGCTGCGGCCGATGCCGCTGGAGGTAGCTCGATGCTTGCGTGTGCCAGAAGGAGAGCCGACTCCTCCTCCTCCACCTGTGCGACGTGGGCCTGGCCGCGTCGTGGCTGTCGACAGTTCCTGCCCAATGACCAACCCCGCCGCAGTTACGGCAGGTGTCGTCTCGTGCCGGCTTGCGTGCGCCGGCGGCGTCGCCCTGGGCGCCTCCACGAGCGCCACCCTCGGTACGTCCTCGCGCCCCGGCCTGGGCACCTCCGCGCACCTTGCGCGGCTTGCCACGCTTGCGGCCGCCTGTCGAGGAAGAGGACTCCCCCTTCCTCCCGCCACCCTGGGATGCCTCCCACTGCTCTCGAGTGATATGGAGTTTCCCGCCAATGGTGATAGGCCCCGAGAGAGACTGTGGCTCATCGCTGTCGACGACCTTGAGGCGACCTATCGCCTCCTCGATCGTCATCGTAGAGAGGTCCAGCAGAGACTCGATCGATCGAGCGATCTGCCTGTACTTCTCGGGGACGCAGCGAAAGAGCTTCTCGATAGCTCTCTCCTCGTCGTAGGTGTCGTCGCCGTACTGCACCATCTTCTGCAGCAGAGTGTTGAGACGGAGAGCAAAGTCATCAATGTCCTCACCTGGCTTGAAGGCCAGGTTCTCCCACTCCTTGCGAAATGCCTGCAGCGTGGACTTGCGGGCGCGGTCGCTGCTGATGCGTGCCGCAGCGATGGCGTCCCAGGCGTCCTTGGCGGTCCGCTTCTTGGAAAGCGTGAACTGCATCTCGGTCGGGACTGCAGCGATGAGAGCATCCAGCGCCTGTCGATCTTCATCGAAGTCGACATCGCCGTACCGGACTGCCTCCCACATGTGCCGCACCTGTAGCCTCACCCTCATGACCGCGGCCCACTCGACGTAGTTGGTCTTGGTGAGGGTAGGCCACCCACCACCGGGACCAAGGTCCCTGACCACCGCCTGGACGCCATGGAAGCCATGGCGCCGGTATGGGGAGGGAGAGCCGCGCCGCCTGTGAGGGCCGCGCTCTCCGTCGACCCGGCCGCCGTCGCCGGGAGCACCGCCGTCGTACGCGCCCCCACCTGGGGCTCCGCCGGCACGTCCGCGCCTGTCTGGGCTGCCTCCGCCGCGCCCGCCCCCGCCTGGAGCGCCGCCGGTGCGTCCGCGCCCGTCTTGGTCGTCGCCACCACCCCCGTGGGGGTGCGCAGCTGCCCACAGCCTCGCCCGCTCGCGAGCTGTTTCCCTTGCCAGCCCGAGGTCCACGTCGGTGCCGCCGTCGGCGGAGGCAGAGCTACCGGAGCTGCTGCCGCGCAGAACCTCGAGCTCCGCTGCCGCCGCCACCGCCGCATCTGCCGCTACCGCTGCCTCCACCTCCTCCCTTGCTGCTGCCAGCTCCGCCGCTGCCAGCCTTGCCGCCCTTGCCGCCGTCGCTGCAGTTGCTGCTGCCGCTCGCTCGCGCTCCTCTGCCGCGGCGACCTCGGCCTCCTGCCGGTGCCGCGCGCTCGAGGCGACCGAGTGCTGAGACTGCCCTTCGGACATGGCGTGCTAATGGGGGGCTGCTGCGTGGGGAGGAGGTTGCCTCAGACGTGCTGCTGCTGCTGCTTGTCTATGCAGGGGAGGAGAGGTGAGCAGACAGGTGTTGCTGCTGCTGACTGAGAGCGAAAGGAGACGTGGGAGGGAGAGGAACAGGAGATGTTCAGGCTGCAGGAAAGAACGGCTCTGATACCAGTTGTTAGTATCGAAACTCTTACTC
This sequence comes from Panicum miliaceum, assembly GCA_032594955.1. NCBI lineage: Eukaryota > Viridiplantae > Streptophyta > Magnoliopsida > Poales > Poaceae > Panicum > Panicum miliaceum. Next base: position 4,124,382 of record CM064073.1, on the reverse strand, counting down.
TCATCGAGAGGATGACACTAGGTGTTGGGGCAATTTTCTGGTTTACTTCTCACACAATGTCATGCCAACCCGAGGGGTTGGGGTTACATATTTATAGCTGGCCAAGACAGCTAAGTATATGCCAAGATGCTAGTCTAAGATGTTGTCCTAGGTGCTGTCCTAAAAGCTAGTCTAAGATGCTGTCCTAGATGCTGTTTTAAAAGCTAGTCTAAGATGCTAAATGCTGTCCTGGTTGATGCTGTCCTGGTTGGGGCAGCAAGACCACCATGCCGAGGATCTCAAAGATCTAAGATGCTAAATGCTGTCCTAGTAGATGCTGTCCTGGTTGGGGCAGCAAGACCACCATGCCGAGGACCACAAAGACCACAAAGACCAACAGTACAAAGACTTATCACATCATTTACAATAGAGTAAACAGTAAAGTGTCATTCTAAAAGTTTGATAGTTGTTTAAAGTTTGATAGAAATGAATTCAAATTTCCTTGGATCAGGAATTTCTTATCTGTCAAGGAAAAGGAAGTTGTCCTCCCCATTATTTGATTCCAAGGGATGTAAATTTCTTTTATCTTCATCTAAAGCTGAGTACAGACTCTAAAATAAGAGAGTGCACACCACCATATGTTGTCTACTGTCCAATAGCCTTCTATGAAGTTTATCACCACATTAGTTTAGCTACGTCCACTAAGGTGGTATCTGAATTCAGAAGTCCACTACATGTTTCCAGATGATTGATAGGAATAGGGTAATCCATGTCCCTGAGATACTTTCTTTAGTCTCTAGGTCTCTCAGGTTTACACAAGCAGATTCACAGAGACCATTCATCCATGGGACTTTGACCTATAGATCAACAGTCCATCTTCATAAAGAACATGTTCAATGTCCCAGTAGTACTTTTTTTTTCAAACTAGTAGTACATGGTTTTATTTATCAGGATATATCCTCTGTAACACTGGAAACTCTGCAGCTTAGGAAATTGGTGTCGTTGAAATGCACAAGTTTGTTCACATAACCGTAAAGTATCATTTTGACATTTTTATTTTAACACGAGAGGAATAAAATGTTAAGCAAACCGCTGAGCCTGTGTATGTTTGCTGTAGGTTAGGTGCAATCCTGTAAAAAAAATGTGCTTGTGTTGTTTGATGTATGTGTCATGTTGAGTTTAGGTTTGGCCGCTGAGCCTGTTCTTTTGTAGTTTACACCCTTGTCTTAAGTGTTCACAAATAATCATGTGCAGGCTTGCCTTTAGGTGGAAATATTGAATGATAAATTTGTAAGACCTCTAACTTCATGCTATTAACCTTTTATAGCTCCTTGAAAAAACATACAACTTGTCCTGGGGGCAAAGATGAAAAACAGCAAGTGGGCCAAGTCCAATAGGCCGACAGATTGTACTGGTCAATTCAGCCCACCAGATCCTATAAGTGTGAAGTGTCTGTCAACTAAAGAATTCTGGTTCTCACTTCAAGCCTGAGGAAAACTTCTGTGCTATCATGGGAACTTCTGATCCCTTGGCAATCCTTTATTGTGATCTGTTACTTTTCACTTATTTTCATGACTTCCTGTGAATGTATATACAATTAAAACATGTCGCTTCTTTTCTGAAAAGAAAACACATTTGGCTTCTTTCTCTCTGCTGGCTGTCTCTGGTGTTCTACTACTTCAATTCTGTGGCTGTACATGTTGCAGGTCAAACCAGTTGGTCCAAGTAATAATGGCGTAGTGGAACGTAATTCTAACAATTGATCAACGACATTAAAGATCATTTATAACACTGATGATAATGAAAGGTGAGGATGGTTTGCTCAACACGCAGCTGCTTCTATAATGAAATGATACACAGCTCTCTTCCGTATTCGATAGAGAAAAATTACTGATGATGGTAAAATTCCATTCTGAACTGTATCACTATTGATTGCATCCTTGCAACTATACAAGCAAGATTTATATGCTAAGAACCTGGGTGCATTGCACAACTAAAGCTTTTCCTCAGGTGATTTCTGTGTTAAGACGCATGCTGGCTTGATAAATGATTGATCTTCGAAATTTTTGTGCCTTTTGTTTTGTGATGATAGGGTTCGCTGACTTCTCAGTTTTACTGTTATACTTAGACCCCCTGGTGTTTCTAGAAAACATACCAGCTGTGTAACTTTCTGACTTGTATTGACCCTCTTATCAGTTTGAGCATCGTGTTATTCTGATTATCATTGTCAGATGGATGTCTGAAGGAAGACGATGACCATGATTTTCTCACAACAATTTTGTTGGAGTTGGTAAGGACTAATTAAACCATCACTCGTACGATCAGGTATGCATCTCCGGGTTCCTACCCTTCATCTAAATGGCAGGATGGCAATATACTGCGAACTCTATTTTTGGCTTTTAAGTTTTCCCAACTGGAAACTCTGCCTGTGTAAATTTAGAGAAATTTATGAAACCTATCAATCTAGATAAAATGAACTTTCAAATCACATCCTATATCCAACCTTCTCGTGCTTGGGTATAGAATAGCATTGGAGATATATTGTTAAATACATAATCTTATTTGACAATTTCTTTTGGACACTCCCTTTTCTGGGAAAGTATGCTGTAGGAAATCCTCACAGATAGATGCTTATGAGGTCTGTTTCATTCAGACCTCAGCATTTAGATGTATATTTAAATATAACTTTTGACACCAATTTAACATAGCACTAGCTATGATCAGATCTTTTTGATACATGTACGTATACTTAAAACCATACTTATTGCTATCAATTTCACATAGCCCTAGTTGTAGGCTCCTAGTCATTATTGTTTGATTCCTGATCAACTAATCTGCTGGTTCTGCCTGATACACAGTATTCGCCTTAGCCTTATTCTTCTGTACACGAGAGAGTTCATACCTCTAATAGTGCATGTCTCCAATAACTCTTAAGCATCTGCTAGCATTTTCATTGACTGCCTGTCTGCCACAAAGCACTGTGATATGCTAGCTTGATAAATGGAAATTCTCAGCACAAGTTGGTCATAACTCACACGCCACAACGTTACGCGATACGCTGAACAGTGTGTCCACTTAAAGTAATCAGATTGCCAATTTGACAGTTTGTTTCTTTCCTAGAATCGACCAATACAAGTTGAGGATGGAATTCCTTTTATGATTACCTGCCCAAAACTGAATTTCAGCCCATCTTTTTTAAGCCACTACTAATAACCATGCCATGTGATTCGCGTTTTTCAGCATCGTCCTTGTCAGCCTGCAGGATTTGGGAGAACCAGATGAGCCGGCTGTAGTAAGCGCTTGAAGGGCAACATTATTGTTTTCTCAAGAGGATCAGTTGGTCTCACGCATGATGTCAACGGTTATGCTTAAAGGTAAAAGAACTACTGTCGGATTTAAACACTTAAAACTATGCTGAAATTTATGGAACCTGTCCTTTTTCTTGGACGAAATATAATTTGAAATCTCAATATGATGTAAATAGAAACATCTAACCCGAAACTGGAAGTCTGGCCCAGCCGCCCAGCTACTAGGAAACAAACCTGACCCGCTGTGACCTTTTTGCGTGATTGCCATGTTCGTTCCTGCGCTAGTGCTGCTGCTGGCAAAGTTGGCACCCAATTGTCAAGAGGATTATTGGTTTATCGTGCTCTAGGTCCGGTAACTGTCAGAGCCGCACCTACTGCCGTTGCTATTGGCCTCTAATGGCAGCCGTGACACCTAATTTGCATCGGCATCAAGCACTGTCAGACACCGAGAGAACATTTTGTTTTGCGTGTGTGAACGTGGACAACTTTTAGGGAGGATTTTGATTTGAATCTTCCGTTGGAGAGAAAAGAGTAGTGCTAGCAGTGACCCTGGGGCCCAGAACCAGCACGTCGCTATCGTGCGGTACCAAGATGGTACTAAAATTTTTGCAGATCCAGCGACACGTCTCCGGCTTGGCGCCTTGCCGTTCGCCGCGCGGGATCTCGTGACGGCCCCAGCTAGCAGCATCCGGCAGGCTGGAACCGGGGAGGGTTCGTTCATGGCCCGTCAAATCCTCAAACCGTCTGTTCTTGATCGAGTTTAGAACGCCATTGATTGTTGATTGCCAACCCCCTACCCTACTTCGATCGGGTCCAATTGTCTATTCAGTTCTTTCAAGTTCCAACATCTTGGGAGCTCACCGAAATGAAAGCGTGAATAATCGCTGAAATTGCAGCGGCGATTTTTAATAAAATATCTGAAATTTCCATTGAACTTCTGGTCATGTACTCAATTCCATATTCCCTATTTCCATCCCCAGACAACAGGATGCAGGAAGGGATTAGCGCTAGGCTGACACGGGATGCAAGCTATGGCCGGGTGGCAGCGAGCGATTACTCGTAGCAGCCGACGCGGTGGTAGGCCGGTAACACGGCGGTGGCGGCGGTTGTCGTCATCATCTTCGTCGTGGTGGCCGGCGGCCTCAGAACTCGACGCCCTTGAAGACCTTGCGCACCTGCTCGAGCGTGACGAAGAGCACGACGGTGAAGGGGCCCTGGCGCATCACGGTGGGGATGAACCCCTTGTACAGGGCCATGGGCCCCTCGGACCGCACGGTCTTGAGCGCGCAGTCCACGGCGCCGGCGTACGGCGGGGGCGCGCCGGGCGCCACCTTCATGTTCATCATCCGCGTCTTGACCACGTCGACGGGGTTGGAGGCCGCGGCGGCGACGAGGCCCGCGGTGAAGCTGGCGGCGACGTGCGTGGCGAGGCCGTCGGCGCCGGCGCCCCGGCGCGCGAGGATGGCCTCCTTGGCCTGGTCGTAGGTGGCCAGCTGCGACGCCGTGACGATCATGGCGCGGTTCACCGTGAGCGACGAGCCGCGCCAGAGGCTGCGGACGCCCTCGTCGCGCGCCATCCGGCCGATGGCGTCCCCGACGCTGCGGTAGTTGCGGCGCTCGGCGAGGGGCAGGCGCCCGTCCGCCTGCATCCGCACCATGGCCACGTCGGCCGGGTTGCCCACGGCCGCGCCGACGCCGCCCGCGATGAGCCCCGCCGCGATCTTGCGGTGCAGCGGCAGCACGCCGCCGTTCTCCTGGGTCCACTTGGTCTTGAGGATGTCGTAGAGCCCCATCCGCGTGGTGGAGTAGAGCGTCTGGCGGAGCATGGTGGCGGACACCCCGGAGAAGAGCCCCGCGGCGCCCTCGGAGCGCAGGATCTGCGCGCCGACGGCGAGCGGGCCGGGCTTCCTCGGCGGCGGCACCGGGACTTCTTGCGGGAGCGCCACGGTCTGGCCGCCCGCGGGGACCGCGAGCGCCGGGCGCATCGCCGGCTGCGGCGCCGCCGCGGCCGCCGCCTCCCCCTGCAGCTGCATGCGGACCTTGATGAGGTCGAGCGGGTGCGTGGAGCAGCCGGCCACGATGGAGGCGATGCCGCCCTCGACGAATCCCTTGACCCCCATTGCTCGCTCCCTTGCTTTCTTCCTCGCCGCGGTTCCTCCCTTCCTCTCCGCCTCCCTTTTATCGGGGAGGGTGGATCCGAGACCAAAGGAAGCCGATAACCAAAAACGGAAGCTGCTCAAGGAAGCTCGAGCGGACCCCGAAACGAAACGAAGAAAAACGCGAGATTTAGCTAGCTTCTACTGCTGCCAATAGGAGCTGGGGCACACGTCTGACTGGAGACAAGGAGGTGGCAATGGAGGGCGCAGGCTATGCGGGAGGAGTGTGGGACGCTGGTCCTCTGTGACATATGCTGCCTCGGTGCTGGGGCGGCGGGGGCGGGCGCTATTTATAGTTGGGCCGGAGCGCCGCGCGGAAGAGGCGAGGAAGGAGACGAGCGGACGGGGGGAGGTGGCTGGCTGGCTTCGCGGCCGGGGCGGGGCCTCCAGCGGTCGGACTGGGGAAGGCAGATTCGTCCGTAGTCGCGGGCGGGGGGGGGGGGGGGGGGGGGGGGGGGGGGGGCGGGCGTCAGGAGGTGGGTGGCGAGGGAGAGGCGACCTGGCCGCCAGCCCCAGCGGCAGAGCTTTCCGGGGTTCGCTTCGCCTTGACGCGGGAGGCGGACGGCTGGCTGTGGCCGCGTCGGGTCGGTGGCCGGCTGCCTGCGGCTCCCCCGCACGTCGCGCGGCGGCGCGGGCACATAGGAAACGGAAAGCAGGCAGGCGCGCGGCGCGGCTTGGCCGTTGCTTCGCATCTGGGCCGTCCGTGGGTGGGCCCTGGCTAGGGTTTTTCGGAGCGGACGGTGGCGGATTTTCCTCGCGGGAGTTTTCTATTCGTTGGCTGGGCGGACGCGACGGACAGACGGCGGAGGAAGACTGGGACGGGACGGGACCGGGCGTTGGAACAAAGACGGAAGAATTGGAAGTTAGGAACGGCATGCTTCGTGACGGGCCAGCAGCAGAGTCGTCGCTCTGTGAGAACGGCAACGGCGGCTCCGCCGTTCCGTTAGTAGACGGAAAGGGTGCGTCCCGGGCTTACGGCTTAGAAAACGGGGAGCAGAAAAGTATGATCAGCTGTTGAACAGCGGCAAAGCAAGCGCCTTTGGGATTTCTCGTTTGTTTGGAACGGAACGGAGTGGTATGATTTTGTCATGGTTTGGGCATGAATTTAGATCTTTTTAAATTACCCACTACTCTTTTAGGAGAACTGTATGGGTGGGGCTAATGCAACAGTGGGAGGAGGTGGTGCAACTAGTTTCAACCCTGAACCTGTCCAATGATAGTGATGAGCTTATTTGGACCTTTAATTCTAATGGAGTTTACTCTTCCCAATCCCTGTATAAGGTGGCATTAGACCTGTCTACCTATCAACAATCTGTCCTGAATATTCCATCTAGAATCTATTTTCTTTGGCTCCTCTCACGGAATAAGATTATGACTTGGGACAATGTGGCTTAGAGGAAAAATGTAGAGAATAAGAGATGTTCTTTTTTTCGCAATGAGGAGGAAACTCCTCGTCACCTCCTTTTTGGCTGTGTAGTAACCATTCAAATCTTGTGCAGCATCTCTGAAGTGGTAGGCCTTAAATGTGGTGATGATTTTATTTCAATTGGTAAACTGTGGCTTAGTGACAAAAAGTATGCTGCTGTTAATATTATCTCCTCTGCTGCCCTGTGGGGGCTATGGAAGTTAAGAAATTATCTATGCTTTCAGAATGGGAGCTGGAAAGATGTTCGGAGTGTGTTGCATCATATATCAAACCTAGTGCATAGTTGGAAGCTCCTCTGCCCACCAGAGAGGCTGCCACGAGCTCTTGGCAGAAAAATTGAAACTCTTGGCAAAATTACCTGGAAATTTAGCAATGTAGCTGGCGAGCTGCAGAAAGAACTGGTGGCCTTCTTGATGGCAACCGATGGTGACCGGGAGCATGCGCCTCCACATCTTGCGTCCCTGCTGAAGAAGATCGGCAATGGTGTCCTGGAGAGCTGAATGCTGTGCGGCTGAACGTCGCCCCGAACAAAGACAAAAGGAAGCTTCTGCCGTAAGGGGATACCCCTGGCATTTTGTATTTCGGCTCCTTCGGTAGTCATGCGCGGCGCTTTATGTCTGTCATGATGTTAAACTGAGAACCTGTGTTGTAAACCGCTTAAATGGACGGTCCTACTTTTCTAAGTATGGCTGGGGTGATGCCACCCTATAACTCTAAAAAAAATTCCCAACACATCCTCACATGATGTGCACGCTTTTAATCGTTCTCATAAAAAAAAAAGCCACAAGTTGGGGGGTAGAGTGCTGATCCTCGGACAAAATTCTGAGTTCCTAAATTTTCCATCCGCACGTCACGTGACACACTTTTATATGTTATTAGACAAACCGAAAGTCAGAATGAACAATTCACGCTGCCTCAGGCACGTTATGCATAACCATGCGTCAACCATAAGATAATCAGACCGACGCCATCAGCGCCTCTCCATACGGTGTCTGTAATTCTCACATCTCGTGCGAGCAGCAGAGCAGACCCGTGGGCCGTCGTGACTTCTACCTACCGGAACCTTTTCCTCTTGCTTGAAGCCACATGAGCTCCCAGCAGCAAACAGCCAAACACCGTGTACGTGTGTGATGCCTGACGTATCGTACTCGTACCCTTGGCGGCTCAGCTTGGATTACTTGCATGGAACTAGTAGTAAGCAACCTCACGACGGAATTCCCCTTGAGCCCCCGTGTGGCGCCTCTTCACCACCCAGGTTCCTTCCTTGCGTAACCGTGCCGTGCCGAGCTGGTGGTTCAGGATCCAATCCGATCGCCGGTGGCCTCTCGACGTCTAGAACACAAATGATCAGAGAAATGGTCGGACGAGAAGACGCCCGTTCTACCACTCGCAGCAGCTCGCGGTTCACACCGCTTCTCGACTTATTCGGATGTCTTAACGCACTGGTGGATCAACTTTTTTTCTTCTTTCTTGTCGCCTTTTCGCGGCACGGGATCTCTTTGCGAGATTCTTGCGTAGGACGACGTCGCCGATGGCAGCCCGCGCCGGGGGATCCAGCCACACGCGCGAAAAAGGGGATTTCTCTGGCACCGCACTGAATATACTCTCGTCCAAAGTCCAAACGCTACGGTTGCCACGCTAGGGAGCGTTCCGGCCGCCGCCGGCGCGCGGCTGGCCGCTCCGCTCGCCGCCCTCGCCAGCCGCAGGTGGTGGGAATGGGAATCGGATGCGAGCGCGACGGGCCGGCGGCCACGGCGGCCCGGCCGGGACCGCGCCCCGGCATGGGGCCCTGCCGCACGTCGCCGCGTCCGCCCGCGCGCCCTGCCGGTCCCCGCCGCCGGCCGCACCGCGTCCGTCAGGTGGGTGCGTTGGTCGCGGCGTTGGACTCGGACTCCTTGCCCTGCACCTTGGCATGGATGGTGGACTAGTTGAATTGAGAAGGGTGGGAGCGCGTGGTGCGCGGCCGCCTGCTTGTGCTCGTGGCCGGGCGAGGCGGCGACCGTTCCAGAAACGCGCGGGGGCGAGGGCGCAGCTGGTGCGGGCTGGAACGGGGCAGTCCTCGTCCTCCCAGGCAGCCGCGCTGCTACGAAATGGCGAGGCGAGGCGAGGCGAGGCGTGTCGACGTCTCTGAGACTCTGACCCTGCGAGCACCGAGCAGTGCCCATCAGTGCTGCATTAAACCTGTGCCTTTTGCTTTCGCTAAACACGTGCCAAGTCGGGGTGCTCCTACACGCTCTCGCTGTGTTTTCTGCTTTCTTTTTCGGACTTTTTGGGAGTAAGTAGCGTGGCGGTAGATGGTAGTAGTACTAGCACTGCTTTTATGGGACTTGTCCTTGATGGGCTAATGGGGTGTTAAGTGACCAAAAGGACGGTTACGATGCTGCCTTTTGGGATGCTAATCTCTCCGGTGCTAGTGGAGAGCGAGGAAGAGCGCAGGCAGCACAGCTGCGTGCACCGCTCGCTCGTGTAGATGGTGGCGCTCACCTTTTGATTTTAAAATTTAGTGCGTAGGACTGTAGGAGAACTTATATTTTTTTTCCCCTGGAGAAAGGCGTTTCATAGTCACAGACTAAGATCTTGCGTGGCAGTGGGAGTGTGGGACCGACGGACTAGTGAGTAAGAGCGCACGACGACGGCGTGAGTGGCCTTGAAGCCTTGCGCATTGTGCTATTCTTTGTTGAAAACATGTACTATTTTTTAACATGTTTATCAATAGCTTTCCTTTAAGATAAAAAAAAAGACCAGCGTCCAAGCACTTAGGAGAGGAGTCAGAGGACACACGTGTGAGGAGATGCTATGAGCAGACGAGCAGTAAAAAAAATAAGGGCCCCGACTTCCTGTCTTTACACAGGGGACTGAAGAAGGCGATAAAATATCCTACGAGAATGAAATAACTAACTGTGTTTCCTTTCTCAAAAAAGGAAATAACTAACTGTGTTCGGATGAGAAGTCTGAACGGCTCCAGGAGTTGTAATCGGGTGAATAATGGATTGATGACCAACACAGCACGGCGAAGTCCAATGTTTCAGGCCGAAAGTTCTGCAGAAAACAGCGTTGTAAAGTCGTTGAATACAGGAAAGTCACCGGCGGCAGCTCCTCCTCCTAGAACATGGCTGCTGCTGACAGTTTCAGAGACGAAGCATGTATCTGAGTAGGAGTATCTGACACGCGGTGGCAAGTGACGTGGGGATCGCGAGCCAGGTCAAACAGACGCTCGTCAAGACTGTTCGCCAAAAAAAAAAAGAGCACAGCATCCCGTGGAGTTCCGAGCAGCCAGTGGTTGCCGTGCAGTTCACCCCCTTTTTCTTTTGAGGAGACATCTGCCAGAAGTCAGCTCTTGAGCTTTGACTTGCTCCTCCCCTGAAAAACTGAAAGTCAGCTAGGGGCGCTGCGTGAGCACACAAAGTACCACGGAGTACGGAGGCGCCCGCGCCGGCGCCGGCGCGGCGAAGGGCTCCTAGCTCCTTCCTCCGTTGCGCCGGCTAGCCAAGGAGGGCGTCGCGGTCGTGGCGCCGGCGGGCGGCGGCGCGTGCGATCCGAGCAGCAGTGCGGACCTTTCCGGCGGTTCACGGACAACTGAACAGAGTACTGTGTTTGCAGTAGTCAACCGATTTTATTTTCCCCCATCGTACAGACATCATACTGGTGCCAGTGACTACACGTTCAAAGCCCGTGGAAGTTTTTTTGTAACTTGTACTGGTTACAACGGATAAGGCCGGTGCGTGCGGCGATGGAAACAGCTGACACCGGAATGGGTCGTGCCTGGCCCTTGGCCGATCCGTCCGTCCAGTCTGCGGAACCGGCTCCGGTGGCAAGGGGCCATGCCTCGGCCGTGAGGGCACGTACGTGTCCCCGGCTCCATGCCTCTCGGCGAGGCAGAGGGGCGGCGTGTGAGCAAGCAAGCCGACCTCGTTCGCTGAACCTGACGGGGAATTAAATCATCTGCTCGTGGTCGTGGGTTCATCGAACGAACGCCGGCGGTCGCGGTCAGCGCGCGGCCGCCCGGCCGGCCGGACGCGCTCTCGGCGCAGCTCCGCTCCCATCAATGCGCCGCGGCCCGGCCGGCAGTCGGCCCGTTGCGTGCGTGTCGAATCGGTCCTGGCACGTGCGATTAAGCGCGCCAGCATGTGCACGCCAATCTCTGGTCCTTTTCCCTTTTCCTCCTTTCTTTTTTTTTTAAAAAAAAACAATCTCATCATCATCATTCTGAAGAGAGAATCGAACGAACTTATGTTCTCTGATCCTTCCCGTTGCTGAATTTCCAGCTTCGCACGGACATGCGCGGCGCAACAGGTGAAGCCACCCTCTTGTTCTTCACCATGCGAAGCGTGTAATGACCGGGAGATCTATGCTAAATCTACGCTAAAAAGGCTGCAGCGAGCAGCAGTGCTTCCTTGACCCTATTCCTGCTAACACACCGGCGCGGCATCTCCTAGACCTACATGGTGGAAGGCGGGGGGGTGGGCCTACGCGGCTACGCCGGCCGGTGTACACGCGCCGCCAGACAAGACGATCCGTTCAATCGAGCCCACGAGGTGACGATGGGCTGTGAGCGCGACGAAGGGCTGACGGCCCGGCAGCGGTCTAGTAGTAGGTACCCTAAAACAGCCTCATTATGAGCCCGGCTTAACTACCCAAGGCCCACCTTCGAGAATGGAGCACGGTATGACATTAGAGAGCCCCAAAGCCTGGTTGGTTAATCCGAATCATATATCTCGGGGCCTTCTCAAAAGTCATGGCCTAATTTCATCATGGACCCTTAAAACTATTTTTTAACATAAAAGCCACACAGGTGGCCCAACCGAGCCCGAGTCTTGCACAATAGGCCCGTGCTACCAAGTGGTGTTATTCGGGCCAGCTTGGGTTCCCATCGAACCGGGGGTCTTCTTTAGCCCAGCCCAACAGAGGCTCACGTCCGAATCTTACATAACGAAGGGCACAAATGTAGCAATACTACGAATAATATTAAGCTAGCCAAATGGCATTCCCTAAAAACAATAATAATATTAGCGAGGCTCAAAATGTGCTCGTTAACCACGTTATATTGAGCCGGTTCGACTGCTCTAATGTATTTTTGACTGAATTCAAATTTGATTCGTAACGATTTCAACTGTTTTCCTTTAAATTAACCCTGTTTACAGGTTCGCCAAATTTTTTTGACCCGATAGAGTTTATGAATACTTCCGTTCCCCCCAAAGAAAGAAAACATAGACTTCCCTCTAAAACAAATCTGAAAACTATGATTTAGATTTCTTGCGAAAGTTTGATGCTAATAGTAAAATGTAATGGGCATTAATGCTTCTGCAGATCTAGTTCGTCTACCTACTACTGGAAGCTAAGCTACTCCTACTAGGCCCTAGATCATTTGATTATCGTGGAGTACTGCAGCAGGGACCTAGATTAGATGCACTGCTCCCGTAAACTGTAGTGCCAAAGAACACTGCAGGATCGATCAGGAACACTACTGCCACTGCCATATCCTCAGTCCCTCACATCAGCTCCGTTTATATGTTGTGGTTATACATGATGCTGGGGAGCGAGCTAGGGTTCTAATTATCGAAGCCGCGCAGAAACAGTGCTCTTCTTGATTCTCCTTGTATCTCTAAAAAATGCTGTTTCAAGTGCGAGTCAATCTTTAGCGGAGCCCGAGTGTCGGACTGTCAGGTTCAAGGTTCAGAGCAGTGAAGCTATCGTTTCAGTCACTCTGCTCTCGAACTCTGAAAAGCGGAAGACTGAAGCTATCAGCCTGCCATTCAAGAATGCGCTTTCTAATTTGCTTGGCGGGGTTTCCCTTTTCAAACCTTACAGCGTCTCTGCCGGAAATAGCAGAATTTTACGAAAGAAAACAATGCTGATTATAGACCCAGCGCCGGGCAGGGGCGGATCTCGAGGGGGCTAGGGGATCAAGCCCCCTACCTCCCTAAAATGAATGATGCCTCCCTCAATCTTCTATTTTTGGAACAAAGAACGAAGAAGAAGAGGGGAGGAAGAAGAAGAGAAGGGGGGGAGGAGGAAGAGAAGGGAGATGAGCCCCCTCTTCACTTGGCTGTTGGATTCGCCACCGGCGCTGGGGTGAACGAGAAAGCAAGATGAGAATGGTCAAGCTACTTTCCAATCGGTATTCGTGCACTCGCAGTTCTTGCCAACACTGATAATTAAAGCTTGAGCAGGGACGAAGGACGCGGTACGGTAAGGTGTGGCAGCCGCCACACCTTGATTTTTTTTGCCAGATCCTAGCACTTCAACGGTGCACTATTTGCCGTTCATCAGATCTCTAACTCTGACTCGCGTGAGGGAAATAGGCACAGAAAATAAGGAAGAAGCTGCGTCCGGCCACCTTGCTGAGCGTGAGGGAACTTATGGAATTTTTATAATAGGCCAACTCTACTCTTCGATTAAGCCCATCCGCAAGTCTGCCCATCGAGTCCATTAAAATGAACAAGTTTCTTACTTTGTTGACTGCTCGATGGCTCCCGTCTTCACAGAAACGGGTGGGATTTACGATTAGAAATGAAAAGACGAGAAGGGGAAGAACAAGGCCAAGGCTAAAATGAGGGCTATACCAACTGAATTCTGCACCTTTTCATTATTTCCTTATTTACTTTGGTGAACAAATGATGTTCCATGTTGGAATAATGCTGATTTGAGGAGCTTTGAGTAAATGGTAGAAACTCAAATTCTAAATGCAAAAGCTTCATTGACTTCGCCATACCTTAATTATTTTCCATCCTCCGCCACTGAGCTTGAGAACTATACACTCTAGGTAAAACATGCCAATTAGCAAACTTGATTGTGCTAGAGCTTGAGCTTAGCTCTAGGAAAAGCTGTTTAGCTACCTATACCTATCGACAGCATAATGGCTTTAGAAAACCTCAGCCATCTGAGCGTAAGCTTTTGTTACTCCCACGAGCTAGCATCCAATTCTTCCCCTCCCTCCCTTGATCGGATCCCTTCACAATCATGTAATCCTGCCTGAGTTGCAATTCTGCAATTGCCCTCCAATGCAAATTCAAAAATCAATCGGCAAATCACACATTGATTTGTGTAGACGAAGTTTACGAGCTACGTACGGCGGTCAGTAAGTTTAGGCGGAGACATGAGTCACATGTCTAGCTGAACCAGGACCGTTTCTTTAGGTGGCGTGGCCGTGGACCAATGCATGGGAATACGGTGGTGGTGGCTCAGCGCGGACGGCGGCGCCAGGCAAGGTACTCCGTCACGGATAGTGCCCAAACGCATCCGCCAAGAATGAGATTTCCCTCTATGTTTAGAAGGGAAGAAAACCATATCCTGTCCAGTACAGTGAGGCATCTAGCTCTTAACCTCATGCTCACGTTTTTACTCAAGGAGAGAGCACGCACCAAGGATTCCATTTTCTTTTCTTTTCTTTTCTTTTTTGAGTGGAGCCAAGAAGGATTCCATTTTCACGGCGACCATCATGCGCTAACCTAGGTTTGAGCGTGCTTTGGAGTTAGAGCAGGTAGAACTACAGTCAGTGCAGTTATGGGTCACACAAGGAACGAAACGGCGTACTTACTGCGCCCACGCACACGGCAGGGCCCGTCACTTCGCCTGTTTTTACCTGGTTGTAGTTGTAGCGGCCTTCTCTTCTGGCTCGAGAGCCGCGCCAGATCTAGACCTAATGCATGTCTAGAACGTCTTTTTGAGCATCGATGCGTTTAGGGAATGCCCAGTTGGTTTAGACTATATATTCATCTGTGTCAGAAGTAGAGTTATCCCAGGTCAAAACACGAAGCCGCCAATGCAATAGCCAATAGGTTAGCAGCTGCGCGCCAGGTTCTTCCCTACCCCAAATGATTCTAGCAAATCAAGGGGTCGATTGGACAACGTACGGGACAAGAACCTTAATGGCCGGATTACAATCCAATTGCAAGAGGTTAAGCTAGTTTACAGTACTATCCTCCTCTCTTAAATGGTTGTCGTTATTACCCGTTTCCTTTTTACAAGGCGCGCGCTCATGTACGTAGGAGGGTACAAGATTCAAACGTTGTGAACCCTACCCCCGCCTAGTAAATGTCATCTTTGACATCGGTAGGATCTACTATAAAGTAGAGCTTTGTACAATAATTCCTGTGAAAATATAACATTTTAAAGAATAAATATTTTTAAAAATGACAAGAACGAGCAGGTACGTACCTCAAGAACTACTGACCCACTTGATGATTAATCTGTGAGTTACTGATGCAAAACCCGCCATAAGAAAGTCTGAAGCAAGAAAACGAGCTAGATATGATCCGGGGATAATATACAATAGTCAAGCGAGACACGGCAAATCGTTTCCTTTTTACACGTCGCGCGCGGTATTAAAAGTTTTAAGTTTTGAATCCAACTTTATGAACGCCACCAATCAACAACTTAAAGTATCGCTGCAAAACTGGCCATGTAACGAAGTGTGAGCCAGAGAAAACAACAGCAGGCACGTGACAGACCCAGCCAGAGCCCAGAGGTACGTTGACTGCCCAACTCGATCGAGCACTACCACGACCCATCGGTCACGGCCAGTAAGCCGCAACAAACAACGGCCGTGTCCGAACGACCGTACGATCGGACTGCTCATCCATGCTCCATATATCACCGCGTACGTGCGCACGTACGTCACCGGCCGGCTGGTTCGTCGTTCTTGCGCGACAGGACGGGAGAGCGCATAGCACACGTACGCACGCTGCCCCTCGCCGGAATGGGCCGCCGTCGCGCCCACACGTGACACCCTATCGCTCACACCGAGACACGCACGTACGCCGCCGTAAGCGTAGGCGTGGACCGCGCGGTACACGACGTGCCGAGGTACACGTACGCGAACAGCCCTCGTACGTACGTACGTGCGTACGACCGCCCATGCCGGCGCCGGCATGCCGTACGTAAGCGAGGCCGGCCGGTGAGAAGCTAGCGGTCGGGGTAAAAGACACGGTCGGCGCGGGACGGGATCGGACACGGTCCGTCGAGCGAGCGAGACGGGACGGAGGGACGGCAAGTCGGCGAGGTGGAGCGGAGCGGGGGCGGCGGCCGGCACGGCACCGCGCGGCGCCCACGGCCGCGGTCGGTCTTGTTACGGCCGGGGACGCCGAACGCGCGAGCGCGACGCGGACAGGTGATCGGTGCGGGCCGGCCAGGCAGGGGGGCGCCGAGCGACGCCAGCAGCTCGATGCTGCTGCCTCGTGTGCAGCTCGCCGAGCCAACTCGCCACGCCAAGGTACGTAGCGCCTCGAGAGTTAACGCGCGAGGCCGTGCGTGCATCAGGGGCGCGAGCGAGCGAGCGAGCGTTAACTCCGGCGACAGTGAACATAAAACTGCCGATCCGTGTGATCGCGCCGGCGGCCCGTCCTGGCGCAGGATCTGTGCTCGCTCGGTACGAGCGTAATGCGCGGTGCTCGTACCGCTGGTGACCTAATTTCCTGCGCATTCTGTACGGGGGCTTCGGTAGCCTTATCTCTCTTGCAATTATATTAGTAACTCCGTATACATAGGACGTACGTGCATCGGCCTTAATGGAGAAACAAAATCATGGCTAGCTGATAAGGATGTCGTCCGTGGTGGTGGTGGTGGGGGGGGGGGGGGGGGGGGGGCATGGTCGACACGGGACTGGTTGTCTTTCTAGGGTTTTTTAGTGCCCTAACGAATTCTTAAAAAAAAGAGAATTTTTTGGAGGAAGTTGTATTCTTACCGCGAGCATATGGTTTATCCCATTATCCAACATTAGTTGTGGTTGATATAATACATCCCTTCTTCATCGATTGCACAACGTGGCCGCAATTGCGGCGATCAGGTCACTCGCGATGATAGTTTTATTTTCAATTAATAAACTGGTTTTCAACTGATAAGTTATCGCATAAAACCAAGTACAATATGAGGCATTTACACGGTATTGTTGCCTATGCGGAGGAGAGAGATAAGAGAAAAAAACTAAGAGAAGGCGGCTCTCAATCTTATACAAGAGCCACCCTTTACACGTGCTTCAAAACAAGCAAAGTTGTTCTAGAGGAAAGAGCTGGAGAGAAGGTGGCCAGAAGCATAATAGCCGATCTATTTATGATTGATTACTAGCGATGGCTCATGATAACATGGTAATAGTAGTCAGTAGTTTGCTATACTATTAGTCATGTTCTAAGCAAAAGTGATGACAAGATAAAGATTTAAGTAGAAAGAGAGTAAACTATGAAACCACATGAGTACTCTTTTTAGTTTTTGGAAATCCCTCCATTCTCCGTTGTAGCTATAGAGTCTCATTCATGTGATCATGTGGCCAATCATCATATGAAAATTAAATATCACTACAAGCGGGATGCGTCATCATAAAAGATAGGATTGGAGTTTTGGAGATACTGAGAGTTTCATCCAGACATATAAGTACCTAATAAGCGAAGACCACTTGCTTTATCGTCATCAAGTTTTGATGTGAGACTAACCCTACAAGAATTTTTGATGGGAGACTAACTTAACATTTTTTTTAAAAAAAATCACCTGCTTTTGATCATATTGTATCTTTAGGTCACATGATGGCGAAAAATATGAGTGACAAATGGAACTATAAGAATGTATGTTTGAAGAATTAAGGAGAGAATGACTTCCTTTTTTGCGAAAAAGAGAGGGAGAGTTAGTAGCCTGCTTTGTAAATTAGGTCCCATCTTACCTGGCATGATGTTCAACTTCAGCATTTGCTATTGGACGCGATGCGTTCGAATACCTGCCGAATATGTTTGCAAGCGTGTTCACAAGGGGCAGAGAGCGCAGTTGACCGTTTGAAATCTGCTTCCACTCAAAATCAATTCGAACTCGCAGTTCACACTATGATTCAATTTAGGCAAACCCTCGCGATCGAAGGGGTCCCGAGGGCTGTCGCTCCTCTGGCCGCGTCAACCGCCGCGTCCAATCGCACCCGCCGATCCTCGGATCGGACGGCCGGGGTCTCCCGCCGCCGGATCCCGCCGCGCTCTCGGCAAACGCTCGGCTTTTCCTGCCGTCCGGCTCCTCCATTCCCGCTCCGGCTGTCCCAATTTCGGCGTACCACCGCGTGCGCTTTCCCGAAATACTCCCCCCCGCCGATACAAAGCGCGAGGGCGGGCGCAGCCAGGCAGCCGCACGGCACAACTGCGCCGCACCCTGCCTCCTCCGGTCTTCCCCCCTCCCTTGGCCTTGTCCTTGACCGCTCGGCACTAGCGCACTCTGCTCCTCGCTCGCTACCCAAGCACGCGCACCAGCCACCGCCGGCCAGCCGGAGCGGAGATTACGGCGGAGAGGGAGAGGGGAAAGGCGCAGTCTTTGGCTTGCCGGTGGCCGGCGGCAGAGGAAGCCATGGCTCCGAGCTGCTACGACGCGGCCGCGTCCATGCTCCTGTGCGCCGAGGAGCACAGCAGCATCCTGTGCCTGGACGAGGAGGACGACGTGGCGGCGGCGGAGGTGGCGGCGGCGGGGAGGAAGAGGGGCCGGTCGCCGGGCTGCGCGGACGGTTTCGGCGTGGATTTGTTCCCGCCGCAGTCGGAGGAATGCGTGGCCGGGCTGGTGGAGCGGGAGCCGGAGCACATGCCGAGGTCGGACTACGGCGAGCGGCTGCGCGGCGGCGATGGCGTCGATCTCTGCGTCCGCCGGGAGGGCGTCGATTGGATTTGGAAGGTGGGTTCTTGACTGATCTGAGTGTCTTGCGTGGTTGGACAGGGGGGCAGGGAAAAAAGGAAACATTTTTGCTCATTGCTTTGGAGGTTCTAGAACACATTTCGTTTCCATGATTGATTACTACTAGTTCTGTTCATCTGGAATAGAAAGATGCATCTGTTCTTTGTTTCTGCACCCAAACACTTCTGCAATACTTGTTCATCCTTCCACGGAGCATAGATCGTTTCTTCGTCAATCTCTGCAATGCTGAATGCTTTAATCTTTTGCATCGATCTTTCATGGTCGTATAGTGTTGGCGTTTAGCGTGTATCCAAGTAACTTATGCCAATGATTTCACTACTGTGCGTGATTACATCGAAACACTCTGTTGTAACGTGCCTTGTAGATATGCCGTGACCATTTTTCCCGGGTGAAACTTGGGACCATCTCGGCCAAAGTTGGCCTTTCGTCCGCTTCCTGAATCACGAGATACTGGGATGCACTGTCTGATTCAACATTGTACTTTTTATATTTTCGAGAGAAAAATGTACTATTTCTAGAACCACGAAAAACCCTTCATTGGCAAAAGTTCTGAATATAGTTCACGTGAAGTTTCTAGAGCTATGCTGATTTTCCGTGTGGTTACTAACTTGTTACCTGCGATCTCTCTGCAGGTCTACACATACTACAACTTTGGTCCGGTTACTGCCTACTTGGCTGTGAACTACCTTGATCGTTTCCTCTCACGGTACGAGCTGCCGGTAAGAACCACACTAGCATTCTTTTAGTTACTTAACGAAGTTGGTAATGCTATCAATATCAGTAAGTGTTTGATTCGCTAACCTTTGTTGCCGATGTCATTTTCAGGATGGCAAGGACTGGATGACGCAACTGCTCTCCGTGGCGTGTCTTTCTCTGGCCGCCAAGATGGAGGAAACCTTTGTCCCACAATCCTTGGACCTTCAGGTGGGCAAACTGCCTATAGGCATTGCAATGCCGATGCACACTGTTCTTGTTCATGTGATCATATTCTTGTTCTAAGCGTGATTGAATTGTGCAAATCAGGTCGGAGATGCCTGCTATGTGTTTGAGGCGAAGATGATCCAGAGAATGGAGCTCCTTGTTCTAAGCACCCTCAATTGGAGGATGCAGGCCGTAACCCCTTTCTCCTACCTGGACTACTTCCTGAACAAGCTTAACGGCGGCATCCGGGCTCCAAGAAGCTGGTTCTTTCAGTCGGCAGAGCTTATCTTGTGTGTAGCCAGAGGTATGCAAAGCATGACATTACCCGTGAACTCAGCGTGGATCACACCATCTCGTACTAATGTGATTGATACGTGTTGTTGCACACCTGCGCAGCAGGAACCGGCTGCATCGGCTTCAGGCCTTCTGAGATCGCCGCCGCCGTGGCAGCCGCCGTGGTCGGAGAAGCGGCCGTCTCAGGCATTGAAGCCGCCTGCGCCCATGTCGACAAGGTACATTGAAGCACGCCCTCATGCAAACTCATTTCATCCCCTAGTTTGCTCTAGCCAGAGAAAATGCAACGGCACAGTTCGAGATCCCACACATTCATAGCTCAAATCTCGCAGCCGTACTTGCGTAAACGCTGGCTCCGGGTACAGATGCGTGAAACGCATTTAGACCCCGTGTGCCTGTCTGTGTGTGAGCTCGGCCGGCCGGCGAGTTATTTAATGAGCTGTTGCCTCCGGCTGCTGTGTCTGCAGGAGCGGGTGTTGCGGTGCCAGGGCGCGATCCAGTCCATGGCGACCCCGGCCATTAACACTGTGCCACTGAAATCTGCAAGCGGCAGGGTCTCTCCCGCGCCGCAGAGCCCTGTGGGGGTGCTGGACGCTGGCTGCCTGAGCTACAAGAGCGACGACGATGCCACGGCAGCGGCGACTGTTGCCTCACATGGGGCCTCGGCCTATGGTTCCGCGACCTCCTCCCCGGTGACCAGCAAAAGGAGAAAAATCACCACCAGATGATGGCTCGCCC
Organism: Panicum miliaceum; assembly: GCA_032594955.1. Lineage (NCBI taxonomy): Eukaryota > Viridiplantae > Streptophyta > Magnoliopsida > Poales > Poaceae > Panicum > Panicum miliaceum. The sequence goes on along the minus strand of CM064073.1, from coordinate 4,103,911 downwards.
TGACCGGTCAAAGTGCGTGCCCAATGATCAGAGCGAATTGACTAGTCTGCTTTTGTTTTTGTTTTTTTACCGCGCCAATCATCTTGATAAGAAAAGGTCAAATGCTGCTGTGTGAGATGGAGGTGCGTTGAGAATTGGGAGGCGGAAAGGAGGGCGTTTTGACATGACGAGAGGGCAAGAAGTTGATGAATAAAGATGTGAGGTGGACAACACCTAAATTGCTGAGCTTTTTGTGACTGTGTGGAGGGGTAGACAGCCGGCACAACCTTGGTGTGCCACAAAGGGGGCGAACCTCGGCTTTGCAGGAGCACAAAGCTGGAGGAGATCGATGAGATGATGATCAGAATAAAGGGTGGTGAAGGGACCAGGCCGTAGACAAGATGTACAAGAACTAGGCACTGACCTGTCTGTGTTGGAGTGTCTGATAAGTTGTTTGCAGTAGTTTCTAGTATTCTTTTTTCCCATTTCATTGCGAAGAGAAAATGTAAGTTTGGCAAAAAAAATGTAGGTGAGAATGAAAAATGTATTTTATGAGAAAAAAGTGTTCATCCAGGTTAATAAATTATCAGGATAGCATAAGAAAATGAAGAGAACAGAACCCATGAAAAGTGTAGTGCTCCTGCAATTTGTCGAAAAAAAACCCATGAAAAGGGGAAGTGGGTTGACTCCAGTAATACTAACTAATACCACTAATCAACATTATTCTTCATCATTTATTTTAAATTTTATTTAATCCTGTCTTGCCTGCCTATATTGTCTGACTGCTTGTCTGCTTTAAGACCATGGGCATTGCTTTCTCTAGGAATTAAAAGAAGGGGGACCTTGTCAGAAGGAGCATTGGGAACACAAACTTACAATACCATCCCGATCAGTGCTGAGCATCTCTCTCCTGTTCGAATTAGTAGGAGCTATTGTTAAACTCCACCGCCTAGAGAACAGTTGCATACATGAGTGCAAGTATATTATAAGAGAGGTTGAATGCTGAGGTGGAGGAGAGAGGAGTGGAGAGAAAGGAGAAACGAATTGCTTACGGCCAATTTTGACACAAGAATTAAGAAATTTTGTGAGAGACACAAGTGAGCTATATATTAATGGTGAAGAGTTTACTATTATACAAGTAGGCTATATTGTACGAGTAGACTAAGAGATAGGCTGCAAAGATCCTTGCAGCTAGCACCCTGCTGTTATTAACCTTGCTCTCAAGGGCATCACAAATCTGAATTCCCATACTGATTGGATCCTGCTCAGGAGATATAGTATGGTTCACTGCCGCTCGGTTTCGGTTTTAGAAATTATAAAAGCAACATGAATGTATGAAGGATAATAAATTTAAGAGATCTTGCTTCCTCTATTCTTAAATAAAAATCCACTAGGATACCAACTTGGTCTTCAATGTAGTAATTTGACTAATAATATCTATCAACATATATTATTTCAAATAAAATAGCTATAAATCATGAATGTATTTTCTATGATGAATCCTGTTTCGCATACCATATATTGTCAAATATATGCATTTTGGCGGTATAAGAACATAAGAGTAAATTAAAAAGATTAAACTTGAAGAACATGCTTTATATGCTAGAATGAAAAGGAAAGAAAAGGGGTCGTGCTTTTTTTCAGGAAACGGGTGAGATAAGAATACTTCACCACTAGTTATTAGTGTTTTTTATATTTTATTGCAAAAAATGCATTTGAAGTGCCTATTTGGATCGCAAGAATAGGAAAATGTAGTAATGGGATGGCACCTTCTATTCAATCATGTGTTTTCAATACATGAATACTTGATGCGTCGTAATTTTTCTTGATAAATATAGTATGGCCACAAACGCACACACTCATTTTGCACATATATCTTGATACCGATGAACGGTAGAGATCCCGCTGGTAAGGGGCATATGCCGGCTACCACTGAATAAATAGCCACATCAAGAGACTCGTGATGCTACATTGAACATAGGGGTAAAAGCTAAAAACACCTCCACTTACCATCCAAGCAGTTTCCATGGTTCCCAGGGAAAGAAGATAATGCAACTCTTAAACTTTCACCAAAATCCACCTTTTTTTTACAATCCGGACTTAAATGAGGCGCCAAATGTTGTGCGATGCTATATCTGCTTGTGGTGAATTCTGTTCTCATTCATCTGTTGGACAAATTCATATCTGAAATTCGTGTTAATCCTTCACATACAGACAGCTTGGCGTGTAGAGATCTACGCCCAGCAGGGAAATAGATGAATGGTATCTGCAGCACGAAACTAGGCTTTGGACCACAGGGTTTTAGCCGTCTACGAGATCGATCTTGATCGCGACACGTACGCCTTCCCCTGCTCCTCGCAGACACGAACACGGTGCGCTCGCCGGGACGGAATCAGCAACCCTGCAACTCTACAAGGCGAGTGCGTACAAGGGCGGGCGTGCAAAGGCCCAACTGCCGGCCACCTTTCCCCAGCGCGGCGGCCGGCGGCCAGGGAGGAACCCTGCAGCGCGTGCCCGCCACCCTGCCGCGTCGCAGCGCGCAGGGCTGGCTGGCTGCAGGCCGCCGCTTGCCTCCAACCGTAACCAATCCGGCCGTTCCACCCTAGCTAGTTTACCGTATCCGGCAGGCCCGGATTCCCGGTAGTTTACCGGCGAACCGGGGGTGGAACCGTGCGTCCCAGGCACGGTGCTGACCGCCCGGCCGGAGCGCAGTGGTGCCGATGCGCTCTGGTCAAATTGGTTGCCGTGGGGGCGCATCTTCGGCGAGCAAGCGTGCTGATGCCGAGAGTCAAGAGACATGTGAAGAAAACGCTGGGATTGGCACGAGAATTCCTACCAGAGTTTCGTCGCAAGAAATTCTGCAGATACTTGAACGGGTCTGAAAGATACTGGTACTTGTAGGATGGTGGATGGATGCTCTGGCAATTGAGTCGCATACAGGATCAGTACCGCCGTGCCGGATCACATACCGGGATCATGCATCCCCCACTGGGCCACTACATACGGGGCCAAAGTACGTCGACAACTGTACGAGCGGCAGCGGCCGGGGCAGAGCCCAAAGCTGCACGGCGGCTCATCGAGTGTTCCGCGCCGGTAATCTGCTGCCGCTGTCCGTCCGGCCAATCACCGGAGTTGTCCGGGCCATCATCATCGCGCCCGGCCGGCTGGCTCTGCACGCAGCGCCTCGGAAGCCGAAGGGCTTTGATCGACGCGCGCGCGCGATCGGTCCGTGTCCGTGCGAGCCGATCGATGAGCGGCGTCAGACCACCACCCGGCCCGTACCGTGCCGCGCAATGATCGCCTCCGATCGCCGCACATGGCGGGGGATCATTGCGCCGCGCCCGCGCCGGTGGGCAGGACCGGGCTGGAGAGCCAGCCGGAGAGGGCGCGGCCGTGGAGCTAGCGCCGGAAAGATTCGAGCACGCTAGCTCGTGGGGAGGGAGATGGCGCTTTGTCAAGTCGCCGTGCCCGTGCGCATCGGATGCTTGGCTCGTTCGATGAGCCAGACGGCCCGCGCGGCGTAGGGTTCAGGCCGAGCATGATCGGGCACACGCACACCCCTAGCACCAGACCGGCAGACCGAGATGCACGACGACGCAAAGTGTGGGACAGGAGGAGCAGGGCTCAGCAAGCCGGCCAGGGCAAAACGGCATGACCCGCTGGAAAAAGGTGCAGGCCGCGCCAAAGCCGAGCCGTGGCCCGTGGTTCTCCGGAGGCAGTAGCACGTGTTAGCTATAGCTGTGTGCGTGTGTTGACGTGCATGATAAGGAAACATGCATATCAGTAATTGACTCGATCTCTGGTTGTTAGTAAATCACAGCTAGCTAGGAGATACCGTATATAGGCTTTCTATATCTGTTGTAAACGCTGGATAAGAATAGCAACCAGAGATCCAATCTTGTAAGCTACTGGAGAGGCTCTTTCTCCCTATATTAACACACGCGGCTCATACGGGAGTAACAACGCTTACCAATAGTTCACATGGTTATCAGAGCCATCCTCTAAACATATCTACTATCTCCATCCTCCATGGCCGGCACCAACATCACCATGCTGGCAGCGTTTGCCATCCCGGTCACAGAGAAACTCAACAAGAACAACCACACCATCTGGAAGCATCAAGTACTTCCTGCAATCCGTGGTGCTCAGTTCGTCGGTTACATCGACGGCTCACTGTCGGCGCCGCCCAAAGAAGTTGATGGCGGCGAGGGCAAAGAAAAAGTGCCCAATCCGGCGTATGCGGCCTGGCTAGCCCAGGACCAGCCGGTATTCAGCTACCTCGTTTCATCTCTTTCTAAAGATGCTTTAAAACAAATCTCAGGATGTGAGACTGCTGCCCAAATCTGGAGCACACTGGAGGAGCTGTACGCATCCCAAACTCGGGTGCGCGCGGTGAACACACGCATCGCGCTTGCAACCACGAAGAAGGGAGCAATGTCCATTGATGAGTACATCGCCAAGATGAAGGGGTACGCCGACGAGATGGCTGCGGCTGGAAAACCCCTTGACGATGAAGAACTTGTCTCGTTCATCTGCACCGGCCTCGACTTCGAGTACAACTCCGTCGTCACTAGCGTTCTAGCGCGCATCGAGCCGATCAGCGTCACCGAGCTCATCGTCCAGCTGCTCACCTTCGAGCAGCGCCTGAACCTCTACAACGGCTCTTCATCCTCATTAGGCTCATCGGCGAATGCTGCCTCTCGTGGCCGTGGTGGGGGGCGCACCAACCGTGGCCGCAGAAACCGTGGCCGTGGCAATCAAGGACGCGGTCGTGGACGTGGAGGCTTCGGCAACAACTTCAGCTCCAAGGATAAGTGCCAAATTTGCAAGAGGGACAACCACAACGCCATCAACTGCTACTACCGCTATGATGAAGACTATGTCGCTCATGAAGAGAAGAGTGCCAATGCTGCCAACTATGGAGGCCATGGAGCTGACTCAAATTGGTACACGGACACTAGGGCCACCGATCATGTGACGGGCGATCTCGACAAGCTGCAGATTCGTGATCGCTACAATGGTGGCGAGCAGATCCACACTGCCAATGGGTCAGGTATGGATATTGCACATGTCGGTCATACTATTTGTCGTGCACCTGGTAGAGACCTTTACCTTAATAATGTTATTCATGTTCCTAGCACTACAAAAAATCTTGTTTCCGTTCATAAGCTAGCTGCTGACAACAATGCTTATCTTGAGTTTCATCCAAATTCCTTTTTCGTTAAGAATCGAACAACGAAGAAAATCATTCTGGAAGGAACATGTAGGGGCAGTCTCTACCCTTTACCTGCGTCGACCATCAAAAATAAACAAGCTCTTAGTGTATCCAACAGTGAGCCATCCTTGGAGATGTGGCATCATCGTTTAGGTCATCCATCATATGGAGTAGTTCATCAAGTAGTCAATAAACACAAGTTATCTTGTTCTTCTAGTTCCAGAATAAATTCAGTTTGTGATTCTTGTCAAATGGCCAAGAGCCATCAGCTGCCTTATCAAAGATCCTTGAGCGAATCCTCTGCTCCTTTGGAGCTTGTCGATTCTGATGTTTGGGGGCCGGCTGTAGACTCTTTTGGCAATTACAAGTATTACGTAAGTTTCATTGATGACTACAGCAAATTCACCTGGATTTATCTTCTAAAACATATGAATTCCAAAGTCTAGTTGAGTGCTAGTTATGCAAGAAAATTCTAGCCGTTCAATCTGATTGGGGCGGGGAGTACGAGAGATTAAACTCATTTTTCTCCAAAGTTGGTATTAGTCATCATATGTCCTGTCCTCACGCCCATCAACAAAATGGAGCAGCTGAACGAAAGCACAGACACATTGTTGAAGTGGGGTTAGCTCTTCTCGCACATTCCTCTATGCCCCTCAAATATTGGGATCAGGCATTTCTAGCTGCTACCTATCTCATCAACAGGATTCCCAGTCATGTTATTCACAACACCACGCCCCTAGAACGGCTCTTCAAGTCACAAGTTGACTATAATTCGCTCAGAACTTTTGGGTGTGCTTGCTGGCCCAACCTGCACCCCTATAACAATCACAAGCTTGCTTTTAGATCCAAGCAATGCGTGTTTCTTGGCTATAGTAACATGCATAAAGGGTTCAAATGTTTAGATATTGCTGCTGGCCGCATTTATATTTCTCGTGATGTGGTTTTTGATGAGCAAGTTTTTCCTTTTACCAAATTACATCCGAATGCTGGATCCCGTTTTCGCCTCGAAGAACTTCTTTTACCTTCCGAAACTTCCAGGGACGCACAAATATGTGACGATGTGCATGTTCCTCCTGCCTGTGCTACTAATCGTGTGGGAGTATTTCAGGAAGAAAATGCAGCATCCGCATGAGAAAATTTGGAAGAAAATCCAATAGCACATGATCACATGCAGTCCACCTTGGACGGAGCCCCCGAGGTTGATCCGGTGCAGGTACGAGGAGTAGATCCCGGAGGGATGTTTCTACAGCGCAATCAGCGCATCCGCCGAATCCGGGTGCGGCAGCTGGCTCGCACGCGTCCGTCGCTGGGGGGAAATCGACCCTCCTGGATCTTCTGCGCCACAAATCACGGACGATGCCGGGACACATGAGCACGCGCCTGGATCAGCTACATCCGGGCCTGCACCCGCGGGTTCTGATGACCCCAGTGCGGCTTCAACGCGTCCAAGGACGCGCGCCCAGGGCGGTATCCGCAAGCCACGTGTTTACACTGATGGGACCATAAGGTATGGTTTATTAGCAGCAAATGGTGAACCTAACACCCTGCATGAAGCCTTGGCAGATAATAATTGGAAAAATGCCATGGACGAAGAGTTTCTAGCCCTGCACAAAAACAAAACATGGCGTCTGGTGCCACCGGCTCCAGGAAGGAACGTCATTGATTGTAAATGGGTCTACAAGATTAAAAGAAAAGCTGATGGATCAATTGATAGATACAAAGCCAGGCTAGTAGCCAAGGAATTCAAGCAAAGGTATGGAATTGATTATGAAGATACTTTCAGTCCAGTAGTAAAGGCTGCAACTATCAGGCTAGTAGTGTCTATTGCTATCTCATGAGGATTGACTCTTCGTTAGTTAGATGTGCAGAACGCGTTTTTTCATGGTGTTCTTGAGGAAGAAGTCTACATGAGACAACCTCCTGGGTATCAAGATAAGTATCACCCTCAGTACGTTTGTAAACTGGATAAAGCCCTGTATGGATTAAAGCAGGCTCGAGCCTGGTATTATCGGTTGAACACCAAGCTGCAAGAAATGGGGTTCAAACCTTCAAAGGGGGATACTTCTCTTTTTTACTTCAGAAAAGGTGATTTAATGGTGTTTATTCTTATTTATGTCGATGATATCATAGTGGCCACCTCATCACCAGAAGGTACAAAATAGCTACTGAAAGCTCTCAAGTCTGATTTTGCATTAAAGGATCTGGGGGAACTTCATTATTTCCTTGGTATAGAGGTATCTAAAATAAATAATGGAATTTTGTTGTCTCAATCAAAATATAGCAACGAGATTCTCAAGAGAACAGGTATGATAAATTGCAAACCATGAAGCATGCCTATGGTCATCACTGAGAAGCTATCTGCATACGAGGGAACAACGCTGAGTGCTGAAGATGCAACACGGTTCAGAAGTATTGTTGGAGCTCTACAATACTTAACGCTCACAAGACCGGACATTGTCTTTGCTGTCAACAAAGTATGCCAATTTCTTCACAAGCCAACCACCATACATTGGAAAGTTGTGAAGCGAATATTGAGATACATAAGATTCACAGTCGAGTTAGGACTTAGGATCATCAGATCTCGCTCATCACTTGTCAGTGGCTTCTCTGATGCAGACTGGGCAGGATGTGTTGATGTTAGACGCTCCACTGGAGGCTTTGCTATATTCTTTGGAGGAAATCTCGTCTCTTGGAGTGCACGTAAGCAGGCTACAGTCTCTCGATCCAGCACATGAGCCGAGTATAAAGCGATGGCGAATGCCACGACTGAGATAATATGGATTCAGTCTCTTCTTCGAGAGCTTGGTATTAAAAGTTCCCCGGCTGCTGTACTATGGTGTGACAATTTAGGGGCTACTTATTTGTCAGCAAATCCGGTCTTCCATGCTAGAACTAAGCATATAGAGATTGACTATCACTTTGTTCGAGAGCGAGTTGCACAGAAACAACTTCAGATCCGATTTATTGGTACTAGTGATCAAATAGCGGATGGTTTAACCAAACCGCTAAATTCGTGCAAGCTAGAAGAATTGAAGTACAATCTAAACCTTGGAGTGGCAGGTTGAGATTGAGGGAGGATGTTAGCTATAGATGTGTGCGTGTGTTGACGTGCATGATAAGGAAACATGCGTATATGTAATTGACTCAATCTCTGGTTGTTAGGAAATCATAGCTAGCTAGGAGATACCGTATATAGGTTTTCTATATCTGTTGTAAACGCTGGATAAGAACAACAACTAGAGATCCAATCTTCCAATCTTGTAAGCTACGGGAGAGGCTCTTTCTCCCTATATTAACACAAAGTAACAACGCTTATAGTTCACAGCACGCAGCGCTCCTGTCCCGGCTCGGGGAAGAAGATGACGGACGGGGCTTTAACAAGTATTGCGCCCGTGCGTGCTGTACACAGGAAGGACGCACGCCGGCGGCTGGCCTTGTCGCCACGGGGGCTACAGTGGCGGAGTGTCTTCCTGCTCGCCAACGGCCGGGCAGCCCTGCAGCGCCACAGCCGCGCACCCACCACGCCTCGCAGGGCGCGAGCTCACGCTCGCTAGCGACCAACCCCGGAGCACAAACTGGCCAACTGGGAGTACATTGCGTTAGAAAAACCCTAGTGGACTGAGCTGCAGTGGCAGTAGCAGGAGAAGCTAGAGAATGGGACGAAAAGGTGGCGCTGTGTCTGAGCGACATGCCGATCTGCCGAGGGCGAGGGGATGATTCAGATTCAGACATTAGAAGAGGTCGGCTTTACAGCACTAGGAGGAAGAAAGGTGGTGCTCCTCCGGATATGGGCCAGGCAAGGTGGGCTTGCACGAGCTGAGAGGCCTGGGCCCAACGCGTGCTCCGGGAAAGCCTGCAGGTCAACGGGAGGCAGAGGATCCCCATCATTGCGAGCGGATTGCACAATGATGTTTCTTGCAAGGGGGGCGGGAATTTAGTAGCCCGGTAGGCCCAGCACTGGGTGGCTACATGGCCCACACCTGAAAGGCAATTCAAAGGGCCTGCCTAGTTGATTAGGCAGGCCGGGGGTAAACATCTTTGTCCGCCTGTTCGGTTCAAAACGCAGGCTTTTTTGTCGGCCCAAGCTCGGTCCTAAGCGGCAGGGAAGGTTCATGGCCTTTCGGAGCCCACCACGTTTTCCTTGGGTAATGCCCACCACGTTTCTCTTTCCTCCCTCCTTTTTCCATCGTGGCTAGGGTTTGTTTGCTGCGGACTTGCGGTGCGGCGGAGACGACAAACAGCTGTGCATCAGCTACGGATATGTGGACGACAACGTTTTGTTTTGCTTCGCTTTTGGCAATGGCGCCTAGCTACAGGAGACGGAGCCAACAGCCCTAGCGCACGCGGTGCGGACGGGCGTCTACACTCTACAGTGATATCCGCACTGCTGTGCCTGGCGTCTTGGCGACGAATCCGTCCGAGACACACGGATCTCACACGCACAGTGAGATCCGTCGCCCAGGCCTGCCTGGCCCGACGGGGCATGTCCCATGCCAGCGCCAAGGCCGGCACACAGTGGCCGTCTCGCGGCCACGTTGGGCGGCGCGCCACGCGGGTGGCGCCGGAGCCTTCGTTCTTCCTCGCCGACGAGTGGTCAGCCGGGCGCCTGGCGCAGCGGCTAGCGCATCGTTTTGTCCCTTTCACGGGCTAGCTTTCCGCTGCCCGATACGTCGTCCGTCCGAGCTGCGCGCTTGGCCCTGGCGTACGCGGCGCGACAGGCTTTGGCGGTCTTGTTCCATCGATGGCACAATCTTTTGCTGTTTGGCGTTTGACTACAGGCTCTATGTCTCCATCAGGTGGCCCTAGCAGGCGGCTGGCTAATGTCCATGCTATGGCCTATCGGAGGATCCCATGCATGGCTTGCAGCAGCTGCATGCCATTGCCATTGATCGCCATGCATCTGATCTGAGCCATTGATCGCCACGACTCTCTCTCTTTCTAGCTTTGTCGAGCGTGGAGGTAAAAGTGGTAGACGTCGACCTTTAAAAAATTCGACAGCGGCAGCAGCTGAGCCTGGGCTTTTTGGAACCTTACGGCCGCTGCCATCGGCCCACGGAATGAAATCGAGGTCGCCACGCCGCTTTAGGCTTTCTTTAGGCGCCAGCGCCCCTTTCGGGCTTTCGCTTGTGTCCCCTTTTGCTCCCTCGCCCTTTCCAGAGGTGGTCGAGGTCGACGCGAGTCGAGGCATCATCTGCTCCCTACTTCGTTGCCCTCTGCGCGACGCCAGCCATGGCCGCCGCCCCGACGCCGGGTCGACCACGCGCATGACGCACGCCGAAGGACGGAGAGAAAGGGCCGAAAGGCTGGGCGAGAACGAACACGCCTCCGTGCTGCCGATCGATCCGCCGCCGGCGCTGCTCGCCACGGCAGATGCCCAGCCCCCAGCTCGGAGCTTTCGTCCGGCCTGAGAACTTTTGCCGCCGGCCAAAGGGCCAGCTCCGCGTTTTGTCGCTACAACGTACGTGCTAGAGCTTGCTCCCTTCCAGTCTTTCGCTCTTTCAGAGGACACACGAGGGGAGGAACCTCTCTTGATTCAACTGGGGGGGGTTTCTGGATGCAACCTGATGAAGTGCTAATGCAACAGAAAAACGGCAGATGATTACGTTGGAAGAGAACTTAAAAATACCCGGACCGGCAACAGGCGAGTGATCGTCGATCGGCTCGTGTGAAAGGAGTTGCTCACTTCCTTGCGTGCGTCTGGCAACACTCAGCTTGACCTCGCGAGTCCTCGCCGGAATGGCGGAATGCTCGCTACCGCCTGCGAGCACGCGACCTAGCTCTGCGCGCCAGCAGAGATCACCCGAGTCAAGCGTCGTGTCAGGGCGTGCCCCATGCTAGCCTTATGTCATGGCCTGCGCCAATGGTAGGAGTAGCCCGGTAGGCAATGTGATGGCACACGTCATGCCTTGACCGAAAGGCAGTCCGGGTCAACACCACACCCCGCGCAGCGCAGGGATGCCACTGTCCGCCTGTCCCTGACATTTCACTAGATCACCCCCTAGGCACGTGTCTATACTCTATAGACAACCTGCAGCAACTTTATGCTGTATAATGTCATGGATCCTTTTCAAAAAAAAATAATGTCATGGATAAGTGCGTGAGGGCTTCTGCTGGACAAAACTTGAGGTTTCAACTTTCAACTCCAAACGACCAAACCACACAAGCTCAAGCAAAGCAACTATATGTTCTAAAAAAAAGACAGGTAGGTTATGTTGTTAACTATTCTCTGCCCGCCTTAGGTCCTACTTGAATTCACCAAGCTGATCTATTAGCTAACTAGATTGAAACAGCTAATTGGATAGTTCCTATCCAGCTAGTTATAAAAGTTTTAACTGTGCATTATTAGGTGGACACGTTTAGATCCAACCCATCTACGGCTCTTAGCTAAGTCAGGGATATACAAAACTGTATCCCATTCTTCTGATTAGCATGTGCATGCAGGCAATGTCTCGGGTTCTCCTTTTTAGAAAATAAGATTATATATGCTGCTCTTGGATTCCTCCGGCTACCTTCTTAGGGCAATCCCAATGCAGTTACTAAAATAGTTTCCATAGCATTTAATATAATGTCATGTAGGATGTTTTACTGATTCGGCAATGCAGTTAAAGAGGAGAGAGATGAAAAGACCAATAAACTAGATCTCATGTAAGAAATGGTTTCTTGCACAAAAATCGAAGTCTAAGAAACTATACGATACCATTGGGAATATCACAGATACGAAGATAGAATTAAAGAGTGGGAAGGAAGAAGATTAGTAGAGAGAGGAGAAAGATCATTGGAGGTATTTATTTTATAACCACAATTACAAGTTATACATTGGGAACTATAGTTTCTTAAGTGATGTCTATGTGATATGGCATATCATAAATACTACTGCATAGTTTGTTGGTTGGGACTCCCCTTAGCAAAATAGGATTTCCTTCCAGAACGCACAAACTGTGCTCATTCATATGCAGCTAACCACAGCAGCACAGGCATATTATTACCTCGTGTTATACCAGATAAGGCGGCAGGTTGACCGTGTATGAAAGGTACTTGCGAAACAAAGCTCTAATATACACTGATGGAATAATCTTTCTTGACAAATCTACTAATTGTTTGTGAACAGCTAATCATAGACTTGTTTGCATGCGTTCATGAAAAACACAATAGTTGAGGGGGGAAAAGGAGGCCATGAATTCAGTGCAATATAAAAACAAGTCTTACCGCAGTAGCACACCCACAGGTAATTTATGTAGACGCTTGTCGACAAATAGATGATGTCAAACCCTAATGTTAAAATTTCTACTATAACACAAGTAGAAAATATTGATAAGCTATATGAACATTCATTCATTCTTACAAACAAATGTTGTTCGTGGGATATTTTTCGTGAGGACTGAGGACTGAACCCATCTATTTTACCCTCAAAACTCCTTAGTTCTCAGGAATCAGGAGGCAAAAATTTGAATAGTTTGGGCGAGACATTATATGTAGAGGTATATTGGCTGGTTCGTTGACAACCTGAAAAGTAAAATAACTTTTTTATTTTATTTTTGCACATCAAATGGCACTAGCTAGTATTGCAATATTACTGGATGCCACTATGCCATCTAGTTCAGCTTTTCCACCGCATCCATTTTACTGTTTCACATGAGATGATGCTGTATTTACCAAACTGCTCTGGTAGTCAGTGACCGCTGGATATCTGCTGTCTCGCTATGCAATGCTCTCAGACCAACAACTCCCTATCTAAAATCCAAGTGAACTAGTAATAAAATTAATGTACTATAGCAGTCAAGTAAAACACGAAAACACAATCTATATCTGCTTGGAAAATCATTGAATATTCAGATCACCAGCACACAAATGACACAATACTAGCCATACCCTTTTACCTTTTCATGCAGTATCGTAAGTACCAAGGGAATTACAAAACAAAATTGAAGGCCGAAATGAAGAGGCAGCGCTATCTAACTGGTACCAAGGACGTACTGGTTACTGGTTCCAGCTGCTTTGTGTACACAACTTCAAGTAGTCACTGGCTCAGTAAATGCATGTGACACACCATGCATGTACAGCTCAAGGATTCATACTGAACACACATCTTGACCTCCAAAAAACATCGTAACAAAAGTTGCTGGCTGTTTCATAAAAAAAACAAAAGTTGCTGGAGCAAAAAGTGGAGCATGCACAACAAGAAATCTGAGCTTTTTGGCAACATCTGAACAAACTTCCAGTACCATCAAACGACACGCTGGCCCAGCTGCCAAAACACGAGCAGCAGGAGTTGTCACGAAGGGTAAAACTCCGGCAACCTCCCCAGGCGTCCGGCGGGCCTTGGACCACGGCCGCACGTCGGATCCATCCCGCCAGTACCACGCAGCCCGAGCTCGGCGGCGTATCCCCCGCGCCGGCCCCCACCGCAGGCCAACGCACTCGCCGTCCTGTGGCGGCCAGGCCGTACGTCGCCGCGCTGCGTCCTAGCCCCACCAGCCAGCCAGCCAGCCTGCCTGGCGCACGCCCAGGCCCCCGCTCCGTGGCGCGTCCCGCGCCGCGCCGAGGGACCCCCCGTGCGCGCGCGGCGCGGATCGGCGCCGTGGTCCACGCCGATCTACAGAGCCCACCAGCCTAGCCGGCCGGCCTGCCGCTCCCGCCCCCGCCGCCCGGCACCCGGACCCTCCACACACCGCCTCCCCCTCCCTGCCGCGCTCGCTTTGCAGTAGAGAGCAAAAGCTTGCGCCCTAGAGAGATTCTGCGCGCGCGCCCACCGGCCACCGCCGCACGGCACGGCGCACGCGTCCCCCCCCACCCCCCTCCCCCGCCCCGCGGCCGTGCGTGCGTGCCGCCCTGGTTCGGCCATTAAAGGAGGGCTTCAATAATGGCGGGACGCGCCAAAGTACAGCACGGGGAGGCGACGGGAAAGGTACTAACAGCCGCTCCTCAGTGTGACCGCATGCGCGCCGCGCGTGCTTTCAATCCCGCCGCCCGTGCCCCGTTGTTCCCACATCGGCCTGTGACGCCGGCCGGCCGGCGCGGAAAGCCGGCGCAGGAGGAAGCTGCTGGTACTTGGAGGCAGCCGGCGTCCGCAAGCCACGCCTGGAAACAAAGAAAGGCAGCGCGAGGAAAAGACTAGAGAGAGAAATTTAAAGCGGAGAGGGAGAGATCGTCGTCTCCTCTCGCTCTCCTTTCCTCCAAAACGAAGGGAGGGTGGCTCGAAACGCTGGCTCATCTCGGCCCCCTTCCTTTCCGCCGCCTGCCACCGGAGCCGCCATGGACGCCTGCGCAGCAGCATATCGCATGGCGAAGGTGGTGGCCATAATGCCCGAGGGCCCAGTCGAAATTGAATGCCGAACTCGGCAACCCGCGCGTTCGAGCAAGCCGCCGGAGTTAAAAGCGGAAAGGTCGAAAGGAGGATGCCGGAACTAATTAAAGCGAGGAAGTAGACGACGGAGCTTCATTGAATTCGGAGGCCTGGAAAGTCCCCGCCATTGATCGCCTGCCCGGCGGCTCGCCCGCCGCTACGGCCTCGCGCATATCATCAGCGTTTACTGCGAGCCTGCGGCTGCTTTCGCTGCTCACAAAATTGAGCAAGAGGCGTCAAGGATCATCAATGGTACGGATCGGAGCGGTGACGTCGCAACAGTGGCGCCGGTCGAGGTTGAATTGTCAGCGAACTTTTTTTTAAAAAAAAAGAAGAAGATGAAGAGTAGAGCAGATCGGATTGTGGAAATGGACAGATCAAGAACAAGTTACTGTAATGCTGGTACTAAGAGTTACTCCCACAACACTTTGGATGATGCTGGAAAGAGCATGCAACAGTGTTGCTACTGGCATGCATGGCAGCGGCAGGCTTGCGTTTGCTGCCGCTGTAGAAGACTAGGAACAGACGCTTCTCATGAATTGCCTCTGCCCTAGTAGCTGTTGCCAAAGCCGGCCGGCCGGCCAGGCGGACCCATGAGGCCTGGCCTGGGAGTAAAATTATCCCGGTTCTCATCAAGTCCCAAGCACGAGAAAAAAAAAAGGATGAAACAATCCAATGAACCCAAATCCCCAGACAGGATCGAAGAAATTTCAATTGCAACACAAAAGCTAGTACATTCCCAAGATCCAAATCGGCAAATGGCCATGTCCTGCCCTCCTCCTTCCCAACACCAACGTCATGATCGTCTCATCTACTAGGAAACAACACACGCAGCCAAAGAACCAGGATAAAATAAGGCGAAAAAAGAACAACGGCCGTCTCCTCCATCCTAGCTAAATCCAAGAACTGCTGCTCGCTACGAACCTAGCTAGCTCGCATTTTTTTCTAGCTGAAAAAAGAAGGAAGGCAATGAGGGGGAAAAAAGGCTAAGCTGCTGGGGAGATCGATGATGCAATGCGATCGGTGGCAGTGTACCTAGCTAGCACAGGCGCCGGCGGCAGGGAGGGATCATGGCTTCTTGCCCAGGGTGTGCTTGTTGTTGTGCATCCAGACCTTGAGCACGTGGCGCTTGACGCCGACCTCCTCGCAGAACTGCTGCACGGCGGCCTCGTCGTGCTTCTGGATGCGCCACCCGAGCTGCTCCGCGAACGCCAGCATCCGGTCCTTCTGCTCCTGCGTGAACTTGGTGCGGAACCGCTTCTTGCCGGAACCGGACCCGCCGGACCCCGACGGACCGCCGCCGGAGCCCAGGGACATGCCCACCATGGGCGCCACCATCATGGGGCCGATCAGCCCGGCCATGTCGTCGCCCTCGTCGCGCCCCGAGTGGGAGGTGGGCGGGAGCGCGAGCGGGCGCTGCATGTGCCCCGCGGCCGCGGCTGCCAACTGCTGGTGCGGGTGGAGGAGGTACCCGGCGGGCGTGCGGTAGTAGGCGGAGAACGGGTGGTGGTGCGCCGCGGCGCCGTAGGCGGTGATGGCGGCCGGGGACAGGGCGGCGGTGGGATCGGCCGGCGAGGCGCCGCCCGTGGGCGAGTCGGACTCCTTGCGGTGGAAGTTGCGGTGGCAGCCGCAGGCCGCGCAGCGGAGCGCGTCGATGGAGCCTTCCTCGCCCGCGGCCATGAACTCGCCGCAGCCGTCGACGGCGTGGCCGCCGATGCCGACAGCGTGGTTCTTGAGGCACTCCCGATACCTCGCGCACCCGCCGCCGCCGCCACCGCCTCCCCCGCCGCCACCTGGCGTCCTGAAGCTCCCGCCTCCGGAGTCCCCAGGCTTTGGGGTCCCGCCGCCGCCGCCCGGTCCCAGCCCCGGCTGCATCGGCGCGTCGTAGCTCGAGGTCACGGGCATCGGCGTCATCTCCTCGTCGCCGTCGCCGTCGTCGTGCTCGTCGAAGTCCATGGCTGTCGGTGACGTACCCGGCGGACGGCGCACGCGAAAGCTCGCTGCTTTCCTTTTCGATTTGGGATTTTCTAGTAGGTTCTTGGGCGAGGTTAGCAGCGAGGGTTAGTGGCTTACACACGAGCTAGCTACCGGGAGAGTGTTTGTAATGGGGCAGGAGAAAGGAGAAAAAACATAGCCGTGAACTGTGCACCCTCCTCCCTGCTGCTAATTTTGACGCATCGGCAGCGGCAGCAGGCTGCAGGCAGGCAAGCAGCTGTTGCGCCCTTTGGATTGATGATGTGGGCACACTGCGTTCTCTCTCCCTCTGTGTGTGTGTCTCTCTCTCTACCAGTCTAACCTAGGCCTAGCCATGCCTCCTCACTCTACTCTGAGACGCACCTGTCGCCCTGTGGCCTGACGGTGTGGGTTTGGCTCCTGTATATATCTTGGATCTTTGTCCTCTCTGCGGATGTTGCAGTTTTGAAGGGGATTTGGCTCCAGCACAGCACTGTCTCAAACGGTTACAGTCTGCATTTCCGAAGGCAGGAGCTCTTTTTTCTCGCTGGTAAATTTGTACACTTCTCGATGATCCCTCTACAGACATGTATTTTACTGTCCGGTTAGTAACAGTGAACTGTATACGCGCACAGGTGTGTCGCCGAGAGCTGTCAATACTGTTCGACGTAGTAACACTTCACGCGCGGCACAGATAGGAGCAGACCCGGACAATATCTGTTTGGTCTCTAGGCACATTCAAGTGTGATTTAGATGTATGATCAATAAAAGCATAATGCCCGAATGCAATTATAACTAGTCACTAAAATAGTTTTGCAAGTACGGGGAGCAAACGGTCTCAAGATTATGGCACCCAACCAGGCAACCGCACAGAGGGTAGGCATTGTAAGAAGCGCGCAGAATTGAAGTCCTAGAATTCTTGGAGACGAAGTTCTATATATATACTTACCAGTACTTCTAAATCTAATCTTTTTGTAAACAAGTTCGGGCTCCCACATTATACCCAGGTATATTTGTATTCAAGAACACACACAGGATGACTATTGACTAGCCCATACGAGTATAAAATCTCAATGTCATCCGTCAGCGTGATTTGAGAGCATTACCAAAAAAAGATAAAAAAATCCGCGAGGTTGAAAAACCGTCATAAAAATTAAGAACTACTCCTTCCGTTTCAAATTGTAGTTCGTTTTAGCAAATGAAGATACATAATATTTGCTATGTACGTAGACACAATGTATATCTAGATGCATAGCAAATCTATGTATCTAGATTTGCTAAAATAACCTACAATTTAAAAATGAAAGGAGTATATATATCCACCATAAAGTTGATTTGTGATGGTCAACCTTCACACAATAACCTTCACGAATCAAACACAGCGGAGATCCAGTTTTGGTGATGGTAGTTTCTGATGGTCACATCCAAAAAAAATGGGGCATTGCATCGTCAGACTTGTGAAAATGTATTTATGGTGGTAATTCATGACTGCATTCCTGCATGAAGATAATTGTTACGTCATCCCATTGCTATGCAGGTCAACCCCCGGTGAGAGCCCGCACGACGGGGCAATATTAATGGCTTGTTACTGAGCTAATAATTTCAAAATATATGTTCAAGACATGTCTATAAATCGGAGTAGTAGGCACCAACAGAGTGCACAAAAGGAGAGACAATGAGGTACGAGGGACTTTACATGCAGGGGAGGACAGTACATACGAGGACAAGGACAATTGCATTGGAGCCTGGCAAGTGGTGACAGGCAGGCAGACCATATATTCTCCAGGGCACGAACCAAACCTTCTAGAGTTAACTATAAAAATAACTTTACCTATCATCGTAAAGAAATGTATGTTGTCCATAACATGAACTAAGTATATATTGGTAACCCCCTTTTTAACCTTGAGACGACTAGGGTCGATTCAAGTGTATCTTTGTGTCTTGAGGGTTTCAGTTGAATCTCATTATAGCATCTCTAGCAATAGCAATAGTACCTATTTGATGCTCCTATTTTTCTAAGCAGGGCTCTTCCAACTTTCTGGACTAATTAACCCACAACTCCAGCAATAGCCCCAATTCCTTAGCCCTACTTTCCATATGACCCGTGGGACCCATTCGTCAGTGGCTCCAGTTTATTTTCATGTTTCTATGTTATTTTTACCGTCTTCTCGCCGCACACACCCTGCCATCGGAGGTCTGGCCGTCTCCGTACTCGCCGCCCGCCCACATCCTCCCCTCTGCCCGTTCGCATCCTCTCGCCGCTGGTTCACCCACCGTCCAGCCCCTACGATGCTCAAGCTCAGGTGGCGCATGTGCTCGAGCTCAGGTAGCGGCAAGCGGGGGTGACCTCAAGCTTGCGGGCTGCATGATGCACTTGCCGCCCTCGGTGCCGTGTGTTTGCACAAGCACCGCCAGCATGCCACGCCTCGCACCGGTGACCTGCTGCTCGCGAGCCCCAACACCACTTCTCCGCTGTCCCGGCCTCATCGTTGTTGTCCCGGCAAGGATGAGGCGCTGGCGTCGGTTCCTGGTCTGCTCGGTGGTGGTGGCGGGGAGGACGGGCGTGGTGGCCGGGAGGAAGGACGTCGTCTGCTTGGTTCCTGGTCGTGGATGGACCGGTGACAGCTCTCTCTCTCGCGCGGATCCAGGCGCGGAGAGGCCAGATGCAGCGGGGAGGCGCCACGCTCGGGCGCTTGGAGGCGACGGAGGAGGAGGCGGCGCGAGGAGCTCGAGCGGAGGCAGGAGGCGCAGGAGAAGGGAGGCGCGCGCGGAGGAAAAAGAGAAAACGGCCGAGTAGGGATGCCTCCTAGGGATCCGTGTGAGATAGGGCTGGGAGGTGGGATTTGGATGCCTCCCTACTCTACGGACCCTACTAGAATTGTTTTTTTGCCCTCGCCTCCTACTTTTTAAGCAGGAGCTTTGCTGGAGTTGCTCTTAACGATGTCGCTCAGGCTAGTGAATTTTGTGCTACAGCATTTTTTTTTATTTTTAATTTCCCTGATGGAGCGTTGGGGAATGGCCACTAACATATCTGTTTATTTGGGATCTCAATATCCTTCCCGGATTTCTAACAGTTTTGCACCATACTACGTCATCAGATATCATAATTAGTGACGGCTCTAGATGCACATCAGTGCGTGATGGTAAATTTTGGCGTAAGAAATGTTGACCGCTTTAACGATGCATAAATCACCGCCACTAATGAGGCTAATTACCGGCCTCTCCGAAAATACGGATTTACACCAATTCAGATGAGGAGGAGCTTGCCTCCACGGTTGGGGTGGATACGCTTGCAAGTGGTACCTGGAGGTCGAGCAGTCGGGGAATGAATTGAAGGACGTGATGGTAGATCAGAGAGTGTTTACTTCCGATCCTTTAAGCTACGGAGAAGGGTAAAAATTGTAAATTCTGCCTTACAGGTAACAGTGGCGCCCGTGAAAGAGAACATGTGATCTTTGCTCGATAGAAAGCCGACAGCATCCGAAGTGCAAATTTTAACTGACATCGAGTACTAATTGTTCTATGCTTATTAGCAACGAGTGCGGCAGATTTCTGCATCCCGGTGATCCGGTGATGTGTCCTCCGTGAACGAACTCGGTCATCTCACGCGTCCAGAAATATTAAGGCCCGTCCGGGCATGCCCACGGCCGCCGCGGTAACTCCCCTTCGTCGATTCGCGCGTGAGGCCACAGCTAGCCCACGGCCGCGTACGGCTTCAAGGCTTCAAGTATGGTGGCATTTGTAAATTTGTTGCTCTCCTATATAGACCTCGTAATCTCGCTAGTTCAGCAACAGCAGCCGAGAGGAAGGGGGCGGCTCCTCGTACGCCACTGTAGGAGCGGCTCCGCTCGTGTACCCCGGCCGGCACGATCGCGTACGTGCGTGCTCGCTTCCGATCCTCGGCGCGGCGAGTGAATGGTCTGCTCGATCCTGTGCGTGGCGCCATCACGGGACGGTCGATCGCCGGCCTGGCGCTGTTCGATCGCTTGCTACTGTTACGTAGTTGACTCGGCGAGCGAGGCCCGGCCCATCCTTTGATCCTCTCCGCGTGGACACGGCAAGGCCGCTCGGCGCAGGGGTCTGCACTTGTCGTGTACCATCTGTGGCCTTGAAGAGTGAATGCTGCTCCTACGTCTAGTATGCGATAAGTGGTGGCTTATCAATTCATCGTCGACCAGCACACAAGTACTGCCGGTAGGTACACTGCAGTACGTTCCTTCCCTTTCAAAGAGGCACTAAACCGTGCATACAGTGATACGCCAGGACTTCAGAGAGCCGTCCCATACTCCCCCAGTTAAGCTAGGCCAAATGAGGCGCATTCCCCATTCGGAAAAGTATTCCGAAAAATGGTCGGAACGCCCATTTGGAAGCCACAAAAACACCTAGCTAGAATACCTTGGGACTTCAGAATCTTCCTAGGTGGAACCAATTATTGGTTCTAAAGTTTTCTCTCTCTCTAAATTACCCACCCTTGTCACTAAAAAAGAGAGCCAAGTAATCCATAATACTTGCTTCTTAATTAACCATTTTGCCATTAAGCAAGTGATGTTTCTATGAAGAAACGTCTCATCACTAGCTCGTGGAACAACATACTTTAATGGATTACTACGTACTGGTTATTAGTGGAGGAGGATGAGTAAACATTAGTGGCGGAGTGTGACCGCAAATGTGTAATTTGTGGTGACCCAAATCTGGCGTGGAGATGGGAGCTCAAGCTCTACTGATCGGGTCTCAGACTACACGTATCTTTATCTTCCGTGCGCACGCCCAGGCACATAAACGCCAAAGAAAAGGACGCGAGGGACGCAGACGATACGGCTGATGATCTGATGCACACGACTCCGTCCGCAGCGTTGCTTCCGCGCACATGCTGCCCCTGAGCGCCACCACCATGTCGCCGGCCGGCAAAGATCGCGCCGCATGATTGCGGGGAGACCTCATGACCTCTCCGTCCATCTTGCTCACGCCTAGTTGCCCCCCAGCGCGCGTCGCGATCCACTCGAGTGTGAGTGCGGCGGCGTGGGGGTGGGGCACTGCTCGTGGCGACGTGCGCGCGCGCTAGCTTGCTTGCGTGTGCGTGCCTGGCGTAGCTGCAGGGATGCGTCCAAGATCGCCGAAAAGACGGATCGATCGAAGGCTTTGCCGAGCCTTGGGACTTGGAACCCCGCGGAGGTGCTGAGGACGACAAGAACATGCAAAGCGTCTAGCCCTAGCACGGCCTCCAGACGGCAGACGGTTACCGCTCCCCTGACGCGTGATGCTTGCCCTAATATGCGCGGTAACCTGGCCGCGCGTATGATGCCACTCGCAGGACCGTCCGAGCCAGAGGGGGCAACCCCATGCAATGGCCTGTCGACACGCACAGCTCTGGAGCTCCCTGCGACCCTGCCTACAAATATTCCCAGCGCGGATGCGCACGCTGCCGCGGCATGGGACGGTGGCAGGCGGCCGCGCCCGGGGACGGGAAGCACCGGATCTCGGCCGGATCGAGGGCGGAGTGCGTGCCGGAGTTAAACCCAGGCGCGGACGGTTGTGCCTGCTCTCCCTGCGTGCGCGCTTCGTTGGCAACGTCTGCTGGCGCTGCTGCCTGCGTGCATGCCGCGGCAGCGGCAGCAGCGCCCCGGGCGCCGTCAGCCGCTCACGTGGTCCGTCTCCGTCCGCCTGCGGGGATCGGCGGGGAGCCGGGTCATGGCCATACCGCCTGGGCAGGCTCAGGGTCCTTGCTGCTGGCTGCTGCGATTGCGACCGAGAGTTACGCCTACTACTGCTTGCTATCTACGGAGTACAGGCCTGCAGCTCCCACTCTCCAGCGATCGATCGACCGATCGTGTGGGAAGGCCGATGAGCTCGCCATCGTGCGCGTGGTGGTGTGGCTTGCGTGGAACGGGACAGGTGGCCTATCCTACGTGGACGCGTGCCCTTGTCAGCTGTCACTCTTTCGGGCACCAGCTAGGAGCTAGGCCCTCCCCATCCCCAGCCCTGTCAGTGGGCTCAGGGAACATGCACAGCCCTGGAATAGACCTCCTGGCAGCGCCAGCCAGCCAGCCAGCGAGACCGGAGAGGCGACTGACCCGTCGGAGCACACTGCCAGAACGCATGCATGCATGCAACCTGGCCACATGCCGCGGGTCAGACCAGACCAGCCGAGGCCACCCCAGCAGGCCCGGCCGGCTTGCCCGTGCTGCGCTGACACGGGCACAAGCATGGCACCACCGTCCCATATTCCCATCTCGGCCCCTCTGGCCAGTCGTACCACGGCCGTGACGCAGCAGCCTGCCGGACGCCCCCAGCACGTGCTACAGCGTCGGCGCCATGGTTCCGGCGCCTGCATGCATGCCTCGCAGGCAGTTCGACCGATCGCCGCAGCGCCCGGGGGGGTGGGGGGGGGGGGGGGGGGGTGGCGGCACGCAGCCAGCCGGCAGCCCAGCGCTGTGCGCGGTCGCAGCTCGCGTCATCCCATCCAGGCGGCAGCCACGCACCGATCCAATAGGCGAATGAATCGCGCGGGGCCCCGCCGGCTGCGCATCGCATGCGCCGCCGCACACGGGAACCTCGGCGGCGGACCGCGTGGCCACTAGTGATGATGGGAGAGGACCGGACGGCGGCCGGGCGTACTGGCATGGTGGCATGGCATGGGTGCACGGTATAGATGGTCAAATTGATCGTGCATATGGGCTGCATGGCACGTGGCACTAAAAATACTACACGAACACGGCCCGATATGATAGACATAATGTCGTGCGTTGGCCAGAATCCTGATACGCGGTGCTAGCACAGGCACGACACGGTTAATGGGCTGCATGATTCGACCCGTTAGACCCATAAACCACTCATATAAATATTCTTCTTAAACCATAATCCACATCACTCCTGCCTCCAACCAGCCGCCGCCTTTCTCCAGCCCTTGATCTCTATCCTTCTCTCGCACGCGAGTCTAAGCTCCGAGCGTGCGGCGATCAACACCCTCGCCTCCTCGAGCCCCGGCCACCGACGGCTCCCCCCTCGCCTGAGCTCAAACAGCCTCCCCTGCGTCTGATCGTCTCCGCCACCGGCTCACTCGGCCTCCTGCATCCATGCCGCAGGCGTCGCCGTCTTCCCCCTCGCCTGAGCTCCGACGACCCCCCCGTGCCTAACCATCGCCGCTTCGCCCATCCTCTGCGCATCTATGCCGCCGCTGCCACCACCTCGCCCGGCCTCCATACATCACCAGCGTCGGGCTTGGACATCGCCGGCGTTGGGTTTGGGCCGGCACGGAAACGCCGGACCGTACGCGTAGTGCCGTGCCTAGCCCGCGGCGGCAGCACGGCACGACTTAGCTAGCCGTGCCGGCGTCGGGCTCGTGCCGTGTCGGGCCGTGCCGCCCATCTGGCTCCTCGTCTCACCGCCTGTTGTACTGGTGGGCGTGCCGCCTGTGCCGGCCTTTAACGTGGCGTCCTGCCTGGCTCCCGGCCACAGGAGAGAGAGAGAGAGAGCGAGCGAGAGAGAGAGGTGGTCTGGACAGCGACGACACGAGGAATGGCCCGGGGGAGCCGCGCTCTGGCTCGGCCGTGAGCGATCTCTGTTTCTATTCCGTCGCAGGCTTTTGCGTGCCCGTGGCTTTTCAATTGTCGCCTCCCAACCTCCATCTGTCCCGTTTACTGCTACTGTACTTCGGCGACGCTCTGGGCTTTGGCCAAGTACAGTAACAGCTCTTTTTACGGACGTGTAATAAGTCTAATACAAGAAGTTGAACGAGATTTCTCCGTATATATGTACGACGTCTAATAAGTACAAGAAGGGGAATAATTCACATGTACTAGCACTTCTAATTTTGGGGTGCTACATTGCATGAGAGGGGGGAATGAAACAGCTGAGCATCTATTACCGAATCAAGAACTCTGACGGTTTGGCTAGTTTATAATCGCATGCAAAGGACGAATAACGCAAGCTGCTAAAAGTCTTCTTTGCAAATTTCGCGGTGGAGATTGGAGAGCGTGAGGAAAAATTCTGCATTTGGGGATGAACTATTCGCCTGAATTCATGTAATTTTCTACTCCTACTCCATTACCAGTCAGAATCATGGATTCATGGCCGCGCCATGGCAAGCTACAACGGCATTTTGTGAAACGGCTTGTAGCATAATGGTTATAAGAGTCTCAGCTGCACCTTAGATCATAGCTCAGGTCCTAGGTTTGATTTCTAGTGGGAACAAATTTTCTAAGATTTAACGGCGTTAATTTGTAATTTTAGTGGAAGCCGACGTTCCCATCAACAACGAGACGTCTATGGTGATTAGGGTTTGCATACGTGTGTTTATAAAGATAAGTGTGCGTGCATTGTGAGTATGTAAAAAAAAAGCTGCAACGGCATCCATCCATCCATCGATGCTTTCCAAAAAAAAAAAATTCATCGTGGTAATTTCAAAATGAGAAGCGCGACCTTGCTGTGTTGTATTGTAGTGTACAGACCACTAGTTTTGTATCATTACCCGTGCAGCAACAGTACAGTACGCAGCAGATTTGGGCGCCCCCACCGACGCTACCTCCTCCTCCGCCGAGCCGGGCAGGCAGCGGATGGCTGGCGCCATGGCGAGGCCGGGCAGGCGGCAGGACATTTTCCATTCGAGCGTTGTCTCTAGTCTCCCCTCATCATTGCCGTGATTCCCTCCCGAGCTCGCTTTTCCCTTTCCTCCCTCCTCCGGAGCGGCGCAGCGAGGCCTGGCAGTAGTAAACGCCATCCTCGTGCTCGTGCTCCCCCACGGCGGCAGGCCGGCAGCCGGCAGCGTCGGAATGCTCCTCCGTCCTCCAGCAGCCAGCGTCCCAGCGAGCCATGTCCATGTGGCCGCCGCCAATGCGAGCTAGCGGCCGGCCGTGCGTGGACCGCGGGAGACCGGCTCGACGACCAGTGAACAGCGGGGCGTACGTGCGCGCGGCACGGCAGCTAGCTGCACGCAGCCGCAGGGACTGAAGGGGAAGCAAGGAGAATGCTGATGGCATGCCCGGCCGGTCTCCCCTCCCTGCTCGCGGACTCGCGGCGTTTCTCTGCCGGCCGGGTAGGCCAGAAGCTACACCCAGGCGGGAGCAAACATGTTAGCGCTAGTAAAACCGTACGGAACCTCGCTGTCTCGCCACATCACGCGCGCCCTTTTCCCCGCCGCCCATCATGCCGGCTGGCCGGTGATGGATTGGCCGGGGGACGGGAGGGACGGGCTCAATCGATTGCGCCGGTGAAAACACGCGGCCTGGCCAAGACAACACGAGAGGGGAGCGGCGCTTTCCGTCTGGTCTAATCCAATCCGACATCCAATCCATCGGTTCCAAAAAGCGAGCAGAGCAGTACGGCGCCTCGCCGCGCAGCTTGCCTTTGCCTTTGGCGCTCTTTCCCCACGATCAAATCGGACCAGAAACCCTAGCGAAAGAAAGCGAAGCACATTGATCCGACGCCGGTGGCAGGTAGGGGGAGAACGGCCGGGCTGGTGGCCCGGGTCTCATACTCATTGCGCGCGGTCTGCTGCACTTTGCTTTTTTCTTCCTGAGCAGAAGCACAAACCACAGCCCACCCCATCTATATAGGTTGTACGCAAAAACGGCCCGGCCCATCTTCCCTTCCATTTCACTCGCTGGCAGCCGGCCCGCCGCTGAGCAACCAATCAATCTTGCCGCAGACGAAAATGGCCCAAGCGCGATGCAGACCCGGCGGGCTCTCTTGCTTTCGGAAACTCATTCAGATGTACAGCAGAGCTCTTGCGACATACGTGGGGTACAGGATTCCTGGAAGCATTCTTTGATTGAGTGTAATCTTGCCAGATGTGTATAGGCTTGGGAGCAAGCAGAATTCGTCGAGCATCTGTACAACATCCAGGAGCCGGACGCTCGTGCTTGGTGGGCAGAAGCAACGGCAACACTGCCGAGAATTGATCTGATTAGAGTTGCTATCACTTTATCCAGGGTGTGCCAGACCCAGAATCGATGGAGGCCTTAGCTTGCAGAGAGGGTCTTGATCTTGCTAGCGATCTTGCAGTCAGGAAGTTCGTCTCGCTTCTGACAACATTAGCGTGGTAAAGAACATCAAGAGCGGGAGCAAGGGAGTCTATGCACACATTGTTGAGGAGCTCAGGGCCAGGGCAGAAGTCTTTGTGTCTGCAGAGTTTGTTCATGAAGGTCGAGCGTCTAATGTTGATGCTCATAGCTTAGCTAGAAGTTCAGTTTATTGTGAGTTAGGTAGATTGGTGCGGTTGCTGTCGCCGCCTGAAGGCGTTTCTATCTCGGTTCCTAGAGTCATCAATCAATAAAAGTGATGATTTCCCTCAAAAAAAAAAAACAAACGGAAACGTCCGTCAGCCAACAAAAAAACAGTATTCGTTGCCCTAACAAAAGGCACCGCAGTATGATAGAACAATGCTCGCACAAGAAATGCAACTAAATCGGATCAATTATCGCGCCATCGAGGCAGAGATGACACCAGTTGCTATATTTACAGAGCTAGCAATTACATCAATTGCAAAGGATCAATCACGGTGAACAATTTTACATCTACTGAATCAGAGGCTGTATGTGCATTGGGGGCTAGGCAGGGTCATGTCAGAATGACGCGCACGGATTCTATTCAGGTTTGAAGAGCGTTCCTGCTCGGTGGGAGCGGCACAGGGGCTGGGCTGCACAGCCGGCTCCTCTTGGGCTCCGATATCCTTACCTGTGTTATTGCTGTCGTCAGCACGTCAACTATACCACATTCGTCCTGCTCTTCAGAGTTGTCACTTGATGATTCTGAAGATGAAGACTCGCAGCAAGACCAAACTCTTTCCCGGTCAATCATGGGCGTTGCAGCCTTATTAGCGCTCCATAGGTTTGAAAATTCTGCCTTCAATGGGCATTTCTCGTAGAATAATATCCAGGGGTGCCCTGTGTTTAAAGGCATGGGAAAACCAGGATCAGGGCAGCATCACAAGGAGCAAGAGATGCAAGGAACAAAGAGATGGTGTTTCAACTTACGGAGAACATCAGCAGCAGCTAACCGTGAAGAGGCATCTCGATTAAGCATTTTGCTGATGAGGTCACGGGCGAGAAGTGATACGGATGCCCACTGCTCGCTGTGAAAATCAAGCTCGACTGTCTTTATAGCTTCAAAGATAGCTTCGACAGAGTTGCCTCGAAATGGAAGAGTGCCCAGCAGCAGCACATGCAGAACCACCCCTGCCGCCCATATATCTACTTGTTGCGAGTAATGTCCTAGTAGAACCTCAGGTGCCATGTATGCAGGGCTCCCGGCAACACCAGTCAATTTCTGACCTGCTCACAGTTGAGAAACATATTATTAGAACCCAACCTGCCTTCAGATAAGTTAAGAGTGCCATCTAATTTCTGACCAAGGTACCATTTATTCTTTTTCAGTCAGGGAACATCAGTTTTGTGAGAATGCTAAAAGCTTGCATATATTTAAAAAAGATAAAAATAGGCATCAACATGACAGATAAGGCATATGACTCCTAGCATACAAAAAGTACACAATTCCAAATGGCAGATTTACTAATGTACAACGTAAGTCAAAAGGTCGATTTTGTGCTAGATTGTCTCTCAGCCAAATCTATGCCACCATACCTTTATCAGAATGTTTTAGAAATAGAAATGATTATTATCAGATACCATATAACAGACTTATGTTGCGACTTTCGACATAATAGAAGTAAGAATAATGATATGATAAACTTGAAGTGCATTGCAAGCAATGAAAAGGCGGAATAGGCCAGCCAATGTAGTCACTTTATGTCATACATAGTTTTACAGTAAATAAGGACACAATAGTGTTAGTCTGGTCACATACACAAGGAAAATGATCTTATTTGACAATAAAATATTAGACATTTCTGGCTTTAAAATGATCATTGGTCCATAGGCTGCTATATGTAGCTCATGCAAATGCCTTAAAGCTTCTCAAAACCACATGACAGATTTTGCAGTAAACATGACCTGACTACCTGACCATCACGTTGTCATTCTATTGAAGCTGTGAACACACACATCCACACTCCATGGGAATAACAATTAGCTTCAGATGACAACAACTCGACTGCGACTACAAATAGCACCACTTCGACTCTTGACAGACCTAAGAAAACAAAATGACACAGTCAATGAACACCAGATACCAAGTCGTGATAGAAAACACAGCTTGCACATTTCGAATCCAATAAAATGTTTTAACATGCTAGAGATTGAATGAAGATGTGATTGGATTACAAAAGGGTTTTCCGCGAAGCCAGAACCCTGCAATAAACCTAGTTGTACGTATGGGCAATCCAAATAAATCCTTCTTCCCAAATGCAATTTTTCCAACATAATGACAGTACTTATGAATAGAACACCTTAAGAACTTGATGTGATGAAATTTTTCACCGCTCAATGCATTATGCCTCCCATCGATTATAACTACAACTCTCTTCTCTCTAAAGCACAATGCACTAAAACCAAAAGGTGCAAATTCTATTTGAATGCTCATATTACTCTACAGCAATTCTCATTGATCATCAGAACAGCATTTTGATCTGACAGTATTTTAAAGGAACTACATTGTCAGAACAGAACATATCAAGTAGTCACCCCACATAGATGATGCATGTTAACCTTCACATCAAACTTAGGTGGCAATCTTTGTAGGCACTTACCATCTGCGACTCGCACCGCCAGTCCAAAATCTGCGAGTTTCAACCTCCCGGCCTTGGTGAGCAGAACATTATCCGGTTTAATATCCCTGTGCACGACACCCATCTCGTGGCAGTACTTGAGCACGGCCATGAGCTCCCTGATCACACTGGCGGCGCGGCGCTCGGAGAGCCTCCCCTCCCTGGCCACCTCGTCGAGGAGGCGGCCGCCGCGGCAGAGCTCCATGACGAGGTAGAAGGCGTCGGCGTCCTCGAAGACGGCCGTGAGCGTGACGACGCCCGGGTGGCCGGAGAGGTGCTGCATGATCTCCACCTCGCGGTGCGCCGTGTCCCCGGCGTTCTTGGGCAGCGCCTTGCACGCAAACTCCTTCTCGCCCCGGGGGGGCCCGGCCTTGGCGCGGCAGACGCGGACGGACCCGAACTTGCCGTGCCCGATCTCCTCGCCGAGGTCGTACTCGCTCTCCAGCCGCTTCCGCCGCCCGATCCGCGTGGCGGAGTCGATGCAGCCCACCTTCCGCTTGAGCCCGCGGCCCGGGAGGAACCCCGCCGACGCCGACGCGCCGCTCGCCGCGGGGGCCGTCATCACCACGGCGGGGGGCCCTCCGCGGGCGTCGGCGCGGGGGGACCGCTGCGGGTCGGACCCGCGGCAGGCGCGCTTGCGGGAGGCCAAATCTTGGAGGGACCTGGCGGCGGAGCACGCCGGGGGCGCGCCCTTGCGCTTCCGCGGCGCCAGCTCCATGGCGCGCGCGCGGGCGGGGGGGGGATCGGACTTCGGAGGCTGCCTACTCCTAGCTCGCGTTCCAGCGCCGCCTGCGGCTCCCGGGCATCGCGCGTCGGCGGCTCGGCGGGTGGGGGGCGCGGAGAGATGTGGCGTCGAGATGACGCAAAGGACGAGGCTTTTGTGGGGAGGAGCCGGAGTGGGGGGAGTGGGGGGCGCGTGGTTTGGTGGTGTAGGGGCGCAAGCGCAACCGACGCGGGTCGGCGGCGTGTCGTGTCGCGCGGTGAAGCTACGCGAGGTTTCTCGTGCGGTTTTGCGGTCCTGGGCCGCGCAACGGCCACGGCCCAGGAGAAAGAAAGAGACTTCTGCAACTTTATAATTTGGCTATTTCCAGTAACGAAATGAAGGTATTTCCCGTGGTGGGAAAAAAGGGCCTTTTCGTGTCAAGCTTCCTCGTGGTTTGCAGCCAGGCGCCGTTTCGGGCTGTAAAGATATATGGTCCTTGGAGCAGCACTTTTGAAAAAAAGAAAACAGCGGCAAATTTGCGAGTGCCTTCTTTTACTAGCCCCAATACAGAGTCGTGGGCCCGAATGTATGTGGGCTGAAATTTAAATGGGCCGTGCGTTATGTGCGACCACCAGTTCTAGGCTGCGGCGGACCGGACATGGAAGTTTTGAACAGTTCGTCGCAAAGTGCCAAAGCCTGGAAGATACTATTGTTCTCCCAAGAAGAAGGGAATTGAAAATTTTGAAACCGGTGTATTTGTTTGGCACTCACATTCCCGCCGGCCAAGCACGGTTGCCACACGGAACTTGGCACCGGAATCCTTGAGAGCCGTCGCAATACTTCTCGAGCGGCGTGACGCGCCACTCAAAATCCGCTCCTGCGCCGCTGCGCGCAGCAATTTTCCCGTGGACGGCGGCGGAACCGCTAGTGACACTCCATCGGCGCGTCGCTTGAGAGGCCCCCCACCCCCCGGACGAGCGCGGCGGAATATTAAATGAGAGCGGGATATTTCCGATTCCAAGCTGGCGGGGGATCGCGGTCGTGTCGGATACACGCGCCGCACGCGATCACCACCGGCAGCTCGCCGTCGCCGTCGCCGTCGCTCTGCGCATCGCGGTCGGGCGAGCCCTTTTGCATTATCACTCCAGCGCCGCGCGTCACCTCTGACGCACGCGTGCGCGCACGGCGGCACGTTCCGACGGGCAGTGCAGAGCGAGCCGGATCGAGCTTGCCCGGGGTCCTCGTCGGAGAAGACGGCCATTGGCATGGTATCGTGTCACCGAGCGCCGACCGCCGGAGGGTCTCTCGGAGCTCGGACGGCGATGATCGTACGCTGGCCGCCGCTGGGAAGCCCGTCGCCGGCTCGCCGGAGAAATCCTCTAGTA
The DNA here is from genome assembly GCA_032594955.1 of Panicum miliaceum. NCBI lineage: Eukaryota > Viridiplantae > Streptophyta > Magnoliopsida > Poales > Poaceae > Panicum > Panicum miliaceum. The sequence continues at coordinate 4,072,675 of CM064073.1, read as the reverse complement.
GTAGCAGGTGGTCGCTCCGTCCACGGCTATGGCCATGGGGGGCCGCTACGAGGATGGCGGCGGGGCGCGCGCGCATTCATTCCGAGTCTCTCTCTGTCTAGGAGCGGGGCACACCGGTGTTAATGATGATCGGCGCACAGTGTCACCACTCATCAGTAGGCCGTAGCTCGTTTGGTGCGTTGTCCAGCTCGGCCTGGCCGGAGTCCAAATTGCCCTGGCCACTTCCATGCCACCCGGGGAGAGCTGGCTGGCCGGGCGCTAGCTCCTCAATCTGCTGGCAAGTGGCAACCCCTGCCCCCGCGGCCGCTGACGTTTCTCGTCGTCGCCAACGATGCCGATCGCGTCACCAACACCTATCCCCCCGGAAAAGTCCTGGACCTCGCTTTCTCGCGGAACACATCCCTCCGACCCTCTCTCTACACACACACACACACTATATACAGCAGAGCCGGAGGACCGGAGCGGCCAGCAGCAGTGTCGCTCGCAGCTGAACCAGCCGCTCGGCCCGCAGGCTCGCGCGTGGTACGTGGCAGGAGGTACGCGTCGCGCGCTGTGCCATGGAGGAGGAGGGGGCGCGGGCGCCGCTGCTGCAGCCGCGCGGCGAGGCGGCCGACACCAAGGGCGGGCGCGCGAGGCGGGCGGCGGCGGAGTGGTGGGTGGAGTCGAAGAAGCTGTGGCGCATCGTGGCGCCGGCCATCTTCCAGCGGATCGCGCTGTACGGGATCAACGTCGTCACGCAGGCCTTCATCGGCCACCTCGGCGACCTCGAGCTCGCCGCCTTCTCCATCGCCGCCACCGTCGTCGCCGGCTTCAATTTCGGATTCCTGGTACGGTGCACCCACACACACACCCACTCATCATTGCCTGCCTGCTCATGCCGTTCTAATCTCACGCACGGCACGCATGCATGGCAGCATGCCGTTCCTCTCTGCTCTACGTTTGTTCATGGAGGCAGGGGCAGGCAGGTCACGTGAAGGAGCTTGCTCGTCGCTACCCTTCGCGTGACCTGCGTGCTGCCACTAAGGCCTGGAAGGAACTAGCTTGTGCTTTGCGCTTGAGAGAGTAGGTACGTAGATCCCAAATCCGCCGAGCGATCTCCATCCAAGTACACAGGAGTGTTCTATCTGCGGCTCAGAGGTCAGAACCGAACGCCCTGATCGAAACCTTCATGCTTAGAAATCTGAAAATGCTCAATCGACTGGCCAGTTTCAGGTTCCGGATGCATTTGGTTTGGAAGTTTGCAGCAAATGACTACTCTGAATATTGCTCAAACTGTACTTCGCAATGTTTAGTCTACCTGCAAACAGGATTACGCCTCATAGAAAAATTCTATAATTGAGCTGAGCCCAGTGACCATGTTGTAGCTGGTTAGGATTAATTAGGCCTCATGAATGAACAGCGATGCGATGCGATAGTTGAATTCGATTTGATTTATGGACTGGGATGTCCGGCCTGCTCGTTTATGATTACTTGATTAGAGCGAACCGCTTTTGATTGGCTGCGGCTGTTGAAAGAAAAAAAAATACAGGAACGCCAACTTGATTATTAAGAGTAGGAGCTTCGCTGGGTGTCGCTGTCGCAGTATCACCCACCAATCTCTGCTCTGTGTCTCCCGGTACCTTTCATCACTTGAATCCAATCTAATACAGATCGTTCGTGGATGGCCAAACAAGAGCCAATCACCAGATGATCCACGCGTGCTGCCATCTCGACCGAGGTCAGGGTCGGAGACTCGTGCTCTAGTTAGATGCGCGCGTTTACGGGGTCAGATGCGTCGATGCGGGGCCGATCGATCGTTGTCGCCGGCAGAAGTTTTTGTTCGTACTCCATGTGCATGCATGGTGTCTTGTCTCCATGTGCCTTGGCCGCTGCCGACCGGCGACGCCGTTGAGCTGTCTGCTAGTGGACACACGGACAAATCTAGGGTCACCGGTCACCGCCTACGCGAGCAGCTCGGCTCGCAGACGCCATACAAATGCAATGTGGTCGCCGGTCACCGTGGCGCCGTCTCCAATCATTCTGCCATTTTTCGTCATGGCTCACGACATGCGTAGGAGTTGTACGGCATCTGGCTACGCAGTTGACAAGTAAAAATATGTGTGAAAAGTTCTCTAGTCTAGTGGTAGAGCACCTGAGTGGCATCCGTTAAGTTCGGGTTGGAATCCTCATGGAATGAATTTGCGATTTGTTTATTAGAAAAATTCGCTCGCCAGCAAAGCTGGGATATTTTTTAGGCCGGGGAAGGTTGCTTCTTCTTGATGAAAAACCGAGGGTGTTATTCGGTCTTAACCCCACGGGTCGGTGTATTTTTTTTAACAAGTAGAGACATGTGCATGATGGCATGATCACGGTAAAATCTGACGGTGTAGCTGGGCATGGCGAGCGCGCTGGAGACGCTGTGCGGGCAGGCGTTCGGGGCCAAGAAGCACCACATGCTGGGCGTGTACCTGCAGCGCTCCTGGATCGTGCTGCTCATCTTCGCCGCCGCGCTGACGCCGACCTACGTCTTCATGGAGGACCTGCTGCTGCTGATCGGGCAGTCGCCGGAGCTGTCGCGCCTGGCGGGACAGATGAGCGTGTGGCTGCTCCCGCAGCACTTCGCCATGGCGATGCTGCTCCCGCTCACGCGGTTCCTGCAGAGCCAGCTCAAGAACTGGGTCACCGCGGCCACCGCGGGCGCCGCGCTCGCCCTCCACGTCGCCGTCACCTACGTGCTCGTGCAGCACCTCCAGCTCGGGATCGTCGGGGCCGTCGCCGCCGCCGACATGTCGTGGTGGCTCGTCGTGCTGGGGCAGTTCGTCTACGTCGTTGGCGGGGGGTGCCCGCTGTCGTGGAAGGGCTTCTCGATGGAGGCGTTCGCCGACTTCTGGGAGTTCATCAAGCTCTCCTCGGCCTCCGGAGTGATGCTCTGGTACTTCCATCATTTGACAGCTGGGAACATTTTTTGTTGTTGTTTTTGTTCCACACTACTCATGCCATTAACATCATAATGATTTTATTTGCTAATTGGCAGCTTAGAGAACTGGTATTACAGATTGCTGGTGTTGCTGACAGGGTACCTGAAGAACGCTGAAATTGCTGTGGATGCACTTTCCATATGGTAAATGGTGCTCAGCACGCAGAACATGACTACTCCATGCCATTTAAATCCAAATCAGTTTTCTAAATCTAAGCTTAACGCGTATTGTTCTTGATCCAAATGCAGTCAGACGATCAACGGATGGGAGCTGATGATTCCGTTCGGCTTCTTAGCAGCAACAGGGTACGTACACGATCGGTGTATGACCAAGTGAAATTCTGCTGAAATTCCACTCATTTTCTTTCTCAGCACACTAACCGGCAGCGATTTTCCGCTGACGGCAGGGTGCGAGTGGCGAACGAGCTCGGCGCCGGGAGCGGCAAAGGCGCGCGCTTCGCCATCATCGTCTCCATCACGACGTCCGTGGTGATCGCCCTCTTCTTCTGGTGCCTGATCCTCTACTTCAACGACCAGATCGCGCTCCTCTTCACATCCAGCGAGGTCGTGCTCGCCGCCGTGCACGACCTCTCCGTGCTGCTCGCTTTCACCATCCTCCTCAACAGCGTGCAGCCCGTCCTCTCAGGCAAGCTAAGCTGCGGACGAGCCTGACATTGACATGACCTGACCTTTTCCACGCGCGACAAGCTGACACATGTAGGCCGTGCATCTTCACTGTTGCTGTTGCAGGGGTGGCCGTCGGTTCAGGATGGCAAGCGTTGGTCGCCTACGTGAACGTCGGGACCTACTACCTGATCGGAGTCCCCTTGGGTATCTTGCTCGGTTGGCCGCTGCATTTCGGAGTCGGGGTAATGCTACAAACACTGCATAGCTAGATGATTAAATAACAACAGCCTATGCATGGATCAGTAGCATCCATCGCGGCATCAACTTTTTGCACAGCACGGCAAAAGTTTGGGCTGTTCTTGATAGTCTACGTGTTTTTGCAAAGTACACGGCAAAAGTTTGGGCTGTTCTTGATAGTCTACGACTGAATTTCAGGGAATCTGGTCGGGGATGATTGGCGGAACCGCCGTCCAAACAATGATCCTGGCCTACCTTACCATCAAGTGTGACTGGGATGAAGAGGTGGGCCTCTATGTTCTTTGCTTCCATAATTTTTTTCCCTTGGTCTTGGAAGTGGATTTCTACCATTTGTGTTCCTTGTAGATCAATTCGTTGCTTGTGTTGTTTCTTTGCAGGCGAGGATAGCCAGTATGAGAATGCAGAAATGGGCCGACTCAAAGTAAAGCTCCTCGATCAGTACCGGTGCAGTTTGTTACCTAGACATAGGGAACCCTGGAGCTCAGCAATCACCAAGATAACTCCCGGTAAAAAAAAACAAACAAAGATAAGCAGCTCCCCTGAAAATAAGAGTTGAGTATAATGAGACAATTCTGAAGAAACAATGTTACTATGTTTGTACAGATACAGCTACGAGCTCCAGCCTTCATCAGCTACATTTGGCGGCTGGCGACCAGTTTCTGAAAATAGTATACACGGCACCTCCCAAAGAGGACCTCACACATAATTATATTTGTGATCCTTTTGCAGATTTGTAACATGGATCATACTGCACCACTGTTACAGTGTGCAAATACTGTCTGCCATTATTGAGCGAATCTAGCACAGGTCATTCGCCATCTTTCTTTGTCCCCGCAATTGTGGCACATCATGAATACTGTGGTGTGGTCCTCTTACTCAATTGATCAATGTCGGCGCTCATGTGTTTCTGAATTCTGATTATGCTCACTGTTTGAATGCCTGTGTGTTACACAGGAGCTTGAATGTAAACGCGAGATAATATAGTTAAGTACATGGACAGTTACAACCAATGGCGAAGCTAGGATCGAACTGACCCTGGTGCACTCTCAAGAAAACTAATTTAATTTACATGGTAAACTTCAGTCAACTATTAAGAAATTCTTTTTTTCGCCGTGGTGCATGTGCACCACGGATTAGATAACGTAGCTTCGCCCCTGGTTACAACAGAACAAAACGTTTAGTGCCTATATGTTTGTAGGCAGACCAAACCAAGTCGGTTACTGGTGCTAGAAATTAAAATGTGCAAAGTGTTTTTTTTAAAGAAATGGGCAAACTATGTTTCGGTATTAATTAAGACACAGAATAGCAATTTTTTCGTGCACAAAAGTATATTAGGAAAACAGTATAGAATATGAAATAAGTTAGGCTTAATTAGATAATCAACGGTTTCAATTTATTTCATTAGCATTGGATTGTGATAGTACCGTATACTGTAGTCGATAAGCATTTATTTGTTTTAAAATATGATAATATCATTTGAATATTTGAACATGTTAGAAAATTATATATAATGTAGCCTGGTGTTATAAAAACATCAAACAACTTTTTTACAAACTATTTAAATTAAATCTTACCCAAATTGACCTAGAGAGACAACATGCCTAACTTGATATATCCCCATGAAACACTACTATAAAAATACCCATCCCTGCCGCCTCATCCATTACGGTAAAACAAGAACAAACAGGGATAAGACATGTGAGTTGGCTCATAATAAGAGCCCGTGACGGTAAGCGTCCCGCTCCCCAAGTGATATCTACTGGCACAAAATAGTTTGATGAGTATATGTGCCAACTTGTTTTGCTAAGCCGATGCACAAGTACATATAAAGTTAGGAGCTGGGGCGGATAAAGTTTTATGCATTATTTGAAGGCAACAAGCAACATTTGGACCGTAAGCCGATGCTCTATCTATGAAACATGTGGTTTTTGTTTGGTTCAGATGTAGAGAAAAATTTTAAACTTCAACCGGTCATACATTTTCAACAGCTTTTTTTTAAAGGAACGGCAAGAGATTTTTCATAATTTTTATTAGAAGAAAGAAGGTTAAAAAATACAAACGACTATAAATCCCCACGGAACTGGAACTGAAGCCGTTTGGAGCCGTAAATTTCAATAGCTGGGATTCATGTCTGAGGGATTGCTCACCGTGCCTGCCACACGGTCAATAGCTGGGATTCAGAACACATGAAGTCAGAGGTTATTTCAAGGTCCAAAATGTTATTTATTTCTTCAAAAAAGTGTTATTTATCTTTTGTAAAAAAATAAGAGGGCAAGTTTTTTAGACTTTTGTTGATTAAAGGGAGATCCGCCTAGGTCAATAGGTCGTCCATGACGACTCCATTTCATACTGTCCCCCTTTAAGTCGTTTTACTTTCCCCTAATTAAGATCCGAAGCAATCACTCTTCGTCAAAGCCTTAAACAAGCATGCTGATGATTTTGCCAATTTGGTTCTCATGCAGGCTGCAGATAGCCCCAAAGAGAATGATTGTATGGCTTTTTCGCTCGCCGATGCCGTGCCCGTGCTCGTCTCCAACCCTTTTTATATATATACATCTAGCGGAAGTTCGGAACCAGTCGCAGTTCGCACACACGCGGACGCCACTGGCAACCAACCCGGCCGTGCGTGGGAAGCGTTCGTACCGTGGTGTGTGATGGAGGCGCCGCCGGCGGGGGCGCCGCTGCTGCAGCCGCGCGGCGACGGGCGGCGGTGGAGTGGTGGGCGGAGTCGAAGGCTGTGGCGCATCGTGGGGCCGGCCATCTTCCAGCGGATCGCGCTGTACGGGATCAACATCGTCACGCGGGCCTTCATCGGCCACCTCGGCGACCTCGAGCTCGCCGCCTTCTCCATCGCCGCCGGCTTCAATTTCGGGTTCCTGGTACGCCGGCCGCTACTTCATTTAATTTTGGGCCAGCAGGGCGCTCAAAGAACTTTGCCATGCACGCTCATTAGACGTCGGAGTGTCTTAGCACAGTTCCAATACTCTTAAGTAGAATGATGTCCATGGCATTAGTCGCAGTGGTACTTAGAACTCTCAAATGATGTTGCCTCATACTAAACGAGCGAGAGAGGAAGGAAAGAGGAAGAAATCAAGTTTCATACAAGGAATCGTTAAGGAGAAAACCAATGCACTAGACATAACTGAATAACACAAAAGGATCATTGGAGGGTAAGAGAGGGAAATAGTGATTAGGCTATTGATAGATGTGGTATATTATGGGAACAATAGTTTTTAGAGTGGTATGTACATACATGCATGATATGATGTGGCATGGAATACTACTTGGCAGTGGTCTCTGGGTTAGGATTAATTATTGCCCCTAGATGATTCTATGCTTACCCCTTCGCACCAAACCTCACACTCGGACAAGTAGTCACGGTTAAAAAAGAATAGAAAATTAAACAAAGCAACCTGATCTCAAATCGAATATCAATCAATTAGGTCGCTGACGCTCGGCCGCAGTTCGTCCTTTTCTCTTTGGCGCATGATGACGGTGGTAGTTGGGTTTTATTTTCTGTTAACTTTTGGATGCATCAACAATCGACACTTGAATTTATGGACACAAATTCAGCGTACTCGGTCGGCTTTCATGATAAGGAAGATCCGTTTTTATTAATTCTTTGACTGGCCCCATCGAAAGTTATGGGTAATAAATCAGCCCATGATTACTTTGTTTAAGTTCAATTTTCCTACTAGCGTCAAGAGGTAACCTCTCTCTCGAGAGTGTCGACCAGTAACTTTCAATTGAAGTCTACTCCCTCCATCCTAAAATGCATTTTAATTTGTACTAAATTAAAATATTCTAGTTTGACCAAATTAATAGAGAAGAATATTAACATCTAAAATATCAAATATCAAATAAGTAAGTTATAAAAGTATATTTTAAAATATATCTATTTATTCTTATTTGATATTCAAAATATTATTACTATTTTTTATAAAGTTGATTAAATTTAGAACCGTAAATTAAACAACTTTACGTGCTTCCGTTCGGAAAGGAAAACGAATCCAGTCTCGGGATGGCGTACGGTGGTCGTGCCAAAATTAGTCAGACGGCGCATGCATCTCGTCATTTTTCTAAGTGAGATTAGAAATGAAGTGCTGCTGCTGTGTCGTGGCCCAGCGCGGTTGAATGCACGCGTGGCGCGTCTAGTGTCAGGGATCGATCGATCGCTGTCACGCCCATCAAAAGTTTTTGGTTGTTACTCCGTGCATGTGTGTCGCTGTGCGCTGACGCTGTCTGATTGCTTGTCTCGTGGCGCCTTGGCTGCTACTACTAACACACCTGCAGAGTATGTCCGCAGCAGGCTAGCGGCAGCTAGCTGTACGTACAATGTGGTCGCCGTCTCACCATGTGCAACTGGTCTAGCTGCCATTTCGTCATGGCATACGACATGGATGCATAGTCCTTTCTGAAATTCTGTTTGTCTAGATTGCTTCAGTGAAAGACGGAATGCATATTTGCCACTCTTATGATTTTTTTATGCCCAAGCAACCATCCACTTTTCTAATCCTTCGATTGGAATCCAACTGTATAGATTAAACATGTCTCTCCTAGTTCTCATGGTACACTCTCCATGTGATTTTCGGGAATATTTAGTTTCTGTCTGAAATAGTTTTTTCTTATTGTACTGGAACATACAAGTCTAACATTCTTTTGGCCAGAAATGATATGGCAGATAAATAGCAATTTCAAAACCACATCTAATTTGAAATGTGTAACATTTTTTGTGATTTGAGGTATAATTTAGGAGACTAAGAAACTCAAATAAATTACTTAACAAACATAATCAATTTTGAAATATGGTACCTTTTTTTGTATAATTCTAGTGATTGACTTATACTACATGAATATCCTGTTATTTTTAGGAGACTTAGAAATTCAAATAAATTACTTGCCAAGCACAAATTATTTATTCTAATACATATATGTTCAATTTTTTTAATATAAAGTCAACTCATTTTGAAATATAATTATATCAATTGAGTGCTTAACGAATAAAAGGATAAATGTTTTAACATTTGCAAAGAGGTAGGAACTACCCTCCGATTATGACTATACCAAGATTCCATGTAAAATACAATAGTAAGCAAAGATAAAAAATACAAAAAAAATAATGTCTTATCTTCAGTACATGTATAACGCGGGCTGCATATCTAATACATTTCTGTAAAATTAATGTATATGAAAAAAGTCCAATTAAATGATGGGTAAAACTAAAAAAAGTCTTGTTGATATGAGTCTTGAAACAATTACTCTTTTGATCAATGAGATTTGTGCTAGAGCATTTCTGCACACTGTTAGTAATGTCGCAAACTGTGCGCAATCGATCCCACTATAATGAACTTTCACTCAAATAGATCACAGTAGTAAAACTTCCTGGCCTTTGTGATTGATTCGGTGCAGCTTGGCATGGCGAGCGCACTGGAGACAATGTGCGGGCAAGCGTTCGGCGCCAAGAAGTACCACATGCTGGGCGTGTACCTGCAGCGCTCCTGGATCGCGCTGCTCCTCTTCGCCGTGGCGCTGACGCCGACCTACATCCTCATGGAGGACCTGCTGATGCTGATCGGGCAGTCCCCCGAGCTGGCGCGCCTCGCCGGCAAGATGAGCGTCTGGCTGATCCCGCAGCACTTCGCCGTGGCGATGCTGGTCCCGCTCACCCGGTTCCTGCAGAGCCAGCTCAAGAATTGGGTGACCGCGGTCACCGCGGGCGTCACGCTCGCCGTCCACGCCGCCGCGACCTACCTGCTCGTGCGGCGCTTCCAGCTCGGGATCGTCGGGGCGGTCGTCGCCGCGGACCTGTCGTGGTGGCTCGTCGTGCTGGGCCAGTTCTTGTACGTCGTCGGCGGCGGGTGCCCGCTGTCGTGGAAGGGGTTCTCGACGGAGGCGTTCGCCGACTTCTGGGAGTTCGTCAAGCTCTCTTCGGCCTCCGGAGTGATGCTCTGGTACATCCGTTTGACAGGAACATTTGATTGTTTTATTCCGAATCCATGCCATTAACGAATTGTTTATCTCTGCAGCTTGGAGAACTGGTACTACAGAGTGTTGATATTGCTAACAGGGTACCTGAAGAACGCTGAAATCGCTGTCGACGCGCTCTCCATATGGTAACTGGCACTTCAATTTTCCATTTCTGTCCAAATTAGTATCCATGTAAATCTAACTGGAAAGATTGGTTTGGTTCTTCTTCCAACTGCATGGTGCATGCAGCCTGACGATTAACGGATGGGAGATGATGATCCCATTAGGCTTCCTGGCTGCAACAGGGTACGTGTCTGAAGTTCTGAACTCACACGTCTCAGCAGAGAAATCAGCTGATCAGTCGGCGCTAACCAGCAGCTTCCTGCAAATGGCAGCGTGCGGGTTGCGAACGAGCTCGGCGCCGGGAGTGGCAAGGGCGCGCGCTTCGCCATCGTCGTCTCCATCACGACCTCCGTGCTGATCGGCCTCTTCTTCTGGTGCGTGATCCTCTACTTCGGCGATCAGTTCGCGCTCCTCTTCACGTCCAGCGAGGTCGTGCTCGCTGCCGTGCACAGCCTGTCCGTGCTGCTCGCCTTCACCGTCCTCCTCAACAGCGTGCAGCTCGTTCTCTCAGGCAAGTCGCTGGTCGACCCTGAACATGAGTGACGCTAACCTGGGCTCTGCGTTGGAACTGTTGCTGCAGGGGTGGCTGTCGGTTCAGGATGGCAAGCGTTGGTAGCCTACGTGAACATCGGGAGCTACTACTTGGTCGGCGTCCCCCTCGGTGTCGTACTCGGTTGGCCGCTGCGTTTCGGAGTTGGGGTAATGCTCCAAATTTGCACGGCAGACTGGAGGCTGCACGATGAACTTGTGCAAGATTAGTCTTGGATGGAGCAAAGTTTCAACTGAGATTGAAGATCTACGGCTAAATTTGCAGGGAATCTGGTCCGGGTTGATTGGCGGAACCGCCGTTCAGACGCTGGTACTGGCCTATCTCACTGCCAGATGCGATTGGGATGAAGAGGTATCTCATCTTCTTTCTCCTTATTATCGAAAGTTATTAAAAAAAAGTTATTCCTTGGGGATTTGAAGTCGCTATTACAGTAATTGTTTTTGTTATCTGTTGCCTTTGCAGGCAAAGAAAGCCAGCACACGAATGCGAGTATGGGCCAGCTCAAAATGAAGCCGCGGTTTCTTGCCTCGCGGCGAACACTGGAGCTCAACAAAAGGATCATCAGTTGTGGACAAAAATGTGGAAGGATTGAAGGAACAATGGGTATGTTTGTGTATACTATACGGCTATGAGCTCCAACCTTCAACCACATTAGGAGGCTGACAGCCAGTTTCATCTATCAGGACTGCCAGCAAGACATCAGAGCCAAAGAATGATCATATTAGATTCTTTTAGCCTTGTAGAATGCAGTTTGCACTGAGGTTTAAAAATCCAAGTGCCGAGGGCACTGTAAGCAAAACTTGCACAGCAATCATTACCATGACATCCCCTATTCTCCTTTTTGTTTTGTGATATTGGCTAATCCGTTAATCCATTAGGCAAAACAGAATGACTAGTTACAGGATAAGTTGTCATCAGGGAGTTATAACTACCTGATGAGCTGGAAAGACTTAGAGCAGCCACAGCGTGGCTTCAAAACGATGCTTGAATTTTCTCCTTCCTCACGAAGCATCGAATTGCACGCTGCATCAGGCAATGCTTGAACGAAAAAAAGCTAGCATCGAGGACTCTACTTACCTCGATGCCCAGTCAATAGAAAATGATTTCTTACTGCTGCCACGGTTACTGGCCGCCTGCTAGTGCGCTGCCCATAGGAAGGAAAGGCATGTTTGTGCACATTTAAAATTGTTAGCGGGTCCTACCTCATTGATGACCAACACTGCGGAGAATGAATGGAACTCGGCATCGGTGATGAGTCTCAATTTCTGGGCATCGAATCCAGTTACACACTGTGGCAGTGAAGTTCCAAGTAAATGTAACCAACAATTAAACTAGGTTTGTAGCAAACACTAAGCATCAGCATGCATCTAAGAACATGGAAAACGATTAGACATGGCCTAACTAAAAAGCTAATTGTAGGGAAATAAAGACCATAGGGGGAAATAGGTTGTGTGCCTCCCCATGCGGCCATGCCCCCAAAAGCATAACTATGGGCGGCCAACAGAGGCGGGACGACTACTACTAGGAACAAGAGGAAGGCCCGTTAATCTATCTCAAGTAGGACGGCCCATCATCGCTTTAGCTGAGCAGTTCCGTTCGACCTCAGTTCTCAGGTGCGATGTCACGCTGCACCCTGGCGAAGTCCAGCGCTCCTTTCCCGTCGAGCTTGTTGCTCTGCTGATGCTCCATGTAGTCCCGGTACCTGACGCCCCGGAACTCGAGGCCCCGGCCGTCGGGTACCAGCTCCGGGACCGGCTCGACCACGGCGTCCAGGCACGGCGAGATCATGCTCACCACGGACATCCTCGCGGGCTCGCCGCCGACCACCGCGCGGTGGAGCGCGCCCCTGTATCTCCCGTTGCTCACGATCTGCAGGCGCAGTCGCACACGTACATGGCATGACGTGCCGGCGTGTTCATAGCCGTGAAAGGACAGGAGCTCGTGTTCTTCTTACCTCCAGCTGGTCGCCGGCGATGACGAAGAACGCGCCAGGGAGGGGCTTGGCGAAGCGCCACCGCCCGTCGCGCTCGACCTGGAGCCCGTCGACGCCGTTCTGGAAGAGCAGGGTGAGGAAGCCGTGGTCGGAGTGCGCGGGCAGCCCCCAGGCCCGCGCCGCCCGGACCGGTGTACGGCGGGTAATGTTTGGCGACGAGAATCTGGAAGCACGACTCGAGGTCCATGGCCTCCAGAATTCGACCGCCGTCGAGGCCCAAGCTCTCGGAGATTGCCTTGGCGAGCACCAGCAGCAGGCCTCTCGTCTTCGCCGAGTACTCTGCAGCAACGTCCCTGACAGCCACGCGATCGTTGCACCAGCAGCTGCTGTGAAAGCAGAAAGGTAGAAACAGCGCGATGAACTGATTGGCACATGTGTCAGTACCTTAATTTTGGTGGCTTTGCAGGGCAATGGAGCTCAGGGTGCGCGAACATCTTCAGGTAGTCCCTCCAGTACCTGACGCCGTCGGCGACAGAGAAGAAGCCCGTCCCGATTCGTATAGGATCCATGGGCTCGGCCTCCAAGTACTCCGCCTTCTCCTCTTCCGGTAAGCTGAACAGCTCCATGAATGTCTCCATTGCTGCCTCTTTGAGCTCCTCGGGCACCCCATGGTTGATCACCTTCATGTCACGCCATTAGCGGATTGAGACGAGAGTCTTGTACTTAGCAGGAAGTGTTAGGAGTTAATCTAGGATCGCTAGCAGTAGCAATAATTTAGGATTTGATTCTTGATCTATCTCTAGATGGTTCACTGGTGTGCGTGCGTGTGCGTGTGCGTGTACACTAGAAGAAAACGACATAGGATACCTTGATTCCGACGAGGACGCCATCGCGCATTCGTTGGTGTGGTCTGCGCTAGGCAGCGACGCGCTGTGCCGGGGTTGGTGCAGATCCGCGTTAGGGCAGCGTCGGTCAATGCCGTGCAGTGCCGGTGGCGCTTCCCGCCACCGCAGCGCCGCCCCTCTAGATCGGTCTAGGGTTTGAGTGTAGGTGGGTATTGGGGTCACGGTGAACCTCGTCGTGCGTGCCTCCGGCCCCCACCTCTCTATTTATTGTGGCGCTGGCGATGGGGGCTCACCAACGGCAGTTGGGTTGGGCGCCCTCGATCAAGACGCGGATCAAGGGCCCAAGACCTTTGGGCCTTAGGGGTCAGAGATCAATCCAACAATCTCCCCCTTGATCCCACATTATCTTTTTTTCTTTTTTTCTTTTACTTTTCTATTTTCCTTATCTCATCACAGATTTATGTATAGGACATGTCACGCGCAATTGCCGATAGAATCAATAGCCACAATACACGTCTTTGTTCAAAAATAGATTCTATAATCCTTTTGGGCCTCTATTATCCATAGATCATAGGCTGTACCTCATTCCTATGCCGGCTACGTGATCCATGAACACGCTGGGTGGTAGGCCTTTCGTTAGCGGATCCGCAGGCATATCTTTTGTTCCTATATGCTCGAGACTTATGGTGTGATCCTGGATTCTGTCTTTTATTGAATAAAATCTTATCTCTATCGACTTGGTAGCCGTGCTCTTCTTGTTGTTATGAGCATAAAACACTGCTGGCTGGTTATCGCAGTACATCTTTAGTGGTCTTTCTATACTGTCCACCACTTTTAAGCCAGGTATAAATTTCTTTAACCATTCTACCTGCCCGGAGGTCTCATAGCATGCTATGAACTCAGCATACATCGTCGATGTTGCTGTGACCGATTGTTTTGAGCTTTTCCACGATATAGCTCCCCCTGCGAGACTGAAGATGTAACCTGTCGTGGATTTTCTGTCATCTTCATCTCCCGCAAAGTCTGAATCTGCGTATCCTTTAATCTCTAATGAATCGGTTTTTCTGTATATTAGCATGAGGCCTTTTGTGCCTTTCACATATCGCAAGGCTTTCTTTCCAGTGTTCTAGACCTGGATCTTTCTGAAATCTGCCAAGCACATTAGTGACAAAGGCTAAGTCAGGGCGTGTGCACACTTGAGCATACTGTAAACTTCCGACTGCCGAAGCATACGGAACAGTTTTCATCTGTTCTTTTTCATATTTATTTCTGGGACTCTGAAAGTCTCCATATATGTCACCCTTGACTATCGGAGCAGGAGTAGGCTTACTCGCACGCATACTGTACTTTTCTAGAATCTTTTGTAGGTATGTCTCTTGTGACAAACCTAGTACCCCATTTCTTCTATCTCGGTGAATCTCGATACCTAGCACAAATGAGGCTTCACCAAGATCTTTCATGTCAAAATTCGATGACAAGAATTCTTTTGTTTCTAATAGCAGACTGACATCGCTACTCGCTAGCAGAATGTCGTCCACATACAGTATCAGGAAAATATATTTCCCTCTTTTGAACTTTGCATAAATGCAATTATTCTCAACATTCTCTGTAAACCCAAACTCTTTATCGTCTCATTAAACTTCAAATACCATTATTTTGAAGCTTGCTTTAATTCATAAATGGATTTCTTTAAGTGACATCCCATATTTTCTTTTCCTTTCACGACAAAACCTTTAGGTTGTGCCATGTAAACTCTTTATTCGAGATCCCCATTTAGGAATTCCGTCTTTACATCCATTTCATGCAGTTCTAGATCAAAATGTGCGACCAAGGCCATAATGATTCTAAAAGAGTCTTTACATGAGACTGGAGAAAAAGGTCTCATTGTAATCTATTCCTTCCTTCTGTGTAATTGCCACAAGACGAGCCTTGTATCTCTCTATATTCCCTTTGGAGTCACATTTTGTCTTGTAGACCCATTTGCAGCCTACTGTTTTGGCTCCTTTAGGAATTTCTTCTAGGTTCCAAATACGGTTGGTACTCATCGATTTCATTTCATCTTCCATAGCTTCAAACCACTTGGATGAATGTCTGCTTCTCATAGCTTCTTCGAATGAGATGGGATTATCTTCCATTCGAAACTCTTCTGTGTTATACACTTCATAATCATCGGGAATAGCCGATCTTCTTTCTCTTTGAGATCTCCTAGGAGCCTCTTCTATTTGAACATTCTCTGCTGGAGCCTGTGGTCGCTCCCCTGATCTGCGGCAATGTTGTTATCTATAGGATCCTGAAGGACAGGTTCCACATCTTCACTCTGTGTCGCCACAGAAGGGATCACCTCGGGAACTGGCATCGCAGTAGCTCGTACTGCTGGTGCAGTCTGAGTAGGCAATGAGAAAAACGGTTCCTGAATCATCGGAGTAGGTGCGCACACCCGTTTCTCCTCAAGATCAATCTTTCGAACTGCTGTACTTCTTCGAATCATCTCTTTTTCAAGGAAGGTAGAATGTCTTGTTTCTACGAACTTTGTAAATCTGTCTGAACAGTAGAAACGATATCCCTTTGATTTCTCTGGATAACCAATAAAATGGCAGCTCACTGTCTTGGGATCCAATTTCCCAATGGTCGGGTTAAATGTCTTTGCCTCAGCATGACTCCCCCACACCCGTAGATAATTCAGTGAGGGTATCCTTCCTGTCCACAGTTCATACGACGTTTTAGGCACCGCTTTACTGGGTACTCTGTTGAGAACATAGACAGCGGTTTTCAATGCCTCCATCCATAAACTCACAGGTAGCATAGAATAGCTGATCATGCTTCGTACCATATCCATCAGGGTACGGTTCCGTCTTTCAGCTACTCCATTCTGCTGAGGATCGCCCGACAGAGAGTACTGGGCAACTATTCCTTGTTCCGTGAGGAATCTTGCAAAAGGTCCTGGAACCTGTCCGTATGGGGTATGCCGACCGTAGTATTCCCCTCCACGATCGGAACAGACAACTTTTATCTTTAAATTATGCTGATTCTCAACTTCAGCCTTGAATTCCTTAAATTTATCCAACGCTTCTGATTTCTCTTTTATTGGATAAATATATCCATAGCGGGAATAATCATCTGTGAACGTTATGAACGAGTCATAACCATCTATGCTTTTAACTGAGAACGGACCGCAGATATCTGTGTGAATTAATTCTAAAACACCCGCGCTATTCTCAGCATTTTTCTTTGTTATCTTTATATATTTTCCTTTTATGCAATCAATGCATTTATCTGAGTCTGAGAACTCAAGAGGAGGTAGAATCTCATTCTTAACCAGCCTTTCTATTCTCCCCCTCGAAATATGGCCTAAACGACAGTGCCATAATTTCGACGACGTGTCTTGAGTTCTCTTTCGTTTTCTGTTATTATCTGTGGTTGGAGATACAGTCGCATCCACATCACATACGGAATTTACACTTTCACGCAACGATAACAAATAAAGATCATTTCTTCTAAAGGCAATAGTAGCAACTATATCATTAAACTCTATTACACACATGTCGTTTCCAAAATGACATCCAAATCCGTCGTCATCTAGACGGGACACACTTATTAAGTTTCTCTGTATCACGGGAACATAAAACACATCTCTAAGTAATAAACTAAAGCCAGTGTCGAGCTCTAAGAGGAGGTCTCCCACCGCCTCAACATCCGCCTCGACTCTGTTCGCGACTTTAATTCTTCTTTCGTTTCTTCCCGTAGTTCTCGTTGAATGGAATCCCTGTAAAGAGTTTGCAACATGAATCGTTGCTCCTGAGTCAATCCACCAAGTAGATTTCGAATAATCTGTATATAGGGATTCATTTACAAATGAGATAATGTTCTCAACTCGTTTCTCCATGATCATCTTTAAGTAGTCAGGACAATCTGACTTGTAATGTCCCTTCTGTTTGCAGTAGAGTCACTGATCCTTCTCTACTATAACTTGCCCAAACTTGGGCCTGTACTGACTGTGCTGCTGGGGCATCTGGGGTCCTTTTCTCTTGGAGGAGGAGGGAATATCTTTATTATTTCTTTTCTTGTTCACATAGTTGATAGAACCACCATGTGCTGTCTTTATTCCTTCTTCCTCTTGGACACACATTGCTATGGTCTTATCTATATCCCATTTCTCGGGATTCATGTTGTAATTGACAATAAAGTTATCAAACTCCTTCGGCAACGAAGCAAAGACCAAATGAACTATGTGTTCTTGTTTGAACTCCATGTCCATCGGTTTAAACTTGTTGTTTATGTGAACCAAGCGATGAATGTGTTCTCTTATCCCACCTCCCAAGTACCTTTCTGTAACCAGTTGTTTGATCAACTGGGTAGCATAAGTCTTTGAGGAGCCAGTGTACTGACTCCTTATCTTCTCAAGGTACTCAACAACAGTGGGAAAATCTGTGATTGCCCCCAGAATGGCAGGCTCTATTGTGTTCTTCACCACTGCCAAGCATTTCTTGTTGGCAGGGTACCATTTGGCATGATCAGCATCATACCTCTGTTTGCTCGCCTTATAGGAGAGCTCTGTCTTCTTCCAAGCAGCATCTGTGACATCATCCCCTCTTACCGGCCTCTCAGGCTCTACTGGAACCGGTGCAGAAAGAACCCAATCTAGCTCAGCCATGGTAAAGAAGAGATCCAACTTCTTATACCACTAATTGTAGTTTTCTCCTCTCAAAATTGAAATTTTCTTGATGGAAACCATCATAGGAAAACCAGTTGAAATAGGTTAGCTCAAGTGAGAACATTATAACAATAATGATAAATGCATGAAATCATAATATTGTTATTATCAACTTTGGTCAGAAAATAACAACATTACAATTTAATCTGAAAAATTAATCTGTGAAATCATAATATTGTTATTATCAACTTTGGTCAGAAAATAACAACATTACAATTTAATCTGAAAAATTAATCTGTGAAATCATAATATTGTTATTATCAACTTTGGTTAGAAAATAACAACATTACAATTTAATCTGAAAAGTTAATCTGTAAAATCATAATATTGTTATTATCAACTTTGGTCAGAAAATAACAACATTACAATTTAATCTGAAAATAATCTGTGACTCGAAATTTAAATTATCCCTTTCGTTCAAATTTAAATTCAAGTCGAAACAATTATCTGTGCAGCGGAAACATGAATAAAAATAAATTCTATTTTGAAGCAAGGTCTGTGTAAATCTGTATTTCTATTCTCTAAACATTTATCCCTTTGGTTCAAAATGAAAAGAGATCAAATTCTGTGCAAAATCATTCAAATTTGCTTCAAAACAGAAAAAAAAATTCACTGTTAATCTGCGAAACGGGCCGAAACCCAATACTGTGCAGCCCAAAACCGCCTCCGCGACTCGGCCCACTCGCGAAATCGGCCCAGCACTGTGCAACCTCGGCTCAGCAGGCCACAACTTGGGCCTGGACCGCCAATTCAGCCCATCCGCGCCCGCCGCCCGCCCCGCGCGATCTCAGCCGTTCATCGTGATCCGACGGTCGAGCGCGCGTTTCGGCTCATATAAAAGCCGCGGAGCCGGCGGGGCGCTGAAAACCCTAGGTCATTTGCTTTCTCTCTCGCTCTCCCTCTCCCTCGCCCTCTCCCTCGCTCTGGCTCTGGCCGTCACCGCCGTTGCCGGCTCCAGTTCCGGCGCGGCGCACGGCCTTGCCGCCGGCGTGCCTGAGCTTCTCCATCTCTTCCTCTCCCTCTCCTTCTCTCTGTCGTGTTTCCCTCGCCCTCTCCCTCTCGCTCTTCTCTATTATTCCAGTCAGAGGCCGCGCTGCCGCGTTCGTCCTCGACGCCAGCGGCCGTGCCATGGTCGGATCTGCTTCCAGTACCACTTACTTCTTGTTTTCTCTCGATTTTGGCTCGGTGTGCGTCCACACAAAGCGGATCTGTGCCCTATGGGCCTCCTCACCGGAGTCGCGTGCGTTCGCGCGCGGCTCCGTCGAGGGGATCTTTGGGGTACGGGAAAGAAGAGGAAGTGGCGGAGGGAAGAGAAGGAGAAGAGAAGAAAGCAAGAAGGGCCAGGTAAGTAGGGTTTCAGATAGATATAGGGTTAGGGTTAGGTTTCTAGCTTCTGTTCTTCGATTTTTTTGAATTTCTATTCTGTTTCTTTTATTTGCTCGATCTGAAACCCCTTTTCTCTCTGCTTCCGAGTTAATCTACTAGACTAGGAAGGCTCTGGTACCATTGTTAGGCGTTAATCTAGGATCGCTAGCAGTAACAATAACTCGGGATTTGATTCTTGATGTATTTCTAGATGGTTCACTGGTGTGCGTGCGTGTGCGTGTACACTAGAAGAAAACGACATAGGATACCTTGATCCGATGAGGACGCCATCGCGCGTTCGTTGGTGTAGTCTGCGCTAAGCAGCGACGCGCTGTGCCGGAGTTGGTGCAGATCCGCGCTAGGGCAGCGTCGGTCGATGCCGTGCAGTGCTGGTGGCACTTCCCGCCGCCGTAGCGCCGCCCCTCTAGATCGGTCTAGGGTTTGGGTGTAGGTGGGTAGTGGGGTCACGGTGAACCTCATCGTGCGTGCCTCTGGCCCCCACCTCTCTATTTATTGTGGCGCTGACAACGGGAGCCCATCAACAACAGTTGGGTTGAGCGTCCCCGATGAGGGCGTGGATCAGGGCCTAAGGCCTTTGGACCTTAGGGGTCAGAGGTCAATCCAACAGCAAGAACACAGCGTGCGTTGCCAGAGTTCCAGACGTACCATGAAGAAGCCCCAGTCCTCGCACGCCCGGCCGAGGTCCCGGATCGCCTTCGCCCGTCGATCGGCCGCGCCGTTGACGAGGATGTCGAAATCGACGACGGGGATGCCGTCGTCCGGACCGCACGTTGAGATGTCCGACGAGGGCACGGCAGGGTCGTGCCCGCTGTGTTCGCCGTCTAAGAACGGATCCGCGGAGTGATGCAGAGGAGTTTCCGCCATTGCTGTGGAGTGCGGAGAGGCCGGAGATGATTCTGGAGCAGCGCAGAGCTATCGAGCCAGGCGAGACCGCTCGCGTGGCGCAACCGGCGGAGGTGTTTGCCGTGGCGCCCCGGTGTTCAGTGAAGGAACATGACAATCCTACGCGGTGCGGCGTTGGAGGTTGGACATGATAAGGCTGGTTCAGCACTTCAGCAGCTGCTGTGTACTTCTCTGAAGAATATCTTCGCCGTGAGATGTCCTCAGTTGTCATAAAAGGATTTGTCGTCCGCCGCCTAAAAACCAAAGAATGCGGCATAACCACACATACGGGTATTTTTCTTTTCAAATACGAAAATATAATAGAGACACGGACGGTCATGTATACACATGTACGTATTCAATCCTACCTCTGCAGCACCTTAAAAGAATAAGGCATCAGATTATGAGATTGAAGAACTCACCACATACATCTCGTTATCATCTGACACATCGTCAACCACTAAAAAAATAGTATTAATTAATTTCTTAAATAAATAAAAAAGATAAAACATCCATATCAAATCGAGAACTCAAATCTGGACAAGCAGGTTACACCACAACTCCACAAGAATACTCAATTCACTCACTTACGAGTGTTTGAAGTCATTATCTTTGACATTGCTTTAAAGAACAACTTCTACATGCAAAAATGGTTCATAAATAAAACAACAACAATTGACTTGTCATGGACTTTTATGGTTGTATTGTTTCTTACTTTCTATAGCAGCAAAGCTATATTGCAACGAGATTACAGAAGTGGGTGCTTGTCCTAACCAAAAATAAAAACTATTTACTTATCCTTTATGCCAATCAATAAAAAAGTGGCAATATGGACAAATAGCACAAAATAAGTTACTATCCAATATTTGAAATGCTTGATATGACGAACACCTTATATTAATTCTTTACTAAATATCAAACACATAAGGCAATTGTTTGTGTTATATAACATGCCCTTAACCATAGCTTATTGGGTTAGTAAAGAGCACCACACACAAGTTTATAACAGACATCAAATGGATATCAAATATAAAATAGAGAGTGAAGGGCCTTTACTCACACACGTACATTGTGATAGTAATATAAAATCCGAGAGACTTGGTTATATGATTACGTGAACAATATTTTTTAGTATACAAAAATAAATAGAGGTGTGAACTATTTCTATAAGTGAGTCAGGATCTGGCCAATCTATGCACCATGTACCTAAGCACTATGGTTTTTAAGTCGTTGCCTAGGCGTCGCCTTGTCGTCCACGCGGAAATCGAATCTTGGCGTCGCGGTCGCCAGGAATTTCATGGGTATAACATCCGGAGGTGTCGCCTAGGCGGATTTGGCGTCAGTTTTGCGCTTGGCGGACGCCGCGGGGGCGATTTTGAGGGGGCGCGCGAGAAAAGAGGGGCAGCACGGGAGAGTTGCGCGCGCGGGGAAAGAGCAGCAGCTACACCTCCCGCCGCGACATATCTGAGGAGCGAGATTCAGAATGAGAGGGAAAGAGAGAGGGCGGCGAGCCAGCGGCACCTGGATTTGTGGCATGGGTATCTGCTGGGAGTTGCGGGCCGGGGGGGGGGGGGGGGGGGGGGGGGGGGGGATGGGGTGGGGGGGCGCTCTTGATTCCTCCGCGGACTCGCGCTCCTGATCTTCTGCTGCGAGCCTGCGACCTATTCATGCTACTTCCTCTACTCAGCCTTCCCATCCGCTGGCCTGCTCGTAGTACACTGTTACCTGGGGCCTACTGTTACCTCCTCCTCTCCCCTCCTCTGCTCTCTTAGGTATGCTTGGACTTGGATATGCTCTGCTCTTCTATGCTGCCTGAGGTAGGATACGAACACTGTTGTGTGCCAATGGCTACTCTGCTCTGCTCTATTATATAACATGGCAGCATTGTGTAAATTTGTGTTTGATTAGTGAGTATTAGGTGTTTTTTTTGCTGCTTCATTGTAAGTTAGGATATATGTATGTTGTCGCCTAGCCGCGCGCCTTAGTCGCTTAAGCGTCTGGAAGGGGGTGGGTTGCCGCATCTCGCCTCACCGCCTTAATAACAATGCTAAGCACAACAACTACCTGTATAGGCATCCATCTCATAGTCTACACAAATTTATATAACCCTATAACCTATTTTACAGACCCCCTCCATACCCTACGCTTACACGGGCTTGAAAACCCTAAATCCATTGTCAAATACTTTCCATCACTCGGAACATCCATCCAACGGTTTACGGAGCGCACCCAAATTGTAGTTTCATTATTAGCAATTCTTATCAAGTTTAATATGTTGTGACGACAAGTTAAGATAACAAAGATATCTCCATCTACATTATTTAATTTTTTAAAATAGTTGCCTATGCATTTTTCCTACAAGTACTCATCCTCTTTTGGCATAACGTATAAACCAATTAATTGATTCAAACTTTTTTGAAAACCATTTAACTGTATCATAATATTTTTTAAAATGGTCAATATCCAGTAAATTCCTTGTTCTTGAATCTACAGTCCGTGTAAAAAAAATCTGATCTTTTAACTATTTCGTGAAGGATTTCAAACAAACAAAGATCAGAAGTTGTGGCACATTTTCAATGATTTTCATTACTAAAAAGGACATCGTGTTATCGGTGGTGTTGATCATTGAAAGACTAATTAGATTGTGGACATCTACAGTAGTGCTGTCATCAAGTCCAAGCAAGCTAATAAATACAGAAAAGACAACATATGTAGAGAAAATCTAGCAAGAGCACGCACAAGGACGATTCACTTAATTTTGATGGGTGCGTCAACGATGGGAAAAGGATTGATGTTGTACTTAGATTATTGTTTGGCTTTATAGTTGCTAGGGTTACAAATACGATACATCACAAGGCATGATCTAGTTAAAGAGGTTGTAGTAGATTTTATAGATGATGGATTTGAGTAGCTCCTTTATTAGGACATTATTTTCTCTTCTAAAATAATTTGAGATATTTTTTAGCAGCTAATGGCTATAGTGGGCAAAGAAAAAAGAGCTAATTGAAGTGAGACTCTTTGCACATTGATTAGCCACTCAAGCGTCCAATTGATTGAATACGAAAAAATGTCCTAAAATTAAATGCCCAAATCTTCAGCTCATGTTCAGTTGAGTTTGTACCATCTACATTGCAGTTTGGTTGATGACCAAAATAGTTTTTGCTTTTTTTCTAGTCTTTTTAGCCTTTGTGATTAATCCAATGTGCACTAGGTTTATGTTTATCTGCTTTTCAACATTTTGGAAGATTAGATTCAACATTCGAAACTCAATTCAACAATTTTAAAAAATGATCCAAACATGTTTTTTTTTGAAAAAATTGTGAAATAGCATAGCAACATTTTGGAAGACTTTGTTTGGCATTTTCCAAAATCTAGTTTGAAATTGAGCTTGCCTAGCCATGCAGACTGTTTTTATCCCTCAACTATCCTCGAGGTTCAATTTTAATTTATCCTTGAACTATTAAAGTGGCCGTTTTGGCCTTTCAAATTTTCTTTTGGGCTCAATCTCACACCTTGTCCTACATGGCATACCAAGCTGTCATGCCACGTCAGCTCCATCATGCCAAGCTTTCTGATTTTGTGCTGATTAGAATATTATCATTTTGGAAAGAGCTGGAATGTCTAGGAAAATAGTCTCAAGTCTTAACCGCTTGAGTGTCCAAAAGCACCTTAGGAGGAAATGCAATAAGAACTGTCCAAAAGATTTATTTAATTTGCAACGCTATTTCTTGGTGCTCACATGTTAACAAATGAAATTTCAAACTACTATAACCCTACAACTCGAACCAAAGTCCACCTAATTTTTTCAGTCTAGCGTGCTGTGGTGGTAGGGGCGAAGCCAGAACAAAATGCCACCAGGGTCAGCCGAATGCTTGTTGAATTTTTACTGGGGTTCAAGACGGTGAAAAATTGCTAGTACAATGGGTCTCGCGGAATTGTGGAAATCTTCGGGGTCAGGCAACCCCGACGCCACCACACAGCATTCGCCCCTATGTGCTGGAGCTGATGTGGCATGGCTCATGGTGTGCCACATATGACGAGGGATGGGATTGATCCCAAAATTTAAGTTTGAGGACTCAAACGGCTATTCTAATAGTTCAAGGATGAAAGTGAGTGTTGACTTATAGTTGAGGGATAAAAACGTCTATTAGGGTAAATCATGTTGCCATGTTGGCCTTCTAGGCTGCTACAGTCTAGAATTTTCAGCTCATGTGAGTTTTTTTTTAAGAACGTGCCTTGACACGTGTTTTATTAAGAGGAAAAAGCTTCTGTGAAGATGCTTTGATCTAGAAATGGTGTTACATAGGAGTAAACTCAGATATCGATGCTACCAAATTGCCATTCGGAGTATTTAGACTTTCATGCACTTCGAAGAAATTTCGATACAATTGCAAATAACCTGTGATTGCCTCAGTATTTGCATTTGAGGTACAATTGGTTAGGCAGAACACACTTACAACTGTGTGCTACTGTGCTCCCTGGCATGTGCTAGCTTAAGTGCTAATCTCCGTCTGTGCAACTAAAATTGATACACCAGGCTGAGTTTGAAATCCAATTGTTATAGGTTGGAGCAAATCAAATGGTTAAAGGCTATCTTCATGCTGTTTTCATCTTGCCGTGGATCACTGCTCAGTAGACTTTCCAGAGATCGACTAGTCCACCAGGTTCAATATCTGACATGGTTGAGAATTCAGTCTTATCATATAGATAGTGTTCGATTTTCTAATACCATTATTGCTAGGAGTGATGGCAAAACTGAAAGAGAAATTGTACAATTATTTTGAAAAAAATAGGTGAGCTTTGTCGCAATTAATCCAGACGTTAACTCGTTCACAAGGAAAAACGACATAACATTGAAAGTACTTCGATCTGATCATTATCAAAACTACGTGCTTCGAAAGTAAAAGAACAGCGTTTACTAGCTTCACACCGTGTCTCGAGCTGGTAGCTCCTTCAATCCAAAAATAAATGTTGTCTTAACGAGCTGATGTGTTTGCTTGCAAGTGGCAGTAGTTGCTGTTTTGATGTTTACATGGGCCTGCTACATGAGATGGCCCTAGTGGTCATTTACTCTTACTCATTTGGAGAGAAAAAAAGAAAATTACACCCACCATACAACAATTTGTATGTTTATATCACTTTAGCTCAACAATTAGCAAAACGTATAAACGGATACACGAACTTATCAAATGTGTGCATATATAATCGGAGCTAACCTATGTAGCTGTATTTTGCTAACTTGGCCCGTCGAAGGTCAGGAGCGGAATGGGCAACCACTCCGGGCCCCACAAAAACAAAGGACCCCCAAACTTGACACCCAAAAAATGTACCCAGCTCTTCCTATCGCTGCATCCAGGGCCCGCTGTCATTGTGGATCTCTGTTGCTCGTCCGGCACTAACGCATCCACATAGGAAACTAATCGACGACCCTAAGGTGCTAGCGTTGTTCGCGTCAGGTGCCGCGTCCCCGTTGTACCGCCTTCCCTTCCCTAGTTCCCCTTTGCATAATAGTGGTGAGAACATTTTATAATAAACTAATTGGCAGAACAACTGATTCATAAATAGTTTAATTTGTGTTTAATTGGAGCCTCCGTTTTCCTTTTTGCCCTAGCCCCTCTATGTAGCGTTGTACATGGAAGATTTTTTTAATAAGGACGTTGCACTATATATAGTTAAGACTTTGATGGGAAGAGAGAACAAAGATAGAGGTTATGCGCATAAAAACATCCACATCATTTGTCACGGTGTCAAAAAATACAGCTAGTTACTAGAGTACAAGTGACCGTATATGCATATATTTGACAAGTTTATATATCCGTTTACACGTTTTGCTACATTATAGACTAAAATGATACAACCATACAACTTGTTGTACCGTGGGTTTAATTTACTCAAAAAAAAATATGGCTATGGTAATTTCTTATAGGCAGCGTGTAGAGGGCAACTGTTATAGTTAGAGCAATACTACACATACAACTTCGAGTATTATAGCTTAACTAATCCAGATCTGACGGTTGAGTTGTTGAAATTAATTGAATGGAAAGCTGATAAATACACCGGATGTTTAGTTGTAGGGCTGTACGTGACTTGCACTAAAAATATTTTCTTATGGAGTTTAACCTAAAAATATTTTCTTATGGAGTTTAACCTCCATGAGAAGCGGACACACTGGATGTGGTCCACTCCAACAGAAAGGAAAACAGAAGAAGCATATGCATAAATTGAACAAATTCCATTTTAGAGAAACAATTACGGAGTTTTAGAGTTCTCAGATAGATTGAGCAGTACGCTGGGAAAATTATCAAATGTATATACATAAAAAATCTAATTTTTTTCAGCACAGAATAATTACTCCGGCGAATTTGTATATTTCATAGTGCAATTGTAATTTTTTCAAAAGCGGCTAATGATATTTTACCGAATTTCAAGTTTCAATAGCCATTTTACATTCGGTACGCTGCCACCTCATCACGTCACCCAAAATCAACCCAAACTCAAGTTAGGTTGAAAAATAAACGATTTAGTAGTCAAGGATTAGAGAATGAATGATTTTATAACCGAATTTTGAAAAGTGGACTCAAGCCATAGTTGAGGACATGAAATGGAGTTTTTTCAAAATTAAAATGCTGATTTTCGATGCAAATTCATCCCTTCTTTTATGCTTTCGATGGGGGATTTGAAACCGGTAGATGGTGGTGACTAATAAGATTTGAGGAGACTTATACACTGTCGGTGTTTTACCGCCAAGACTACAGAGGGATATCCTAAGGCAGTAGATTTGTAGGTGTACTGTCGTCGAGATCAGGAACTCAATGGTTAAAGCGAGGACATAAGACATGGATTTTATACAGGCTCAGGCCATTAGAATAGCGTAATACCCTAGGTACTGTTTGGAGTATTATATATTGCGTCCTGCGCTTGGGCGTTGTGTTGCCCTAGATTAGGCTTTGAGTTGGTTCTCGATGTGTTTCTACCGATCTAGATAGCTCTGCCCTCCTTTATATATTCCAGGAGCGGATTGGTAGGATTACATTACATGTAGAGTTCTATTAGAATTACATAAAATATAAAAATCATCCTAGTAGGAGTCCTCTGGATCTATCCCTGCCGTACACTTACCTAGTAGGAGTTCTGTGGACCTATCCCTGCCGTACACTTCAGGTGCCTAAAATTGATGGAGATTGTACTTGACAGCCATATCCCAGTGAACGGCAACAGATTAGTTCGATTAGCATCTAATGGACATGGTCGTGCTTGATCGACATGAAGGAAGAAAAGAAATATTCAGGCATTTAAAACATATTAGGAATACTCATCATCACAAGAATTTGTTACCTCCCTGAATCACCCACTGTGCTTTGCCGCCAAAACGAACGCAGAATCTGTTTTTTTTTTTACCGACAGTTAAAGTTATATGCACACCCAATCACCCACTGTGCTTTGCCGCCAAAAAAAGCAGTGATGGCGACGACAAGGACACGTTCCTAACCTTTTACCGGGATACTGTACTCTGAGCACTTGGCCCTAACGCTAGAAAAGCCACGTCAAACATGGGCGCCAAGTGGGCACGCCCCGCCGTCGCCCTGCTCCACGGCCTTGCCGTCGCCGGCGACCTTCGCGCCCTTGGCCGGCGCGTCGGCCTCGCCGCGCCGCACGGAGCCCCACGCCGGCAGCCTCGCGGAGAAGGTGCGCGCCAGCATCGACATGTTGGGCCACCGGCCGGAGCTGCCGAGCCGGACGCTCCTCCCGGTGCGGGCGCCGAGGAAGACGCGCCGCGCGCTCCCGTCACCGCCTGTCTGGACGCTCGCCGACCGCCGGAGGTTGCCCGCCGCGACGACCTCCCTGAGCACGTGCTCCGGCAGCCGCAGCGTGTACCGCTCCGAGGTCTCGGCGGCGGCGGCGGCGGCGTCGTCCGCGGGCGCGGCGAGCGAGTGGCCCGTGGTGTGCGAGCGCGGGAACTGCGCGGGCCGCCGGCCCGACTTGCTCCGCAGCGCGCGCTTGACGCTGCCGATCCGCATCAGCTCGGCGGCTTCCTCCCTCCTGATCCTCTCCTCCTCCGTCTCCTCGGCATCGACGACGACGACCACCGCCTGCTCCGGCGCCGTAGCTGGTTCTTCCGCCGGCTGCTGCGGCACCGGCACTGCAGGGGCGTCTTGCTCCGCGGCGGGCACGACGCCTGCCGGCGCCAGCGGGGGCGCCGGGGCCTCGTAGTCGGGGGCGAGGACGCCGCGGCAGACGGGGCAGGTGACGTGCGACGCGAGCCAGGCGTCGATGCAGCCGGCGTGGAACGCGTGGGCGCACCTGGGCACGAGCCGGAGCGTCTTGTCGTCGTCGAACTCGCTGAGGCACACGGCGCACTCGAGCTCGCCCTTGCCGGCCCTGTGCGCCCTGACGTCGGCGTAGGCCATGGTCGGGAACGACTCCAGCACGGCGCGGTCCAGCCCGCGCGCCCTCCTGGAGCGCGACGCGTACGCGATCCCCGGCCGCCGCCCCCCCGCCGGGTACTCGTCGGGCCCGCGCAGCGGCGCAGGTAGATGGAGAAGAAGCCGAGCAGGAAGAAGGCCGTGACGAGCACCACCATGACGACCGCCATGGACGGGTTGAAGTTCTTGGGGTCGAAGTAGCTGGGCCCCGGCCCCGTCGGCGGGCCCTGCTGCGCCGTCACGGTGTCCGCGGCCGCGCCGGCGACCGCGGCCGAGACGAGGACCAGGAGCCGGCGGCGGCCATTGCTCGGGCTCGGCCCCATGGAGGGGAGCTAGCTAGCTACCTGCCTATGAATCCAGCTGGGGTCCGAGCGGCGGGTGGTGGTCGGGTCGGGTACTCGGGACGCGGGGTGGCCTCTCGTCCCTCGTCTCCTTTTCCGGTGGGAGTATTAATGGGGAGCGCGCGCGGAGTGGTGGCGAGCGTCCAGACGTGGGTCGAGAGTGAAAGTGCTATAGAGGGCGCCGTGCCCCCGGCGTCCGAGGCAGCACGGGTCGTTGGATCCACGCGAGACCGGAACGTCCCCGCGCACGCCTGGCGCCTGCGGCCTTGAACATGTGGGGTTCTTCCCGCGGCGCGCCGGCTCGGCTTCGTGCCCGGCGTGCACGCGAGTGTAAACAATACTGGTGGTTTGGTGCGGTCGAGCTCGAGCCCAGCTTGAATCTGGTGTCGCGATCTGCTCAACGAGGACGCACTTTGATCCGATCAACGAGATCGGGCCGGCCGCCGGCAGGCTCCACCGACACGTGGATAGTGTGCCGTGCTCTTCGTCTTTGGGTTTCGATCGTTATGTTTTTCCCGTGCTGGCTTCTGATCGATCTCTGTCGCAGTAGGTGAGTGTACGAGCTGCGAAAATTAGCTCAGCAGCCATCAAGTCAGTCGTTTTTAACTTGGATTTGGGTGCTTTTCGTCTCAACCTACCACAACTCCTCTCAGCAAGAACATCGTGCTCCTACGATCTGCGT
Source organism: Panicum miliaceum (assembly GCA_032594955.1). NCBI lineage: Eukaryota > Viridiplantae > Streptophyta > Magnoliopsida > Poales > Poaceae > Panicum > Panicum miliaceum. The sequence continues at coordinate 4,042,991 of CM064073.1, read as the reverse complement.
TGCTTTTCTAATCGCGGTAGGTCGAGCATGGCAGGATTGAACGGTCAATGATGCCGTGGTTGCTGGTGACTTGCGAGCGGTGGAGTCGTCGGCAACGACCAGTCCGACCAAGCGACCTTTGCGTGGGCAGGGAACCACGTCCGTGCGCGCTCCCGGTCAAACCCGACAGCTCGGACGGAACGGCCGGCCGGCCGGTTGGTGTGGGTTTTCTCCGCCGGGACCGGCCGAGGTCACTGCGTAACTTGCCTGCAGTACTGCCGTCTCACTGACATGTGGGATCAGGTCAATTCAGGTGGCAATGGCACCGCCGGAACGGGGATCGTGGAGGCCCGCCGGTACCTCCGGCGACATGAATGGACGAACCGGTGCGTGAAAACCGAAAAGGCAAGAAAACTTGGGACAGGAAAACCTGCCGCTGCACGTACGTGGTGGCCGCCACCGTGATGGCGGTGGTGCGTACGGGCGTGAATCCGTTGACGACGGGCGCCGGGTCCGGTTCCGGTGGATCCCCGCCACGTAAAGAGACGTGAGCACCTACCACTTGCCGCGTCCATCAATTTTCCGGCAGCGGGGCACTGGCTCGCCGGCACTCGGCAAGGGGAGCTCCCTTCTAGAACCGTGGCGATGCAAGGCAAACGGGGCACCGATCGCGTCAAGATGCAGGTGGCACGAACGGAGAAGCGACCGGCAGGCAGGCCGATGGCTCCGGGTTCGTGCTGTTTTTGCAGGCAGGGAAACGGGAGGGCGAATCAGATGATTCGGAGGGTTCAGTCCCTTTTGCAGGTAACGGTGGAATCTCGTTCTCACTGTCTCTGTCCACGCTTTACATCATTGGCGAGTGGGTTTCCTTTACATTCAGATAAGCAGGAAGAATTCAGGGTCAGTGGACCTTCTTTTGGTTTTTTTCAGCAAAGGCGGCGTTTTCCTCCATCTCCTGATGTTATCCGTTTGGTATGTTTTACCGAGTCTCTCGCGAAAAAAGAGAATACTTGTAAACATGGAAAACGAATGGACCGTAGTCCATGGATTTAGGAACGCTTTGCATAGACTTTTTTGAACGAATAGAGTACTCAAAATTAGCGAGGCGCTATCAGACTATCTGTCTATCTTCCTTTGCGTAGGGACAATCAAGACTACCTTCTGTAGTTAAGTTTCTCCTATCATGTAAATGCAGACAAAAGGTACATGAGGCATCCTGCCACAAGCAACATGTAGTTTGGGCTTATGAGTAGTGAACCACCTGCAAGGGAAACAAAAGGATCGTGTCAAAGCGGGAAAGGATGGACGTACTGAAGCAAAATTTGAAAGGAGGAGTTTGCTGCTTCATCAAGCAACATGAACATCAATAACACTAATTATAGAAGATCCTCTTTTTTTTCTGAAATGATGACAATGATAGCACCGGATTCTGTTACCGCAATGAAACTCTAAGCGCAAATGCATGAGCTATTTGTCATGGAATTCTGTTACCCAAATGATAGCAGATCATGGAGTTAACTGAGATGCATATATCATATAACTAACTTCAGAATAACATAGTACACAATGACTTGGCTGATTTGAAGAGTAAACAGTTCTCTAACTCCAGAGTACGTAAATGGAGATAAAAAGGCTGTTTAAAAAAATATAGGATGCTGAAAGCAGCAGCAGAGAAGTGGCAATATGAGCATCTTACCAAGAAGATACCTATTCCTTATGTTCCATTCATAGTCCCAGTGCACACTGTTGCACTTGACTGTCCAATAAGACCAGCCAAAGGATGCTTCACCATAGACCTCTAATTGCGCGTTTCCAAACAATTGATATTGGACTTGTGAAGCGTTCGTCACATTCCATTCATTTACCCACTCTCCTGAATATTGTAACACCAGGGGTTAAACAAATTAGCATAAAGGTGTACCTATGAGGTACAAAGGAAGAGCAAATAGCATCTGGTACGAGAAATGGAGAAAGCATCTTTCTAAAGTGGGAGTGAGAAACAATTTGATTAGATGAATCTGAAAAACTTAAATGAACTATATGAGATATTTGAATGAATTTAGCATTTTGATATAGGATGTTCTGCATAAACAGAAGAGTTTGAATTGAATTTGCAGGACCTACCGATAAAAACAAGAGGTCCATTTGCACGATTCAAGGACTGTACTTGAGGCAGTCTGTTCTTGTAAATGAACTGTATGTTCTCTGTTGCATTCAGTTTTTCAAAATAAGGATCAAAGAGGTTGTAGTAATGTAAGTCTACAACTGTGTTTGTCGCACCCAGGTAAGCCTGGTAAAGCTCCATTGGGTCTGCATTCCCAATCCTCTGGCAGAATATGACATAAGCAGTGTCTGAATAACTTCGTACAATCTGGTAGCCTGTTTTGTAATATGACACTAGAGTGTCTAGTGGGACTGCAGCTGCAGAAGGTTCATTCAAAAGCTCAATACCTAGGAGACAGGGATTGTCAGCATATCTGCAGGTAAAAACACAGCATGCCCATGTTAGGACTAGGGAAATGCCTTTGTCAGACTAAGGAAATTGTGCTTGTGGCTCATGCTATTTTTAATAGATTTTAAATTGAACCAAAACATGCCCTCTACTCCCCTTACTGTTATGTATTTCCTGATTATATTGCACAAATTTAACACTGCTTTTACGGTTCAAGACTGCAAGCATGAAAAGGAAAATCATATCAATAACAAGTTCCCATATCTCCTAAAGTATTCTTGCGACCAAAAAAATTATCAATGTTGTGCATGTCTGCACAATGTCCATGGCCTTGTATTCGTAAGGTCTGCCAAGGATATAGTTGAGATAACCAAAGCCCATTTGCATCTTGTCGGTGCCTTTACATACCATACTCATGGCATGATGAAGAAAAACTTTTTCCAATAAAGGAAAACTGTCATCCTATAACAAACTAGAAAATGCAATGAAACAATGATTCTTACCTTTGAGCTAGAAAATTAATGACATCCAATGTTTTCTGTATGTTAGCTTCCGAAGGCCAATCTACTGAACCATCTCTGCTAGCACTGTGCTCCATTCCATTTTGAGATCCAGGAGCCGTGTGGAGATCAATGATGCACTTCAAGCCATAAATCCTGATCTCAACATCAGAACCCGATACCATGCGGTCTCAAAATTTCAAAAGGGAAATTTTGTGAAAAGAACAATCAAGAGCAGTTTAGAGGCTAGACCTACTGTGCCCAATGGAATGCTCTATCGAGGGCATTCAGGGAGCCACCAATAAATGGAGCAGGTGGATCAGGATCATATGCAATCCACCATCCAACTGGAATCCTGACTGCATTGATACCGTTCTGTGAGATGAAAGAGAAATCGCTTCCACTCACAAAGTTCTTCCGGTGTTCCTGTAAATTGTATGAATGGGCAACAAAATACAAGGAAATAAAAACTGTGCACTGCAAGCTTGGAGGAAATGATAAAGCTATGGATTTGGAACTTACTTCAAAGACTGACTTTGCCTTTTCAGGCCCATATCCATTGGCAAGCTGGTAGTCTCCATGCAAGTTATTGGCAACAATTGTCATCTCAAATGTTGCCATAGCATCATCCCATCCTGGTTGGGAAGGGTAATTTGAAGTAAGCTGATTATTGTCTGTGACCTGAATAATGTAGTGTTTGTCAACTTTCTAGACGTTGTTTAAGCTGTTAGTTCTCGTTTCATCACAATGGATATAATGACAGGGCGTAACTGCTTCCATTTCTGAACATAGTAAGAACAATACCTGCAAATAACTCCCATTTAAAAGCTTGATATGAAGCAGTGTATTGTTCCTCTCAATGTAAAATGTTTCAGGGTCCCCTGGTGAATCTGCTGTCGCTGAGATGACATCGCCATCACTTGCTGTCAAGAACTGACCGTTGAAGCAGCGGAACTGAAATTCATTCATAGAAATTCTCCAAAGCTGACAACAGTTCCAAGGCGCCAAGAAAAAAATGCAGTTCAGTTTCCTTGCACAGTTTTGGCAATAAAAGAGCACAGGGCAGGTAAATTACAAACCTTGAAGGTCTCCCATGAAGAAGCAGCATCCCGATCCACTGTCACGTTGCCGCCGCCACCATCGCCCGCGCTCACGTACTTCTGAAGCCCCACTGACTTGAGCTGCACCTGCGTGCCATCCTGAAGCAAACCAGGCGTCCACATTAGAATAAGAAAACAAGAAGGCACACGGCAATGCCCACACAAGAGCTGCAATAGCCAGCAGAAGACCTACAAGCATGTCGCGGTTAGGAATGCCATCAAACAAGGAGGGCTTGATCCACCCCTCCACCACCAGCCAGCCTCCCAAGTTCACCGCCCTGACCTTGGAGGAATTATTGTCTGCATTAACGAGGCAACATGGCAGACGAAACGAGTAGTTAGCCAACGCACAGTGAAAGCAGGTTAGGGTTGGCCGAGGGTCCCACGAGGCAAACGATCACCTGTTGACGAATGGGCCAGCCGGAACGCGGACACAAGGACCCCAAAGACGAAGAGACCAGCACGAGGAAGCCCCATCGCCATGCGGGCAATTCATCGAACAGCCGGTGCGCACAGGACCGGCCGACGGCGCAGCGATAGGCAGGCGCTTGTATACTGGAAGGAAAGCGACAGGAGATTCCAAGCCCGTCGGGGCCAAAAGCCGAGAGTGAAGTGGCGCGCTCGGTGAGGCCGGGGGTCTCGCCTTTTGGCGATGCTCCTCCGCTGGATACCTTCCTTATCGCAAAGTTCATCCCAAAGACGGACGGCGACGCAAACGAGCACCATGCCGGAAACAGCAGCGTCTGCTGCTCGCTTTCTCGCCGGCCGCCTTTCCTCGCTCGCCGGTGGTACCGCCACGGCGGTGGCAGACCGACATCCGCCGGTCTGGAGGTGCAGTTCAGTTCTCCATCCAGTGGCTGGGTGGGGCTCGATCGATCGAACTGGGCCGCAGAACGGCGGCAGAAAGGCAAAGCGCTCGCGAAGCGGAAAGGCAGACGCTGCTGCGTGGGCCTACGGAACCGGGCCGATTTGATATAACCCAGCGCACGGCTCCCGTATGGGCTCAAAGTCGTAGGCCCACCACGGCCAGGTGCTGAGACCTCCTGAGAGCGCGTGGCCGTGGTGCCACACACACACGGGCCGGGGCGTGGTAAAACAGTTGGACGGCCATCTTTGTCGGATTTTTTTTCTTTAAAAAAATCTTTGTCGGATTCTGAGGAGGGGTGCCTGGGTGGTAGGCTGTCGCCGATCATGGAGCTAGGTCTAGGCGGGCCTGAGCGAAGAGCCGAAGAGCGACGCTGTGCGTGCGGCGCGCCATGTTGTGTGCCAGCTTGTAGATGTGGCCGGGCATGGCTTAGCTAGCGTGCAAACTGTCGGGTTCCGCTATGTGTGGACGGTTGGACACGGAGCTGCACAGTAGCTGCTGATTAATTACTCATGAGGAGATCGAATGTTTGGATGCTTTAGTCCTGAACTAAAATTTAGTCCAGGGACTAGTCCCTAACCTGTTTGGATAGAAGGGCTATAGGTTATTAATACAGCTACATAAAGACTATTTTACCCCTACCCCCTACCCTTGCTATGCTCACCTGTCCGTCCTCCCCCGCCCCCTTCTCTCTCCATCTCATCTCTCCAATCCAAATCCTCATCGCCCCTTCTCTCCCCCGCCGCACCCTCTTTTTTCTGATATTATACTCCATAATAACATGAGATAAATAAAAAAAATCTATTTTACCCTTGGCTCATTCTCCCCCTCCTCATTTTCCAATATTTGTATCATGTTTGCTAAACTTTCCGCAATATTTTATATGATGGTACAGTTATGCAACAAGTAGGTCTAATTTTACTCTCTATGCGTCCGCAATACAATGCGATGCATGGATAAATATCTATTATATTAATAAGGGAGTGTTAAAAGAAGCCACCACTTTCACCGAGAGGGTTTAGAAATTCTCACGTTAATCTAAAAAAGAGAAGGATATGCACTGTCGGATTTTATAAAGATCTGACGGCCTATACTAATTCAAAGAGTTCATACCGAATACGATCTTGATTTACTCAAACAATCCATATCAAATATGACTAAAAGTAGACAATTAAAAATTTAAAAAGAAGCAAATTAGTATCTCATATCGTTGTAGTATGAGATACTTATTTATGGAATGAGATGCTAAACTAGCAAATTAGAAATTGCAAAGATACAGACTTTAGGTACGTACTAATTTATGTAACTTTATTCTTCTACTAGCAACGTGTAATCTACTTTTCTAATGTAAACCATATCTAATACACGTTAATAGCATTCATGTGAACAGAACGATATGGACTTCGTCTACCTATGCTTCTCTTTTACAAGCTAATTTATGTGATTTTATCTTCCAGCTATAAAAAATTATTTTTATGAAACAGAGTATAGATATAAACGCACACATATAATCATGTATAGTCATCTCTATGAATACGCACATGACACTACCCTATAAGCATCTCTATGAATATATTCGTCGAGAGGGTCTAGAAATTCCCATGTTAATTTTATGAAGATCCAACAGTCTAAATTAACTCACGAATCTATAGCAAGTACAATTAATAAATAGCTAATTTCGAAACTAAAAAAATAGGAGATGATCAAAGAGTCCATATCGAATACAATTAGCTAAATTTAGAATTAAAAAAAAGAAAAATTAGGTTTTCACCAAAGAGTCCATATCGAATACAATTAGTGAGTAGCTAAATTTGAAATAAAATATATAAGAAAATTAGCAATTGATCAAAGAATCCACATCGAATACAAATAGATAAATTCTCAACTAAAAATATAATCTAAATTAACTCATGAATCCATATCAAACACGATTAATAAATAATTATTTTCAGAACTAAAAAACTAAAAAATAGGAGATGACCAAAGAGTCCATGTCGAATACAATTAGTAAAATTCAAAATTTTAAAAAAGGAAAATTAGGTCTTCACCAAAGAGCCCATATAGAATACAATTAGTGAGCAGCTAAATTTGAAATTAAAAATATATAGAGATTAGCAATTGATCAATGAATTCACATCGAATACAAATAGATAAATTTTCAACTAAAAATATAAAAAATAATAGTATATGTCAAATACAGCTAATAAATAACCAAATTTGAAGTTACAAAATTACAAATTCACCAAATATTGCATGTCAAATATGATTATAAATAGCTATATAAAAACTATACAACATCGTACATGCAAAGATATGCTATCCCGATTACCGTCAGTCAAATCTAGAGCTAGCCAACGGAATTATCACATGCGAAATAAAACATCAAGTCATAGAATGAAAACTTAGTGCATTTATTTTCATCTATCGATTTGTAGCCAAATACACAAACGACCACGTATATAATTTGCGATTAAGTAGTGACAGAAGGGGATTGAACAAAATATTTTTTTATAAAGAAGATTTCCTCCGCTTTACATAAAACAAGTGTACTAAAAGGTTCTTAGTCGTTCGACATTCAACATATTTGAAGTGGTTCGATAAATGATGGTAGTCTAAATCCTCCACAATATCATGCTACCAAAACTCTCAGACTCAAGACCACCCAACACACCCATCATTTTGAGGTTGGGGCAGCCCCTGCTCCAAAAGGTCTACAGCGTTGGAGTCTTGCTGGGATGGATGGGAGCCAACAGAAACGCTTTAAATTGTTCTTAGAATTACCACATAACCATTATGATGATGCTTTGCCAAACTTCTTTTAAAATGGTTTCGACTAAAGAAAAAGTGGCTTCACCATTGAAGCCAAAGCTAAAGCCCTTTTAGAAGAAACTGAAGCCCTACCAAACAGGCCATTACTATGCAATTTTAGGGAGCATGACAACAACCACGAAAAAGCTATCGAATGGCCATGAAGAGGCACACCTTAATTGCAGTAGCTTACATGGGACAACTATGATAAAAAAAGGAAAGAAGAAAAGTTAACACGGGTCAGAATCCAAGAAAGTGATGATGGCCGTAGAAGGTGGTGAGCATAAAGGAGAGTACATTGTTAGATGCAATAGTGAATTTGTAGATCCCCTGAACACCACGTGATGAGAACTAGGTGCTGCAGTCATAAGACAATACAAGTGCATGTATGCATAGAGCTTTAGGAATTGGAGATTGGAGAATAAAGAAAAGAAAGAAGATTAGTACCTTTTAATGTTATAAATCATCTAGATTTCTTCTAAAAATCTAAGGGTAACCTTTTATACATAATGGCCGAAACTATCAAATATAAAAATGTATCGCCCATCAAAAGTTTAAAAAATATTCATGCCAAAATATTTCAATGTAATATAAGCATGAGGTGTCATGAAAATATAACATATATTTATATATAAGATATTCTATTTTTTCCCTAAACTATGTTCTAAAAGTATTTCATAAAATATAATAAAATATAACTGTTGTAAAAAATATAGATAACCTGTTGTTTGGACCCATCTAGAAAAAGAATTATAATGGACATCATCTAGAAAAATATAAAGATTAGAAAAAACTAGCTACCCGTGCTACTTGCGCGGGCCAGTTTGCTAGTTTTTATATAATCTACGCGGCCGCAATAAAATACGATGCATGGGTAAGGAAACTTCTATGTTCCAAATTAAACACTTGTGATGTTCAGCTTCTAAATGCATAGATGCCACCACATTGTGTGACTTGCATTGGTTAAATAGTTTTTTAGTAAAAAATAAACTGTTGCGGAATTTAAAGGGGAAGGAGCCAAGGGTAAAGAGGGCATTTTGCATAAATCTCATATTACTATGGAGTATAATTATGTTATTATGGAGTATAATGTCAATATAAGAACGAGTTTGACCAAAACGAAAGTTGAGGGACTACATTGGTTAATTTGAAAGTTGAGGGACGAAGTTGACCCTCGTATCAAAATTGAGGGACCAATACGTCTATCTTGCCTTTATTTTTCTTCTCCCCATCTCCCATGAATCAAGCAATGCCCTGAGCACCCCCTTCTGGATGTCAAGTAGATAGACATATCAATAGAAACTAAAAAGACTTGGAACTGGATGACACTGTACATTTAAATAAGTTGGGGATCGGCAGCCCATATGCGAGATCCAAAACAAACGAAAATAAAATCCACAGCTGAATGCGCATAGATGCACGCACACAAGAAACCAAAGGCGTAGCAGAAAGGGCTAGCCAGGCAGCAGTAGCTCGCAGTCGCCGAGCAGCCTGAGGAGTGAGGCCTGCGCGCCTGAGCCCTGAGCTGCAGCCTGAGGCCGGTGAAGGTCAAGGAAAGACAAGCCCGGGCCTAGCTAGCGGGAATATTTGCGCGGCGCGCCCGGCCGGCCCGCTGCTGATCTGACGCACGCATGCATGTGCATTCCGGCCAGGGTTGGTGGCGCTACCCCTCGCAACCGGACACGGTTCTCGCATCCTGTTCTGCGCCGGTGCGCCACAGCTACAGGCTACAGGTAGCCCCCCTCTCCGGCCCGGCCAGCCCCGGGCGAAACAGTAGATAGCTAGGCCGCTGATCGAGAGATCGTTCAGAGGTTCAGACAGGCCCGGCCTATCATTCTGTCGCATGCACGCAGAGATTTCAGCTTCATCATGTAGTAGTAACATGCGGAGACTTGCTGCAATTAATAATCCGCAGCGCCCTGGTCGATCGATCTCCCTCGCCTCCGTCCAGAGAGTCACGGCTTGCCGTTGCAGTGACCGATCGAGACGGGTGGCCGGCCGGACGCCGCGCCGGACGGAGCCGCCGGACGATGACGGCGACGACATGGACCGTTCTTCCTCGCAGATCGAGAAGGTGCTTCATGTACTGCATGCGCGTACAGGCTACGCGGGTAGATCGAGCATGCAAGGGGACGAGCTACCCCGTTCGAGCATACGCAACCGGGCGTTCTTCCTCCTCCTCCCGTGTCCCTAGGCGCCGGGCCGGGGCTCTGAAAATGACAAATCGCCGGCCGGCCGGCAGCCAGCACCCAGCAGGCTCGTCAGTCATCAGGACGACCTCCGACCTCTCCCCCCCTCTCGTCGTAGCCTTTTGTCAATCATCTTTTGTATCGTACTCGCGGCGCCGTAGCTCGGATCGCGCATCGAGCTGTCCTTGCAGCTACAGCGCTGTAAATGAACACATCACACATGCAATGCTTGCATGGGCAGGCATGGCGGTCGATCAGAGTTCGCAGGGGCGTCGTCGTCCCTGACTTTTCACCGGGACGTCACAGGCCGAAGTGGACGTTAAATAGGGCGTGGAGTGGGGACTGCGGAAGGGATCAGATGAGGCCAGGCACTTTTGCAAAGTGAGAGGTTCAGTGTGTATGCTGCGAAAGGGTGCCTCGCCTCCTACCCTTTCTGTTTGTAGGCGTCGGGCCCTATGTGATTTGGGAAACTACTGAATCCACTGACGAGGAGTTTGATCTGAAGCTGCCTAACAGTTCGTGCTTGATTCTATCGGTTCACAATGCTGGTTTATGAAATACATGGTTAAAGTGCTCAACTCAAAAACAGAAGTGCTCAACTAACTGGTATATGTAACAATCTCTTTTTTTTTTAAAAAAAGGCATGGACGAGGGAGTCCAATGCAGTAGACCCTGCACCAACTCAAGTTAGTGAGACTGCCCAAGATGGCATGCCCTTCAAGTGTTGGGGCCATCCATTTGGACTGTGGGGACATCATCCAGCAGCTACTAGGGGCATCAAACCATTTCCTATGATCAGTATGAAACTTATGCAGTCATAATGCATTTTAGTTTCCCTTTATTTGTTGAATCAACAGTAACATGTTGAGTAAAGCAGACATGTATGGTATACAGCGCGTCACAAAAGTTCACAACGTTCCAATCAGAATATGCAGCAAACTGAACTTGGAAACATTAGTTCATTATTATTAAAAGTACATCATGGGAATGAGTTGAAGACGATGTACTAGCGACAGGGGACAAACCCCAATCAACATTGGGAATCTCCACTCACTTTTCTCTATTCGCCACATACTAACCTTCTTAGTTGCCCCATTCCCACTTGGCATGATGGCATCACAAGACAGCATATACATGGAGCTTCCTTTTTGTTACCTTTGTAGAGGAAGGAAAAGGTGTTGCATGAAAAGGTAAAATGTACTTGTGGAACCTAAGAACTTTACACGCTACATACTCACCGCGAACTTGATGAGTCAACTCATCACCTTTATTGCATTGTGACATGATTTGTTTCTAAGACGGAGTATGGGTGACATGATTGACATGTAATTCTGTTGTAACCCTTTGCAATAATGTAGTCGAAGGATGGACCATTTATAAGATGGTTTTCCCCTTTAGTAACATTCCCCTAAGAGGGTAACTCCATGATTTACAAAGAATCATATGCTTGCTGATGCTCCATCCAAAAGGGCGGGGCCGGATGAAAGCGCCCCTTATTTCAAAGAGAGGAGACCTGCGCTTGCTTACAAGGAAGTCTCTATATTCTCCAAAAATTTCGCATGTTTTGAAAAGCACTTTTTGGCAGATATATAGGGAGGAAACAAACAATCACTACTAAAAAAGGGTTTTTAAGGGCGGGTAAAAATATATTTTTAGGGGCGGGTGCGGTACCCGCTCCTACTTCTCGCAGCTAGAAATGCTACTTTTAGGGGCGGATAATGCGTCCGCCCCTATAAATCAATTTTTAGAAAATAGAAAAATAAAAAAGAAATCAAAAATAGTAAAATAAAAAGGAAAAAAAATATTGCAGCCAACCAGCCGCCACCACAAGCACTATCGAGGTACAATCTTTTTGACAATATACACACTTATTTCAAAAATAGGAGACCTGCGCTTGCTTACAAGGAAGTCTCTATATTCTCCAAAAATTTTGCATATTTTTGAAAAGCACTTTTTGGCAGATATATAAGGAGGAAACAAACAGTCACTACTACGAAAAAATTTTTTAGGGACGGGTAAAAACGTATTTCAGGGTGGGTGTGGTACCCGCCCCTACTTCTCGCAGCTTGAAATGCTATTTTTAGGGGCGGGTAATACGCCCACCCCTGAAAATAATTTCGGCATGACCCGCCCTTACATCAATTTCCAGAAAATGAAAAATAAAAAAAATCAAAAAAAGCAAAATAAAAAAGAAAAAATATTGCAGCCAACCAGTCACCACCACAAGCCCCTGTACTAACCGCATACCTCAAGCCTCGTACATACCTTCCTCTCCACCACATCTATGGGGTATGCTATTCCTTTATATTAACTCTAAAATTAATTTGTAGGGGTGGGTGACGCCATCACCCGCTCCTAAATTTTTTTTCTACTTTATTCCGAAAATTTATTTGAATCTTTACATATAGCAAAACAAATAAAAAAAATTAAAACTTCTACACTATGGTTATTGTGAACTGTAGATAAAAAAATATACCAAGTATATTTCAGTATATATAAAGGTTAAAATCGTGGAAATCTCAAAGTATGACTTGAGTTGTATGAGATACTATATAGTCATAGCTATTAGACAACTTATAATATTTTTTTGAACTACTAAATGATCTTAAATGAAAATGTTATCAACTACAAAATTGTAGGTCTCATCAATCTCTACAATTTTGGTATAAAGTTTGACTTCATCCGAAATTATATGTAAAAGTTATGAATTTTTTTTGCGTGAGACTATTTGTAGGGGCGGGTCACGCCATCACCGCCCCTGGAAATGCATTTGTAAGGGCGGGTAGGGGCGGATGATGGCGTCACCCGTCCCTAAAAATGGTGGTCATTTCCAGGGACGGGTGACGCCATCACCCGCCCCTAGAAATGCATTTTCAGGAGCGGGTGAATTGCTACAGTAACCCTGCTCCATTTGTAGGAGCGGGTTATCTTTTGGGCCGCCCCTAGAAAAAAAAGAGCGTCCCTACAAATCATTTTTTAGTAGTGAATGTAGCAGTTGCAATATTTCCCTGCCCTAATCTAGCCAAGATGCATGATTAGCTGGTGTAATATATACACAAAGATGTTGGTATATCTGGTCATTTCCCTTATTGTTTTTGTTTCATTGTTAATATGTGTTCGTAATTGGGTTCCAATATATTATTATTAAAAAAAGGAGGGCCATGCCCTATAAGTGCAATTGAAAAAAAAAAAGTTGACCGGACGGGGAAGATCTCCCCGAGGGGTATTGTTTGAGAGGCTGGAAGACAACATCGGCTACTTGTAAAGAAAACACCTCAAACCCCCGATATTTGCCGGCGACTGGATCTTTTTTGTAACACCAGTCCCATAAATTTGGTCTCGCCCAGATCTTGTCACAGCAGTCTCTAAGCAAAATGCCAAATTACAGTAGTTATGTACGTCGAATTCAGAGGAGAGTAGTATTGCATTGTGAAGTTGAGGAAGAAGAAGTTATTATTGGCCATGTTCGTCCAGAGACGCCTCCGTGATGACACGCGAGCGCCCGTGGAGCGCTACATTCGTCGCAAAGGAGTGATGCCTACAAACGCATGCGCACGAGGCCGAGAGCACAGCAGGCACAGTGACGTTACCCGTCACGGCAGCCTCCGTGCACGCGTGCTCATCCATATGCCAGGCGGTAGGAACGCAATGCTCTCGGCTCCGGCCCCGTGTACGTGCGTTGTTGACGACGACGCTGCGCGATGCGCGCGGCGGCTAGCATGCATGCACTGATGCACGACGTACACTGCACACACATGCCTCCCCGTGACCGCCGGCCACAATGATTCCTTCATCATGCTCCCATGGTCGCCTGCCACCTAGGGATGGACGGGCACGATCGTATCCGCCCGAGGCATGCAGTGCCGGCTTCCCTGTGAGCTGCTGGCTACCCGGGCGGCATCGGAGTGCGGCTACGCTGTAGCCGCCTGCGGCTGGCGCTGCCGCCTGCCGACGCAACCGCGCAGCCCCCAGCCTGAGAGCAAGCGACGACGACGATCAGATGCATGCGCTGGGGGCTCTAGGAAAAGTTACCGCGTGGGCGTGGCTCTCCGTCACCATTTTTACCGCGTGGCTTGGGTGCTGCCGCAGCTGCTGCTGTCCGGCCCTCTCCTCCGTCCGGTCCTCCCGTCCCCTGCGCTGCGCAAATCACCTGCTCCGATTGGTAAATCTGGAATGACAGGTTGTGTATTTTGTGCAGTCTAGGGAGCCCGCCTTGTTTTTAGCATCGCCTAGTGCGGGTCGCGTTTCCCGATGCCACTGTGCCAGCCAGCAATCCAGCCAGCATGCGTCGTCTCCTCTGTCCTCTCTCTCCTACCCCTGCGGCCCTGCCATCTCGTCCCCGCCTCTCCGACCAAATCATGGCCTAATCACGCCACTCCTCTCCGATCCCCCCGGGCCATGGATCCAGTATGCAAGCAGTATATAGTTTACCCGTCAGCTCCAGATGTGGCTCCTCGCTCGCCTTTCTTCCTCCTCCCAGTCCTACGGCTGGCTGGCTAGCGAGCTCAAGCTCAGCTAGCTCCACGTTACATGTTGCCTCCTTGCCCTTTTTTGAGGTTAATTTGTTTCTTGAGGCATGGCGCTGGAGGCCGTGGTGTTCTCTGAAGGGCGCTTTGGCAGCTGGGCCATGGCGGCGGCTCCAGGAAGAGGAGGAGGAGGGTGGAGCTGGGGCCATGGCGAAAGCGAGCATGGCGGGGCCATGGAGGGGGTGATGGACTTGGAAGGGGGCGCTGGCGCCGGCGGCTACTGGGAGGTGGGCGCAAGCTCCTCCGTGATGATGCAGGGGGCTGATCATCAGGAGCCCGACGGCAGCTCTGCTCCGCCGCTGCCCGAGAACGGCGGCGGCGGCAATGCAGCAGCTGGTGGTGGTGCCGGCTTCTCTCAGGAGGTAGCCGTGGCGGCGGCGGCGGTGGCAATGTCGCCGCCGCCGGCGTCAGGGAGGCGGAAGCGTCGCAGGACGAGGAGCGTCAAGAACAGGGAGGAGGTGGAGAGCCAGCGCATGACCCACATCGCCGTCGAGCGCAACCGCCGCAAGCAGATGAACGAGTACCTCGCCGCACTCCGGTCCCTCATGCCGCCGTCCTACGTGCAAAGGGTACGTGCCTGCACCTATCTAGCTAGGGGCTAGGGCTTAATTGTTTAACCCGCCATTGCCGATCTCGATGAAGATTGCTATGGTTTTCTGTACCGTGGGTGCTGGATGCACACAGGGCGACCAGGCGTCCATAATTGGCGGCGCGATCAACTACGTCAAGGAGCTGGAGCAGCTGCTCCAGTCGCTGGAGGCGCGGAAGCACGCCCGCCGCCACGACCTGTCCCCCGGCGACGGCGACGCCGCGGCGGGGCCCTTCGCGGGCTTCTTCACCTTCCCGCAGTACTCCATGAGCGCCCGCGCCGTCGCCAGCTCCCCCGCCACCGCGAACACGCCACCCGCAGACGGCGAGGGACCGAACAACGCTGACGCGGACGCCAATAACGGCGACGGCGACGACGACGCCTCGGGCTCGCGGCCGTCGTCCGTGGCGGACGTCGAGGTGACCATGGTGGAGAGCCACGCGAGCCTGAAGCTGCTGTCCCGGCGGCGCCCGCGGCAGCTGCTGCGCCTGGTCGCCGGGCTGCAGGGCCACCGCCTCACCGTGCTGCACCTCAACGCCACCAGCGACGCCCGCCGCATGGCCCTCTACTCCCTCAGCCTCAAGGTACGTACCAACCGCCCTCCCCTGCCGCCACTTGTCCCCTTCCTCTCCCCGGCCGGCCTCGGTTTCCGCGCGCGCCTTGTCCGGAACGACCCCTCCAAACTCCCCCGTCTCCATGTTTTCAATGAAGCCGACGACACGGGGTCAGGGACAGGCCGTGGTCTACAAGCACTATGTCGCCGTAGAGCTAGTTGATCGAACGAGCGGCCGTGCCATTGTTTAATTAATGTCTCATGATGACCTGCTGAAGCTGAACGTTCCGTGTCGGCTTGCCTGGACGGCCGGCTGCCCGCAGGTGGAAGACGACTGCGCGCTCTCGTCGGTGGACGACATCGCGGCGGCGGTCCACGGCATCGTGGAGGCGGTCGACCGCGAGGAGGGCGGCGCCGAGCTGCTCGGATCGCAGGCCGAAGAAGAAGAAGAAGAATGACGCAGAAAACAGCGCACTCGTGCGAGAAAGCATGCATTGTTACACTCCTTGTAGCCTTTTGATGTTCGAACTGATTTTCGCGTGTTCTGTGTTTGCCAGTACGTGCAAGCGTGCCTCCTGTATTTAGCAACTTCGCATCTCCCATCTATGGACGAATTTGTTTGGTGTGTGTGTGTGTACGTACGTACGTACGTGCAGTGGGACCGTACGACGCGACACGCGTGGACTGCGGGCAGTAACGTGTTCTTCACCACCGCCCTGTAGCCTGTAGACGCAGCACGAGTGAGGGGCACAATCGCGGCAGAGCTTTCAGGGCCCTGCGCCCTGCCTGTGCGCGCGGCGCGGCGCCCTGTTGGACCGGCTGTTCCCCTCGTGAAGCAACATTCCCGATCGAACCAGCAGGGGCAAAAGATTCCAGGGACAGCCCCGGCCCACCGCCCGGCCGGTGGCCACCCACGCAGCCGGCGCCGTCCGCCCGCCCGCTTCGGTGGCAAGAGCTCGGCCCCGCCGGCCAGCCGGCCGGCTCGGTGGTGCGCCACCGGCCCCGCGGTGTGCCATGCCAGTGCCAGTTGCCAATGCCAACCCCTGCGCACGCAGGAGGGGGGGCAAGGGTTGACGAGCGGTTCCTGCAAAAGGAGGTGTCGATCGTGGGGAGCTTTTGCGCGGTGAAGGGCCGGGCATGGGGGCATGGCCGAGAGCGACGAGCCGACGACGGACGGGGCGGATGCTACTGAACGCTGGAAAGCGAGGTGATGGGGGAGAGGGCAGAGGGCAGAGAGCTGGGAGCTGATCAGCTGAGATGACAGGAAAAGACGTGCCGGCTCGTGTCGTCGCATTGACCCTCGCCGGAAAGAGATTCTGGGACAGAGGTCCCTTTCCCCTTGCAGAGTCCCTTTTCCCGTTTCTGCCTAGGCATGATTGATCCCATTGCTAAAGCTGCTTGAAATGACGCGTCTCTCTCTCGAGATGTCCTCCTCTATTTTTTTTAAAAAAAGACGTCCTCCTCTCTTTTTTTGTTTCAAAAGGAAAATCTGGTGATTGTTATATTTGAACAATGTAAGTACACGAGAACACGTGCGTAGCGCGTGATCCTACCATGGAAAGTCACTGGTCACTGATCTCACACAGGAAACGATGGCACAACAACACAGACCACAAATCACACTCTCCCAGGCCACATAGGGTGCTCTGATGAACTGAGCTGAGCAGCTAACCACCTCACCACTAAAACTGGAGGAAAAATGTACATGAGACCTGAATGGCCCAATGAAGCCCTACCGCTGGAAAGGAATGGCACAGTATTAAGGTAGCATGAACACATAAGAATACGTATTCATCTTGCCAGTACAGCAGCACAGCGCCCATGATGACATAACAGGGTGTTTTAGCTTCAAGAATCTCTGCCCTGGATCTCTGGTATTGGAAAGAAGCGATCGTCAGCAGAGTACAAATTTTCAGTCAACATAGCATGCGGAAAACATCGACACAAGAAATTCTACAGGTGGATCAACGAGAGAAAAATAGGCGATTTGGAACATCCAGTTTCATATTTTTGGCTATGACCATTTTTGTATTGTCATTTGGTTTAACCCACCATTTCCATTGCAGACCACCACTGCATTGCCATTTTATTCCCCATCATACTTTTAGCTTAAACAACTGGAGAACTGGATTTTAGAGGTAGCATGGTTGTACATAATTCATGCAGCTAACTGGATACAGGACATGCCAGTTTTGGAGAGAAAAGAATGACATATTTCACCATGTAATAAAAGACAAACGGACAAGTTGTTTGACAGCTTTCCGTATCATTCGATGCTTCCAAACTTAGATCAATAATTTACATGTTCCAGTAGTGGCCTACTTATTGTTTGATATCGAGCTCATGTCTGAAAGGAATAACACCAAGTAAGCCTAGTACATCCCTGAACAAACACGACAAGAACAACTTTATCAGAAAGATTCCTGTATCTACAATATGTCGGATAAAACATTCTGTTGAAATATGCAATGCATACTTGGAACATTCTAAGAGATTGTGGAAATCATAAGAAACTACCTTTACAATCCATAAGGATAAGAAATGAGATCATGACAAGGTAAGAAGGTTCTAAAATAGTGGAGGACATGTATGATTTATAGTTGTCATGCTTCATGGTGAAGTGTGGAATGTTCTAGAGAAGAGATATTTGTATGATAGGATAAATATAGAGAAAAGTCTAGAATTGTAGAAAAGTGTAGAAGATGGACACATAGCAACACCATATGAGCCATGGAGTCCTATATATATGGGGTCACTCCCATCCCTCAAGCCATGTCAAGTAGAAGCTATTTGAAGATGGCATAGGTAGTCACCATGGATAATTGAGTGACATGCCATTGGATGGCATGAGTAGAGTATGGTAGGATAGCCACATAAAAAGTGTAAGGGTTACTGGATTGTGAATAGAGAAGTTGAGTTCGTTGTAGAGAGTTGGTCTCCTATATTGGTGTCCAGGTGAAGATCTCATCGTTATAGTGTGGGTATAGGGTCCACGGAAAAGTGGTATCACACTACTTTGGTATTGCTTCTCGGAAGTCGGTGTCAAGATTAGGGGCGCCGATTTCTCAACACATTCTTTTAGTAACAGGGAGATTGGTAAAATCATAGGAAAGTGACAAGATATATAGTCAGATGTACTGGTCAGATCTTCCAAGAAATAGCTCAATGGAAATAAAAGCTAAGTACTAAGGAGGTACTAAAAACACAGGTGAAGAATAGAAGTGCTTGAATCAGATATAAAATAAAAGGATAAGTAGTTTGACTTGCTAACTGGATATAATTTGACTGAAAGGCGGAAAGTTCCAACAAGATTTGCATATTTTGCTCAAAGAAGATCCGGCTCATATTTCTGAAGTTTTAATGGGAGTATAGGTGATTATGAGAATGCAGAGAAGTGGTGGCTGCGTAACGAGTCTCGTCCTGTTCTGAATATATATTGCCATGTATCCCTGTGGTGGATTCAGGATGTGTGATGGGTAGGGATCAATAAACTTTGACTTTGGGGATGCCAAGGGATTGTTCAGTAATGTGGTTGTGTTTTGTTAAATATTTTAGGTTAAAGGTCTAGATAATACTCGTATACTTTGCTGTAAAGAATGTTGGTATTGCATTTCTGTAGTTTTATATAAAGAAATACAGGTTTATTATGAATGTTGACATCTAATCTTGCTCTGAATATATGTTGCCAGGCACACCTGTGCGGAGTTCAGAATGTGACTACGTGAGATGGGTAGGAATCAACACACTTTTTTTTTATAACAGATCAACGAACTTCTTGACTTCTTTTTATAACAGATCAATGCAAGGTGCGGTGAGGCTTTTTTGTTAATGAACTCCATCGACTATGTCTACCCTGTACATGACATAATTAAGCAACTTCACAAGATCACATTGAAATCATTTCGAAAAAGTACAAAGCAATAGTTCCACCGATAATAAGTTATTGGCTCAATGCAGCTGAATTCAACTTTTGTTGAGTACCGTGTGTCCGCACCGGTTTGTTAAGTCTACTCAGAAGTTGGACAATTGATACTTCAGACGAAACCCACAAATTTAGTGCAGACAGAGATAATGTAAGTGTCAAGATGCTGAATATCAGAACACACTACATTACTAGAAAAATTGCTTAGTTGATTCTCAATTTTGTCAAAACTAATGGATGGTTTATAGTAAATGCATTTGACCTTTGTTATGTTAAACGTTTGTGGGCTCAAGGGTATACTGACGAGTGGTTAGTGGGAAATGCAGTTCACACATATATCAATCTACTTTGAATTAAACAACTACTAACAAAAAGGGGGAAGCGATGGCAACAAGGCATTGCTTCTAACTATTATGCAATCCATAACTGCAAGATGGAGCTGTATATTGTCTCAGAGAGCACCTAATTAAGACACTCTAGAAATTCAAAGCAAAGTTGAGAAAAATCATAACTGCAAGATGGTGCCTGAGTATGGATGCAGAGTTCATCCACCAAATTGATGTGCTGGTACATATTTTTATCCCAGTACTAATGTCAATCAACTTTCAGCACCATTCCCCGAAATTTACTTTTGTTAAGATCAATGAACATGACAAAACTTGGGATCAATTTGCATTCAATAAATCCAACCAGACGCAGTTTAACAGCAAGATCTCATACGAAAATTTTCAGGAAGAACGACGGCCTCCTTACCTTCAGGAAACTCACCTCCAAATCAGGGGGTACTGTGCAAATATTTCACCCAACATTTACAAAATACCCCCTAAATTGGATCGCGACTATTCCGGCGCCTCCCCTGCCGCCGCCGGTCTCTGCGAGCTCCGTGCGCCCCGCTCGCCTACGCCTAAGCCGTCCCCTTCCGAGTCCACGCGCAGCTCACGGTCCTTCCATCTCCATTTTGCCTGGTTCCCATTTCCTTTCTGAGTGGTGGTGGCGGCGGCGCGGAGGGAGCCGCGTCTCGTTTAGTGTCGCCCCCGCCGGGAGCGGACTAACCATGATGTAGCTCGCCATCTTACATGTCGTCAGCGTTGAGGGTTGCGGCGGCCTGGCTCCCATGGCGGCGTACCTGGTTGCCGCCCCCGCAGCGGATTCGACCTAGCCGCCAATGTGGTCCCGTGGCCCGTGGCCGCAGCGATTCGCGATCAGTGTCCGTCAGCAGCAATGGCAGAGCGCCTCTTCCATTGCGGGCCGCGGATGGAGTAGCTGTCGGCGTCAGCTGCGGTGGCCGTCGCCCTTCATCTGTTTCCGACGCCGGATTTCAGACCGGCAGCGGTGCAGGCCCCGTGCGTCATGCCGCTCTGCCACCCTGGTCACCCAGATTTGCGCCCAAACGTCACCGTCCACGGAGCATTTAGCCCTGCCGTCAGTGCTCTTGCAGGCGTCAATCCGCGTCATCGGTTTTCTCCACCGGCCGTGGCGACGCCACCTTTGGCCCTGGCTTCGACGCCGCCGGCACCGGCCCATGGGCACGGCGAAGGAGGTAGGTCCCTCACTGACTCCCGCGCCTTATGGAGTTTTTGCTGCTCGTGCAACCATCACCATCTCGCACAAGAAGCATGCTAATTTTGCTTGAGCTGACAATCTATTACGAGTACGAGTGCCGCCTGCTTAGAGATAAAAAAAAGAAATCAGTGATCAAATCTACTGTATCGGTAATGCTAAACTTTAGTACATTTTTATCATTAGCACTCCTATTTGAATGCACCAGTGTTAAATTTTAGCAGTTTTGAGTATTAGCATTTGTATCAAACATCCCTAATAATCCTAGCTGCATTGCCCTACCTGCGGTTTTGTTTTTATTTTCCATGCACACAGATCAATCTTACAAGGTCTAAAGATTTTGGACGGGTGCTGCGAAGTTAGATAACGAAGCTCGCGAGAGCCGTCCGATCATGTTTAAGCGGCTCAGATCGTTGGGTGATTAAGCACGACAGCTTCGCGTGCGGGCCACACAAACCTCCCCTCGGATTGTAATACGAGTATTCTCCCCCTAGTCTCAATCCAACCCAGCGTCTCCTCATCGGCTTCCCCCAAATCGATCCCCCATCGCCCCGCTCCATCCATCCATGGCGACCCTCACCATGCAGCCGATCGGCCCCAGCCCCGCCCCGGCTGCCCAGGAAGACAAGAGGCGAGTGGTTTTCTTGCTTCGCTTGTTTCTTTTGTTTTGCCCGATTGACACCCAAAGAACTAGGGATTTGGAGCTTAGTTTTGAGATTTTTAGTGTTCCTGGTCTTGATGCAGGAAGGCGGAGAACCCTGCTGTGGATGCTGCCGATTTGAGTGACATCGACTCGGGGTAATTGCTTCCGTGCCCGTTTAGCCCGGTACCTGACTTCCCTAGCGAATTAGCGCATGTTTTATTGATGTGGCTATGATTCTGCGCAGCTGGGTTGTCCTCAAGAACTCGGATATCGTCTCGGCAGATTTGGCCGCCGCCGCCATCAGTGGCGGTCAGCGTCTAGGCTCTTCCACGATTCCTAGCTGGTACGAGATGAGATTGTGTGGTTGTTCCGTTGTTGGTCCGATTACTGTTAATTGTTACCAATTCCCTTCGGGTTTTTTATGTGCATTCGGTGTTTTTGTTCTCCCAGGGCACGGTGGGTTATTGGAGGCGTGGTGTACACGGTCGTGCCATTCTACAACAGAGTTAGGCAGCATGAAGGTACATAAGAATATAAGACCAACTTAATGCTGATTGCTGGTTATTTTCCGTCTCTGTCTCGTTTATAATATTCTATCACATAATCTGTGAGGAAATAAATTTTTAGTTCTATCGCAAAGTATTTACAAATACTTAAGCTTGTCAATAACTTTGGAGATTCCTATTGCTATGGCTTGATTACATGCCAGAGGAGACAGTGGGGTTTGTCGAGAATACTGTAGAGGTTGTGGAACATATAGCTGAGGCAACAGAGAAGCTAGCTGCAAATGTGTCTAAGCAGCTTCCTGAAGATGGGTCTCTGCAGAAAGCAGTGGAGGAGGTTGAGCGCATTGCTGAGGTAGTGGATGCTGATGCAGAGAAGGTTGAAGCACTCACTGAGAAGGTTTGCTTCCGTTCTCGTATATTGTTGTTGTTTGTTGGATACTATCATGCTATACTTATTTCCATACTAAAGTTGCACAAGATAGATAATATTCATAAATTGTATCATTGCAAATTACCAATTGAGCAAGGCAACATTGTCCTTGGTTTCTGGAATTTCGATGCATGCCAAGTTGCTAGCTAATATGTGTATGTGCGGGTATTTTGCCCTACTTAATCATAAGATTTTAACTCCTGAAGCAAGAAATGACCAGTACTTTAGTGATTTCTGTTTGAGACCAGAAGTTTGCTAGCAAATATCTGTTGTAGTCCTGACTCCTGAAGCAGAAATTATCATGTATTCCAAGCAACAATGAGTAACGAGAACTTTTCGAAGTAGTTTCTTTTGGAGAGACCGAGAGAACATATTTGCTTAAACAGTTTCTGACCATTTAGTAACTTAGAGTGGTCACTGTCTTGCTGAAAGGCTTGCTCTGTAGGAGTTTTTTTTTTCAATATTTCTGGTGGTGCCAAGCACAGAAGTTTTTGATAACTCAACATCTGAAAGATTCCTCGCCTGCTTAGAGCCTTAGGCACTTTTTGGTGACACAAGTTTATGACACTTTTGTAAATCAACAAGAGAATACAATAGGTTGCAAGGCATCTAGAATAGTTTAGTAGGAGTTTATTAAACGAGCTTTTTAGGAGGATTTTGTGTGCAACATTCAACAGAAATTTGGAACTACAAAAGATTAGAAGATTTATTAACCAGCTCGATTAGAAGGACACCTACAATAGAACATGAAATATGTTCTTGTTTTAGATGTAAGAGAAAGTTAACCTGGAATAAAGGTATTAACCTCTGATGGTTCTCCTCACCTGTACAGATCGACAAGGTCAGCGATGAGATTGACGCTGCTGTGGAGCCTGTCATCGAGGAGCTTGAAATCGAACTCGATCAGGGCGCAACAACCGACAATGGAGCTAACGCACAGAAGTGATCGGTGGCCTGTTAGGAGTGCTCCTCATTGTACATAGCGTGTGTACTGTTGTTTTTCTTCTCTCTTTTGAAGGACTGCTTGTACATACCCGTGTTGTATGAATTACACCCGGCCATGATCATAGTAAGGTGTGGAGATTGTGTGCGGGGTGCACGTAGATGAAGCGTGGAGAACTGAAGACAGTTCAGATGTGGAACTAGATGAATATTCATGAATTATTGGTATGCTATCAAATCATTACGTAAATAAATACATATTGGCCTGTGAACATTTACTGATTCGCTGAGCTGGAAATCAGCCCTTCTAGTTCTAGAACCTTGTATAATCGTCTAATCCGTTTTGCAATTTTGTTCTTTCTGTATAATCTGCTCCTGTAATGCGCCCAGCAGACCACCACACAAAATCTAGGGCTTCCCACTCAGCAGTGTTCGTGTCACCGAAACGTTCGGCGACACGGGCAGGCACTTGGCCGGGGCGCTGGCCGCGAACGTTTTCGGCGTAGGCTTGCCGAGGAGCTGGGATATTTTGCCGCAGCGGATAAAACTCAGTGAGCCCTCGCGCACAGCCCGCGCCACGGATATCTTCGCCGCCCGCTGCTTCGCGAGCTCTCGCCATGGCGCTCCCGCTCGCCCGCCTCCTCCTCCCCGCGCCCCCCGCCTGCCAGTGCCAGCCCCCGCTTGGCCTGCGCTTCCCCACGCGCCACGTCTCCTTCGCTGCCTGCTCCTGCGGTCACCGCGCCGCCTTCGCTGCCCGCGCGGCCGCTAGTGCCCCCGCGGCCCCGGCGCCGGAGGCGGTGGCGGAGGAGAAAGTTGAGCCGAGGACGCGGCTCGTCGCGCAGAACATCCCGTGGGACTGCACGGCCGACGACATGCGCGCGCTCTTCGAGAAGCATGGCTCCGTTGTCGGCGTCGAGGTAGACATCTGCTTCGGTCCCCTCCCTCCCTAGTCCCTTCTCTGTTCGAAGTAAAAAAAAAAAAGAAGAGGGAACGAAATGCAGTTGGCGAGTTTTTGCTTCTTACTTATACTAGCTCTGCAATAGTAGTAGCAGTAATCCTGTTAGACAGTGGATGCTGTCGAAAGCAGTGGCTGCCAGATTGAAGTACTAGTATTGTTGGAGTAGAGACAGAAAGACGACATGGCTTGATGGAAAAAACTGAAATGCATTTGGTGTGTAATGGTCCTCACGGTCCATTTTTGATGTGGTCAACTGCTCAAGTAAGTGCAGTATAATAGTTGAAAGGCTTTGAATCTGAAGGAAAGCTCATTCTATGCTTGTACAAATCTGGCTACGAAGTACAAACATGACGGCTAATTTTACCCTGAAAACTACAACTCTGCTATAAAAATGGGGAGTTGGGGACATAAGGAGGTAGTGGAAGAATATTCAGAGTTCTTGTCAGGTTGTTGCAAACTCAGTCAGTATATGTGCTGAGCTTAAGTACTTGCAAGGTGTTCTTCCCTTTATTAACATTGGAGCTAGTTATATTTTGTTGACAAAAATATTTGGGTTAGTCTTATATGATTTCATAGTCTTGTATTTGGATCCTGTGAATCAGGGTTTAGTGCTATCATATTATTTTCTACTGCTCACGAAACAATGACTGAACTACTCAGGAGAAAATATTATGTTGTGAACGGGTCAGTGTGTGGCATAGGTAGGGGTGGTAACGGATCATGGCCCTAATGCTCTCTTCACAATCCAACTTGGCCCTTAATATTTTTAGCTCAAAATTGAATAAGATTAGAGCCTGGCCCTTTTAGGACCCGGCCCTTAGATTATCTAGGCTAAAAATTAAGGCCCTTTACCACCCCTAGGCATAGGAGCTAATCAAACACTAAACTCAGCATCCAGGAATTTGAATTATATTCTGTGAAAAATGGCTGAAATGACTTCGTTCCCTTGCTGAAAACTAATAATATTTTGTTTTGAGGAGAGAGGGGGGTGCTTGTGTTTAGATATATCACCTTTATTACTAAGTAGTCCCACATAGCAGGGGCTGAGGTGGAACAAATTGCCACTGGGGCCAGTCTCACTATAACAGTATAACTACATAGTCAATAGCAATTTACATGGTGCAAATGCCTTAGTTCTGGAAGAGTTAACTGGGAGTAGCAACAAGTTATCGGGTCAGTTGAACCTGGTGGTTACATGTAGATGTAGCTCCGCCCCTGCCACAGCGCTATTCTAGGCTTCTAGCTTTTCATGGTTGCTCATCAATCCGGTTCACAATCTTGATGGGTGTTTATCTATTTTTCTACGACTTGTTTGCTAACAAACACAACAGTGACACTGTTAGTGATTATTTTTCTTACTTGATTTCCTAGCTTTCAATGTACAATGCCAGTAAAAACAGAGGGTTGGCATTTGTAACCATGGGTTCGGAAGAGGAGGCTCTTGCAGCTCTCAACAATCTCAATTCAACTGTAAGTTTAAGTATCACCTAAAGTATATCTCGCTCTCAGACTCACCCTGCTTACTCACATCACTGAGTTTGTTTCCCTTTCAATCCTCATTTTGATGTAGACTTTAAATGATAGAAAAATCAAGGTGGACTTTGCGAGACCTAGAAAGAAGCAACCTAAGCAAGTTAGGCAACCTGTCGTGGTATCAGATAGCACGGAAAAGTATATTCTGTTTGTCGGAAATTTGACATGGAGAGTTAGAAATCGTCACCTTCGCGAATTATTTGCCTCGACCCCAGGTGTCCTATCAGCTGAAGTTATCTTTCATACCACTACGCCAAGGCGATCCGCTGGTTATGCATTTGTTTCTTTTTCTTCGAAAGAGGCTGCAGAGGCTGCCATATCTACTTTAAATGGAGAGGTAAATATTAATGGATTGTACCATGTAGACATATGTATTAAAATTCTACTCCATAGCAGTTGTTGTTGCATTTGACCTATGATTATTATTGCAGAAATTGATGGGACGGCCCATTAATGTGATGTTCAAAGAAGAAAATGCTAAGAAGAATGAATCTTCTGTCCCAAAGGAAGAGGTGTCCGAGGTGGAATCATCGGAGCAGAGTGATAGCTAAACACTAACTTTTCAGAGAATCAAGAAAAGTGAAATGAATTGATCTGTGGCTACATATATTCTGACCCATGGTATTTCTTTTTCAGCAATAGTTATATCCTTCATTTTATTTAGCTCTATTTATTCCATGTACATATTCGTTTACCAAGATTGGGAAGTTGTATTTCATGCGAGAAATGAAACAGCCTCCTTAAAATGTCATTATTGATTACTTGTCTGTTTTCTGCCGAACCTACAACCACTTTGTCCACTACTGGTTAGTCTTTCATGATATAACCTAACAGAATCATGTTGATTACGGCATCATTATATAAAATTATGGCTGTTTATATAGCTCCTATCATATATATGGCCAGCGCTACATGGGTGACACTTCTTCCTCGCAGGGATGCCATATTGCCGCTCCGTTTTGCTGGTTCAGGGCTCATCAATTTTGAAATACGTGCTCTGTAAGTTCTCCAGTTGATCTCTGTAACATTTTGTGGTCTGGAATGCTGGGAGAGCACGCAAATATCATATCTGTGGTCCCTGTCAGCTATCAGTAGTAGTAGTTAACTGTAAAGTAAACATGAGCGTGGAGGAGCTCTCACGCAAACGGCTGACGTACTTGACCGTAGTTCTCGTCTGTGATGAAATGTTTTGTTTGGAACCACATACCAGATAGAAATTTGGCCGGTCAGAAATACTGTTGTCAAGTCTACCTGCTATCATCCAGGTTCATGGGATTTGAGGATTTGGGGATTAAGCTCATGATTTAGGGATTCAGAGTGAGGGGCCATGAGAGAAAAGTTAGCCCAATGGTAGAGGTGAATTGGGGAAGGTGGTGGCGGCGGTTTGGGGAGGGTCAAACAGGCTCGTTGAGACGGGGCCACCCGCGATGGATGAGTCTCATGTCGTGCAGAGGAACTCCTCTGCTGTTGTGTCCTAGGAAAACCAGATATTTGTTTGTCTTCAGTGCCCTCCTATGTTTATTTGAGTTGACAAATCGCATTTATTCTTCATCGGATCCTGTCAGCTGTACTCCTCCGTCCCATAATAAGTATATTTTTAGAGTTTAAATCCTCCGTCCCATAATAAGTATATTTGTAGAGTTTAAAATTTATCACAAAATAAGTGTATATTTAGGAATGGAATCACCTAACTTTAGTTATTTTTTCCACGTTCTCTCCTTTCAAAGTGCAATAATTATATCTTTATAGGGTATATATATAATTTCTCACTAACATTGATCTCTTCATCTAAACTCTAGAAGTGCAGTTATTTTGGAACATATGGAATGGAAGTACTCGTCATTCATGCCATGCCGATATTTTGGTTGATATTCATATTCATATGGCCTTAAAAAAACCGAATGCTTGAACAACAAACCCGCAATAGCGAACGGCAACGCTACACGCATGAAGATCCATGCGGGAAGTGTGAGATGCGTTACGGCAGTTACAGATGGGTCGCTACGAGATTCATCCGCCGGGTTCCATTTTCCAACCGCCCTACCAACGCCTGCGACCGTCGGGATCCGACGAGGCCGCGCCGGCCGAGCGGCGGAAAGCGCGGGCCACGACCTCACAGAAACCGGCGGTGACGTACTGACGTCTCGGCTCTCGGCACCCGGCGGACGCGAGCACGCGACACGCCACTATGCCACGGAGGAGGAGATGGGGGAGCTGGGCCTGGTCGAATCCGGGGTTCCGTCTTCCGTGCCAGGCCGAACAATCCCACGCCGGCGAGCTCTCGGGCGAGGCAATCACCAAGCACGCAAGCAACCCGCCCAAAAGACCTTGTCCTCGCACGGCTCCTCCTCCTGCCTCCGTCCGCGCCCACGGTTTCACACTCTCGGTTCCTTCCTCGCGGAAGGCTCCGTTCCGTGCGCCACGCCCGAAGCAACCGCTCGCTCGCCCTCCTCGCCAAACCGCACAGCGCACACCCACCAAAGCCAGACCCCCCAAACCGCTCTAGCCGATGGAGGTGGAGGCGGCGGCGGACGAGAGGGGGAAGAAGGGCGCGCCCGGCGGCGGCGGGCTCGAGTGGGAGCTCGAGCGGCAGTACGACTTCGAGCGGGAGATGATGCTGATGGCCGCCGCGGCGCCGGGCGCCGGGCCGCAGCACAAGCCGCAGCAGCAGCGGCGGCAGCGGCCTTTCACCGCCGATCTGCTCCAGAACTGCGACCTCCCTCCTCCCGCCAAGCTCTTCGGCCCCGTCCCGACCCTGCAGAGGTGAGCGCGCGCCGTCTCCTGCTTTACTTCCCCTCTCGCGCGCAGCCGCCGCGAGGAATCCCCTCGGGGGATTGCATTGCTCAGGATTCAGAATTCAGAGCGCCGCCGTGTTTGGACTTGGAAAGGTTGGAGAGCGCGGCGGGGGCGGACCAGAAGGGCGACGCCGCCGTCGGCGGCGGCGGGAACAACGACAGCCTGCTGCGCGCGCTGCGCCTGTCGCAGTCTCGCGCGCGGGAGGCGGAGGAGAAGCTGGCGGCCGCGGGGGCCAGCAACGGGGAGCTCGCGGCGCTGCTGGTGCGGGACTCGGTGGCGCTGTCCGCGCACCGCCGCTGGGTCATGATGCTGGAGGCCGAGAACTCCCTGCTCAGAGGAGGAGGCGCGCCCCCCCGCGGCGCGGAGCCGGACCCGGACGACGACGGCGACGCGCGGCGCGGCGGCGGGGGCGTGGCCGCGTGGTGGGTCGCGCTCGCGGTCTGCGTCGGCATCGCCGGCGTCGGGCTCGCGCTCGGCAGGCTCCTCTGCTGAAGCCGTGAGCATCGTTCTCCCTTCTCCCGGATTTTGTAAAAGCGGAAACCGCGGATCGGAGGATCAATCAAATCCACCACCTTATCCAGGTTAGAACGGTTCATTGGCAATGATAAGGGCACGCAAGTTCTTCGGAAAACGGAAAAATTACAGCTCGATAAGAAATTGTGCTCGACGCTTAAGCATTCTCTTCTTCTGCTGTAAATCAGGGAGTAAATACTAATAGGATTGGACTAGAAGCTGCCGTGTCCATCACTGCACGCTTTCGTGAAAAAGGGGAAAAGGGAAAAATCTCATGGTCGGAACGGGCCTTTCAGGTTGTCTACATTTCGATGCCTGCCTTCAGGTTCCGGCGATTCCGCGATGATCTTGCTTGGGTCACTTTCGATGGCTTGTCAGTTGTCACCTTGTCTGATCCCAGCGTAGGCATTGACAACGGCATTTCTCTGTGGCTGTACGGCACGGAGTACAGAGTACAGACGCAACGGAACTCGAATCCTCTGACTTTACTACAGAGGCAAAAACACCATAAAACCGAAGCAAAAAAAAAAAAAAACGTTGGAGCCATGATGAACAGCATCCGCGATGAGACGCTGCTGCCACGGCCCCCGGTGCTATTTCGACGCTGCACCTTTTGACACTGCTTCTTCAGGTCAGAGGGTCCCATTCCAGACGCAGCTAGCTCGATTCGGTTCGATCGTTATCTATTTATTATTATTATTATTATTTAGTTGTGCGTTGAGGCGCAATTTGTGATCGAATCCCCGCGGCAAATTCAGGATAGGGCTTCTTGCCGAGTCCAGGGCCTTCGCTCAGCAGCTAAAGCTGAGGGTTCGAGCGTTCGACAAGTGGCAGGAAGGGACATGATGGCAGTTAGATCTGGGAGTTAATTATGTGGAAGTTTGATTTTTAGCCACATTTTGTCGCTTTAGCATCTGTTGCTAAATTAATAGAGGGTTCTTCCGTTCTTGTATATTGCTTGGTTCCTGCTTTCGGAGCGGAAACATCGTTAGTTATGATGAATGGCCGATGATGTACTCATATTTTACTGAGGAAGAAATGTACCACCCCTCCACCTAGGCTTAAAGGAAGTGACTTTTGCTCATCTCGTTACAATTTCAACCTCCAAACTCTTGGTGCTTGTTTCTGTGCTTGGCATTAGTTGTCACCTAGGGGGTGCTTGTTTCTGTGCTTGGCATGGCCAGCCAAATTTTGGCTTCTTCAAGCAAATGCCCATATTTCTCTCACTAACAAAACCTTGGCATCTTGGGGTCACAAAACAAAGCAAGCCAAAACACCAGCCGATTTCTATACGTGCAAATTGTTTGCCAACGGTTCCGTAGGTTTCTTATGGTGGAATTTCTCCACCTAGGTTTGAATCATCAACTCACCATTGGTGTTAATATTTTTCTGAACTAATTCCAGGAAGAAAAGTGATATTCTTTTATTGATACTTGGTAGGCAACATATTTTATAACAACGACGACGATGATTGTCAATATCAAGACCTGCCTACCCTGTTTCGGAATTCCTCATGAGAGTAGGGTGTGCATGCACAACTTCCCTGAACTAGCATGCATGTATCTGTATGTGTTTCAAGAAAAATGTTTGCCCATATTTTGACTTAGGCCGTGTTTTTTGTTTTGTTTTCAGTTCCAACGGTAGTGTCGTCTTAACCATGCACCTGATCTATGATCCGTTTTTGTAATTGTATTAATTGCAGCTAAACCTACAAATCATGGCCTATTTATTAACTATGTTTTGGAATAAAAAGTAGTGACACGTACGCCCTACGTCTCATACTCAAAACTCTGAAGGTCTGGCGCCGTTGTAACTGAAACACCATTTTGCCTCCCAGTTGTGGCGCTGTCTTGCTTTTACTTGGCCACTGACCAATCATCCGTTTTTCAGCACCGTCGTAACTTTTGGCCTAGGCTTTGTAGGTCATGAACCAAACATGCCCCAGTCACGACTGATCAGCCCCGCCCAATCGCGTTCTCAGTTCTTTTGTGCAAAGTAGTCTCCCTCCTTTGAAGTCTTATCGATTCTGCCATGCCCAGGCGGCCAGGCACTTCTCTATTCCCTCCCCGTGCGTGCTCCCATCCAAACGGAAGCAGGTCGCGGTCGTCGATGGGCCGGCGGGCCGGGGGTTGGTGGCGCGGCCACCACCTGCTCCCCTTAGCTACCTGCACCTGGACGCGCCCTCGCGGTCAACCAACGGCGACGCCATTGCCAGCCGCCAAAAAAAGAAAAAAGGACGAAACTCTGAAGTCTCTGAAGTTTCTAGCCCGCACAGCACGGTATGCGGCCTGACGTTGTCGCGCGAGCGTGCAAGCGAAGGCCTGATGCCTTGACTGCCAGGAATACCGAAACACACTCAGGGTCTGATGCCTTGACTGCGTCGCCAAGCGAAGGCCGGCTTTTCACTGCTCTCGAGCTTCTGAAAATCTGAATTTCTGATGGCGGTGAGCATGTGTCTTGCCGGGCCGCGGCGTGGCGTCACATTGACTTTGAACGAAGATATTGTGATGTTTCGGCCGGTGATGGTCACGTCCGTGTCTTGTCTATTTGCCTGTGGTTTTTCTCAGCCCTTGAAGGCTTGAACAGCATAGCGATAGGCAGAATTGGCAGTACTCCCCTTTCGGTTTCAGACAGTTGTGCAGCGCATCAGGCAGTTTCCTTGTTAGAAATCTAGGAAAATTGACTCTACGTTTGTAGATTTTTTTTTTCCAACTTTGCACGGTTACCCCAGCTTTGGCGAAATAATGTACCGTTGCCCCTGATTTTGCCTACTTTGATGGCAAAAGGTGGCAAAACCGGGGTAATTGTGCAAAGTGAAAAAAAAAGAGAGGACAGATGCGCTGTTGGAGATCAAAGTTGGGACAGAATTCCAAATGGCCCGAAAAAAAATCTAGATTGCCTTCTGAATTAAATGGACGGTAATTTTGAAAATTGATGGAGTAGCTAGTAGCTTTTGAAAATTTATGGACGGTATGGATTCTCGGTGTGAATGCGGAATGAACTGTCTAATGTTTTCTGAGTCGTTCAAAATAAAAGTATTAGCTTTTCAAAAAAAAAGGTATCATTAATTCATAGCAGCTTGCTTATTCCACCTTCACTGACTCGCAACGTTGCTCCAGCGCCAAGCTTCAACGACGGCTAACACGGACGTGCAGTCCAAGCCAGGGCTGCTGAAACTATTGGCACAATGCAGCAAACATTCCTGAAGCCGCAGGAGAGGCCTCATCACAAATTCCAATCCAGGAAACCTATCTGCAACCGCACGCCACAAAAATAAATAGATAAATTCTTCTCTGAAGTTGCCTTTCTTCAGAAATATCCATTCCTCGATGAATTATTACACGGCCCTGAAATAATTCGGCTCCTGATCGAGACGAAGCCTGACCTGCTCAACTGAACTGCAGCAGACCGGTCCGTTGGCACATCCCTCTGCACACCCACCGCCTGTGATGTCGCCGAGACGGCGTCGTCTTCCTCCGTTAGGTGAAAAGGGAGCACGCGTCCTTTACACACGCCCGATTGGTACTAGGCCATGGCTTGCTCGCCGTCGCCGGGATAAGATTACCTATGATTAGGTCAGCAATTAGTTCGTAAGAGAGGTCGCCTTGCAACGCGACGCCGAATCAGAGGTTTAACTATTTCCCTAGAGCTCCGGGAAGGTTAGCTTCGCCTCTTTGTAACAGTGGCCTGCTAGCCTTCTGACAAATGGTGAATCAGCAGGCACTGCTTGCTGCTTCTTCTTCTTCATCGACAGAGACGTTCCAGGCAGCGGGCTGCCATGTCCATGCTGAAATGGCGCAGAGGATAGGCAGGCTGTTTCAAAAGAAGTTGCAGAGAGGAAGGTGGATGCTGCATGCGCCACTACTGCGGCGGCGGCTATGCAATCCGTTAGTGCTATCGAGCTTTGGCATCGGTTCTCTTCTCCAACCACTCCATCATGCTGCTCCCTTTCTCTAATCCATCGAAACCTTCCGTTCGTTTAATCTGTGCTGCGTGTTCGGTGACAAGCGCATGGAGGTCCAGCCATCTAGAAGTACTGAAGCATGGACAATCATTAGAAAAATAGGGTCAGTGACACAGTGTAAACGAATTAGTTGAATCGATCTCCATGTATGGCCGGGAACGCATGCATGGATGGATGCTGCGACAAGAGATAACGATCATTGACGACGACCCTCACCTACCATACGCGATGGATCAACTCGATCGGGGCTGGAAATGAAGAGGAGGACAGCGACAGGTTCCTGAAAACCACTTGGGCACTTGCCCAGCTCCGGGCACGGAAAGGCAGCGTCCTGGTCTCCGGCGATCCATTCCGCCGTTCAAAGGCAAGGCGTTTTTATTTTAAGGGAATGTGGCATGAGATCATCTCCTAATCTTTGCATTTCGTCCCGGATGCGCAAAATCTTTGGAGAACTGGGGATTAAAATATTAGTTGTAGCATGGAGATCATCAAGAAATCTTTGAACGAGCAGCGCGTACAAATTCAACGCGAGCTGTTTTTCACACCTGCGATCGGTGATGATGGGTTTCGCAAAAAAGAAAGGAAAAGATTGGTGATGATGGTGGAGAGCGAAAAGTTCAAACCTTGAGACGACGAAGGTGAGGGAGAAGGAGCCCAAGCGTGGACCAACGACCACTCCTGTTACTCTGCAGCCGCGCCGCGTCTAAAATTCCATGAGAACCATGTGGTGTGGCGCTATAAAAAGGGGACCCCTGCAACCTGCCCTGCCCATCCAGCCACCGTGCAAACCCAGTCACAAGACAGAGACATCGCTAAAGCTCCACCAGCTGCTTCGTCTCGTGCACGAGCTCGATCTCCTCCTAGCTAGCTGCAGCAGCCTCTGCCGCCATGGCGTCCCGTTCCGCTCTGATCGCGCTGCTCGTCGTCGTGAGCTGCGCCGCGGCGGCCTCGGCGGCCACGTTCACCGTCGGCGAGACGCAGGGGTGGACTCTTGGCGGCGACTACGACACCTGGGCCAGGGGCAAGAACTTCTCGGTCGGAGACACGCTCGGTGAGTGCTCTGCCCTCCGCAAGCTAGCTGCTACTGGTTACTCGTGAACTATTCGGCCTCTCGTGCATCTTCTTCCCTTCTGAAATCACATGCTTCACCGTTAACTTTTGCAACGTGCAATGAAGAGAGAATTACAATGAGAAAAGAAACGATCACCGTTAACTTTTTTTTTTCAAATTACTCGCTTAGTACAGCACATGAACATTTCTTGATTTCTTCTCTGTTCGCTAAGCACACAAAAAAACAAGACATCGCTGCAGTGATAAAATAGCAGAGCCGTATTTTTAAGTTTTGCAGTACAAGTAATCGTGCAGAATTACGACCTGGAATTTTAATCTGATCATTTTTTCTCTCCCTCCCCTCCTGCAGTGTTCAACTTCTCCACCGGGAACCACGATGTGCTGGTGGTCTCCAAGAGCGACTACGACAACTGCAACACCGGCAGCGCCATGAATTCCATCCAGACCGGCCCGGCCACTGTCACCCTCAGCTCCGGCGACCACTACTACATCTGCGGCATCGGCACCCACTGCAGCAACGGCATGAAGCTCGCCGTCAACGTCGGCTCCGGCTCCGGCTCCCCCTCCCCCTCGACGCCGTCCGCCCCCGGCACCCCCACGCCCACCACCCCCGCCGGCCCCTCCCCGAGCGCCGCGCCCGCGCGCCGCGCGGCCGGCCCCGCCCTCGCCGTCGCCGCCGGCGTGCTCCTCAAGCTCGCCCTGTTATGATCGCCGGTCGCCACCGAGATGTACGGCGCGGCCTGGCTGTTTGCGTGGCCAGAGTAGAGGCAGTGCAGGATTATTACTATTATTCTTGAGCGTTCCGATCTGACGGCCGGCGTGTACCTACTGTTGATGTTGCTAGCTTTTGCTGTTCTGCTTTGTGTTCGATCATTTGCGAGTGGTAGTAGTTGGTGACCTGTAATAATTTCATTGTTTTTGCCTCCATGGATATAATTTGCATGACTTTTCTATGACATGATCGTTCCTATATATGTTGCTTTATCACGGTGTTTAATTAAGGTGACATTATAGTCCAACTTGCTCTAGATGCAAGCTGAACTTTCTTTTGCTGGAGAGAAAAAAAAATTCGGAAAAGTTTGGTGTCCTTGACTTGTTCAAAAGTTAAGAGCTGGAGCTCGACCAAACAGAGACACAAAAGTTACAGTAGCACACAATAGGCACCTCCTTCAGAGAGCACAACGGACGGATTAGTAGTCATGCTGAGAAAAGCATTAAGAGATGCTGGACCTGCCGGTCTACATGTTAGACTTTGGTTCGATGGCGAGAGTGATTCTGGTGGTTGTTGGGTTAGGTAACAATGACGGGACTAGCTAGACTCGGGAAAAGGGTCTTGGAAGAATGCGCGGAAAACCATGCCGGGTGACAGTGATTTCGTTTGGACGGTACGTGTCGTTACCGGCTCTTCTCAAGGACCAAAATGTACGTCGCAAAACGTGTGTTACGACGACACATCTTTGCGAAAGCAGGCAGCCAAAAGCACGGAGGAGCCCTGCTCTACCGCATAGAAGTGAGAGCCGTGAAGGTGACAAAGGCCTCTTGGTAGTTGGTACCGTTTCAAGGACGGGTCATTTTTAGGACTCAGAGCCAGAGGGCGAACTCAGCAGCGAGTGAGTCTCATAGCCCGGTGACTTCTTCATCGGCGACGTCATCAGCCAGCGATTGTTCATGCCGGCTCTGGAAAAAGGTTGTTCCGGGAAATGACCAGCATATGGTTCACTGGTTGAGTTGCGTCGTACGTTTTCCAGTTTGAGCAGAGTTTAAACTGCTCCCTGCGAAATTTCTGTGCTCTGACTCTGCCCTCGGCCGTTGGAACTCCCAGGTCAACACCTGCTCCGGGCCGTGCGAATCCGGCGGTTTGCAGCGTGTGACCAGCGCTGCAACGGGGCAGGTACGCGAAATCATGCGTCTTTGAATAGATCAGGGATGATGACGACGATGCATGGATCGGAGGAAAGCATGGAGGTGCGGGGTTTTCCAAGCTTTACTTCGCATCTCCGGCGGTAGGTGTGGAGACTGGAGGGGGGGAGTTGGAATACGCTTTCAGGTGGGATGCAAGGGAGGACTGACTGACCGTATAATTGCTTACACTTCCACCTAGAGGTGGGACTTGGCCAGGGTCGTACCGACCGGCCCTCTCGTGCCTCATGCCATATTGGTCTAGACTCCTAGCCACTTAAGGCACGATAATCATTTTACTAGATCCAAGCACGGTTCACGATACATCAGCATATCTTCGTGCCATGCCAGCCCAACAGCCCAAGCACGGTTCACGATACGTTGGCATGTCTTTGTGTCATGCCAGCCTAACAGCACAAGCACGGCACTCAGTATATTTTGCAATTATCTTTCTATGGATACTCGTATGTTTAAATACTCGCCGCTACTAGAAACTTTTATGCATAGAAAATAAAAAATTATCTTATTTTAATACTCTACTAAAGAATATCATTTGTTAATTAGAAAGTAGTATAAATTAATTAATATCAGAACACCAGGCTGCACACAGGTCAACGTGCTATTTTCATGCAGTACTGGTCAAGCATGGCCCAAAATATAGGTCGTGTCATACGGCCCATCGTGCTAAGATCGTAGGTAGGGCACGACCACATTTCAAAAGTTTTCCTATCGTACCTTCAGATCTTGCCAAAAGATGGTACCGTAGCCGCCCAAAAATAGTATAGCCAAAGTCCCAGCTCTACTTCCACTAGTGCACTGGTCGGCACTTGGCAGGGGCACCCGGCCGTGCACTCCAGCCGGTAGGCGACGGCCGGCCGGCCCCTCTGTACGGCGGACCACGACCAGACGGCCCCGCACGCACGCCGCCAACGCGGAGAATAAAACAAAACAGCCCGGAGGAATCCCCTCCCCGGCAAATCTGATGATCACACGATCCGCACCCTAACCAAAAAGTTAACCGGGAAATCCCGCCAGCTAGCAATCGTTCGTCTGAGCATCAATTCCCACGGCACCGCACAGCAATGGCTGGCCTCCTGAATTGCCGGCTTTCCCTCTATCGCCGTCTGGGCCACCAGGGCCGCTGCCTTCCGACGCGCCACGGCGCAGCGCACCGAGGACGCCGTCGCCAACACGGGCGCCGCGGCCACGCGCCCTCGCCGCCCCTGCCGTGTGGCGGCCACCTACCCCCCACCACCGCCACCTCCCCTCTTGCTTTCCACTTCAGTCCCGCACTCCAGGCGCTTCTCCACCACACCTTTCCAGGGACTTCACCATGGTGCTCCCCAGCTGGCCACCAACGCCAAGCTGGGGTCGCCTATCACTGATCACTCGCTGGACAGAGGAGGCAGTGGGATTGGGGGAGGAAGAAATTCATCGGCAGAATGCTAGAGCAGAAGAACATGCCTGCGTGCAGATCCGGAGGCCCAAAGCTCCAGATCTGCACGAACAAGCACGGATCAAGCAATCAAATAAACGAGCTAAATAACACAGCAATACTAGTGAGCAGATCTGTAGAAAGAATGCGCTACAAAAGAAACGCGGCGATTATACAATGGCAACCCACATCACTGTCTCGGCTCCCAATCACTATCTCCCTCAACACACGCACGCACGCACGCACTCACGCACAAACGCTAGATCACTAGATCAGATCGGACGCGCCCTAGACTAGACCCCGAATGGAATGAGCAAACCCGGAAGAAGAAAAGGCGAATAAATAGCGGTAGCGGCGCGACGTCGAGCGAAGGCGGCCATGCCGCGTCACGTCACACCGGAACGGCGCCGCAACCTCAGAAGAAGGCCGCGGCGGCTGCCGCGGCGGCGGCCAGGGCGAAGGCGGGGGCGACGCTGGACGCGGAGCTGGGTGGGGTCGGGGAGGCCGGGGCCTCGGACGGCGGCTGGGTGAACGAGCCCGGCGCCGGCGCCGGCGGCGAGAGCGGAAGCTCCGGGGCCGGGGCCGCGGCCTTGGGGGAAGGAGCGGGGGCCGTCTGGGTAGGGGCTGGCGCCGGGGCGGAGGCCGGGGGAGGCGTCGCCGGGGCCTGCGCGGGGGGAGACACCGGGGCCGGCGCCGGGGCCCGGGGAGGCGGCGGCGGCGGCGGCGTGGGCTGCGCCCGGGGCGCGGGCGTCGGGGACGCGCCCGGGGCCTGCGCCGTCGCGGCAGCGAAGAGGACGGCCATGGCCACGGCCACGAGGTGGATGCGCGCCATGGGAGGCCGGAGAAAGGTGGCTGTTGCTGGGGCGGTGCTGGCGGCGGCGGCGAGTGCGCTAGGGTTTGAGGTGGTGGGGTTTTGGCGTTTGGCTTTCGCAAGTGGGGGAGGCGGCCGCTTGGAAGTGCGCGAAGGGGATATAAAAAGAGTGGGATACGCGGCAGGAGGAAGGAGTATTAAAAAGGAATTGGCGCGGCGTAACTATGGTGGGCTAGCGATTAACTACGCTATAATCGCGCGAATGTCGGTGCGCAGTGAGACAAGCTTAGCCGTCGGATGGCGATCCAGCGGCACGCAAAAAAAAAATTTTCCTCGCCTCGTATTTCGAATAAAAAAGTCAAATGCGAACAGCATGAGAAGAAAATGCCTCTCCTTAAAGTAAGCGAGATAAGGTCGGCTGTGAGCTGGCTTGCAATAGGCCTGATCCCGTACTAAATTTTGGCACAACTTTCAAAGTCGAAACTGGATCCATAATTTTTCTAAAAATAGATTTTGGATACAAGTGCGCGTCCTTTTAATGTTTGGCAAGGAACACCGAGAAATTTGCCGGGCCAGGGCTGTCCGTGAGACCGTGACGCCACGATTGTAGCTTTTCCCAAATCCATCGCTTACCGCGTGCGTGCCTGACGCCTCGTTGTCGCTCGTGCTTGTTCGACCAACCTCTGACAGTGGCGGCAGGAGGGGTATGCCCCTTAGTTCCTTCGCATACCGAAGATTTGGAAGAAAATACTAATATATACACAAATTTATACTGTTAAACGTGGTTTATAGATCCAATACAACAAAGTTTACGAAAAATTTTACAACCTAGAAATTATCAAAACTTCCGTAGCAGCTTACTATGTACATTTCTTATGTTTGTAGAGATGAAAAGTTTAAAAATTTGAAGAATCTATGTGAATTTTCAGTTAAGCTCGTGGACACTAAAAAAGATAAACAATATTATATTATTTACAAGCTTGATGCTAATTCTTTCCGTAGCCATTGCTAGTGTTGAAAGAGTATTTTTTACGATGAATTTTGTGAAGAATAAGCAAAGAACAAAATAGATGATGAAAATTTGAACAATTGCTTGATTACATTTATTGAGAGAGAATTCTTCAGTCTAAGTAAAAGATGAGGATATCATCGATCTCTTTCAACAAGGGGATTGTAGGATTATATTGTAGTAGCTTTACTGTTTTGTAATATTCTTTAATTATTTATATATAAAATTTGTATTTTGGTTATTATTATGATTTGTTATGACCATTATAGCGTATCAACCATTATATTGCGTATTTTTTTTGAAATCTTTTTATGTGTGGCATATCCAGCAGCAAATTCTTGGCTCCGCCACCGCCTCTGGAATCTGAATTGGGTCATGCACAGCTGGGTTCACTGATTTACATCTCCCTTAGCCACCAGGAACACTATTCTTCCGTTCATGGAAAAAAAATTCGAATATTCAGCTTAGAGTGCACGCTACCACTTTGCTAAAGCATGTGTGATGTGAGGTCCCTGTAAATTTCCTCGCCCCCGCTGCGGTCGGTGATGGGGTTCAACTTTTGTGGTTGCCGGTGTCGCTCGCTTTCAAAAGAAAAAAAAGGAAATTTGCCTCGGTCTTTCCTCTGCTCTTTGTACTCTTATTGACTTGTTATGCCCCACCTCTCGTATGATTACGTCTCTGCCGCTGAAAATTATGGACACTATCATATTCGGGACCACAAGACCGCTTACGTGGCATAGATAATTAGAATAAAAAATAAGATAATTAGAATAAAAAATAAGGTATGTCTCGTACTTTATATCTGTTGTTATATCTGTTGTGATATATTCGGATTCGAGTAGAACTAGTCGATGTCGGTATAGAAGGAAGCTACTCGATAAGACTTCTGAGCTCCTACCGGACTAGAATACATGTAACGTTCTCCTCTCCAGACTATAAAAAGGCGGCTAGAGATTTCTTCAAAGCATAACCAATTCAGGACAATACAAACGATGTAGGGTATTACACAACACACGTGTCTAAATCTTATATCGCTTGCACCTTCAATTTCGATCTCAGCGACACCCTGGTTACAATCCTACTACCTAGAGTATTTCTTGATAGTATTTCTTGATAGGTTTGACGGTAAAACACTAAAAGACACTGCCATATAAGGTTTCAGGTGTTGTCTGCTGATCGACCCCACGCAAACAGAAAACACACGTCTTACGAGTTATGAATCATGGCATCGCGCCATCACCAAGGTAAGACTAGCTCCTTGGTGAAGCTAACCATGAATCACATCTTATGCCCGCTAATCACATCCTTAGACAATTAGTCGAATCCGATATCCTTGGTACAATCTCTAATCAACTTTCAGGGTGACGGTGATGGTGTGGACCCTTGAGAAATTCAGTCGGAAATCATGTAGGCTTTCTTAAGCATCAAGCCCTCATGAGCGCTACAAGGGATTACGGCCTTACGTTACGGGTATCAATTGAGACACTAAAGTTTCAGCATTGACTGGATCAGAGTGCAGGCCACGTCAGTGGCGGAGCTAGAATTTTTGCATGGGGTATGTTAAATCAAAATGTTCATATACAAATCGGTAAAATTTATATAGCAATTCGGTAAAATTTTATAAAAATTAGCCAATAATTCGGTACACAACTATACTAAACGATATAATAAGTCTTAAATTACAATTCAGATAGTTCAAAATTATAATTTGGAATATAGACGACACAAACTTAAATGACAAATAGGATTACAACACTATTTTTTAGATCTATGTTTTTTAATAGCCATAAAAGTCTAGACTACATCATCTTCATCCACATCTTCCAAAATGTCTCTCTCAATGAACGTGACAAGGCAATCATCTAAGAGACTATCACTTATCTTATTTCTCCGCTTGTTTTTCACACAATCCATACTAGAAAATGCCCTCTCAACACTAGCTGTCGCCACTGTTAGAAGCAATACCATTTTGAGAAGCAAGTAAACCAAATCATAAACTTTTGTGCCTATTTGTTTCCACAAGCTTAACTGAGAGGCCAACAAGGTTTTCTAGAACACTAAATCTATCATCTTGTCTCATGACATCAATATAGTTATCAAGTTGCAATCCTAGCTTAAGCAAATCAGATCCAAAAATATCCTTGGGATAGAATTCAGCAAGTCGGCGTACCTTCTGTGCATCAAATGATGCAAATGAATTAGAAGGGTTGAGGGCAGACATACAAGAAAGCAACTCCATATTAACCTTATCAAACCGAGTATCAAGCTCT
This sequence comes from Panicum miliaceum, assembly GCA_032594955.1. Taxonomy (NCBI): domain Eukaryota; kingdom Viridiplantae; phylum Streptophyta; class Magnoliopsida; order Poales; family Poaceae; genus Panicum; species Panicum miliaceum. The sequence goes on along the minus strand of CM064073.1, from coordinate 4,001,168 downwards.
TGACTGATTTTATCAATGACCCCAATATATACCTCTCTTCTAAAATGGTCATCATTTGTTTGATTTTGAACAAACCGTCGTGATCTTCCGAAAGGCACATAATCATCCTCCATAGCAGGAACTTTGACACCATATTTGTTGCAAAACAAAGTAACCTTTTGAACGAATTGATTCCATCCTTCAGACCTCAAGTGTTGCATTCTATTTTTTTGCCACACCAACAAGTTGGATTGCATGAATAATATCTTGCTCTCTCCTTTGCAAAAACTCAGATAATTCATTTGTGTATCCAAGAATAACAAACATTAAGTGCAAACTGAACACAAAATCAAAGAACTCAAATGCTCCAACCATAAAATGAATTTTTATCCAATCAACCTGTTGGCGCTAAAAATCGGCCGGGAATCGGCCGATGACCTTCAGCGTCGGACACACGACCTGGGAGAATCAGCTTAACTCCTGTTCGGGTGATTGCCCTGGTGCGGTTCGCGCGGCGTGCCAGTCAATCTGACCTGTTGATTGACAAGGAAGAAACATATTAAATTATGGGGTTTCGATCGGCTAAAGTTTCGATCTGCCCCGAAAAGCGTATCAGCGAATCGGCCGATTTGCTATGAAGATGACCGGCTATAGATTAGCCGATAATCACGTAGCGATTGCAGAAAAACTACTGGAGTAACTTAAACAATCGCTACAGATGCAACACTCGAAATAGATCTAATCGGCTATATGATGATAAACAAGGAAAAATAATGATAAAGCCGACAGTTCGATCTCAAGCTGGATAACTGGTGATAAAACTAGAACAATAGGTAAAACCTATAATTCTAGTAAATATCGATAACTGGTGAATAAATCTAAACGAAACAACGGCGATGCGCCCAAAGTTAAAGCTTAGATGTTATTCGATAAACGGAACCTACCAATTGGCCGGAGATCGTGTCGATGCAGCCCTGCCAATTCATACGAACTCGTGAAAGAAAAAGATGTATTGGCGAAGTCGCCGAAAGTAAAGTACGATGAAAAAGTAGATTGTTTGTATTGATTGATGTATATTTTCTACAAAACCCTGACTGCTTCTATTTATACCCTAGGACTAAGACTCCTGATCTATTACGATCCGATACAAACTTGATTTAAATAAAAACTACTATATCTATAAGACTTTCCTAAAAGAAATGGGCTCCCGCAGAATCTTCTACTGCCATCTCCTAGTCCAATTCGGACTCCTTCCATTGCTTCTCGACAGAGTCGGCGTCGTTCTTTGACCAACGTCAGGTCATCTTTGACTAGGATCCTCTGTTGGGATTCCATTGGCTTCATACCCTATCTGTTGGCGCAAGCCCATATTGGCCCAAACGCTCTAGCCTTTCAATCGGCCGACTCCCACCAACTCCATTCGCCAATCGCACGAAACACTGCAGCGCCAATCGGTCGATTCCTAACTGTAGCGTCAATCGGCCGATTCCCAACTGTAGCCTTTAAATCTGCCGCATCGGCCAATCTCTTCCTTTCCTGACGCCGATTCAACACGTGTCGAAATCTGGCGTCAACATAACCTTATGTGCTGTATCCTCTCCAAGAGTAATGAGTACATCACGGATTATTGAATACATAGAAATGATGTTGCACACGGTTCTATAATGAGAGCCCCAACGAGTCTCACCAGGCCTAGCCAATCCCATCTCTTGGTTTAGTCCACTTCCAGTTTTGAGTTCACCACATTCAATTGCTTTCATTATACTTTCAAGTCTAGCACTTCGAAGCATCCCATGGCGCTTACAAGAAACTCCAACAATATTCAGCAAGAGGGATACTTATTCCAAGAACCAAACATAATCAGTATTGTCCTTAGCAACAACAACAAGAACTAGTTGTAGTTGATGTGCAAAGTAATGGACATAATAAGCAGAAGGTGACTCTTGCATAATCAATGTTTTCAGCCCTTTAATATTGCTAGCCCCATCATATCCCTGACCTCGAATGCTAGTTAGAGTCAAGCCATGACTAACAAGTACAGACTCAATTGCTTCCTTAAGTGATAAAGAGGTAGTATCATCTACATGAACTACTCCAACAAAGTGCTCACGTGGCCTTCCCAATTTATCAACAAAACGCAAGCAAAGGGCTAGTTGTTCTTTATGTGATACATCACTTGACTCATCAGCTAAGATAGCAAAACGATCTTCACCAATCTCTTCAATTATTTTCTTTCTAGTCTCTATAGCAAAACATGAAATAATTTGCTTCTGGATCATTGGGCTAGTCAATGAGCAATTACCTGGAGCATTGTTCAGCACAAACTTGTTCACTTCTTCACTATTTGCTGCAAGAAATTTCAACAATTCTATAAAGTTCCCTCGGTTGCTAGACTCTTCACTTTCATCATGTCCACGGAATGACAAAACTTGATGTAAAAGAAACTTGATACATCTTATTGAATAAGTCAATCTGATTTTATAAAGCTTTATTTCCTCATCACTCCACTTCTCAATTTTATCATCAATAGCTGCACGAGGAGTTAGATAGCCAATGTACTTTTCATGAGCTTCCTTGTGTGCTTGAGAGCGATAATGTTTTAAAAGTGACTTGTCTCCTATATTCCAATTTCTCCAACCATCCACAATAAATTTATCCGACCCCTTGCCCTTGTATTTCTTTGTTTTGAACAAGTAGCAGAAAAAACAAAATACAGAATCTTTCTTGATGCTATATTCAACCCAATCATATTTGGCAAACCATAAACATGTGAAATTACGATCTCTATTTCCACATTTTCGTTTTGAAAAGTCATGTGCATAAGGTTGGAATGCCCCTCTAAGAATATATGCTCTTCTAACTGCATCTTGATCATTAACATGATAACTTGCAATAGGCAACCTTTCACCTGGATCATGTGGAAGATGATCGACGTCAAAACCCGATGGTGGTGGTGGCGGCGGCGATGGCGATGGTGGTGGTGGTGGTGGTGGAGGTGGAGTTGGCAATATATTTTCAACTGATTCTAGAGATGGAGTAGGTGGTGTAGGAGTAGGACCAACAACTTCTTCAATTACTCTCTCTTCCTGTTGCTCTTGCTCTTGGTTTTGCTTTTCAACCACAAGAAACGAAGCTGAAGCACGTTTCTTTGCAACATGCTTTTTGAACATAGAAGCAATATCTCCATCCCTCTTCATAGTTCACAAATCCTATAACCAAATCGCATAATGCATAAGGAATTGACCAATACATCATCATGTCTCATGACATCAATATAGGTATTGACCAATGCAATACATCCCTAATTCCTACTGCATACATCTACAAGCTACATCAATTGAACTAAATCATGGTAAAATCTAACAACAACTAGCTAATAAATTAGATGGCAGTAAAGAAAAGTTAGGGTTAGGAATTTGGGGAAAATTTGCTAAGACTAAAACTACGAGGAGAGAATGGAGAGGGGGAGGGGGGAAGCTCTCACGGTCTCACCACAAAGTGCTACCGCGCTAGGGCCAGACTGGGCGCCGTGGCGGCGTGGCCCGTGGCCGGCCGGAAGGTGGGAGGCGGCCGGGGACGGGGCACGCCGGGGGAGCAGCGTCGCCGGCCGCCGGGGACGGGGCACGCGCGGGGGAGGGGGCCGGGGACGGGGTGCGCCAAGGGAGCAGCGTCGCCGGCCGCCGGGGCGGACAGAGCGGGCGGTCTAGGTCTGGAAGCAGGGAGCGGACGGCTTACGGCCTCACGGGAGCGGACGGGTGGTTGGATTTTTCTTGTTGGGCTGGGCCGGCCTAGGGTATGCCGGGCTGTACCCGTGCAGCCCACTGGCTCCGCCTATGGCTGTGATGCTTCTTCATCGCAGTAGGCGTAGGTACAGGGTAACTATACGATATCTTCAAAGCACGTACGGGCCGTGTCGAACCATGCGATGACCAAAGGCCTCGACGTCAAATCACAGTCGTAACACAGTAGACAATGCAGAGGCGTATTTACAGGGTAACGTGAGACAAATTTGTGCGAGACTCGACGACTAGGGTGTTAAACGCTACCAATATCTCCACACCTTGCTCACGAAAACTTGGCCATTAACTCCAGGTCACTGAACTTGAGCATTAGGGTACAGGAAAAGCAGGTGGTCATTCCCCTCGATTCCTAAAAAAACAAGGTTACCGGGTTTTCTTTTCATTTTCCCAGTGGAGGGTAAATGAGAGAGGAAAACATGGTGGTCATCATATCAGCTAGATACACAAACCTCTATCAAAATATCTACCCTAAATAAACACTGTCCAGGAGTAACTTGGACATTCATCCTCTTCTATGTTGAAGTGGGCATGGAGCGCCCATGTATGCTCTGAAGTATGGATACAGCCTACAAAAGTGCAGCTCTTGGAAGGATCTTCCTCCGATTTCTCGATGCAACGATCGGTTATTTGCATAGCCTTGCAGTCTTGTTTCCAGAAGTATGTCATTCAAAGAATCTCTTAAATGAAATAAACCCCTCAAACGCCTTGTTCCGAAATACTATAAAAAAGCAAACATGATTAAGATGGTAACCAAATAATTAGAGGGGGAAAAAAGATATATAGGTGTTCACGTGCCTTATGTCTATGCTTGAGCTGTTCCATATTAGAGCTAAAGAGGGGAGCAACACATGTACATAGAAAACGAGAAAGGAAAGGCAGCAGCCATATGCACTTACACTTTACAGGAAAGATCGTAAGCTAAGTAGTATAATCATGTCCACCTGTACATGGTCAGCTTATTCCACTTGTTCTGTTCTCGAACCAACTGTCTCCAATAAATCTTCGCTGCTGCCTTCAGCAACTTCCATTTCCTTCACCTTTTCGAGCTGCCTTAGAAGATCTAACCTATCGGGAGCGTATGTGGATGGGATCTACACAATTACAAATACACAAATAGAAATTATTATATAAAAAATTGTCACAGCATGGAAGAAGCGGGATCACAAACTACATACCATTGAAGGCACATATCTCTGGATGAAGGCCAAAATAGCAGCATGACCAACTGCGGTAACCTGGGACACAAAAGCAATTGTCACAATGCTCTTAACACCAAATACATTTACACTAATGCTATTTCGTAGGTCAGAGTATATGATTGATGTCACTCTTCGACACAGAATAAAATACTTGATCATGGTGATTCGGACACCAAGAATAGTCTAGGTTGTCCAGAGTCCACACAGATAAGGTAAAACGTTAACAGGATTACCACCCAAATTAAATGAAATTATAAAGTGGGCCTGTAAGTCCTCTATTTGTTCAAGAAGCAGAAATACAAGTACAAGAAAGACTCACTGGCAAAAGCATGAGTATTCCTATAGGAACAACAGATGCCAAATCTGTCAGGGTTCTTTGAAGAGCCTGCTTTTCCTTCTGAGTTAGTTCATCCCCAATAAGAGCTCTTTTCAGCAAACCCATAGCAGCTCCTGTATCAATTGCTAGGAGTTGTGTCCCTTGCACCACAGTCTGTGCAGAAAAGTATAAATAAGAAATGAGAGGAATGGAACTAAGTAAATATTGTGATGAGCTCCATTGGATGACAAAAGGCTCTTCGATAGAGTTAATTGGATTATTCAATCCCTACTATAACCATTTGCAATGATACCATGAACTCCTTCAAGCGTCATTATCATGAGACACAACAGAAGAAGAAAAGCTTTGTAAAGCTGATAAAATTAATGAACAACGGGTTCCAACTTTTTCTGATGGTATACGCTACACGTGTTTCTTACTTGCTATGGGATCTTAAGTTTAGATGGCCATACCGTTGTAGTCTCCTTGACCTTCTCCACTGATTTAGTTATAACATTTTCTTTCTTGCTAGCCTCACCGGAAGGCACTGATGCAACAGGTGACGGCGCAGTTGTTCCGTCTGCAACACCCATCTCCTGGAAAACAGGACTTGACTGAACAGAGAGTTCTTTCAGGAAAAAAAAATGTACCAGTGACACCATCCATTATGGTTAAAACCGTAGCCAGAAAACAACAGCTAACAACAAGAAAGAGTGCAATTAATCTCATAACATTGCTGATCTCCCATTCCAAATGTTCACTCAGATTCTGTAGAACGTGTAGTTTCTATTTCAAAATTCTTTAAACAGGCATACCTCCTCCTTTTGAGCATCATCTGCACTCTTCTGCACTCGCTTTTCTAGCTCGATCAGCTCACGCCTCAGCTGTTCAAAGCGGAATATGTCATTTGACTCCATGTTTTTCTTCTCCACATTGGCAACAGTGCCCTTCAGCAAAATATGGATCATCTTGTCAGATTAGGAGTATGCTGCAACATCTTATGAGATAAAATTTAATGGTTTTCTTCTGAAGATCAGAATTAATTTTCAGTAATTAATTAAAGCCATGGCCACTGCTGTCAGGGATGCATTTTATAAACCACTTTACGCTAGATGCTGATGTATTCTTAAATGCACAAAACAAATATACAGTACAGCATCCATACATCCTGATCTGCAATTTGAAGAGCTGGCTCAACTTTGTTTCCCGAAGACCGACCAAAGAAGTCCCAAAATGGACGGCGTTTATTATCCACCCTGACAAGAGAAATAAGAAACCACTGAGCAGGTCTATTCAATACCCTGAAACCAAATCACAGAAGATATCACAACCATGTATAGGCAATTAATTACAAGAGAATGCCACCTGCTTCCTGATATTTGTGGTGCTGCAGTATCATTGGTCCTGCTACCTGTCTTTCCACGTCCTTCCTCTGAAGTAGGAGATACTGGTCCGATACTTGCATCAGCCTAATGAACCATAAAAAATAGCACATTATCATGATTGTAAACCAATTCTAGTGCCAACTGTAATGCAATAAACTATACAGTTTGGGGTGTAATGTTGCCAACTGATACATTATGCATGTGATGATCTTAGATCATTATAATGCAAACAGCACTGGGAGGATAGACTGATGGTGACAGCTGCTTGCCATAAGAAAATAGGACTTAAGATGAGAATGACAAATGTCGGTGAGAAAATTAGATTGAGTTCTCATTGCTTAATTGAAAAGAGATGCAACTGATGCAATGCTATCACTAACCAATGCAACGAAAAAGATCCAAGCTTAGTTAAGATAACAGAAGAAAATTTACGCAAACCATGTGCTACAGTAAATTCGAGTAGGTGTTCATGCGTGCCAGTATCCTGGTGCACTGCCCATGACAGGTGGAGTGCACTGGAAATCCATAAAACGTTCTTCCCAATGCAATGAGATCAGAGACTCATATTAACGCATGGCTATGCTTTCTTAGAAGCATCATGCATGGCTAAAAGGTGCTGAAACAAAAGCAAACCAATAAAGGTCACCTCCAGATATTCTGCTTTTGCTCGAAAGGATGCCTCAAGAAACTCAGCTTCTTTCTTCAGTCTCCTTATCATTTCAAGATCAGAGCATGCAGCCTTTAGATCCTCCTTACCAGAGTTGGAACTGGAAACGTGCAATTCTTGAAGCAAATTTTCTAACTTAACCAAAGCTTCCTCAACACTTTCAAGTGACTGCAATGATTGAAACCAATTTCAACAACATTTTACCAACTGGGGATAGCGTCTATTTTAGAGGCAATTATCATCATAAACTTAAAATAAGCACTCCACATATGCAAAATGGATTTAATTCCCAAATTAAGTTCGTCCACCATATATGCAATTGTCCATCCTTTTCCTTTTACTCAAGTAGATCTTCCAGTACATCTAAGGGCATGTACAAGAGTGCCACCTCAATCATCTATCACATCAGCAAAATCATAGGTGAAGCAGACTAGGGGAGTGTACGACACACGTCATCTCTTAGATAAGAGATTTCTCTTAGAGGTTTGAAGGGCACATATAGTCGATGCTATAAGGACGTCTCTAATTTTTGTGGAGGCGTAGACAACATACTAAGAAACAACATTTTATAGTTACCGTTAACACCTTTGGCATACACGTGTTAAATACACTAAGAACTATATCAATAGTATTATAGAACATACTTTTGTTCGAATGTGTAAAATCATGAAAATATATTAGCAATTCTAAAAAGCATTCCACAACAAATACCTTGTCAAAGGAAGTTAACTCTGTCCCAGTATCCAAGTCTTCTTCAGATTCTGGCAAGCCTCGGCCTTTTGACATATTATTTCTACAACAGGTTTAGCAAATAAATAAATCTACTGAGTTAGGAGAACAAATAGTGCAACCTCCTGCTCAATTCTTACTTTGATATATCAATCTCCTTCATGCAGTCACTCAACATGGCATGCCTACAATTTTGAACATTCAGTATACAATTAATCAGTACTCACATACCCATATCTGCACATAAGAGCAAGATAATCATCATCATGACTGAATATCGACCTACCCCTTAGACAGAAATTTTGCTGCCTTCACATTTGAAGGGTCCTCAAGCCATGAGCTGTACTTTATAAAACTAGTCATCCAATAAGAGCATACATTTAAGACTCTTGATATTACTTCTCCTTTAGACACTTCTTCTCTACCTTCAGTATCAGTTTTTGCACTTGGAACATCATTATTGTAAAAAGGAAGCCACTCAAGCTCTTCACAGACTACCTGAAGGTGAGAAAGACATATGAACACGGAATGCTGAGTAGCATTAAAAGCTCAGTACACTGCCAGCATACTGACCTCCACATACAGCTGATATGAACTAATCGAAGACAACTGTGGATAATACAATACACTCCCACCAATAAGATACCTGGATTATTATAAGCTCATTAAACAGTATACAGTGAATCATATTTAGGCAATTAAGCTGGTACGTTAAAGCTTCTTATTAACTGAAACATGGTTTCATTGAGAAAATGCAAAATTCTACATTCACATAGATCATACCTTACAATACCATTGAGTGAATCATCCAAATCAGTAAGACCATTGGAAGACAAGTACCCTTGTGTGCTTCTGGCCAAAGCAATGAAAAAACCAAATATTGCAAGATCCTTTTCCAGAACCTGTAACGAGAAATAAATAACTATATCAAATTTGCAGCTAAGGAAGAGGTTTCTATGACTATAAATAGATCATTTTTAGTTTCAACCTCAATACTTTCACTTGTTGTCAGTCTTGACCATATCTTTTCACGATCAAGAGCACGAAGTAACTGTTTCTGAACCAGATCAATCCAAAATGATATCTCAAGACCATGATCATTAGTAAGTTTAGGAACAGCAGCACGAGGACCAAAATTATACAAAAATTCTCTCTGAAGCCCAATATCTTTCGTTAACTTATACACTTTACTTAGAGGGACAAACTCAAGAAGCATATCCATGAATCGACCAATAGTATCAGGTACCATTGAAGAGAATTGTTGACAAGAAACTTTTGCTGATCCAAGCTTTGTGATTGCAGCAAGACAGATCAAACCTAGCATAAGCAGAGAAAGGTCACTTTCGCTAGTATTCATCTTCTCACCTTCACAGCATCTGACAGCAAACAAGAGAAAATATCCATGAGTCTTGGACTAGTTACTGCCTGTGAGCATTTTATTGTCTAAAAGAATACAGGGAACTTACATTGCTGTTGCAGAGTTAAACAGTGGATCACTTTCAAAAATGTTTACAAATTGTATCACAACCAAAGGATTTTGACTGGATGAATACCATTCATACAATGTAGGTTCCCTCTTCGACAATTCATTCTTGATAACACTCTCGAGGGGGTTGAGCAGGCGGGACAAACTGCAATAAAGTAAAATATCACTGAATAGACACCCAAGAAAAGCTCTATCGAATAAATCATAATACAGAGGATCAATCCAATGTCACTTGAACATGCTACGAGTAAAAAAGAATCAATATGAAGAAGATACAGATTCATCTTCATTCATTTATGCAGCTACCAAACCAACCAAAATCTAAATGAACTATGAAAACAACATACATTTTAGATGGCATCATGGTAAATAAAATTATCCCTAATGCTTAGCTTTGGTAGAAGTTTGCATGTTAAATTAGCATATGCAAGACATTTAAAAACTCTTTTGGCTAACTATATGTACTAGCATGAATAGAACCACGGCACCAAGACCTTCATATCAATAATAATTTAATAACACTCCACTAACCACATATTGTCTTTACACTCTTGTCATCAATACTTTATTAGTTCTGTGTGTTTGCCAGTTTGGTCTACTTCTGAATCAATGAAAATAAGACTTAGCACTACTAGCCTATCGACCCGTGCTCCCGCACGGGCTAATTAGAATTAATATAAAAATAAGACTTATAGTTAATAATTATAATTATCTATCACATGCTCTCTTTCATCTATTAAATATTCTAACGTACAATACTCTAAAGATACATACTCATCATTATCTAGTTGTAATATGTTTAGTTAGTAACAATATTTTTCACTTTGTATCACACCTCCATATGTATTTGATACGTATTTAATTGAACCATCTGGTTAAGCTATGTGAACAACATAAAAATTGGTATTCTTATATCTTCCCCATACATGACACGCACCATGGGTAGTATTTTTATATAAGCAATAACATAAATAATATATTAATAATGGTAGACATAGTAATTTAGAATTTTATATTGGTGCACTTTAAGATTTTGTTATAATTATATAACTTAGATTCAGATTTAGGAGTTACTTTAACTTTTAATAATGACATAATTAGATAATTTATATACAAACTTAGGGGGTTATTTGACATTATTTTTATAATGGCAGAGGTGGGTAATTTAGATACATGTTTAGGGGATTACATTAGCCTATTTTCATAATGGCAGAGGTGGGTAATTTATTAGAAAAGATAACAGATCCAATGGCTATTATGATTAGAGTTGTCGGATTGATTGCCGGATGTTTCTGTTTTTTATGAGAATCTCTAGGATTTCTCTAGTTTTTAGAGTGTCCACCTAGGATCCTAGGTGGCTTCACGTGGAGGCTTCAAAAGGAGCCTCCAATTAATAATAGTAAGATAGGCCTCAGCAGTAACTTTGTTTCTTGCTGAGAGAAAAATTCCAATTAGAATCCAAATTTCTTCTAAAATGTCATAGATGAGAGGGATGAGCACAAGATGGGAACTAGATTGATTGCTTCTTCCTTGCTTTGATTGTTACAACTCCCCTCTTTATGTAGGGGGGTTTACTTGACTTCTAAGAAAGATATCTAATCTATTGATCTTATCACTAACTAACCCTAACCCTGAGGAAGAGGGCATGATGTTACTGTAGCAGTCATGCACCGGCCCACCCCTAGAGAGGCCATCTGGCTGCCCATAACATGAAACTAATCGGCCAACAAATGAAAAGGCATACTTAAATCTTTTCTTAAGAGTTCCAGGTACAAACGCCATGGTCCATATGCATTGCAACGCAGGACCAGAAAGTTATAGCGTTTACAAGCTCTGATTGACACCATTTCGATATTTGAGACGCCACAAGGCACACATGAAAGACATACTTCAATCTTATGTGTTATTATCATTTTAGATGGAAAGGAACTTTTAAAATAGAAATTTGCTCCCACCAAACTTTAACACAAGGATACTATGGACCTAGAAACAAATTAATCTGCTACAAAAACACATTTAAGCAATAAGACATGAAGGCAAAGGAAATCGCTAGAAGGTAGACCTCCTTTGAACAAATACATTAATATCTCTATCTCTGCCATTCCCGCGAGATGAAACATCGATAACTGCTTGCAACAATGAGTCTACAGCAGCCTGCAAACATCTTCTGTAAGATTTCAGTGAATAGAAAATATGTATCTTGCAGGAATTCTGGACCCTGCAGGGCACAACTACAATAAAGTATATTGAAGATTTCTTGTAAGAACTAAGAAACATCCAGACGAACAAGTTCAGTTGTGGTGCTTAGCTCTAAACTGGTTATAGGCAGCATATTAACACATAATAAAAAATCCAAGAGAAATTTATGTTTCTTTTAAGGAACAATAGAAACCTAATATTTACAATAATTTTTTTTGTGGGTGAATGATTTTAATAATATGTTAATATAGTGTCAAAAATTTGAAAATGGTGTGATAAAAATGACTGCAAACATTCCTCCGTTTCTCCATGTGAAGAACTGGGGCAAATGACTTCAAAGTTCAGTACTCTACCTGGTAAGACAGTGATTTTATCCATGCATTGTTGTCAACACCCAACCATGTCTTTGAAAACCAAGAGCCCTTAGATGATTTGCTGTGCTCTATGAAAGCCAATTCAATAGACCTCGCAGCATCATGAATTGACTGGACAAGTCCATTGCTGGTATCTTCACTTTGAAATGCTTTATTCAATTTCAGCCTTATTTCCTCCATGCTGCTTGCCGAACCAACTTGCGTTGCTCCATTAACAGATACACTGTTTCCATCATCATTAGAAGCCAAAGGAATAATGTGAACTATCCTTCTAGTTCTCTGGAAGACTCCCTTTTGTCTCCGAAACTCCAACCATCTAGCACTGTGAATGGTCCTGTCGCATTCTGGCATTGAGCTCCTCAAGTGGCACTTCCTCTTTGAAATGCGGGGATGGAATTTTTGACTCTTCAGATCGACGATGCTTCTGCATAGAAATCTGAACCCATATACTTTCTCAAGAGTGTAAACCTTCGATGTGCTGCAAACACAAATCCTTTGAGCCATTAATGATCTGATCCTGAAACAATGCAAATGAATTTAACTACAGCATGAATGGAAACTCTCCATCAATGTATCACAATAGATAATCATAGGAGTCCTATCAACTAGTCCAATCAATACAAGCCAGAGGCAATCAACCATCTAGGATAACGGTCCTTAATTACAAGTGACAGCAAATTGGATGTATATCAAGTCGCGTCATTCATAGAGAATAATCTCAGTGTATCAGACAGAGAAATCTAGCAGAGCATCCCGATTCCCGATCCTCCCAAGTCCGTTCTAGAGATTTCCAGTTTGTAAGCTCCAGTGTCTGAGACCGAAATGCTACACAGAAAATGGCCAAACTAAGCAACGGGCTACACATTGACACGGTTCTCCAGCGGGAAACCGCCCACGTATCCGCGTCAATTCGACGGCCAATTGAACCAACCTCTCGATTACAACCAACACATTAGCGCGATTCATCCGCCCACGAGTTAACGGCCAAACACCGAATCGTGGCGCCCATCAACAGCGCAAGCGGATAGGAGAGCGGTCGGACCAACCTGGCGGTGCACCTCGGCTCGGCGCCGGCGCCGAGGGGGAGGTGAAGCGGCTGCGACGCCATGGCGGACGCCATCGGGCGGCCGCTACTGCGGTGTCTCGCCGGCGGCAGTGGGTCCGGAGCGGGCCGGGGGGCGTCACAAAAAGCGACAGCAGGGCGGGGGGCGGACGGGGATAGGGTTTATATGGGGAGGGAAGCTTGCGGTGGGGAGGAGCGCGATGACGAGGAAGAAGGGGAGGCGAGGAGCAAGGGGAGAGGAGAGGCGAGGGCCCCGGAAACGATAGGCGCTGGACGAGGCCACCGGTGCCTTTGCCGGGACGCTTCACGGGGACCAGACCATTTCGCGTCGCCCTTTTTTCCTTTTTTTTGGGCGCTCGACTAGACAATTCTGTTTTGGCGTCGCCGTCCGCTCGCCCCCTGTTTCTCTCTGATTACCTCTGGTCTTCTTTCTTTGAGCCGATCATCCTCTTCTTCGGCAGTTGACATCGTAACGAGCTCACTCTATTATTGCCGTGAAGGCGACTCCAGCTGCAGCTCTATTAAGTGAAGAACAATCTCGTACAATCCTTTCATCATTAAGTGAAGACCATGCAGAAAAAGATTAGGATCACGTATGTTACAGAGAGAGATACGGTTTGAGTGTGAGACTGTAGTACTGTGACTTGTCTGAATTCTATGGCTTTGCGTGTGATGGTGTGAGCACGTGCCCTGTTGTGTGTTTGTTTTTGTGCGTGAAGCAAGGCTCTGTTTCTCAAGTAACAACAGTGAAACTTGCAGACCTAACACATTTTGTAATCACGCCCGCATCCTGTCCTGGTAACAAATACCTCTGTCTATATGTACCCAGGTCCATAATATTAATATCCATATGCACATATAGTGTCCAGTTAGTTTTTCAAAAATAAAATAAAATATCCAGTTCTCCAAGATAAAGTTTGAATTCAATTTGTGAAAGACAGTCCATCTAGCCTCCAGACATAATGCAAGAGCAATCTACCCTCCAGATAGGACACAATGCAAAGGATAAACGTTGAACCGAAAATGTTCGTGCCAAGTACTGCAGTCATCGAAGTTCATGTCAGAACACAACAGTATGGTACACAATGTCACTACGCTCATACAAACGTCCAACAGCTGAATACGTCAACTGTCTCCAAAATAATAAAAAAAAGCATCAAAGAATCGAAGAGAGCATATCCTTTACTTTACTTTCCATTAGTTCTTGCACCAGTTCCTCAAACCACGGAGTAGTTTGGGCATCAACCTCAACAACACTGACAGGACATGCGAGACCAAAACTTGAGCAGCAGCGAAGGATAAAAGATATTGGAATGGAATTGGGGATTCTATTTACTGCCAGAAGTAACACGGATATATGCAGTTAAGCTTCTGGAGTTTGCTCTTGCCCGCCCTCCTCTTTCGCGCCACCATCAGTCATGCAACTGCCACTTGTATGACCACTAGGGCGGGTTCCGTAAACATGCCCCATCTTTAGTCGCTTTGTTTCCATATAGCGCCGATTCTCATTGGTTATCGGTGTAAGCAACGGCACTCTGCCCAGGACACTTAAACCATAACCCTTGAGTCCAGTGTATTTCGCAGGGTTATTAGTCATCAGCCGCATAGTCCTGGCACCAAGGTCGCGTAGTATCTGCATAGGAGAGAGAGTAATCAGTACTAGCGGAAGCTAGCTGAAAACAGCTCAAATAAGTTATCTTACCTGTGCACCTATACCATACTCCCGGGAGTCAGCAGGCAGTCCTAGCTCCAAGTTAGCCTCAACAGTATCCCGCCCATCATCCTGTAAGTTGTAAGCCCGAAGCTTGTGACCCAGCCCAATGCCCCTGCCTTCATGACCACGAAGATAAACTACTACACCCCGGCCAGTTTTCTCAATCATGGTCATTGCCAGAGCAAGTTGATTCCCACAGTCGCATCTCGCAGACCCAAATATGTCACCAGTTAGGCACTCCGAATGCACTCTTACTAGGATATCCTGGCCATCGCCAACATCACCCTGCATACAAGTGAAACGAATCATTCTAAAACTCCAAACCTAGTGCTAAAGGAAAAGAAAGACTAGGCGATATTTCACATTTACATAAGCACTAAACTCATAAACACAGGAAATGTTTTTGGTTGTCTGCAAGTAAAGCCATATCATGGATATAACTGCAGGATCAGAAATTCAGATCTTTGGCTGATATAATGGATGGACTTCAATTAGTTTCAACGTGATGCATTTGGTCACAGCATTTTACACCCTTCGGTCCATTGCATGCTATTTTACCTTTCTACACCATGCAATGAAGTCCTTGTTTTTCATAGTTTGAAAGCTGTACTGCAAAGTTGCAACTTTTTAAACCTGATGTTCTAATGGCAGCCACGATTCTACTGAACATAACATTTACGAAGGCATGCATAACCTTTTGTTCTTGAGAGGAAAGGCATGCATACCTTCACCATGGCAATGTGTTCCATCCCATCAATAAGAGATCTATAGCAATAGGCTTTAAACGATCCCCATTGCAACTGCAAAGGTGTAACACAAACACATTCTACCAATCTGTCTCTCTTCCTCCTATATCTGCAGATGGGAATTATTTGCAGCTTATAGATTTATAAATAAGGAGGGTATCATAAAACATTATGCATCCTAGTATAATCATCCATCAATTGCAGCTTTTATTTTCCACAAAAATTTTTTTGCAATATGGGTCTACTTACAATGAAAACACATCTTTAACACACACATACGAAATACCCATAAAAATGAACTGGTTTACTTACCGTTTGTCATACAACTGTCAGGATTAAGTATATAATAATTGTTTTATCTAAACCAAGCATGGATTTCATCCTTGTAAAGAACTGCTACCTGAATATTTAAGATATAGCTAACCTTATCAGATCTGCGATTGATATTATCTTCAGGTTCTCCCTCTTAGCAAATTGTTGCAGTTTCGGTAACAAAGCCATGGAGCCATCATCATCATCAACAATTTCACAAAGAACTGCAACAGGAGGTAACCCAGCCAACATGGCAAGATCCACTGATGCTTCAGTATGTCCAGCCCTTTTCAGCACACCACCTTCTCTATATTTAAGAGGAAAAATATGTCCTGGCCGGTTGAAGTCCTCAGGCTTGGAATTAGGAGATGCAAGTGCTAGTATTGTGTTTGCCCGGTCCTTAGCTGAAACCCCAGTTGTTGTTCCCTCTTTGGCATCCTAAAATACATATGTTTAGCAGGGAAAGATTATAGACGGAAGGATAAAGTACAAAATGCAATCAAGGAGGATCATTGTTACGCGCAAAATGCTTTCGCTCAAAACGTGCTACATTAGTTTATTGTTTCCAAAGTACAATCAGCACAGCTTGCACTCTTTTACCGTCAATACGAACTTATTTGAATGTTCTTTTCTACCAAAAAGAAGTGCTAAAAAGGGAAAAACTCTTACTACTGAAACAGTGAAGGCAGTTCGCAGTTTCTCTTCATTTTCCTTTGCCGTCACCATAAGAGGAAGTTGTAGCCTTTCCAAATCCTCTTCTTTCATGCTGACACAAACAATCCCAGTGCCATGCCTCACTATAAAAGCCATAGCTTCAGGTGTGACCTTTGATGCTGCCATTATAAGATCACCTTCATTCTCTCTGTCTTCATCATCCACAACAATGACGTACTGCAACATAAAACTCAGTTAGAAATTCATATATATAACAGAATTGACTTGCCTGGCATAATAACCACATAAATACTAGTAAACGCAATTCTGAGGAGAAAAAGGGGGTGTACTTTTCCTTGACGAATGTCCTCAATAGCTTCAGGTATAGATGAGAAACCCTCTGTCGGGGTGTCTAGGTCAAGCTCATCGTCATCAGCAGAAAACCCATCAACAACAGGAGCCATATCAGCTGCAATGGTCCCAAGTGCAGCAGCATCTGCTTGAACTGAATTAGATGGATTGGCCTTCCCATTTATAATAACATTCTCTGATGAATCACCCCCAGCATAAGATACATGAAGGTTTCTGAATTGGTGGGTATTTTCCAAGCGAATGGATCTGATTGTCCTTAAACTGTTTGATGTAGCAGTCGGTAGAAGCGAAGTATCACAAGGCAACCCAGAAGTCCTGTACCTACCATGGATGCTGCTCAACCGAAGGAACAAAATCAGAGTCATGAAACAAGCACATAGGATATGAAGATAAAAATAATACAAACTTTTGTCAATAAATGAAAATGAATGGGGTAATTGTTTTTCCTCACCCAAGTTCAAGGAGAGTGTAATCAGGCAAGGGAAACAAAACAAGAAGCAAGCTATTTATCCATGGACTTCCTACTTCACTCATCTGCTTCTATTTGACTTCCGATCAGCGATATGTGGGCTAACGCTCGAGCCTGACAGACCCTAGAACCCTCCGATGCTATAATAAAACATCACCAATATTGGATACCTAACTCGCTCCAAACACAATACCAAAGTTCACTTCAGTACACCCAGGTTTATTGTTCAAGAGTCAAGACACGCTTATGGTGATACCCCTAAAGACCTTCTGTTAAACTACATTCTCCGGAAGCGAGCCCATGGTCTCTCGCACGAACCACCCCGCCACACCGGTTTCAAAGCAAAATTAAGCCAGATCGGCTGAGTTGAGGGGCTCACCGGGCGCACGACGCCGTGGACGGCGGCGCGAATGAGGCCATTTTTTTCACGAGCTGCTCCGGCCGCGAAATTCCGCAGCCGGCGCGGGGATTCCAGGCGAGAGACAAGACGAGCCGCGGCGGATTGCGAAGCTCTCCTCGCGGTGCGCCGGTGGGGGCACGAGCAGGACCAGAACTCCAGAAGGTGGGAGTGGGACGGATGGGGACGTCGCTCCTCGCTCGAGAAGGCGGTTGATAGGATCGAAGGGACGAACTGATGACTGTACGCGCCGTGGACGTGGAGAGCGCTGGCCGTGTGATCCGAGTCGACGGTGCCGATTGATCTGCTCGAGGGCACGGGACGCGGATGGAGCGGCTGGGCCGGAGGGACATGAGGCCTTTCCGCAGCTGGTTTTCCGCCCGTGAAATTGAAATCAGGCCCGTTTTTTGTTAGGGACGCTCGAGCCCATTCCCGCTCCGATAAAATCGGTGGTGATCGAGAGGGAAAGTTGGGCCTCGTCGAATGCAAAGCCCAGCGCAATCGATTGTTTCTTTTCTTGGTCTCGGTGCATGCGATAAACCGACTCGGCGACTCCACAGTCAGCAAGTTTGAGCTCGGCTTCGAAAGATATGAACAGCTACACTTTCAATGCGATATCTTGTATAAGCTCAACGAAAACTCTCTCTCTACTCGATCGAATTCGGCATGGAGAAAGACCATCCTGTACTCCATATATGACTACTCCTTCATTCTAATTTATAGGTCGTGGCAAATCTAAATTTATAAATTTTGATATATATATATATAGATATACATTGTCTATATATATATATATATACTAAAATTTATATATTTTAATTTACTAAAATGATTTATAATTTAAAACGGAGGGAACACAATGCGTTGCATTGAACATGAGAATGAGATGCACACGCTCGCCATACCGTAGAGTTTGTCAGTAACGCATGCCACGCAAACCTTATCAGACGGCACACTAACCTTATGCGATCCCATATGGCCATATGCCCATATCGACAACTGAGCCCCACGGGCCACGGCCACACCTGATGATCCCAAGCTCTACCCTCGCTGCCTCTGGGGCCCACGCCTCGTGATGATCTGTGAACAGAAAGCACCGGTTCACATCCAAGAAGCATTCACGCAGAGAAGCTGACGACCTGGCCCTACCTTTACATACCAGCGCCACCTGTCAGTAGCAACCTGACAGATCGCGCCTCCCCGCTACTGTACAAAACAAAACAAATCTTTAGCTGTTGCTCTCCGACGGCTGCAGGCCACTACCATCCCTCTCGCTCGGCCGCCGCCGCCGCCGCCGCCGCCAGTGGAGAGCCTCTGGCTCGCCGTCTCCCACCGCCCGGCCCTCCCGCTCCCTACTCCGCCCGGCCACCTCCGTCGCCGCCATGTCCACCTCCAGCCCTCCCCCAATTCCCTCTCCCTCTCGCTCCCCATCTCTCCCCACCTCGCCCCCGCCGCGCGCCGTCACCTCCCCCCGCTCCTCGCCGCCGCGCCAGCCTCTCCGGCCGCGAGCCCCAGCCCGGCCCCGAAGCCCGCCGCGGCGGCGGGCGGCGCGAAGCCGCTGCCCCTCCTCCTCTCGGTCGCCGCCGGCCTCGCCGTCCGCTTCCTCGTGCCGCGCCCCGCCGAGGTGACCCCGCAGGCGTGGCAGCTGCTCTCCATCTTCCTCTCCACCATCGCGGGGCTCGTCCTCGGCCCGCTTCCCGTCGGCGCGTGGGCGTTCCTCGGCCTCACCGCCACCGTCGCCACGCGCACGCTCCCCTTCACCGCCGCGTTCGGGGCCTTCACCAACGAGGTCAGCTGGCTCATCGTCATCTCCTTCTTCTTCGCGCGCGGGTTCGTCAAAACCGGCCTAGGCGACCGCGTCGCGACCTACTTCGTGAAGTGGCTGGGGCGCAGCACGCTGGGTCTGTCCTACGGGCTTGCCATCAGCGAGGCGTTCATCGCGCCTGCTATGCCCAGTACTACGGCCAGGGCAGGAGGGGTTTTCCTTCCCATTGTCAAGTCACTGTCTCTCTCGTCTGGCAGCAAGCCGAACGATCCATCGGCGAAGAAGCTGGGTTCCTACCTTGTGCAATCGCAGTTACAGGTAAGGAACGATGAGCTTGATGATGCAGATGCCTGCTGGTTTTATAGTAAGATGTTACATATGAATCCTGCTGTTATATCAGAGATACAATTCGGCTTGGAGCTTCTAAATTTGCTCCAGATGGATGAATCTGTGCATGTGCTTAGATGTAGAGGCATGCATTTTGCATTATCCTAAGACTGAGCGAATAATATTGATCTATATGCATTACTGCTGATGTGCATTAACTATTGTAGATGCTACTAGGATTAATAAAATTGATCTAGGGACTTCTCAGGATAAATTTTCTCGTAGATGTGCATTAACTATCATAGATGCTATTAGGATGGGGGTAATGAAAACTCCGCTCCTAAGATATTTCAATGTCTTCTAGGAATCTGCAGTGTTGCTAATCACTGTTGAACCGGAAAAGTGCATTCATTCTTCAGTGTATACTGAAGAGTGCATTTTAGGTCATAATAGATTGATCCCTCGATCACATATTTTTAATGGCAGGTCATTTGACTCTACACCTTGTGACATTGGTATGAATTGTAGTTTATAGTTTACAAATCACTGCTAGTCTCATGGATGGCTGCCTGTTTTGGACAGGGGCAAGTACAGACCTTGATACCTGTGGGATATAATATCTTTTCAATTTTTTGCTAAACAGTTTGTTAGATCCTTGTATATCTAGTTCTTTTTTTCCTCAAAAACTGTAGATTCATATGCTCCTCAACCCACTGGGTGGATCTAGCATTGATTAAATGGGCTTTTAATTTTGTTAGTGTTTGTGCTAATTGCATTAGTGGCGAACAGCTCTGTCTATTTAGGAGATATTATGTATCAGGAACATTAGAGTCTCATTTTGGACATTTCAACTTTTTCAACATAAAAGGAAATATCAGGCGCACAACATTATATTGGTGAACATATGCTCCAACTTGATTTCCTCCCTTGGATCAAATGTGAATGGCCCAAGTGAGTGGTGGGAATCGCCCCATTCTCATGGCCACCTTTTTGTTGGGACTAAATCTAATTGGCCTAAATCAGCCCAAGAGGGATTTAGAAAACTTTCACCTCCTACATGGTTCACTCAGATTAAATCCAAGGGACATGATTGGGTTTGTGCATATATTGACCAATATACTCTCGTGCACCTGACATTTCATTTTCAACATAATAGTCCTACATTTAAGGATGCCACTTTATGTCTTACCTTCTTTCTTTGATATTATACATATGATTGTGTTATATAGCATTGAACCTACCCCTTAGATGATATCACCTCAGGTGATATGGAGGTGAAGAAATCCTTAGTGGTCTTTGTGAGTGCATCCTTGGCACCTTGGTTGCTTTGGAATACTGGCAAACACATGGTGTGCAATTAAGCGTGATGCAGACTGCTGTATGAAATAAATTATTTTCCACTTAAAAATCTACTACTACCTTATGTAGTAGTAGTACTCCCTCCCTCATTTTTCATTTTAGAGGAATGCATGTGAATTGTTTGTTTTCCTTGTTTATCCTCATCTATTGCTCCATCTTCCAGCATATAAGTAACTCTCTCACTAACTAGTTTCTCTCCCACTTGTTGATATATTTTTTTTCTTGTTTTTCTCGTGATTTATGAGCTTCTATGTTTGTGCGCACTCAATCCGAATAAGCATAATGATTTTAAATGAAGAGTCTACTTCTTGAAAGGAGAATTCTGATGTGTTATGATGCCATAATTAATCAAAGTAGCAGAGAGATACATGTGTTAGTGCAGGCTGATTTTGGGATCATGTATTCTTTTTTCTTTGGGAGTTCAAATCTCCAACTGGAAATGGGAAGTAAATCTCAAACTGCTGATGTTCTGTTCATTAAAAAGAAATAACAAACTATACTTAATTAGGAAATGCTGCATCTTAAATATTTCTGTACACATGAGTGCTCTGTAGTTTGACTAGTTTTGTTTTCACTTATTCATTAAGCTCATTTAAAATTGAACAATGTCATTAATGTGTGTGTTTCTTGTGCTTGATACTTGGCAAGCGTCTGGCAACTCCGGTGCTCTCTTCTTGACAGCAGCTGCGCAGAACCTTCTGTGTCTGAAGTTAGCAGAGGAGATTGGTGTTAAGATTGGAAACCCGTGGATAACTTGGTTAAAGGTTGCTAGTTTGCCAGCACTTGTTGGGCTTAGCAAGATATTTGTTATACAAGATATTCCCCCCTGAAATAAAGGACACTCCTGATGCTCCAGCATTAGCTGCTCAGAAGCTTAAAAACATGGGGCCAGTAACAAAAAAATGAATGGATCATGATTGATACAATGCTTCTTGCAGTCTCACTATGGATTTTTGGGTAAGATTTTTCGTTTAGGAGGATTCTTACCATAAATTGACTTGCAATCTCAAGTTTTACTTTTATGAACTACACTTGTTCTTAATTTGTTTCTTTACACTGTTCTGTGGATTGCATACACATATATACACACAGAAGTACCTTTCTTGATTGGTGCTTGTTGAAGTACTCGTTGCGAACCATGTTCACCAACAGCACTGTTCAGCATGCTATTGGTGTATTCATTATTGTTCCGTGTAGTGTTTTCCCCTGAAAGGTTCATTTATCAGTCTGAAATAAGCAGCGAGTTCCACTCAGGGTTTTGTGTGGATGTTTAAAATATTTATTTTTTCTTTGCAGCCAAGAATTAATATGTTTCTAATGTAATCAGTTCCCCCTTTTCTTAGATGTGGGAAAGTTTATTCTGATCCTAATGGTGCAGGGAAACTATTGGCGTATCGAGCGTTGTTGCTGCAATGATTGGACTCTCAATTCTTCTCCTGCTTGGAGTGCTGAACTGGGAGGACCGTTTGAATGAGAAGTCTGCATGGGACACCTTAGCTTGGTTTGCTATTCTAGTTGGCTTGGCTGGGCAACTTACTAGCCTCGGAATTGTGTCATGGATGTCGAGTTGTGTTGCCAAGGTTCTCCAATCCTTCTCGTTGAGTTGGCCTGCAGCATTTGGTGTTCTTCAGGCCTCGTACTTCTTTATTCACTATCTGTTTGCAAGCCAGACTGCACATGTTGGTGCTTTGTACTCTGCATTTCTTTGCGATGCATTTAGCAGCTGGTGTACCAGCTCTAATGGCAGCTCTTGCTTTGACGTACAACACAAATCTCTTCGGTGCACTAACTCACTATAGTAGTGGGCAATCTGCAGTATACTATGGAGGTATTTTTTTTCTTTTCCATCTTTTTTCTTGAACACATGTTTTCCAAATTTGCTAGCAATCCACTGTGTTGGTTTGGTACCTTCCATACTTGTTTCTGCCCCAGCTTTCAATGTAGATGCATGGAGCAGTTCATTAACTGATTAGCCTCTATCTGGTATTGCAGTGTTTAGAACACATTCTGACATATCATTTGTTTCCATTTGACCACTTCAATTTACTGACTCTTTCTTTAGGTATTAGGTATGTCAAGCGTATTTCACTATGAAAACTACCCCCATATCTTTGTCAGAACAAAACCATGATTCAGTGGAGCCTTGTAATGGAATGAAACCACAAGACAAGCCGATGCGCATGCAAACATATGAATAGATTTGGTTTTTTTTTTTACTATTATTAGGTTATTCGTTTAGGGGAAGTTTAGTATTTATTTTCTAGTGGGTAACTTGATGTTTTCCTTGTGCAGCGGGTTATGTTGACCTTCCTGATGTATTCAAGCTGGGTTTTACAACAAGCCGCGATCAATGCTGTAATCTGGGGAGTAGCTGGTGCATTCTGGTGGAAATTTTTGGGGCTTTATTGAGTCTTAGAGCAATGCAATTTCATGAAAATTGCACCTTACTAAACCTGTAACTCATGATCCACCATTGGAGGGGGGTCATTTTTCTTCTGAGGCACTCGGTGAATGCATAATAATAGAGTCATCTTCGAAGTTTTTGAACTTGCTACATTTGCACAAAATGATCAACCCAGAAAGCAGATGAGTTTTCGTAGGTTGGTAAGACCATCTTATATCTCCTTGATGTACTATGGTATCTCCCCCTCAAGGGAATTAAGTGTGTGAGTGAGTTTTGATGCCTCGAATCTTTGTCTTTTGAGGCTGTGAATCTCCAACGAAGGGAATTATTGATACCTCAGACGCACTACAGACGCACGGTAAACTGTGCCCGGGAACAAAATACCTGCACTTGCCTGACGTGCTTCAAAGAACTAAAACGGTGAATTGTGACAGTGAAGCAAACGTGCTCTAACTTTCAACGTAACAATGTGAGGTACTGGAAGTTGAATTACGGGTTGAGTTGCCGTGCACCTGTCTGCAACATGAGACGTTGCTTAGCATTAAAACAGCTAGGAGGTACAGCATTTGAAAGTCAAAAACGCCAGCCAAGTTGCCTGGTGGCTAAATAGAATGCCCGTTTTGAGAGTGGTACTTCGTTCAGGTGTTCGTGTGAGAGGTAACAGACGATGATGCAACGTTTAGGTGTGCTGTTCTGATCAAATTCGTGAGAGGCGATGATGCACGCCCGGAAGTCGGAATCAACGGGCGCCTCGCCCGGGCCGGTTCGGCCAGCTTTTTGCGTGACGACGACACCTGGCCGACCTGAGGATACGAACACGAGGAGCTCGTACGGTTGTGCAGCCAGCAGCCGGACAAACAGGCTCACGCGCCGCCCGCTTCGTTCACACAGTCACACGACCTCCACGGCTAGGGCGGCGGTGGCGACGCGGGGCAAGCAAAACGTTTCCGCTCTCGCCGTCGCCGACCTCCCGCTCCGCCGCGCCTCCAAGGTCCCGTCGGCCGGCGTCCATCGATCGACCAGGACTGGCCGGCGGACCAGCTGGGGCTCACCGGCTCGGCGTTTTCCGCCCCCGCCGCGCCCACCCGGACCGATCCGCCCGTTAGGTGCGCGTGTGGGGGCTCGCCCGGCCCTCCCGCGCCCGGCACGTACGCGGGCGCGGAAAGCAGCGGGGACGGGGCGGGACCAGGGACGCCAGGCGGCCAGAGCCCCCCGCGCCCACGCGGCCCGCCGGCCGGTGTCGCCGTCCCAGCCACGGCAGACGTGGGGTAAACTAACGAGCGCCTTTCCGGTCAGGGTCGACCACAATCTCACACGCCGCGCGCGTGCCGGCCTTGCCTTGCCTCGCCGCGCGTGGCGTGGCGTGGTCTTCCCGTTGCCAGCCCGTGCGCGCGCGCGCGCCGGCGGGCGGGCGGCCGCTCCACCGCGCACTCCTTGTACGATCCTCTCGGTCGCCGTGCGCCGGGAGATCGAGGGGCCGCCGGATGACGCCACTCCGTTGGAGAGCTCGCGGCCGCAGGCATGCAGGCTGCGCCCCTGCACTGCACACCACCCCTGCTCTGCTCGACTGCTCCTCCCCTTCCGCCCCATCATCCCCATACCCCATGGCCCCCATGGTCCGCGCACCTTCGTCAGCGCAACTCCCCTGCTTGGCACGGTGCAATTGGAGAGCCGAGCAGGGCCGAGCCCCACCGCCCTTGTCCCGTTCCCGAGCCTTCCTAGCGATCACCCCCTTCGGTCCCCGGTCCTTCGTGCTGCCGCTTTTACTGTGCGCAGCAACACAGTGCAGCGACTGCCGCTCGATGATGCAGCGCGCCTGTCAGTAACCTAACCACTGCCGGCTCAAAGCTGATCGCCGAGCTCCGACGACCTGCCCGGCGAGACTTTTCCCTCTCCTCGAGGTGAATCAGATCAGAATAATCCCCCCGGTTTTAACCGCACACGCCGCAGGTACGGCAGGCAATTCTACATCTACCCATCCGCCGGCCGCTGTCAAAATTGAATGCCCTCGAATCAAATTCGTAAAGCGAGAGGAGCCGGGAGATCAGATCGCCACGGGTTTTAAGTTTTGACAGTTCAAGAGGATAGACGCCGGGCGCCGGTGGATCAGGATCACCCAGGATGCCAGGGCCGGGTGTAATTTTCGCCGCCGTTTTCACGCCAGGCCCGGCAGGAGGCGACCGACAGGTCCCGCCGCCTTTGTTGAAGAATCCTCCTCCTCCACGACCCGAGCACAGCTCCTGTCCTCTCGGCCGGCCGGCCATGTCGTGCCGAGCCGCGAGCCCCCGCAGCCCGGGGTTACGTCGAGCCGGGCCAGACACCTGTCACGCGAGTCTGCGTACTCGCGTTGGGCTGATGCGTACGTGCCGCCAACCCCCGCGCTGTTGTTCTCGGAAAGGAACGAGCGCGATGTGCCGCGAACCAGAGAGAGAAAGGTTCAGAGCCTTTTTCCCATAGCGATCGAGTGAAACACACTGTTCTTTTGCAAATTGATCGATGCCCCCTTGCAATTTCTTGGCTTCCTCAGCTGTTTTTTCGGAGCGTAATCCAAGGCGGCTGAGTTCAGGTGTGTCTCTACGGCAGATGGCACTTTTATTTTGCTCCATGTTTGCGTTTGATCTGAGAGGCAGCACGCTACGGTTTTGTTGCGTAAAGCTGATGCGCAATGCCAGTGCGCCATCGATGTGGTCGTGGTCTTTGGTCTACTACTAGTTTTGCCGATTCTGACCAAGCTCTCTTCGGCCGCGACAGGTCTCGACGACCCTGTTTATTGCCATGTCTGGGTTCCTGAGCCGAACTAGCTGGTGTTCAGAGCAACCCTCAGGCAAGGCCTGCCTGGACGTTTTCCTTGTGGGGCAGCTGGCACCCACCATCATGCAATGCAGAAAGGGCACGGTGACGTAGTCAAGATACTCCTGCTGAACTGAACCACTTGAGCAGTTGGTTGGCTACATGCTACAGCTTCGAGCCTTTGACATGGAGTGTAGGACGACGCATCATTGGGTACCAACTACCAATCACCTGGACATCATTCCATACCGGAAAAGACACGGTGCGCTCAGAAAGCCAGCCGTTGCCATTAGAAAACGGACCAAAAAGTTCCTCCCCCTTTCCTTTTCAAGATTCGAATTGGATAGCGTTCTCCTCAATTCTAGGCAAAGATCGGGAAACAAAAATCATGCTGCACGTAGAGACGAGACGTGCAACCACCACCGGCCCAGAAAAAAAAAAGCCTACTGAAAAACTAATCAGCCATGCAGTCTCAAAAGATGAGCACAAAATCAACGGACGCATCCAAACGGTTCCATCTTTTAGAACGAAATCGTTTCTTTCTTTTTCCCCGTTCCTTTTCTAATCCGCGTCGTTCTCAGTGCAGTTGCTTTCCGTGAATGATCCGGATGAACAAGCGGGGTTAGAAAATGGGGAAAACAAAAACGGACGCGCCTCATGGGCGTTCCCCGTCGACGCGATCCGGCTGGATCCAGCGAGGTTGAACAACGGAAGCGCGTGTCTCACAAAAGCCGCGGCCGCGACCGCGATGGCGAGCTTGACCAAAAGGAAGAACCGATCTGGGTGGTCGCGATCCCGGCGCGGCGCGGCG
Organism: Panicum miliaceum; assembly: GCA_032594955.1. Lineage (NCBI taxonomy): Eukaryota > Viridiplantae > Streptophyta > Magnoliopsida > Poales > Poaceae > Panicum > Panicum miliaceum. The sequence continues at coordinate 3,973,851 of CM064073.1, read as the reverse complement.
CGTGCGAATCTTCCATTCTTCTCCTCCGGCGCCGGTCCGGCGGGAGGCGCCGGGCCGGGGAGAGCGTCGCGTACGCACGTGTAGAAGAACTGCGACCGCGAGCGGGACGAACCCGTCCGAGTCGCGCGACGCCGCGCAGGCGCAAGGCTCCTCTCCGGAGTCCTGCCGCGAGGCGGAGAGGGCAGACCGGGCAAAGGGAAGAAGCGGGGGCCTCCACCATTTCCCCAAAAAAGGCTGGTGCCCCTGCCGCTTGCCGTATGGATTGGCGTCTTGCAGAGGGGCAGCCCCGGCCAGGCCAATGGGGGCGCGTCGCCTTTTTGGGCTCCCAGGGGGGCTCCCGGCACTGCCCCACGGCCGAAAAGCCCGCTCCCTTTCCCCAGCCGCGGCCGCGCCCGGCGCCTGGGGCCCGCGCGCCGGTTCCGCCCATGCCCCCTGTTCCGTTCCGAGCTTTGGTGCATGGCCGATGGCTCCCGCCTCCCGGGCTCGGCTTGGCGTCACCGGCGGCAGTTCGGCACCACCACCACTTGCTGCTGCTTCCGCTTCGCGCCGTGAGTTCGGTCAATGTCTTTTGCTCGTCGTGGTGCGCAAAAGGTCGTTTGCTGATGGTCGTGGGGCATGCATGATCGGCGAGTACGCTTGTGGAGTGGCTGTTACGGCCGTGAGGGTACGATTGGCTTCGATAGTACTTTCGCTTGTAGATGCACGGAAATTTTAAGCGGCCGACCTGGATCCGATTTCAATCCATCGATTTTGAGCGGCTAATCTTACCGTAAGAGATCTCTTCTCTTCTCGTTTAGTTACCACTTTCTCTTTGGTTATGCATATTTTTCGTCGCCATATTCATCAACGCGCAAATAGGCTTTATCGGCCAGTTTACTTATGTCCTCCTCAACTATCCCACATTTCAACTTGTCCTCACCACCTCGTTGCCCACCCTCCGCCTACAATCACTATGGTCTAAGCTGCCTCCCTAAATTCGTTTTAAGTCGTTAGAACACTTGGTCTATGACCGGGGCGGAGCTAGGGCCGTGCTGGTATGTCGCAGCATGGGTCTAACCTAATTCATTCCTTATAGTAATTAGATCCAAAGAAATAATATTTAGCATAATTTTAATCAATCTAGTACTTGTCACTAGTTTAGCCCGAAGCTAGAGGGTTGTTTTAGCTCTGCCCCCGCCTATAATGTTTGGGCTAACAACCTATGAATTTTTGCAGCCCTCTTTTCTATAAATATTAATTCGCAAAGATTTTACATGTTCGAACAAAATTGGTACAACACAAACTCTTGTGATCATTAGAAGCTCCCTAATTCATACGACTAATGTACATGAGACGCGAGAAAAACTAATTATGCTCCAGGTAAGCCAAAGAAAATGCAGATAGCACACATCCGAGTCATTTCTTCTTCTCCTCCGGTGCAATATAAATCCCGTTTCATAAAGAAATAAATCCCGTTCCGTTCGGGGAAAAAAGGCCAACAAGGTGTTTAAGTCAGTTTAAATTTGTCACCAAATTCTCTCCTCGCTATGCAGATGCAGTAAGCAGTATGCACGATGCCTGCGTGCGCATCACAGTTCTCATGCTTGTCCTTTTTTTAACTTGCAACGCTGGCTGGTCGCCTGGTCCCATCTGCCGCCGTGGATCCTTAACCATGGTGATTTCCTGCACCACGAGTCGACCACCATCCCAGATACTCCCCTTCTCCAGTCTCCTCACCCTTCTCCGCTCGTCTTTTAAGCACACAGTTCTTGCGCCCCGAAAATAGTAACCGGAGAGAGCGAAGAGAAAACCCCTCACTCCACTCCAGACTCCAGTACTCCACACACGCACACGCACGCACACAGAGAGTGCAAGGGGATCATGAGAAACCTCAGGAACATCCCAAGTAGCTCTCAGTTGTACTAGGAGGCGCTTGGATCGGAGCTGGGGAAGAAGACAAGGCAACCATGGTGATGGTCCTGGGTGGTGGCTACAGCAACACGGACGAGAACCATCACCGGAGGCGCCACCCCCGCCTCTCCCCGTCACCCTTTCCCCGGCTGCCCTTCCCCTGATCGAAAACCCTCTGTGATCCTTCCTTCTCCTTGGCTCTGGATCAGAACCGTCTTTTTTTCTTGGAATATTTGAGAATTTCGCGTGAAGTCGAGCGACTCAGCATGAAGAGACCGAGCGGCTCCGTCTCCGGTGGCGGCGGCGGCAGCCCCGGCCTCCTTCCGATTGTTCACAGCGGTAGGTTCTGCTGGTCTCTTTTTCCCGGCGATTCTGTGCTGCGTTCTGTTTCGGCGTCTTCGGACGGTTTCGCTGATGTGGGGTTTGTTTGGAAAGATGACGGCTTTGGTGGCGTCGGGGTGGAGGAGGCCGACGAGGACATGGTGCTGTGCGGCGGCGACGGAGGCGGGGGCGGGGAGAAGAAGCGGCGGCTGAGCACGGATCAGGTGCGCGCGCTGGAGCGGAGCTTCGAGACGGAGAACAAGCTGGAGCCGGAGCGGAAGGCGCGGCTGGCGCTGGACCTCGGCCTGCAGCCGCGCCAGGTCGCCGTCTGGTTCCAGAACCGCCGCGCGCGGTGGAAGACCAAGCAGCTCGAGCGCGACTACGCCGCGCTGCGCCACTCCTACGACGCGCTCCGCGCCGACCACGACGCCCTCCGGCGCGACAAGGACACGCTCCTCGCAGAGGTACGTACGGCGCCGCCGCCGCCGCCGCGCCTGAATCCTAGTTCCTCACGTGCACAGCGACAGGAGAGGGGAAAAAATGCCAAATTTCGCAGCGTTTTTGATGTGCTGTTTCCGTTGGTGGTCGTCGTGCCAGATCAAGGAGCTGAAGGCGAAGCTGGGCGACGAGGACGCGGCGGCGAGCTTCTCGTCCGTGAAGGAGGAGCCGGCGGCGTCCGGCGTCGATCCCCCCGCCGCGGCGGCGGAGGGCTCGTCCGACAGCGACTCTAGCGGGGTGGTGAACGACGCGGAGATGATGGCGGCGCCGGAGAAGGCCAGCCACCACCCCCCGGTGGCCGCCGCCGCCACCGCCGGGGCCGAGGCGGTGGTGCCCGGCGCGGCGCTCCACCACGGCGAGGTGTTCTTCCACGGGCACCCGCTGAAGGTGGAGGACGACGAGGCGGCGTTCCTGGGCGACGACGACGCCGCGTGCGGGGGCTTCTTCGCCGACCTGCAGCCGCCGCCGTCGCTGCCGTGGTGGACCGAGCCCACGGAGCACTGGGCCTAGAGCCGAGCCGGGCCGTCGTAGGAAGGCGGGTGGGTGGAATAAAGAACCCGGCATGGAGGGGGGCGTTTCTGCAAATTTTGTAAAATGGAAGTGTACCTAGTCCCTTTTTGTCATTCCTCCCGTACCGGCAGCCGGGCAGCGTCACCGCCGCTGTAGCCAGCCTACTAGTCCTAGTTCCAGGCTTCAGCCAGTACCACCGCCACGTCGCCGGTAGCCTGGCGCTCTCGGCTCCCCTCCTGTCTCCCGCGGTGAAACGAGGCGGGGAGAAGGGAGCGGGAATTACCGGGAAGCGCACGGGTGTTTACGCAAAACTGCACGGAGGCGATGGGGCGGGACGGGATCGACAGCGACAGTGGCCACGAGTAGTGAGGGGGAAGGCAGCGAGCGCGGGCGCGGGCGGAACAGCGTCGCTGTCGGTGGGCCCGGCGCCACGTGAAAAGCCAGGCTTGTCACTGACAGCGATTCCTCGCGCCCCACAGGCCTTGCCGCCCTGGTCCCTCCCCTCCCCGTGGCCGCACAGCAATTCCCTCCTCCCCTTTTCTCCGAAGAAAGATGCACACGGCAATTTCACTCCCAATTCCTCCCCCAACAAGAATCGGAAAAGGCGTGCGTGGCCTTTTGAAGCTCTGATGGAGCCAAGGACCAGGGCAAATCCCAGCAAGTTTCGTGACGGAATCATTCGAATTCCGGGCGGAATTTCAGAAACAGCCGCGAGAAGACCTGCAGGAAGGCCGCCTCGTTTAAAATTTAACTGGGGCGCTACGAAAGCTGGTGCGTGCGGTGCAGGGTGTGGGAATCGCCGGATCGGGGAGGGGAGGCAACGCACCCTCCTCTTTCTAGCGAAGCAGCATGCACATAGCGTTTCCAGCAGACCGTGTTTTATCCAAGTAACAAGCAAGAAGCAACGAGTCTGAATCAATTTTTTCATAGCATAGCAGCCGAGTAGACGAGAGAACATACGCGTACATGCAGACAAGGATGTCGCCACTGGCTGCTGGCCGCCGCCATGGCTATTGGCCCGTCCTCCCCGCCGACGACTGAAATCGCGAGCCTCGACGTCAGGCTGCAGGAACACGTGGAGGCAAAAGGCAGCCTGCAGCTACGCAGCAGGTAGCCTACACGGATAGTAATCTATATTGAGAGGGAGATTGCTATTAAATTCATGACACATTCAAATTGATCATCTCTATCCAAAGAAGAGCCGTAAAGTACGACTAAAATGAAAAAAAAAATTATTTTTTGCTAATTTCTTTTGTAAAGTGTAGCTAGCTTTTGTACTACGGTTACTGACTAGATGTATGAACAATGAAAATTTAATGTCAAGTATAATTAGACTTTGTTTGGTTCCCACTGACTAAAATTTAGTCAGTTTAGGGATTAAAATTCCAAACAAAATGACTAAAAGTGACTAAAAATATTTTCGTCCCATCAACTCCCAAAGAGCAGCTAAAAGGAGCTAAAAGGAGGAGTTGGGAGGACTTGCCTTTCATTTTAGTCATTTTATTTGGAATTTTAATCACTATTAGTCACTTGATCTAAGCATAGGTGACTAAAATTTAATCAATACTTTTAGTCACTAGATCCAAATAGATCCTTAGTCGTTATATTGTTCAATATATACATATCGGTCTTTGGCCTCTCGGACCCCTTTAAGATATTTTCTGATTCCACCGCTGAGTGGAGGGGGTACGGCCTGTGCTGCTGTTCATCGGACGCCGCCGCGCCATGATTGGTCGCTCCGAGCGCCGACCCCGGACGGTCGGAGGTCGGAGCGGTCGCCGGCAGCCGTGTAAAAAAAAACCTGCGCCCCGGCGTCTCCCCCCGCTGCCGCTAGAATATTTTGCTCGGCCTCGCTCCAAGTGGCGGCGGGTGCGCTCGGGCTCCCCGCTTTCTCCGATCCTTTTGGGCTCGGCGTCGTGCCTCAAGCGAGCTGTTCCATGTGCAAATTCGAAACCAAACCCCCGTGATCCATCCGATCGAGGTTCCCGTACGCCGTGAGGTTTTGGGAGGCCGCTACGCCGGATGTGGATCAGGTCAGATCAGACAAAAAGCCACCGGGGCACCTGCAGACCTGGCAGAATTGAACCCCCCCCCCCCCCCCCCCCCCCCCCCCTATCGGAACGTTTCGTCCCGTCCCGCTGCCGGGGGAAAAAATTCGGTGCAGGAGGTCTGTAAACCGCCCTCCGTGCAGCCCAATGTCCGATGTGCGCCGCATGGACAGCCCAGGATCGTGCTCCTTCTGATGCCGCTCGCCTCGCTCCGATAACAGTTCGGCTCGATCGCTCGGATGACACAAGCTGCTCTTTTCCTAGGCCGCCGCCGCCCTCCGATCTTCGCCGTTGATGGTGAGCACCGCCACGTCGTCCTCGTCCTGGCCGGCCCCGCCATTGCCGTTGCCGCCCTCCCCGAAGCCCGATCTGGTGTCTTAGGACGTCCGCACTCCACCGGCCGCCTCACCATCGTCGCGTTCCGCCTTCGAGGTGCTCTCATTGGCTGCATAGAATAGGCTTGACTTCGGGATTGTGGGGCCCAGATTTTTCCCTTTCTGCTCATGGTTTTTTTCTCGCCTTCTGCTGTTGCTCTTGGCTAAGAGATGGTAAACTGAGTGGCTCTCATATTTGGATAGTTTTGTTCTGTCCATTCAGAAATCTGGAGATGCCTCGTTTACAGCTAACTAATTTTACTCTCTTTCATTTAGGTTGGCAAAATTGGAGTAGAGCATGTTCTTGAAAGTTTGTGCCTTTCGTGGCATCTGCTCAGTGCTCACCCAAAGAATGGGTGTGCTGATCTTTTGTTATGAGAAAGTCCCAAAATCCTTTCGATTTCTGAAGGAAATCAAGACGAGGAACGATCAAAGGTCTGATGCTGAACATGTTGGCTACAAAAGTTGCATGGATCATATGAAGAATACACTCTGAATTCCAGTGCGATAGACTCGCCGGGATGAGCACGAGCTCTTAAGGTACGGTGCAGCTAGAGCGTGAGGCTGATGCAACTCGATCGTGAGTCCGGCGGTGGTGTCAATTCAATGCCCCTGGAGACGATGCGTACCTGTTGAGTTTTTCCTGTGTATGCAAGCCGAGTGCTGCGAGCCGAAGTTGGAGCCGAGCGCTCCGCGTGGGAGCTGAGCGACCAGCAGGGGTCGGATTGCCGGGCTATCCACGCGGCGCACACCCAGGCAGGGGCTGCACGGGGGGAAGTTTACAGCCCTCCTGCACACAATTTTTTTCCGCTACCGGTATCCAAACGGACGCGTACGTCTCGAGAACGGACCGATCGCCGTTTGACCTTTTCCCGGTTTCCCGTCCTCCTCCTCTTCTTTCTCTCTCTCTCAGTTCCGGTTGCTGTCGTGTTGCAACTTGGCTCGGCATATGTTGCCGTTGGAGAGCGACCCGGGGGCGGAGGGCGACGGCCGGATGGCGTCGCGCGCGCGGCCGCGGCCGCCGCCCGAAGCGAAGGGTGACATGCACGCAGGGGGCGGAGATGGCCGTCCCGGACAAAACGTCGGCGTTGGATGGGATGGGTGCCGGCCCGGCTTGCGAGCGACACGGCGATGAATCGGTGACGGGGAGGAGGAACATGTACGTAGCTTTGGGCAGGCGGGGAGATGGAGCTCGTGCAGCTTACGGTGTTCCTTTTGTTTTATTGTCCAGCAGAAACATATGCTTGTTAACTTTTTTCTTTTTGGTAGGATCTATCTTTGTCGATGAATTCAGGGGAAATTCAGACACTTGTCTTCCAGAGATTCGTGCAATTACTATTTTGAATCCATGCATATGTCTTTAAATTCAATCACTTCTATGTGGGCCTTTCGATATTTTGAAGAAAATATGCTTGTAAATTTAGAATTCATGTATGCCTAATGAACTTCTGGAACGTGGACGAAGAGAAGGATTGAAACTTCGCTTTTTTCTTAGAGTTTTCTTTCTTGTGTTTTTAGATCCCCGTTTGAGGTAAAGAGTCTAAAAACTCTTGTAACGATGGGCTGTAGATATTCACATGTAAATGTTTAAGGTCGGAATTTTCTTTTATCTAAAAAATTGAATTTCTGGAAGAGAAAAGTGGGATTACATTAATTTCCAGAAAATTCATGTATGCCTTTGAATGTTTCCAAGAAATTTCCGTTGAAAAAAAGGAAAAGTGGAAAAAAGAACAAAAAGGTGGAACAAAGCAAGCGCCTAGGTTCTATGTGGGCCAATCGGTAGGCTAACATCGGTCCAATCTTAAAAGTTCAGTGGGCTCGTAGGAGAAAGACTACGGGCTGAGGTAGTTTCTTTTCTTTTTAGGCCCAGTTCTCTCAAGGGCATCCAGCCTATCAGCCTATGCATTAAGACAGATGAAGTATTAGGAATCACTATTCGTATTACCATGTTTTTCTTGTTGATAGCGCAATAAACATCCAGCCTATCAGCCTATGCATTAAGACAGATGAAGTATGCACATGGATGCAAGTTATATTTATTTTTGGTTATTGGGTCAATCCAAAAATTTGATAAAATAAACTAAGATGGTATTGTGCGTAATTAATTTAGGAGGAGAAATAAACTAGGATGACGTGCTATCGTAATTATTTAATTGATCTATAAAACATCATTGGATACCCACTTGCATCCCTAAATATGGAGCAATTCGAAGTGCAACAGATGAAGAAATGTTGTAAGGAAAAAGTTGCTTTGCAACAAGAACAGCACAGCTCTGTAGCAACGAACACACGGCAATGCCTCTGCAAAAGAAAAACTGAAACAGGATGTTCCCTGATCCCTGTTGTATGGTTGCTTCGCTAACATGGACATGACCTCGCTTACATGAACTGCACACATGACAAACAGCACCTCTACAGGAACCTGTTCAACTCATGACAACAACATCACAACAATTAAAGAAGGTTTGCAATCGTATGGTACACCTATATTTGCAGCCATGTGCTAGAGGACTGCAATCGTATGCTACACCTATAGGGCGGGCAATTCGAAGTGCAACAGATGAAGAAATGCTGCAACGAAAAAGTTGCTTCGCAACAAGAACAACACAGCTCTGTAGCAACAAAACATGGCAATGCCTCAGCAAAAGAAAAACTGAAACATTCCCTAATGCGATTCAAAGATCGTAATACAATAAAGCTTAACTGGATGTCCGTCAAAGAGAAGAATCTCTTGTAGTATTCGTGACATGCCATAAACAAAGGGAAAAAAAATTCACTTCCCTGAATATTTCACCTTTTTGAGACACCTGTAAAATCCTTGGCTCGTTTTGCTATGCCGCACAATGTAACACCGGACACTCCATCCCCTGATCGGTGTTGTATGGTTGTTTAGCCAACATGGACATGAATCTGCCTGTATGAACTGCACACATGGCAAACAGAACTTATCAAATTGTATGCTACACCTATATTTGCAGCCATGTGGTAGATGACTGGAAGAGCTAGAAGAAACCAGGGCGACTATTTTCGGCTTCCCTTCTTCCATGTCCTACAGAAATGGAGGCCGGGATCGTACACATTTTGGCGCTGCAGCATGCAAGTTCGCACACTATTCATAGCATTCCCCAAATTTCCTTTGCGCCTTGTCTGGCCCAGAGCGTCGGAGCACTTCCCCTGCCTGGAATTCGCCACGCGAGGAGCATTCCCGCCGGTGACGGTGACGCGAGATCCCTGCACTTCCCTGGCATTGCCTTCCTTCTCTTCGTCCCGGCCGTTCGTGCCCCGCCCTCTGCGCCCGTCGCCGGTCGATCGCCGCCGCTTCATGCCGCATGCCGCCGCCGACGCAGCCGCCGTCGTCCCCGGACGACCCGGAGCCCTCCTCGGTGGCGCGGGAGATGGACGACGAGGACCTCGTGGAGGAGCTCCTGGTCACCGTCAACTCGGCCCGGGCCTTCGCCGAGTTCCGCCGCACGCAGCGCAAGGAGTGCGCCAACCTCCTGCGCTGGCTGCAGCTCGTCCTCCCGCTCCTCGAGGAGCTCCGCGACGCCGCGCCCCGGCTCACCGACGACGCGTACCGCCGGCTCGCCCTGCTCGGCCGCGCGCTCGCCGCCGCGCGGCGCCTCCTCCGCTCCTGCCACGACGGCAGCAAGATCTACCTGGTTCGATCCCGCTCCATTCCTCTGCCCCCACCTCATCGTCAACCTTGCGTTGCGTGTTCTTTGCCTTGCCCGACCTGAATCAACCAACCAACCGAGCGTCCGCTGATTTCAGGCGCTTGAGAGCGAGACCGTGCTGGCGAAGTTCCGCAGCGTGTACGAGAAGATGCACAGCGCGCTGGACGGGATGCCGTACGCCGAGCTCGACATCTCCGACGAGGTCAAGGAGCAAGTAAGCCGCCGGACATCTGTGGCACCTGCACGTTCCCTGGTCCATGTGGTGACGTCATGTGTTTCTGCCATTTTCAGGTCGAGCTGATGAATGCGCAGCTGATGAGGTGCAAGAAGGGAACGGACACGCAGGACATGGAGCTGTCGATGGACATCATGGTGATCCTCCAGAACAAGGAGGACGAGAGGAACGCCGACAGGGCGATCCTGGAGAGGCTGGCCAAGAAGCTGGAGCTGCAGACGCTGGCGGAGCTGAGGGCGGAGACCAAGGCCATAAAGAAGATCATCAACGAGCGGAACGGGCAGCAAGGGGACAGCACCAAGCAGATCATCAACCTGCTCAACAAGTTCAAGGAGATCGCCGGCGTCGACGAGAAGAACGTCCTGGGCGATGTCTCCATGCCCAGGAGCTTGGACAAGTGCCCCTCCCTGATGATCCCGAACGACTTCCTCTGCCCAATCACGCTGGAGATCATGACCGATCCTGTCATCGTCGCCAGTGGACAGGTGACTTTTACATCCTGACCAGTTGAAATTTCCCTGTAAATTCAATTCCCTGCATAGAATCTCAAATAGGCGAGGAATTTAGAGTGAATCCCTTGAATTCTGCAGACGTACGAAAGAAGAAGCATTCAGAAGTGGCTGGACAGTGGGGAGAGGACGTGCACGAAGACACGGCAGCCACTGGCGCACCTGTCGCTGGCGCCCAACTACGCTCTAAAGAACTTGATCCTGCAGTGGTGCGAGAAGAACATGGTGGAGCTGCAGAAGAGGGAGCCGGAGCCCGCCGCCGAGCAGGACGACAAGCCGAAGGAGGACATCCCGTCGCTGGTGGAAGGCCTGTCTTCCCTCCACCCCGACGTGCAGCGGAAGGCGGTGAAGAAGATCCGGATGCTCTCCAAGGAGAGCCCCGAGAACCGGCTGCTCATCGCCGACAACGGCGGCATCCCCGCCCTCATCGGCCTGCTGGCCTGCCCCGACAAGAAGGTGCAGCAGAACACGGTGACGTCGCTGCTGAACCTGTCGATCGACGACAAGAACAAGCTCCTGATCACCAGGGGAGGCGCCATCCCGCTCATCATCGAGATCCTCCGGAACGGCAGCCCGGAGGCGCAGGAGAACTCCGCGGCGACGCTCTTCAGCCTGTCGATGCTCGACGAGAACAAGGCGGCGATCGGGAGCCTGGGCGGGCTGGCCCCGCTGGTGGAGCTCCTCCGGAACGGCACAGCGCGGGGCAAGAAGGACGCCGCCACGGCCATCTTCAACCTGGTGCTCACCCCGCAGAACAAGGCCCGGGCCACCCAGGCGGGCATCGTCCCCGCGCTGCTCAGGGTGATCGACGACAAGGGGCTCGGCATGGTGGACGAGGCGCTGTCCATCTTCCTGCTGCTGTCGTCCCACGCGGCGTGCCGCGCCGAGATCGGGACGACGGCGTTCGTGGAGAAGCTCGTGCGGCTGATCAAGGACGGCACGCCCAAGAACAAGGAGTGCGCGCTGTCCGTGCTGCTGGAGCTGGGCACCAACAGCAAGCCGCTCCTGGTGCACGGGCTCAGGTTCGGCCTCCACGAGGACCTCTCCAAGATCGCCAAGAACGGCACGAGCAGAGCGCAGAGGAAGGCCAACTCGCTCATTCAGCTGGCGCGCAAGTGCTGACTGGTTGTGCTGGAGGCGCACGATGTATTTGTAATCCATTTTGGTTTTGGGGGGCATAGAATATTTTCCGTGTATCTCGTATTCACGGCCAACAACGTACAGATTTCTGGTGTTTTGCTATCTAGGGCGGGAGGAATTGGCTAACTTTTAACTTTTTTTTTTGTTTGCAGAGCAATGTATTGCTATTTTGAATTTCGAAACGGTTGGAATTTTGAAACAAAGAGATGGTGAGGAGCTCACACGTAGTCAAACACACCCAACACCCAACCTTACGAATGCAAGCACACCAACTGTCGAATTCATTTTTGGAAAAAAAAAACTCAGGGCTCCAAATTATCACTACAACTTGTAGGGCCTTGTGTGCAAAATGTCATCTCACCAACATGTGGGCTCGCGTTTTCTGGGTCCACAAGTCGGTGAGTCAACCGCTAACATCTGGGCTCTTTTTTTTTTCTTTTGAAAAACGTGGGCTCTTTTTTCCACCAGCTTCAACCATCATCTGTCCCGAGCTCCAAGTGGCCTGTGCTGTCCCATGCTGTCCCGATGCGCCCGCTCCCCAGCCCCGCCACGCTCGCCGCCCGCCGCCTCCTCCGTGACAACCAGCGCATCAGCGAGCTCGCCCGCGCTGGCGACCTTGCCGCAGCGCGCCGGGTGTTCGACGCGATGCCGCGGCGCGACGTCGTCTCCTGGAACGCGCTCCTCACCGCGCTCTGGCGCGGCGGGCGAGACCATCTGCCCGCCGCGCGCCGCCTCTTCGACGCCATGCCCGCCCGCAACGTCATATCCTGGAACTCGATCATCGCGGGGTGCCTCGCGCACGGGGACCGGGCCGCGGCCTCCGCCTACTTCGCGCGCGCCCCGACGCGGAACGTGGCCACGTGGAACGCCATGCTCGCGGGGCTCGTCCGGCTCGGCCGCCTGGAAGACGCGGAGAGTCTGTTCGGTGAAATGCCCACGAGGAATGTGGTGTCGTACACAACCATGGTGGACGCTCTCGCCCGGCGCGGGGAGGTGGAGAGGGCGCGGGACGTGTTTGACTCAATGCCCGAGAGGAACCTGGTGTCGTGGGCAGCGATGATCAGTGGGTACGTTGAGAACGGCATGTTCACCGAGGCAAGGGAACTGTTTGAAGCTATGCCGGAGAAGAATGTTGTGGCGTGCACTGCGATGATCACTGGGTACTGCAAAGAGGGGGATGTGGAGAGCGCAAGGAGGCTGTTTGATGGGATTCGTATTAAGGATGTCATATCCTGGAATGCTATGATCTCAGGTAATTTGTACAGGCTAGAGTCCTTTCTTATGCTTCCATTTTGCTGTATAATATGAGCGAAGGACTACTAATTTTGTGGGGCTGTGCATCCCTCTTCCTCAGCTATTCAATGACTTGCGTCAGTTGTGAATCTGCATCTGTATTGCTATCGTTTTGAGTTGTTTCAAACAAATGATAATAGTTGATGCTATTTGATATCTGCGACAAATTCTCTTAATAAGGTGTAAATAAAAGGAATATAAGTTTTCTTTTTGTGATACACAATGTATGTCACCTGTGATAGTGATACTGTCAAGCAATAACTTCTCTGGGGAGTCCACAAAATGTGTGCTTGACACGATCATTTTCTTGACTTGTTCTAAATTTTGGAAGTTTTATGAACTCAATGTTTCAATTTTTTGTACCTTGTTAACATACCTAATTGCCAACTCTAGAGTGCAGATTGCATGACGAAGTGTGATAGTTCTTTTTGGCTGTTGAATGCTCGAAACATTGGACTGTACTGTTTGAAGCTCTCAGCTGCTATGCTGTTCTCATGTTTTCGAGTTTCTTCTCTTTTTCTTTTTTTTTCTTAGAAAGTTGGTAGGGCCTCTGTGATTTGATTAAGAGACAAATAATACCTTTAGGAGGTACTCCCTCCAGTTGAAAATTATAATGCGTATTCTGTTTCATTAGGGACTTGGATTGACAGTTACTCCATTGATATGTCGTTTATGTGATACAAAACCATAAGTATTCTTTCAATACAAATATAATAACATCAATTTTGTGTAAAAAACATCATGTATTTATAGAGTAGTTACAAAGCCTTGTCCTAACAAAATGAAATGCGGCTTGTAATTTCAAAATGGTGGGAGTACTAAACTCTCAGGAAACCTATCCAACCACATGGAGAAAACAGCCCAAAGATCAGCAACATGGTTTGGGAATACTGTGGCTAAACAGCAACACAAGCATTACATACTGTAGCAGTCTGACTAGGCAATTTAAATTGATAAACACAGAACACCAATGCTGGTCTCTGTTGCCCCATGCCATCCCTGTTTCTCCATGTCTTCCTTAATTGATATAGTTTATTTGTTTTGCATAAAGAAGGTAGTTCAGTTATCAAAAACCGAAGATCATGTGTTTAGCCCCTTTTCTTGATGCTATTGCTGCCACTGAACATGCATTGAGGAAAATTATCTCATTTCCCTTTTCCAAATTTCTGCAGGATATGTTCATAATGGATACGGAGAAGAAGCTATGAGACTGCACGTTATAATGCACAAAGAAGGTGTAAAACCAGATCATGCAACAATTATTGCAGTCCTGACTGCATGTTCTGCTCTTGCTTTGCTCAGACAAGGAAAGTCCGCACATGCTATTGCCGTCAAAACATTGTTAGAATCTAGCACCTCTTTTTCTAATGCTTTGATGACAATGTACAGCAGATGTGGCAGTGTGGGTGAATCAGAGTTAGTCTTCGTAAATCTTAAAAGCCAGGACATTGTTTCTTGGAACACAGTAATTGCCGCGTATGCACAACATGGTAGATATCAGAAAGTTATCGCACTATTCCATGAGATGGAAGTCTGTGGGCTCACTCCTGATGATATTACCTTCCTTAGCGTGTTATCAGCATGCGGGCATGTTGGCATGGTGGATGTAAGCTTGAAATTGTTTGATCTGATGTCATCCAAATACGCAATATCGCCTAGAGCTGAACACTATGCTTGTATTGTGGATATACTGAGCCGAGCGGGGCAATTGGAGAAAGCTTGTAATTATATAAAAGAGATGCCATTAGAAGCTGAGAAGAATGTTTGGGGTGCCTTGCTTGGAGCTTGTCAGACACATGGTTATGTGCAGCTGGGCGAACTTGCAGCTAAGATGCTTGTTCAGTCAGACTCTGAAAATTCAGGGCCTTATGTGATGCTTTCAAATATATATGCTGCTGCTGGCATGTGGGGTCAAGTCAATCAAATAAGAGGTCAGATGAAAGAAAGAGGGGTGAAGAAACAACCTGGATACAGTTGGACGGAGATTGCTAATGAAGTTCATATGTTTGTGGGCGGTGACGCATCTCATCCAGAGATGAGCAAGATCATACCTGAGCTGAGAAAAATCAACTTCCATATGAAAATGGTCGCCAATGAAACTCATATAATGGCAGAACTGTCATAAGAATGTGGCTGCTACTTCTGATAGTCCCCAAATTTTGATGCCATTTGAAACACTCACTCTACCCAATTGCTAGTCATGACTCATGAGTTCAAGGATCAGATTTCTACGGAGTAGATTATTCACCTTGGTTACATGGATATCAAGCATGGCTTCTAATCAGACAGACAGGTCTAGTGGGTACTGCAATGATGACCAACTAGGTTCTTTACAATAAATAAATGAGGTGGTCGTGGCAACTTGATGGTTGGGAGTACAAGTTAGAAGGAACATATGAACAGTTTTTTCAGGTAATAATAATCATGTTAATTTATGTTGGTCTTGGAAGTACTATTAATTTACAAAATAAAATATAGATCCAACTTTCTTATTGCAGGCTTCCAAGCAATATTTAGTAAGATGGATGGCTAGTTGGATCAAGTGATCCAAATTAAGGTGATATGGTTCTCTGGAAATAGTAATGCCAGTCCTCCACAGAACCCTTGCGGTTTTCCTTAAACACCTTAATGAGATAATGCAATGTTACTTTGGTCCATTCGACTGAAGGGCATTCTAGTGCTACATACGTAATTAACTTAAAAAGTTGATAGCTTGCCAAAGTTCTTTCAATATTCTTTTTTTTCCCTTGAAGATGCAGGAGAGCTGTGTATCTTTATATTAAGAAGAAAAAAGGGTAGAGAACCATTACAACACACCCAAGTTCAATATGTGGGCTACTTAGGAACATCAAGAAACAAAGGACTATCGCAAGCTATTCCACTTTTCATTTTCTATTCTCTGTACATTAAATCTGTGACACAAAGTAAAACAAAAGGTCACCGCAAATAGCTTTGCATCCCTTGGAGTGAAATCTTTGGCATTCCATATGTCATGTGCTCAAGGGCTGTGAACAAAGAAAATGGAACCTATACTGCTTTCATAAATACTAGATTGCATTTTGAGAGTTGCTTTTCTTCATTATTTCGCTAAACTTTCTGAGAATTGTCTTCTTTTTCTGTTTTCCAGGATTCTTGATCTCCTCCAGCCGAGTAGAACTTTGGACATCAAAATACACATCATCTGCTGCCACTGAACTTTCTTTCATCTCACCTCGCTTGGCATCCCGAGGAGATGCTTCTGCTGAGGTTTTGGTCGATTCTGAACGGAACATAGCATCAATCATATCCTTCAACTCTTTAATACTACTCTGTGCTGCTGCCTCACTGATCTTAAGGGATTCATATTCTTGCTTGATACTCTGTAAGGCACCCTCTTTCTCGAACATCTGTTCATTAAGGCGAGAGTTCTCCACCCTGGCAATCTCCAATGATTCCCTTGCTACATTAGCTTCACCCACCGCATGCTTCAGCATTTCCCTCAGCCTAGAATTCTCATCTCTGATCACCCTCTGTGATTCAATCAACTTCTCATTCTCTTTCTTTCCTTTACTTAGCTCCCCCTCAAACATTTTAATGCAATCAACGAGTCCCCTCTCTTTCTCTTTTGATGCTGCTGCCAATTCATCTGACTCAACCTTTAGTCGCCCTGCCTCTTCCAGTGCCAACTGGAGCTTGTCTGCTGCATTTTCTAACGAGGCTTTCAAGCTCTCCACTTCAGTCCTTGCGTTATTCAACTCAGATTGCGCCAACAGAAGCTTCCCTTTTGCCTCTCTGGCCTCTGTGCTTTGCTCTTTCAAGGCTATGGCCAGGTCATCCATGGCCTTCTTGCACTTCTCCTCGGATTCCACAGCGAGCTTGAGCTCTCGCTGTAGTGACCATGTCTCCACTTCACCCGGATCAGCAAAGGAGAAGGACATCACGCCCCTTCTCCTCAAATTCTTCACTGGTTGCCTACCGGGATTAAAGGCTTCTGAACTTTTGGTGCTGTCTCTTAGTGAAGCTATCTCAAGCTTGGCCTCCTCCAGAGATACCTTGGTCTGCTCAAGCTGCTTTGTTTGGGCCTCCAATGACAGCAGCATCTTCTTCTCTGAATCTCTTGCAGCCTCTAGTTCACCTTCCAACTGCTGTAATCTGTCTGCAAGGTCCACCTGCCCTTCGGCCCCATTGCTTTTCAACTTTTTGTTCCTATTCGTGTTCGTCTTCCTGAGCTCTTCGATCTCATCTAGGGCACGCGCCTTCTCCTCTTTCTCCTTCCTCAGCTCCTCCTGCAGTCTGTTCAATTGTTTCTGCATGTCTGATTCGTCCAAGAAGCCTGAGTCTGGGACTTTGTTGCCATTGGAAGATGACCTGACGCAGTCAACAGAAACAAAACTCATGCCGGTTCATGGATTGATGGTAGGAATTAAAACAAGAAGGGGAGGAAAATAAAGATCAAGAAGAGATCTCAGTTCATTGAAGATCGACTTGCCATGAAACATGATCCCTGAATCCAAGAGAAACTTTGGGTACTAGTAGCAGTATCATCTACATACCTGGACCTGAAAGAAAACATGTTCTCCGATCGAGAATCCTGCTGGCTGCCTATCCAAAAAGAACTGCAAGCTGCAGCCTGGTTCGGACGGAATCAACCAACCATACCACTCGCGCTGCTCCTATGAAACGAACACCCAACTTTTATGTCAGATGATCACCGGAAAGTTGATGTTTATGGAACACGCGTACAGGAGACCAGGTGTAATCTTGGAGAGACTTTTCTCTTTTGATGGCGTCAGAGCAGAGGAGGATGAAGCGAACCCTTATTGGTGAAGGATCGCGGCGCATGGGTGTTGAAACGGTCGCACTCTCCGGAGCCGTCTCGACGGGAGGGAGGATACGCACAGGTACAGAGACGGTCCAAGTTTTGTACTATTAAAGATTTTTTTTATGCTGCGTACCAGTTGGGTTGTGCTTCTCTGATCTGACTGTCGTCATCAGCTGGGGCTCAGCAGTCAGTCGGTGAGACTATCGCTTGACTCGCCTTCTACGCGGTTCAGGGATGGAACAACGACACCTCCAGAGGTTCGGATCCTCTAGGTTCATGCGAGCGTGCGGCTCGTCATGTCTTTCCCCTTCCTTCCGCCGTCCATGCCAACCAGGACGCAATTGTTCTGGGAGCGTGTTAGTAGCGTGCACGTTTTGCCCATCACGGTATTAATTTGACATCCCGAAAGAAGAAGGAAATGCTGGGCAAATGTAATGATGTGCACGTTTTGACACCTAACAAATCGGGCACAATTGCCCTCTTTACGCACCTGCTGTCTGCTGATCTCGTTAACGTTTTTGCAGCAAAGATGTGCAGAGCGCAGATCAGGATGCGCTGGCCAATATCAATGGCAGCTGCGAATGGTGATTAAGTTTGCATGTACGCAAATGGCGTTTAAAGCCTTCATTTTGCACATTTTGTCATGAAGCACTGACATAACTAGAGCTACTCCACCTAGTTCCAAAATGCAAGGCATTTTAGCTTGTACAGAAAATACTAATGTCTACTGCATAATACCAAATAAATGAATTTATAAGATGTATTTTATGGTGGATTTAATGATACTAATTTGATGTTAATTTCGAAGTTAGATAAGCATGCCTTAAAACAAAACTAAAATTTCTAACATTTTGAAACAGATGAGTAAATTTTAACGCTTGATCTCTCTTATCTTCCTCTTATCCTCTACATGCACCATAGTAGTAGTGCGCGCTATTGCTGTCACAAGGACAAACACCTATCAGAGTATCAGGGCAGCCATGGCTGAATGGATAGTTCAACAGTGGAGCGACCACAATGCCATCGCTCATCGAAGCATTGTTGCTGTCGCTCTTCTTTTTTTTTCACTTCTCATGGCAGCAAAATCGTAACCGCGAGTTAAAAATGCTCCGCAGTTTAGCTGCATCTGTCATGAGTAAGAGCAAAGCCAGAAAAAGCAGGAAAACAATGCAAATCCTTTTGAATTCGTACACAGATATTGTTCAAAAGAAAAATCATACACAACATATTCTAAAAGAATTCGCTTCACAAGTTTTCCTATTGGTAACAGCATGGTAAGTACATACGAATATATCAGTTCAAATTTCAGGAACAAGATTAAAAACAGAATTATGACTGCAACAGTTCACGACGGTGGCCTTACTAGAGTCTACAGTGCACAGTGGCGTCCCTATTCCTCAAACAGATATGCAAAATGATTAGCTGCAGTGAACCCTTTTTCACTACCCCACAAATGAGATCATCACATCTCACGATGACGATTCCAACACAAAAAATCCATCACAGCACGACTAGCAGACAGACCATGTTCCGCTAATCCTCACCTAGACATCTTTGGCTGGAAAGCCTACAGAAAAGCAGAAAAGCTCAATAGTACAATGATACATCGGACTCTAATTCATCACCCATGTCATACCCATGATTACAATTTTTGTGGCTCCAGCTGTGATCCATCTCAACCAAGATCAAAAGGGTGATGATTGTAATCACACAGCTAACACAATCCACAACCTAGCCATCATTAGGATTTGCTCGATATATATGGAACATGCATAACCATTCAATCATAGTACATAAGAGTTGACAATCCTTGTACTAGTTAAAAGGCAGGCTTCGGTTATTCTCTCCCACACACTAACAGGGTTCCAGTAGGAAAGTAAAACAATACATGAGAATCACAATATAGCAATATAACAAAACGAAAGGTAAGCAGACCCGATGACAAAGGACACACGAAAATGGTCCTTGTACAAGCATCACGATATCCAAAGGGTTAAGAGATAGAGATGGCAGTCACTTGGATCGATGGCTACTGCTCATCCTCAGGCTTGCTGGCATCCCTCATTTCATCACCGGCATCATCCTGATAAACAGCATGATTAGTAATACTGACGATAGAATTCCAAGTGTTGTGCATTGTTATGTAGTTCACTGATCTACCTGCATGTCAGAAGTCCACAAGGTGAGGTTGTCACGAAGAAGCTGCATGATCAGGGTGCTATCCTTGTAGGACTCTTCTCCAAGAGTGTCCAGTTCTGAAATGGCTTCATCGAAGGCCTGGAACCAAGTAGGGGTATGATCACATAAAACAGAATGTGCAAACTCTATTGGTCAGTTGGTAACTAACTCCTTACACCAAAGCTTTACAGGATTGTAAGCTCTACATCAGTAAGACTTTTACAAGTAAATGAAATTAAGAATTAAATGCCATAGAATAATCCGAGGATTAAAGAAAGGCCTCGTCATAGATCGGAATAACACACGACTCTAAAAAAACACTCAGATGCACAAGCTGACCAGCAAATGCAGCTAAAGTTTTTTATTGGATTCCCGAATCTGGATCTAGCAAGTTGCGTCTGATCCCGAAAGGCAGCATGGAACTCTCTTGATATCCAATCAAGCAGCACATGTAATGACTACTTGCCACTAGCATGCAAGCATGTGGGACAACACTGTGCAAGATACTTAACAATCGCATCTTGGAAGCACTCGGCAATTTGAGTCAGCATGGCCGCATGGGACGCAACTACAACAGGCTGCCAAGAAACCAGCGGCCAAAGCATCTGACGGGGCTTAACAGTCAACACATGCCAAAATGCGACTGTAATAGAAGTATATTTACACTACCAAACAACCCCGCATACATGGTGAGGATCTGAATCTTAGTGATGCAAGTAGAGTAGTTTAATCTACCATCGGAAAGAGAAATCTAAAATACAGCATGATGCATTGGTTTGAGGGAACTGAATCAGCCTAAACCACAGCAAGCACAATATCAAACCACCGCTTGCCCTACAAATCTTAGGGGTTTAGCTTAACTAGCAACTACCGTTATCCCCATCAAAATACAGATCTACATCGCGAGGATTCTGGTCAAGAAGCATCGGCTCACCTGCTTGGCGAGCGAGCACGCGCGGTCCGGCGAGTTGAGGATCTCGTAGTAGAAGACGGAGAAGTTGAGCGCGAGGCCGAGCCTGATGGGGTGCGTGGGCGGCAGCTCCTTCATAGCTATGTCCTGGAGGAAAGGAAGAAGAAAACCACCGGAGATCCAATCCAGCCATGTCGAGTCAAATCAGTAACGGAAGGACCGAAGAGAAAAAAGACAGACGACGAGAGAGTTGGTGGAAGAGAGAGGGGGGGGGGACGGGACCTGGGCGGCCTGGTAGGCGGCGAGGGTGGAGTCGGCGGCGTCCTTGCGCTCGGCGCCGGTCTTGAACTCGGCAAGGTAGCGGTGGTAGTCTCCCTTCATCTTGAGGTAGAAGACCTTGGCGTCGACGGCGGCGGCGGCGGGGACGAGGCGCTCGTCGAGGAGGCGCAGGATCCCCGCGCAGATGTTGGAGAGCTCGGCCTCGACGCGGCCGCGGTAGCCCCTGGCGGCGGCGGCGTGGCCCGCGGCGCCGCGGGTCTCCTCCTTCTGCTCGATGGAGGAGACGATGCGCCACGACGCGCGGCGCGCGCCGATGACGTTCTTGTAGGCGACCGACAGCAGGTTGCGCTCCTCGACGGTGAGCTCCCCGGCGCCCGCCGCCGCGACGACCTTCTCCATGAACTCCACCATCTCCTCGTACCGCTCCGCCTGCTCCGCCAGCTTCGCCATGTACACCATCTCCTCCCGCGTCCCTGCTCCCGCCGCCATCGCCTCCGCCGCCGGGACGCCTCCCCTCTCCTTCCCTCTCGCTCGCTCGCTAGTGGTGCGGCTCCGCGCGCGGCGGCGGCTGCTGCTCCTGCTCCCCCTTTGGGTTGGTGGGTGCGCGGGGGCGTGTGGCTCTTGCGGTTTCCGGGTGGGTGGGGGTGGGGGGAGAGTGGGGGTGGGAAGGAGCGGCTGCGGTTTTAAAACGGACGAGGGGTGGGGGGCTTTCGCCTTGGCTGGGCTGGGGTGCCTTTTCCCCCTCCGCTTTTCCTTTGCGGGCGGGGCGAGCGGAGGAGAGAGACGAAGATAAGAACGAGGAGGGGGAAGAGAGAGGAAAGGACGGAGGAGATCCGGGTCAGTTCAAAAACGAGACGGGTGGTGACAGCAGCAGCAGGAGGAGCCGGCTGCCGAGGAGGAGGGAGCGCCGCCGTCCGCCGAGATGGCGCCGCGGCGCGTTCACACGAGGTGTCGGCTGGTGGTTGGCCTCCTGGGGTTCCCATGTGGGATGCGTGGGTGCGTCGTGCCGGCTTGGGCCGGGCCCGTCGATGCCTTGGTCATCAGATGGGCCGAAACGCTTGAGGTTTCACTTCTTTGGGCCTCCGTCCCGTTTCGTCCCGCATGGCCTGCTGAGTGAGATGGGCTCAAACTGAAGCGGGCTAGAGTATCACCAGCCCACCAGCCAGATCATCTGAGCGCCTCAGGGCCCCGGTCGCGCGGGCCTATATATTCTTTCGACCGGGCCTATTTATTCCTTTCGCTCCTGAATGAATCCATCGGCTACCCGCTGCGGTTTCTGGCTTTACCGCAGGCTCCTCCCCTCCCAAGCGCCGCTAAGCAAGCTCGCCGAATCGCGTGCCGGCGGGGGAAGGAATGGACTGGACGAGTTCCGAGCGGCGAAGCGAAGCGAAACCACCGGAGCGGGAGGTAACCCGGAGGCCGGAGCACGGCGCGGGGCGGCACGGCACCTGGCTTGTTGCGCGGCCGCGCCCTCCCGTCCGGCCCCATGTTTGTGCTCCGCCCGCCCCCCTTCCGCTCCGTCATCCTGCTGTTTCTCTCGCGCGTCCCGGGCCTGCTGTGGCCGGATCGTGTGGGGGCACCGCGGGCTGCAGCTGCCCGGGAGTGAGAGCTCATCACAGATGAGAATGTGATGCAGCTGCTGCTGTGCTGGGACTGACAGGGTCGTCCCGACTCCCGAACGGGGAAGCGTTTACCCTGTTACCAATCGGCAACAGAATCCTTTACAATGAACTGCCGAAGCGCGCATGGACTGCCAACGAATCCGGGCCGGGTGGAGCGAAACGAACGGTCAAAAGCGCCGAGCACGCCCGCTGCACACGTACGGCGCACCGGGACCTTGACACCGAAAGTCAAGCGAAGTCTAGCCAGATTCGATTCTAGAAACGAGGATGCATGGCCGTCCGATCGGTTCTACGGTGGTCCAAGGTTCCAAAAGGGGGAGGTGATAGCGACAGAAAGGTCTTCTCTCTTCTTTTCTTTTCCGCTCGCGACGTACTGACGTGAGAGGCGCAAATAATCTCCGACCCACATCTTCCCCGTTGCAAACGACGGACGACGGTGCTTGTTTCGCGTCTCACCACTAGCACCAGCAGCGTGCATGGAAAAAAAATGCGCAAAAAGGGAAGAGGAAAAAAAAAAAAGGGTGCCGCCGTGCGTGGACTTGGATGGAGGAAATGCGTTTCTTCTCACGCTATCCTCTTTCATTTGTGTTGGTCTGATTGGACTCGGAGCGTGTGGAATAACAGGTCTTTTCGGCTATCAGGATAGGATTCGTGCTGCTGCCTTAGACTAAGCGCAGGAGACATAAGCGATGAAGCTTGAAGCATCAGAGGTAATGCGGTCAGCTTATTCGCAGTGGGGTCACAGCGTGTCAGGTTTTCAGCTGGAGTGGCTGCTGGTTTTCCTCGATCTTTTTTACTGCCGCCTGAAGCAATGGCCAACGGGGTAGACTGGCCTCACGCGTTCGCTTGGTGCTGATTTTTTTGGGTTGATGACACCCAACCCAGAGTATTAATGAGGCGATTCTCTATGGAATTATCGCACCGTTCTATCTACCTTGATAGCACGACTCAAAGACTAGTGGCAGTGCAAGTACCATTCTGATTTTTGTCAGCCATAGATCTATAGCAATGAATTCATAAACTTTATTCAAGAATCAACTTTGCTGTCAAGGTCGTAGGATCGAATCATTCCTGAAATAAAACAAGGCGCTGTCAAGTGGTGCTGCGGTGGGCGCTAGACGTACAGAACCCAAGCCCAAAACGAGCGCTGTCGAGATCCCGGGCGACCAAACAGGGTGCACGGGCAGCAACTTGTTTTTTATTATCGTTTTTTCGTCAGAATTCTGCGGTGCGCGCGATCCTGCGACCGCACCGCCGCCGTCAGAAACAGCAGGGCCCAGGGCACGGCCAGCCCCAGCACCGGGGTTGCCGGTCGCGGAGGCCCCCCGAAAAGCAGAGGCGAGGCGCCGAGGCCCACGGTTTCCGCGGCCACGGAACGTGCGGCGCACCACGTCCGCGCGGCGCATGCCATGCCAAGCTTTATAATCCCGAGCCGCGTGGGCGTGCGGTGCTGGTGCTGCGGTGCGGCCCCCCAACAATTTCCAAAGCCCCGACACCTCTTGATCGCAAAAGCACGCACACATCTCTCTCTCTCTCTCTCTCTCTCTCTCTCTCTCTCTCTCTCTCTCTCTCTTCTCTCTCTCTCTCTCTCACACACGCGCGCGCGCTCGCTCGCTCGCTCGCTACTTGCCGTCGGCGTCAGACTGGTCGTTCCGGGCGTGTGCGCGGGGGCGGCGGGCGACGACTCGATCGTAAAAATCGTGCCGGTCCTCATGGCCGTGGCGTTCCCGCCGCACATCATGGCGCTGAGCAAGGTGCAGCGGCTGTACGACGCCTGCGACGTCGTGTTCGCGTCGCCGGCGGCGGGGCCGCCCACGCTCGGCGAGATCAGGTGGCTGCAGAAAATCCTCGGTGAGCCACTGATCCCCCACTTATCTTGTTCCTATCTTGCCCGTGTTCGTGTTCGCCGGCAACTTACGGTGCTGGGTTTCCGTGCGTTTCTTAGATGGCGTGGAGGCAGCGGACGTCGGGATCGACGACGGCGAGAAGCCGGCGCCGTCGTCGTCGTCGGACGACGAGCTGAGCCCCAAGAGCGACCGGTTCCTCTCGGCGCGGGCGTTCACGCGGATCACCTACGTGCACATCCGCCAGTGCGACGATTTCTCGGTACGCGCGTGTGTTCTCGACACGGTTGGGCCGGCGGTTGGCCAGCGAAATCAACGGCCAGCGCTGGTGGTTTGGGATGCGTACTGACCATGGGCGCGTTGGTTTTCTTTTCCGGTGGCAGATGGGCGTGTTCTGCTTCCCGGCGGGCGCGACGCTGCCGCTGCACGACCACCCGGAGATGGTGGTGCTGAGCAAGCTCCTCTACGGCTCCGTGCGCGTGCGCTCGTACGACTGGGTCGCCGCGCCGCCGCGCTCCGCCGCAAGAAAATGTGGGCTGGCCAGGGTGGTGACCGCCGACGAGGTGCGGCGCGCGCCGTGCGAGGCGTCGGTGCTGTTCCCGCGGAGCGGCGGCAACCTGCACGCGTTCACCGCCGTGACGCCGTGCGCGATCCTCGACGTGCTCACGCCGCCCTACTCGGAGGAGCGCCCGTCCACCTACTTCAGCGACGTCCCCATCCCGTCTCTCCCAGGTACGCTGCTTCCATGGAAAGCATCCAATCAGTCAACCATGCATTGGAAACTCTATACACCTAGCCTCCTACTTTCTGACACGGCGCGCCTTGTGGTGTTCTTGTTTCAGGCTTTGCGTTCTTGGAGGAGACGGATCTGCCCGCGGATTTCAGCGTCGCTGGGGCGCCGTACCTCGGGCCTGAGCTGACGGTCGATATGGATGATGACGATGACGACTGCGATGACTACGACGAGTAGCTTGATCCAGATGCTAGCTATAGATAGTTGCGTACACACGCTCTCTGTACATACCACCAGTGTACAAGTTCTTCGGCCCCTGTGTGTATACTAGGAAGAGTTTTCAGAGTAAAGTTTCCCTGCTGGTTCGTAGTCGAACACAGAAGTTTCACATACTGACAACCGTGTAAAATTAAGTGGCGTGCTATTTACTCAACCCACTGAAGATTAACCTTGCTTGACCATGTGAAGTAGAAAAAATAACAATCATTCTGCAAAAGTTCATGGACGAAGCCAAGCAAGTCTAGCTAGGCCAAGACTGCAAACAGAACGCATGACGACGGTCTGATCGATTTTACAGCGCTCGAAGATTCCAAAAGGGGCAAGTGACAGTAGCAAAAGGTCTTTCCTATGGTGAGAGGTGCCATCGTCTCCACATCCCTTTCCGCTTTCCATGCTTGGTTTGCAGCTGAATTACCACTAGCATGGTAGCATCGTGCTGGTTGGGAATAAACGCAGAAAAAGTTTTTCTGAAAAAGTGTGCTCTGGACTCACGGAGGAAATGCAGTTCTTGGTGCAGCAGGTCCCTTCGCTTCTGCTGACAGGATTCGCGCCTCCCGTTTATATAGAACAAACACAAGGGACCAAAGCGATCGAGCTCAATCAAGCATTAAACTAGTGCGGCCAGCTTTTTTTTTTTGCCAGCTTGATTTGGAGTGGGTTGTAACGTGATTTTTTTTTGAGGGATTGTAACGTGTTTAGACACTGCAGTTAACGTACTACTCGGATTCGCTCGGGTTGTCTGAACCTGAAAAAAAGTCCAAACCAAAACTTTTGGCTGGACGGCCTCCCGTATTTATCCAGCACTTGCGCAACGACTGTATACGCACAAATCAACAACGATAGCAACGTCCTGATTTTAGTAACTACAAACTTTGCTGCCATTTGCTCAAAAAGAAAACTTTGCTGCCAAGCATCAAAACCTCACCGGAAATGAGAAGAGGCAACAGCAAGTGGCCACTAGAATATCTGTTCATCAATGGAAAGTGGGCAGCACAGGTACAGACACCATGCCCGAAATGGGCCATGTCAATTGTATTTTATGGGTCAACTAAATAATTACGATATAATTACGATAGCATACTATTCTAATTTATTTTTTCTTCTAAATTAATTACGCATAATATCATCCTAATTTATTTTATCAAATTTTTAGATTGACTTAATGATCCAAAATAAATATAACCTGCTTCCCTGCAGGTGACCAAGCAGGCCACACCACAGGCAACAGGTTGTTCTAGTTTTTGTCAGAAACGGTGGTGCCCGCGACCGCGATCCTGCAATCGCTCCGCCGTCAGAAACAGCACGGCTCTGGTTTTATCCCTGTCCAGCTCGTGCCGCCAGGGTTGCGGAGGCTGGACGGCAAAAATGGAAAGCCCCTGCCTGGAAAAGGTATCGAGGCCCACGGTTTCCACGGCCCCCCGCTGGGAATGTGCAGCTTTGCTTACATGTGGCGGAGATGGCCGCCGCGTTCCCGCCGGCCGTCGCACATCGTTGGACGGCGGCCTCCTTAGCGGTGGCGGCTCAATTCTGACTCAATGGACATGATCGGACGATGCTGATAAAATAGCGTGCATTTTGAGATATCCTGGGAGCATCTACAGCTCCACATCTCATTCACTTCAGAGTTCAGAATTAGAATTACATGTAGTACTACTCATGGTTGCCATGTGGGTTCAGAATTCTATGCGGATTTTGGGGATTGTGTTCTGTTCCCCATAGCCCATAGGCCTACTCCAAAATATGGTTGCAGCTTGCAGGCATGAGATTTTAGCGATGCCAAGAAAAGACCATGTGAAGTTAAACAAGCCTATCTTTTTTTTTAAAAAAAAGGAGATCCTAAATGTCACTCGATTCATCAGTCGATTACTCGATTTTTAGGTGTCGAATTTCTCTTTTATCCAGCCTAAGGAGCATGCACCCAAGGCCCATACGAGTGAATACGGCTCAGACTCTACGCCTTGATTTTCCTGCAGTGAAATTTTGGATCAATGGCCGCTGCATCCAAGCAAACGGGGCCTCGATAAAACTTTTTTCAAATTGTTTTATATTTTACTCGTTCCACACGTCGTTTATCCACATCAACCGTTTAATTTTATGCTGTCACCAGGGATACTGTAGTCTTTCGTGTCCTGTTTGTCGGGTCCCCAGATGTAATTTTGCTTGACCCACAAGGAAAGCTTGAACAGTTTTTTCTTTCAATTACCGGGTGTACCTTTTTTCTGTTCCTTTTTACTGCATGATTCTGTTACTTTTTTGGGTGACGCATGCACATCTTTATCATTTGATTTCCCCTCCGATGTTTCGTTAATAATCGACTGATTTGTAGCCTGACCTCACTCACTCAAATTTGTTCAGCTAACAACTGTCCACGTGGCACCATTCCAATGGCTCCAAAAATCAAGTGATCTAAAAATACTCGATTGTTGTGTAGTCACTTCCAAAAAAAAGAAAAGCTAAACGAAGGTGCGTTGAACAGATGCAGCGGGCCTAAAAAAGTTTCAGTGAAGCCTACAGAGGCCCAGTCAAGGCCCAGAAAAATGAAGCCCGGTGATGCTTGGATAAAAAAAAAATTCTTTTTTAAGAATGACAATTCTATCATCAGTCGGATGTTTTGTTCTATTTTCGCTCGTGTTTACTACGGATGCAATTGATCGGAGATTTGTGCAGCTTGGTGGAAATTGGCACGCCTTTTGTTGTTTGGTGGGTTGGTTTGCGTGTTGTTGCGTCGGCCTAGTTTCATTCCATCCGTCTCGTGTTTCTGATCCGGTTGCTTTTGCTCTCGACAGCGACTAGGGGGAGGGTATAATTAACAGAAATCACCAACTACTGTGCTTAAAAAGATCAATACAAACAAAATTATTCCAAATGGTGGGCCAAAAGACATAGACCGTTTCAATATTTTTTATAGTTGTTTATTTCGTCATTTGGTAGTAGCCCCAAAATATCGTCGTTAGTCAAAACAGCATCTATTATAACCACTAGATAAGATTGTTGCTCTGAACAATAAATAGTTATTTTTCTCAATCGTGTTTCATGAGCTACGATTTAAAGTTCAATCGGAGAAAATAGACAGCTTCTTAACTTGTTTGTTAGAGTGTGTTTTGCAGATATCTAATCTTTTGCTCGTCGAAATTTTGATGATCGACTAAAATATTGTTTTTTCCAACTTATTCGCTGAAGTTCAGTCGGAGAAAATAGACGGCTTCTTAACGTGTAAGATTTGGATAATAGTTAACATCATAAAGATTAGTCCAGTACGATAATATTTAGAGAGACAATGTATAACATGATTTATTTAGCTAAATAAAGCATATTTCAAAAACAATCAACTAATTGTATCATTCATCTATAATATTTAAAAGAAACGATAGCAATATATAAAAGGAGGAAGGCAGGTAAAGAAAAAAGAACATGTCACGGCTAGCTGATTGATGCCTGTTGAGCATTCACATTTCACCCCTCTCTATTTGGGTTAGAGAAGCTCGAGGCTCGTGAGTTATTCAAATTTGACTTGCTCAAGCTCAACTACGAATCAAATCAAGTTGATCTGAAGTTTGACCTGAAATTCACGAGTTCCAACCAACGGAGACGGGCTATTTGATCAAATTCGAGTATTTCTAGAGTTTACGAGTTCCAACGATCCGCTATTTGATATTCGATGAAGTTCGAGTATTTCTATTCGAGTGGTGTGTACATGCACCCTTGTTACCTCGGTTAATTTTTCGATCATCCAAAATTAAAAAAATATAGCTTGAGGTTGAAGATCATGAACGCCCACTAGCTAACAAGCTATTGTGCCGCATAAACTAAAAAAAGTTATAAAACGGTGAGGCTAAATTTACAGATATACTTCTCTTTTCATTTTTTTCATTTATTGAATTAAATCCCCTATTATATTTATCTCTCCCTCATCCCATCATCAATTCTGTTTCCTTTTACTCTGCTGTCGAGCCGCTCTGAGTCTATTCGAGTCGAGCTCGAATCTTGGCGAGGTTATCGCGAACCAAGTTCGAGCTTTTTATTTTTTTTTTAAAAAAACGAGTTCGAGCTTGGCTGTAGCGTCGGCGGGATCTCAGCCTCATATGGACCTCGGCTCGGGATGCTATCGAACACCAGCACCAGCTTGAGGTGGCAGACCCGCTCGACAGCCCCCTCCCCCTCAGGGCTCAGGGCCTCAGGCTCATCTCTGTTTCTTTCCCCCCTTTCCCTTCTCTCTGACTCTCCTCGCTTGGTCTTCATTCCCTGGTGGCGACGACTGGGCGAGCGGCAGCGCCATTAGCCACGTCTTCGCCCAGCCCTTTGCCGGCGACGAGCATCCACCAGGTATGCCCGCCCCTTCTCTTTGCTTCTGCTGTGCGAGACGGAGCACCCCAATCCCTAGCAAAACTATCTGTATTCGGATCTGACCCAGTTACAATATATCCTGTGCTGTGCTGGGTCGGCCCCTGGTTGGGGTACGAGGGGGTGCCTCAATAACTGAAGAAACTCATGTGCCGTCTTGTTTTTCAACAGGATATGTGTAACCTTCATTGCTGAGGCAGATTGACTGCTGTGCCTCTGCCTTCTCCAAGTGCCGGGGGCGCAAGGCAGGATCACGGCCATGGAACCTCATAAGCTTCGCTTTGTCAGATGCCCCAGATGCAACCAGCTTCTTGTTGAATACCCCTCCATTCCAGTTTACAAATGCGGTGGCTGCGGCACTGTTCTCAGAGGTACATATCACCCCCGTGATTTATCTCCTGTTACCTCATCCTGAAAATTCTATGGTTTCATGAGCGATTTTATCATTATCAATTGCATCATGCAGCGAAAAATCGAGCACAGGCACAAGCTGGCTCGGGATCCGATCAACACAACAGCTTTCCGAATAGCCTGCAAGGATCCCCTCAGAGTAGCAAATCAATTTGCTCTGATGAACAGAAAGCTGCCTCCTCTGTTGATCAGCCTCGTGTTGATCAGCCTTGTGAAACCACGGTTGATGGAAGCATATCCTCCAGTATTGAAAATATCGATCCCTGCAAGGGTGCAATTCCAGAAGGAGTGATGTCCGCGGCAGACACTTTAACCCATGATGAACATCTGAATGAGGAAGCAGGCTCCCTAATTGACAGGAACATCCAAAACTCAGAAGAGGATACGGTAAAAGAGATACATAACAAAGACAGTGGAGTTGGCACTAGCTCAAATTTGACTGAACAACTTGGAGACCTTGACACAAGTGAAAATCCAAATGGCGGCAAAGTAGATGGTTTTGCCACTAGTGATGTGAGTACACTGAATGGGAAAACTGAAGTTGTTCACAGGAAGGAGAGACTGCAATCATATGAACGAATGCAAGTTGAATCTCATGAAGCCCTGATTGAAGAGTTGGAGAGGTCGCTTTCATTCAGTAGTGATGATGAATACTTCTCGGATGAAGCAGAAAACGTCGGGCTTAGTGACGCTTTGCGTAATCAGATGGGTAGCCGCAGATTTGTGCTAGGGGTCAAAGCGAATGATGCCTCCCGGAGTGATCCGCATGGTCGGTTGATTGAGGAACTAGAGATGTCTTTCAGCGATGCAGAAGAGCCAATGGAGCAGCATGCTGTTGTTGTAGAGAGAGTTCATGGAAATGTGCATGATATGCATCCACAGAACCTGGGTGCTGAAAGTGCACATCCATGTGAAGAAAGCCTCTCATCATTAGACGATGGACATCTCAAATACGAACAAACTTCTCATCAAGAAATCAGGCTAATAGGTAATGACAACAATGTAAAGGAGGAGTGCAATACTGAAGAAAACAGTACTGCCAAGCATGCAGCAGAGGACATTATAAATAGTTCTAGTGAGAGTGCCAGGGATTGGCAATCCATTGACGTTGAAATTGCAGATCCATGTGAAGTGAGCGCCTCTTTAGTTGTTGACAGCAATATCAAAGATAATAGTAATGATGCGATGGAAGAGTGCCATACGGAAGATGCCAGTACGGCCAACCGTGTTAATGGGAATGCACATATTATGGTTGCAGATGAGGACATTGTAGAGGTATCTCATGAAAATGGTAAGGATCAGCAATTCACAGACGCTGAAAGTGCTCATCCCTTTGAAGGAAGCGTCTCTTCAATTGATGATGGGAATGAAAAATTGAAGCAAAGTTTTCCACGAAATGACCTGATAGCAGATGTCACTCAAGAAACGGAAGAGTGTTGCACGGAAGATGAAAACATGAACAGCTATGTTCATGGTATTGAGAGTCTGGTGATTTCAAATGACATTTCAGATAGACCTTGTGGTAACGAAGGGCTAATGGCGGATTATTGTTCTGGAGAAAATAAAGAGAGCCATATGGAAGATCATAATATGGCTAACACTGTTGATGCGAAGGAGAATGTGGCAGCTGCAGATGACCACATTGCAGAGAGAGTTGATAATAATGAAGCCCCTCTTCATTCAGGTGATATGGCTAACACTGATGGTAAGGATCAGCGGTCCCTGGAGGCTGAAGGTACAGATCTAGTTGAAGAAGTCATCTCTTCACTTAACACCGGACATATCAAATCTGAACAATGTCTTCAACAAAATGAGCTAATATCTGATGGCACTAAAGAAAAGGAAGAGGCTGATATGGAAGACAGCAATGCAAGTGCAACTGTTGCCAGAATTTCAAGCCGGTCATACAAGAGGACGCAAAACGAAGTACCTAGCTTTAATAAGAACAAAGAAGAGATATCCTATGGATATAAAGCTAGTCAACTTCGTCAGGGACTGTCTCTTGATTCTGAAGACTTCAAGTCAATTCAAAACTTTATCGAGTCGCAGATTGATGGTACCTCAAGTTCTCGTTCAAGTGGGTCTCCAAGTCAAGGGGTTTTGGTCCACAGGATGTCAACCAAATTCAATAATATTGTTAGACATGAGCGCCTCAAAAAGATGGATGAACTAAGAGATCAGCTAAGTAGGCTTTCCAGTGAGAAAATCTCAGAGAAAAGTTATCAGAAGAGAGACCCAGAGTACCAGCAACAATCCAATAGCTGTGATGTTGAGCAGCATCTCCCAAGCGTTGATGGTGATTCCATTCGAAGCTCCTGTGCTCTAGAATCCTATTATGGTCATGGAAGGCCACCAAGGTACCAACCATCCAATTCTTTCTCACCAACCCATACATACCCAAACTGCCATTTTGGACATGCTCAAACACGCATACCTCACAACTACGACCAGTGGGAGTTCAATTCATATTATCAATCCTCATATGCGGAAAGCACAATTCTTGATTACGAGTCACTTAGATCAAGCTACAAGGAGCACAAACGAGTGGTGAGAAAGCATATTTTGCGGCCTCTGTCTGGTGCTTCGCCATACACTATCTGCAACAGCTGTTTCAATTTGGTTCAAATGCCATCAGATATCTACATATCGAAGGCCAAGATTGGCAAAATGCAGTGTGGTAAATGCTCCAAGGTCCTTGCATTATCATTTCCTTCAGTACATCAGGCACATGCAAAGATCAGCGTGGATGTGGTCCAACAGTCATACAACCCTGATTGCACAATCCCAACAAATGAGGATATTACTTCTTATTATGCTGAGTGCCTAACAGGGGGTCCTGTTAGTACCGGTGAAGATTATGGAGCATCGTACACAAGAAGCTTGCCTACTCAAGCTGGATCTAGTAGCCTTGCTGCCACACAAAGTGGCAAGAAGGTTTCTGACTCAGCACTTCATCGACTCATGGGGTATGATTCAGCAAGCCAGTTGTTACGTCATAGCAGAGTGTTTGATGATGGTTATGAGAGCTTTGAGTCAATGGTGCCAGTTTCTACCAGAGTATCCAGAAGAAAGAACAAGTGAGGTCTTGCTCTGAAGTGTGTAACCTTTGGTCCCCTGCAATTAGGATAGGAGGGCCAAACAATTTTGGAGTATGTTTCAGCCGTACAAGTCTTTCTTATGATCTCTTTTCAAAAAAAAAAAGTCTTTCTTATGATCATGAAGACAAGTAGACACCTTGCCTGCAAATAGTTTCAGAACCTTTCCAGAGAACATAAAAGTTATTTGAAGTATTTTAGCCTTTCAAATTCTTTAGTTGTGGTGTACAGACATTACTTATTCTTTCTGTAAATTTTGCCCATATTTCACATCCTACCATTCGTAAAGAAATAAATCCTACATCTTGAAACAAGACTGGGAAATGGTAATTCTAGATATTAGCTAGAGTGACACTAATATAGTTCTTCCTACTGATGCTTGCTTCTTTATTGCAAACTTTTCTCTTTGTATTAGAAATAATACTATTGCTTTCCAAAACCGACGGTGGCATGCCACTATGCCAACTAAACAAAGACAGACAGGTTGCACATTATTTCTGCTGGCGCACACGAATATGGCAGGTACATGTGTGGAGATGAAGCGGACTGTCCAACCACCAAATTTTGCAGGTCCATGTGCCTTGTCTGGAAAGACATGCATGATGTGTCTGTCTAATGATCGCAGCAGACAAAGTTGCTGTTGGATCTGAGTGGTCAGGGTGACTTTGCACAGGCTAATACAGCCAATGCTGATGGTGTTGTGCCAATGTCATGGAAAGCTAGTTAATGTCATGATGCCAATGTGGCCAACAACTTTGATTATTCATGATGAAGTGGTTTCTTTCCAGTTTGTCCACTGAGTTGATCTGTAAAAGGTAAAAAAAAAAAGTTGAAGAGGCTAATACAACTGGAAGCATGGGGCCTCCTGCAAGCCTGGCCATGAAAGGCAGCCTGGCGCCCTGGCCTGGTGTGATGCGGTGCCTACCGAGAATGATACTACTAGTGATCAAGAAAATTGAGGTTCAAGGGACTCTTGTGATGGTTCAAAGTTTGGACTTTCCTTCCTTTTTTTTTGGTTTCTCATATGAGTATCTGACTATCTCGACGCGGTATACTTGTAACTTCAGACTCGTCCTAATCGAGATTCTATCGGCCATCCCCTAAAAAGGGAAAAAATACCGACCTTCAATCATACTCAGGAAGTTAGCTGGGCATTGCCACGTGAACACAGCTGCAGCGGGCCGTTCGCGCATGTTGTTGTTGTGGTCCGCGAGACCACAGCCCGGATTTTTTAAAAAATTTATAAATTTATTTCGTGTTTTGTAAAAATAAATATTCGAATCAAAATTTGGTAAATCTACGTCGAAGTTGCACTCAGTGCATAGATCGATACTTCATCTATCCAACTAGATAAAAAACGACCCAATTTCATCAAAAAATTGTTTAGCTTTTAAGCTTTATAGCTATATGGACCAGATAAACATTGGGAAAGCTTTTGAACCTCAAATTATGCGGACCGAACTAATATTGTGAAACACAGATAACAGTAGATTTGCTTCTGCATCGGAAATGACTTGTTTACACGCAAGAATAGCACAGAACTAAAGATTGGAAGTCAATGGATACTATTTGGATGGCCTAAAGAACTCTTCAGCATCCCCCAACTCTCCAACAGCATGCTGACGTGCTATGTCAGTTCCTCTGTATACGATGAATTATCCGTAGCTAGAGGTTCTTGATTGTCAGTCTCAATGCTATTATCATCTCCCCTGGTCCGATCAATTAATCTTACGACAAGATTTCTAATCTTCCTCCGTACAGGCTTTAAGACCGAAGCGATATGCCATCCTTTCAAGCAGATCCTTCCTATCCGGAGGAGAAACCATGACATTCATAGTCCCCTTCCCTCTCCAGCAAACAATTGCAATTGTGGAGGGATCCTTACAAATAGAATCTACATGTTTATGCCCTGAAAGTTTACAGAAAGTTAGATACTAAGTGATGGTTGCTTTTAGTAGGATAGGGCATAATAGTACCTTCAAGTAACACTACAACACAGCAACCAGGCATCAAGGATGCAGCTTCCTCCCCAAATCTGGCGTCAACAAAATGAGCAAAGTTGATGCTTCTGTACTGTAAAAGTCGGTGGAAGTCCAGTGGAGATGCATATAGTATCCGCTTGCTGACGTATGGAAGCAGTAGTGATAAGCCCTCGTAGGACAATCTATATGCACATGAAAAGCAATCCTTCGATCTATGACTTTCCTGAAAGAGAGCAGGGACCGAGTACCTCACGGTTTGAGTAAAATATGTATTCCAGTGAAAAATAATTGAGTGTTACTAGGAAACCTTGAATCAGTAAAGAACATCACGCGTTTAGAGCAATTTATACTTACAAACATCTTTATACCAAGTGAAACGATCTTAAGCTGCTCACCAACTTCTCCATTCAGCTCCAAAATCTTTTTAACCGATTTTGATACGTAATATATTCTCCTTGCATTATCAGTACTTCTAGTCACCAGATGACCTTGGACTGGGAATGATTCCTTGATGCCAAAGAAGGATATTATGCTCTTTATCACCACTTCATCTTTGAAAACTAATACAGGATCGACCCCTTTCCACCTGCTTTGTTTTTGCAACTTCATGTCGCCTGATTCTGCTCGACTGCTTTCTACATCATTGAAAACCATTTCAACTTCAGTTGAGTTATCATTTGAAGTTTGGTTGTCTATGCTTAAATTCTGTTGCCTACCCAGCACTTCAGCAGCATCGACAACTTTAGAAACATTGTTCTGTTGGCGTGTCAAAATAGTTTCGTATAGTCTTGTTTCTGGCTCATGTTCTTTCTGAGGTTGCACGATTATGCCTTTTGCATGTGGGTGCTGAATTTTAGTGCCCTGTATCTGACAGCCTGAAAGAATGTGGAGCGCATTCAAGAATATTAGTGGTCATACTAAGTATGCATATAGGCATATCAGACTATATGAAACTTTCATGAAAGGTATCAAATGGACTCATCCAAAAGAAATTAAAGCATGTGATTACCATTCAAGGGAGACAATTTATGAAGAACTGCGATGAAAAACGCCCCACTGTTTTGGTCATGAGGAACAATCCTCATGCACCGATGCAGTGGGAATTTTGAATTCAGTATGTTAGAAGTACAATCCAATTTTTTATTGGAATTGATAGAAAGTCCATCCGTATCATGATTAATTTTGCTTGTTTCTTCAATGTTGCAATTTCTTAAGAAGCTGCTCCTATTATCTATATTCACTTCAACATCACCACGCACAGTATGGCTTTCCTCAGTGCCATTACTTGAAGGAAACATGCTCGGCAATACTAAATTCTTCCTATCATGTGGAACATCATCATGAGTCTGAAACCAAGATCCTCGATCTTGTACCTGCAAGAGTTAGAAAAAGAACCACTGAGATAACCAGAACAGAACGAGATCTGGTCACCTTGTACATTGTCAAAATGTCAAGTAGGGACTAACTGTTTGACTAAAACACTGAGATGCCCAAGGTTGATTCTAAAAAGAATCATAATTTTACCCAAAAGTAAAGAGTAGCAATTATTTCTCCTTTTTTTCTTGATAAGAAACAACTATTGCTCCTTTGTGACACAATTGTCAACTTCAACCAACGTGTAAACAAATTAAAACACTATGTGATGTGAATTGGATCAAAATGCTTGTAGTAATATCATACACATAAAAAAGGTGGAACCAAAGTAGATGGTATAGGCAGAATATATAGGGGCATCAAGGAAAACATCTCTGAAATCATGAATAAGGTATATGGTATGGTGAAAAGTGACTAATGTAAATGGAGTAATAAAAATGAGAAACCTGTTATGACACATGCTTAATTTACTCCTTTACGTAAATTATAATTAGTAAACTAAGAATCATCCTAAGCAGTATGTTGCATTTGATAAGTGCCAGAACCATGAATCCAGACATAAATACTCACCCCAGGGAATAAAGAAAATATAATTAAGAATGAGCAACCTTATTGAATAAACACATAAAAATAAGGCAACCAAGAGATCAACCATGATATAGATATAAGCACACAGACCTTCCAAGTGCTAAGCCCAGGACGCCGGACCAATTCAGGCAGCTCACTAGAAACATCAAGGAGTTCAACAGAGTTTCCACTTCTTCGAAGGAGCTATATGAATAACTTGCAATGAGAATTTATGTTACAGAACAGGAATGTAGAAACTGAATAGCAAAAGGTATTTGTAGGTAGCAGCCTACAGGCAAGGTAATTGTATATATTTAAGTTTTGAAAAAAAAATACACAAGGAAATAAATATGCTCTATAAAACCATTAAGTTGCAAAGATCCAACTCCTTGAAGTGGATCAGAGTAAAAAGTTGTTTGTACTCTACAGATCTTCTGAGTTCTGATGAAGCAGTTCAGATTGGGGCTTGTGCTTAAGCTGCCTCAAAAAATCCACTTGCATGACCCTGTATCACGGAATGGCATACAAGTTGAATTTTCTGAGGCATCATTTTAGAGTTCTATAAGCTACTGTAATTGCCTTATTATACCATGAGCCAATAAGGCACCCACAATATATGTCTAAACAACTCCAAAAGGTCTTTAACAGCGCAGAGGTTTTGCTCTTTTTAGGCTACAAGTCGCAAGAAAATAACAGCTTTATGTTCAATAGATAAAAAGTAAGAAGATACAGTGGATAGTAGATACCTCTGCTACAACAGCTTCATTTTCAACAGGATTCATTGAACAGGTAGAATAGACCATTCTTTCACCCACTTTAAGTAACGCAATACCTAAAGGAATAAATAAAAATTTGGATATTACAGATTATTAATCTTAAAACTTCAAATAGTATTTTTCTCCCAAATCATATGCAGTAACATTAGTAATTAAATGGTTCATATGATAAACATTACGGAGGAACTATGTAGAAAATTTCTAAGGAGTGTTTAACAACTCATGCTATACTGAGACTACTTGATTCATAGGTAATTCAAAGGTACTAGCTTGATTAGAATAAATAACCAATACCACCTCAACAAAAACAATATTAATAAATCCTTACCACGCATAGCAATATTCACTTGCAGAAGATGAAGTTGGTTCCCCATGCCTGAGTTCCTGAACCACAAAAACAGGTTGTGTGACCTGAGGATAAATATAGGGAAGCATAAAAGCAGCAGACAACAAAAGATTCAGTTCTTACCATTTTCTCCACATTTCATGACCCTTGCGAATAGTCCCATCACCACTGCAGGGAACATCACAAAGTATGCGGTCAAATTCTAAACCTTGTGGTTTGCAGGTATCCTTATAAGCTTCTGAATAATCATTTGCAAGAGAACAATCGGGGAAGTTTTGTGCTTCATGGTTTGTTACTATTAGGTTGGCGGTGCACATTCTCTTTGTATTATGGATAAGGAGATCGCATCTTTGCACGTAGAGATCGTTGGCCATCACCTAATCAGTCTCACATGAGGAAGGGAGAATGTATAACTGAGGTATTCATTTCTAATAAATCTGCGAAAATTATAACACAAATAGTTCTACTAGCTGGATGTAACAACTAAATAGTAGAAATTAATGTGACTAAGGTTTCGTTTCCAAGAATCAGCCAGAGTTATAAGAATGATAGTTTTAGCGCCACATGTAGCTGAAGGATAAATGTACCAATGCTCCTGGAAGTATTCCTGGTTCTTTTGATTGGTGAATCATCTCGAGTAACTGGAAAGTTTTAGAGCCTGGAGAAGCACACACTGACCAAGGTAGGCAAATAAATGTGAGTCTATATTATTGGATTATTTCGGCATCCAATCTTGAAACAGTAAGCCGGCTTCTATAAAAAGCACAAGATATTTGAGATAACAGAGGAGCATAACACATGGACATACTATCAAGAATATGGTGATCAGGTTGTACGTTCAGAAACAATGGTGGAACCTGCAGAAATATATTTCAATTATTGAAAAATGAATTAATCTAAGAGAGATGGAAAAACAACAACTAAGATATAAGATAATTGAGGTGAAAATAATTCATGAGCAAATTGGTACAAGATGCCCACCATGCTAACAGCCTCTTGCCTAGTTATGTTACCAACCTCACTCTCATGCTTTAGAAACTCATGAAAACTGGAATGCACAAAAGAGTGGACCAATAGAGTAGATTAATCAAGAGCACATCAAGTTAGCAACAGCAATTAATTGTTCAGGACTAGTTTTAAAGAGAAAAACACTATTGCAAAGATGACAACAGTGAAAGCAGGCATTGCTAATTCAATGATCAACTGAGCCCCTAACTTCCA
Source organism: Panicum miliaceum (assembly GCA_032594955.1). Taxonomy (NCBI): domain Eukaryota; kingdom Viridiplantae; phylum Streptophyta; class Magnoliopsida; order Poales; family Poaceae; genus Panicum; species Panicum miliaceum. The sequence goes on along the minus strand of CM064073.1, from coordinate 3,934,600 downwards.
CAATTCTGTAAGAAGCCTTGATTATTATAGAACAAAGGTGGCTAATTACTGGCTTTCTCTCAAAAAATTAGATTCACTCTATTGAACTACTTTCAATTATCACTATCAAAACTCCTTAAGAAATATCAACATCCAAATGCATAATGCAATATGAAATCGGAAATTGAAAGGCCAAAATGAAAGATATGACTGGTTCTGATACCGATGAATGCTCTGTGTTGAGGTATATTGCTGAGTTTCCCAAAACAACTTAAGCTTTTTGGAAAACTGGTTGGTCACAAAACCCAATACTATTGGGTACGTATTAGATACCTCAATACTTCTGACACAATACAACTCAGTTTGAAGCCCACTTCAAGCCTGTCTCAGATATATCCACCCAACCCCAAATCCCTACCACATACCACTGATGCAAAGGCAAGAATGTGTCGTATTTGCATTAAGTAGACCAAGCAAGATTCATGTCATGGCAAGATTCAAACATCATGCTGCAATCATTACCTCTCAAGTGCCTGATTTTTCCTCAGTTCCTTCCGAGAGAAATTCAGATGCCATGCAAGATTGCCTGGATACCAAGGCAGGGGCCTGATAGCATCTTCTCCATACTCACTGCTAACCTTTGCAATGCATTTTTAATAGTACATTAGAAAATGTCAAGGACTGAGTAAGGTGAAATTCAATATACAACAGAGAAAAGGCAACCTCACTCTCCAAATATCGCCTAAAATCATTTTCCAACTTTGAGCAAATATCTTTATAAAACTGGCAACTGAAAAGAGAAGTAAAGTGTTAACCTTCAGCTTACATGGTAAGCAACAGTAAAAGATGAATTAATGTATTCATGTACCAAATATGCAAAACCAAATTCAGTATTTGTGAGAATAGCAGGATAAACAAAGTTTTGCATAAGCCTACTGTAAGGTTTGTTAATGGCTCTCCTGAAGTTACCTTAAAACTGCATGAGTCTAATAGTAAGTAACAATTAAGTGGATGGTCTACTCATATTCCTAAGAGTAATTTAGAAGTGCAGGTTTTTTTATTGGATTAACATAAAACACAGATTGCAAATGAACTATCCAATGAACCCTCGGACATGACTACTTCAATGGCAGATTAACCAGATATACAAGTCATGGAGCAGCCAGCTTTTGATAACCAAAGGCTTTGGGCCCCGGAAGAGAAGGAGAGATGGGCATCAAGTCCAAAAGCACGCGAATATCATCGATGGCAGTGGTCTGTGTGGAATTACGAAAACCAAGGAATCGAATAATTAAAGGAAGACCTAAGTGGCAACCCTGATTTCGTCTCAGAGTAACCAACATTACCAGGCGTTGATCCTAAAAGTCGCAGGTAACGGTGTCCGTAGGACACTCATGAAGGCATCCCACTCCTCCTTGTGGACAATTTGCTGAACCTGCCCGCCCAAACATGCAAGTCAGCAAGTGCAATCACATGCACACATCCAGAAGAACAGTATCCTAAAACCATGTTCTTTTTTCTACGCAACACTACAAATATAAATACGAAGACTAAACTCACCTACAAGATTATCAGGTAACCATAGACCTAGGTTACAGAGTGTTTGTTGTTATGTGATAATGTGAACACATTTGTCATTCCTACGGCAACAAATCGTTCCAATCCCAATAAGCAGTCACCCCAGAAACTGGAAAACTAATTCACTTCAGATCGCATCAATGCGTCAAGCTATGTGAACTGAAATAGGTACCGCACCTTATAGTACTCCTCGAAGGCAGCGTTCTCGAGTACTGGTGGCTGCCACGTGGATTTGGCATCACGGCCGGTAGCGGCGGCGGCTGGAAGAGGAGGGATCCGGGGGCTGTACCTCCAGAGGCTCTCGAGCGGCTGCGTGAAGTGGCGGTCCTGCGGCTTCCTTTCGCTTCCCCCGACACATCGCCTCCGCTGGCCGGCGGCGACGATGCGGTGGTGGAGCGAGACGGGGGTCTTCGAGGCTAACATGCCTGCATTGTTGGTGGGGTTTGGGTTGGGCCTTGGGGGGTGAGGTGGGCAGTCTGGGGACTTCGTATGCTTTTGGTTTGAGCACAGGTGGGATGGGTCGGGTTCCTTCCTTTTTTTGATTTGGATCTAAATTATTTAGTATTTGGTTGTGAGGGTTGAGTCCAATCTAATTTTTTATTTGATTAAAGGAATTTTCAGAAATGAGTTGGATGCTATTTTAACACCATTAGTAGCAGTTATCTATAGGATCCATCTGTCATCCTCTTAAAATTTTCTCTCTCAATTTTCTTCCTCATCGAGCTCGATCCGTCCACCCTCCATCGGCTGCGTCCTCCGCCCGTCTGTGGTCCTCCGCCAGCCCCGCGCCGGCCGGCTGCCCTGCACAGCACCTTCAATTGCATGGTTGCCGAAGAAATTAGTCGTCTATGACGAGTCTTAGCTCAATCCCTCGGACTTGAAGCTTCCTTGCGTCGAGGTGAATCCATTTGAGCACTCATCTTCACAAAATCCATGTCAAGGACGGCCGGAATCAAAGTTTTCCCCACCGGAATCCATGACGTGAGAAGAGCTCGAGCACACCTAGCCTTCCTGTGCGCTCATCCTGGCCGCCCCGCACTCATCTCGGCTTCCTCGACCCTCTGCTCGATCCCCTCACCTTCCGAGCTCCCTACGCTTCCCGCACGCGCCACCTGTCCTGCACGCCCTTCGCTCCCGGCCACCGCATAGGTCCGCGGCGCCCCGGCCTCAGCCACCATGTGGGCTCCACCTGCGCAGCCCTTTACCACCTGGCGCCGCCCCTGCCCCGGCTCCGCGCGGGTGGAGGAAGCTCGCCGTGCCCGACCGCGGCACGCCACCCCTGCCCAGGCCGCCACGCAGGCTCGACACCGCCCTTTCCCCGGCCTTCGCACGGCGGAGGGCGGTGGGACCTCGCCGTGCCTGGCGTAGCGCGGCGCGGCGCTACTCCTTCAACTCGTCGCGCCCGGCCGCCCCGCGCCAACCCATCCCGCACCGTGCTGCTCCGCCGCTCGAGGCGCGCCGCCGTCGCCTACCAAGCCGGAGCTTGTCGGCCTCGTGCACCGCCGCCCAACAAGCCGAGGAAGAACGGAGAAAGACAACGGAGGTACGGACACGAAGTGGGTCGAGATGATAGTAATTTGGCGCCCCATCTTTTGATTGACTGTTGTCAACTAATCTTTTCAATGTTCGATTCTACTCTATGTTAGAACATTTCAGTGAATGCTATTTCGATCTAAGTGGTCCTATTCTCTGTCCCGTGCTAGGAAGCATTACTCCTCTTTTCATTCCAAATTCTTCAATAAGACTGATACGATTGATTGGTCTGTGCGTTTCTCTTATTACTTTTTTTATCCCCCTGTTCCTCGGATACAATTCGATCCTTCTACGGCCAATTCTCAATTTGTGGAAAGCCTTCGATGGCTTCCTTATGAAAACATCCATTTGTATATGGGTATAGACGGTCTTTCATTATTCTTCGTGATATTGACCACATTTCTGATCCCTATTTGCATTTCAGTGGGTTGGTCTGGTATGAGAAGTTTCGGGAAAGAGTATATTACAACATTTCCCATTCGTTTTTCCCGGACCAAACCAACCCGCATCTAAGAGGTATATCCCTTCTAGGGATAAACCCAACCCACTAGTCCTCAAACCAAACACTCTAAAAACTTGGTCCAACCCAACCTAACCCACATCAACCCTCCAACCAAACACATGCTTCGAGTTTGGCCGTTTGGAGCTCGTCACCCACCGGGGAGGCTTTACATCGTCTATGCTACAATTCGTGGATCCATCGCCTGAAGGTGATGTTGGGCTGTTTTCTCCTCCTCCCACCGCCTCTCGCGGCCCACGGCGGCCCAACCACACGCCTTCTTCTTCCTTGAGTTGGTGCTCTGCTCGCCCAACATGGCAACAGTTGGGTTTGGGGTTGCCGAAGGGTGCGTCTGCTCACTGCTAGCCATAGAGGGAGGGCCGGCGGTGGCAGGCCGGCCTGGCAGAGGAGGCGGGTGCGGGGGCGGAGGCGCCGCCGGCCGGGCGGCGGGAGATGGCGGTTGGGCTGGCGCCGAGGCGGGGGAGTCGATGGCGACGACGGTGGTAGACGGAGCTCCGGCGGGACCCGAGCCCCCCCCCCCCCCCCCCCCCCCCCCCCCCGCCAATGGGGTGGGGGAGGGGTTGGGCGGCGGGCGGCGGACGGCGGGTGCGGGGCGTCGGGAGGAAGACGATGGGCGGAGGAAGAAGATATGGGCCGATGGGCCGTGCTCCGTGCCTCATTCACTCCCCAAAATGTGGAGCTGATGAATATGTTTGGCGATTTCATCATCCGCGGTGATGTATAACCCCACCCATCACTCACTCCCCAAAATGTGGAGCTGATGAATATGATACGGTGGGAATAGTCTCTTTTACCCACAGGGGATGGATGTATGTTTCTTTGATAGTATTTTTGGAGTTCACTACCAATGCTACAGTACCGAAGTAATAGCTACAGTACTGCCGCTGCATTACTCACGAAAAATAATAAATTAGCATATTCACGGTCACATGGTGGATTTGTAGCGGTAGTAGGCTAGTAGTGAGATGCTTTCCTTTCGCTACTTTATTTTCTTTTCCAGTTCTCTATCCTCGTGTACGATAGTGCTTTTAGATGCTCTTCAGAGTTCAGAAGAGAAAGTAGATTGATGGAATACATAATCTCCTTATGAAATAATAAATTGCCCTCTAGGTTGGAAACTTATCCTGCGGTTTCATCTAGTTTTCTAAACACTCAAATCGTTTATTTAGATCCTAAACTATGTTAAATGGTCCATTCAAGATCCCAAACACGCCACGCAAGCTCTCAGCACCAACGTGTGAGACCTCGTTGGCGAACATATGCAAAGAAGCCCTTGTGTTGTCTGCATCTTCTCCCTTCTCCCATTTGCTCCTCCCTCTCCCCTCCTTTCTCTCTTCTCCTAACTCGGGCCGAGTCGAGCTCCCTCCGCCGCCGGCCACACCCCCTCCTTGTCCAATCTCTCTCTCCCCCTCAACCAGAGTGGCCTCTACACTGGCCGAGCTCGATCTCTCCGGCGTCGTTCCCCTCCCTCCCCCTCTCCCTCCGCTAGCCGAGCTCGACCTAGGCCACCGCCGTGCAGGCCGCCGCGCTTCGCTTGCGGGGCCACCGAGCCTCGCGCAACGCTTCACCCTCCGGGCCGCCACGCAGGCCCAGAAGCCTCGCGGCGCATGTGCCGGTGCAGGCCGGCAAGCCTCGTGCGCCGCGCTCAAGTCTCCATCCTCCGCGACGACTAGGAGGCCAAGGCGGCGGAATCCGCTGCGGGAGCCGGCGAGCGGCGGTCGCGCGCCGTGCCCACGGCCGCGCACCGGCATCGCAGCCGCTCGGCCACGGCGGTCGCCGCCACCTCAAGGCCGAGGGGGGCTCGGATCGGGGTGGAGGCAGCGGAGGAAGAAGAGGAGAGGACCCCACCGCGAGGAATAGGAGGAGGGGCGCCGGCCGTGAGCAAGAAGAGGGGGTGCCACTGCGCCGGCCACAACGAAGAAGAGGGGGTGTCAGCCACGAGGAAGAGGAGGATGGGTCCGCTGCGAGGAAGAGGAGGAGGATGGGGCTGCGTCAGGAGGAAGAAGAGGGGTGCCGGGCGTGAGGAAGAAGATTCGGCGCCGGTCGTGAGGAAGAAAATTGGACGCCGGCCACGACGAAGAAGAGGAGGGGGTGCCGGCGACGAGGAAGAAGATTGGGCGCCGGCCACGACGAAGAAGATGAGGGGATGCCGGCGATGAGGAAGAAGAGGAGGGAGCGCCGGCGACGAGGAAGACGAGATCTCTGACCTCCGGCTCCTTCTCAAACCTGCATAGCACCAGCAGTGGCACGGGAGGCGGAGCTGCTACGCACATCATTGGGCACCATCTGCACGCCCAAGCGGCCGGCCGGGAGCGGTGGTGCCGGTGTGGAGGAGGGCGGAGAGGAGCTCGTTAGCCGCCACCAGCAACATCTTCTTCGCCATGGATCGGTAGGCTGTGTGCTTCGGTTGCTAGGCAGCTGGTAAGAGAGATTGGAGAGGGGGAGAGAGAGGAGCACATGCGAGAAGATGCAGACAACACGAGGGCTTCTTTGCATTTTGCATATGTTCGCCAACGAGGCGTCACATGTCGTGCCGCTAAGAGTTTGCATGGCGCGTTTGGAAATTCGGATGGACCAAATCTAAATAAATAGACGATTTGATAGTTTAGAGATTTAGGTGAAATCATGATAAAGTTTGGGAAGCTGGAGTACAATTTACTCTTCTAAAAGTACCTCTCGCTAATCTAAATCCTAAAGCTATACTACTTGTTTTGGTTGATGTGCGGGCAATTCCATCTGTTGACTCCGATAGTGTTTCAATCACAAATTGATTCTGCCCTGACTACAGGGGCCGCCCAGGCCAGCACCCTCGCTGGCAGGTGCGACGAGGCTGGCCCCCGTGCCGTCCTGCACTTGTATGCCCAGACCGGGCGTCTGGTCCCCGTGTCCTAGCGCGCCGAGGCCAAGGCCAATAGGGATGGAGGTCCTCTTCGCGGGAGCGGGTACGTGGAAGGGCAGGCGACTCATTTTACCCGTGAACTCCGGCCGGCGGGGCACCGGCAGGGGGCGGCGGCGGCGCCCTAGATGCAAGTCTCAGGTGGGAACAGAAGGGGAGGCGCAGGAAGAAGAAAGGTCGGCGGAGGGAAGCCTCGGGTCTTTTTTATTTGGTGAAACTTTTTCTGCGTAACTAATGGCAATGTTGATAATTATCCAACAACTCCAGGAGGAGGTATAGAATTAGAGTTTTTGGAGCACCTCCTACAAAATCTATGGAGCTGGTCCCTAGCTCCATGTTTTTTCTGGAGCCGGAGTTTGTGGACCTGAACTTGTTTGGCATGAAAAATTGGAAGCGGAGCTGTATTTCGTGGAGTGGAGCTCTCCCAAACAGATCTATCTCTAACAACATTGGATGATCCAGTGGTAAATCTTTGTTTCCGACGTACTTTGATTCCTCTATTACATGGCACCCATATTTTACATACACGACACGACTTTTCACCGAGAACCTGGAAGAGAAAATCAGAGGTGATGATAGAAAAAAAATTGCAAAAGTACAGGATCATACTACCACTCTTCCATCACCTTTTCATTCATGTTCAACGATCAACTTCAGCAAGTGTATAAACTGTTAAACCAACTAGATAGATTGAGTGTATACTGCAGTTTTCGAGGGAAAAAATAGAATTACTGCTTTACAAGTAGAAGAACCGGTGAAGGTAACTTGCATTTTATTTATATCACAATGGAATCCAAAGGTTGTCTTGTTTACCAGTACATGACACAAAATTTGACACAGCAACTAAAAGAAAACTGGACTGGTCCTTGACAGTGAACTTATCACAGTTACAGACCCATTGATGGAATGGAACCCAGCTGGTTCCTGTTCAAAGGCCATGATGATCCTCCTTTTCCTAAGGCGTTCAGCAATGATGGATGCCATCTCCAGCGACTGTGAGGCGTTGATGTTGGAATTTTTCGGTGGTCCAAAAGGTCGAAAATAAAATGAGAAGAAACGGATAAGTAAAAGCTCGTTACGCGTCTTGATCGGAGGCCCAAACCCACTATTGGTTGTGGCCCCAGGTCGTTCAGCGCCATATTAAATAGTGGGACCTGACGTTTTTATGATTAACCTAATCATACTCAGAAACCCTAGCCGCCCACCACAGCCGTCCCGATTTTCGGCGGCGCTGGAACCACCTGAAGGCCACCGCCTCCGCCTGCCGTCCAACACCGGACAGTGCCGTTATAGGCCGGAAGGACGACGGTACCCGGCGAGATCGACTACTTCGTCTACGTCGGGGACATCCACAGGAACGACTACTGAAGCGCCGTTTTCGTCCCCAACGCAAACCACCGCCGAGATGTCGTCCTCGGCGGCTCCTACGATGACTGACGGTCGAGATCTAAACACTTTCCTTTTATTCATGTTGTTCTATAGGTTGTGCTCATATTTTAGGTGTTAGATCCTGTTAAGATTGAGTTTTAAGCCGTGTTTTATCTAACATTTGGTATCTTTCGCCTAAGCACCTAACCGTGAGCCTTAAGAGCCTATAGATCTAGTCCAGTTTTAGATCTTGGTTGGTTGTTTCACGATTAGCTCTCGGATTTATTCATGTTTAGTTTGGATGTGTTAGTTTTAAGTTCGATTTCGTATGAATAAAGTTAGATCCGAGAAAAAGAAAGTATAAGAAAGCAATAGATCGAAAGAAATCCCACCCGAAAATCTCTCCAAACCCTCGGAATAAGAAATAAGAGCCCCACGACGACGCACGTTTCCGCTAAGATTGAAACGTACTCTGTGCGGCGCGTGGTGGCTATTACATGAGGCCGGCGATGCACTAAGGCTCCCACTTCGGCATAACAAAAAAAAAATGAGCCACGGTCGCCCAACCAACCATTAGGAGCACCGGTGGACCGCTCGACGGCGGTGCGCGCGTCTTTGCGCACGCACCACCGGCGAGGGGCTCACAAGGGCTCGGTGGGCGGCGCCGTTTCTGCTCACCGGCATAAGATGCGCCGGCAAAAGGAGCCGGTGCGCCGCACCACCCGCAGCCGCACCCACGCGCAGAGGCGATGGGGCTAAGGCCAGCGGCGCCATAAGGCCAGGCGACCGCCGGTGGCGCGCGAGGAAGCGGCGACCCCAAGGCGCGGCCGCCACCGGCAGCGACGAGGCGGCGACGCCATGCTGGCCCGCGCGCGCGCCACGCTCGATGCCGGCCGGCGGCGGCACTTCGGCTGCCCTGCACCCGCGGTAGCGGGGCGTGACAGCGGCCGTGGAGTGCCGCCCCCGAACGGCGAAGAGCCGGCGGCACCATGGCCGGCGGCGCGGGATAAGGCCGGCGGCTGCCCGTGAGGTGGCCGGCCTTGAAGAAAAGAGGAGGAGAAAATGAAGAATAGGGTTAGGGTTGTGTGGTGCAGCCGGCCTTTTATACGATCGATAAAGAAGGATGGCCATCAGATTGAGGGTTTCTTGATCGATGGCCTGGATTGAGGCGGGGGTGGAGTGGCGCCTGCTGAGCTGGGCCGAATTGGCGGCCCAGCCATTGGCTGTCGAGCCCGCGGCCCAGGTGGCTTTAGAGGGAGAAAGGGCGCGGCTGGGCCGGTTTTAGGGCCCACCCGTCCACTGCTGGGCCTCAGGCTCAGGCGGATGGGGAGCGAGGGCGGCGCGGCTGGGCTAGTTTGGCGGCCCGCCCGTCGGTTTCTGGACCAAGAGCCCAATAAATTTTAAGCCCTTTTTCTTTTCGATTTTATTTTCAGTTTTATTATTTTCTGAGTTTATTTTCATTATATTTTCCTCTTTTGCATTAAGAAATTTTAATTTGGGGATGATTACACTGAAAATCATAAGAAAATTATGAGTTACCATTCTGAGTAGATGAAACCAACGTGAATTTTATTTAGAATTATTTAGTTTATTTTGAGCATTTAATTAATTTCTGACCAACGTTGATTTAGTTAAGATGCTTAGTTTTATTTATATTTATTTTGCTTCTGCCAACAGTGATGCAAAATTAAGTTTTCCGCTGCATTAATTACGCTAAGTCATTAAGTTTATTTTGTTTCTGCCCAACGGTGATGCAAAATTAATTCATGAGACGCTAAGTTTATTTGCTTCTGCCCAACGGTGATGCAAATTGTTTATTCAAGATTATTTAATGTTTTAATCTGGCCAACGCTGATTACATTCATTATTTTTTTGTCGTTACTGATTCAATTTTATTTTATAAACAGAAACCACCCCCTCCAGCATCATGACCTATATCAATGGTGTTTCTTAGTTGGGAGGGGATAACTTCGTGAAGTGGAAGACTGAGATTGGCTTTATTCTGCTAACGATGTATAAGGATCATTCCCTGAGCCCGCCCGCTCCTGTTGCACCAGTGTCACAAGGGACTGAGGATACTACCCTTGCTGCACGCACTGCTGCTTATGAGAAAGAAAAAGAGCGCTGGGAGCATTCTGACAGAGTGACCCTAAGTCTTATGAAAATGAGCATTAGCCCTTCTATCAGGGGAGCTCTTGACAAAGAGCCTAAGAATGCTAAGGACTTCATGGATAAGATTGAGAGCTACTTTAAGGAGTCTGACAAGGCCAATGCTAGCACTCTCTTATCTCAGCTCGTGAAGGCTAAGTATAATGGGCAAGGCAGTGTAAGAGAGCACATTATGGGCATGGTCAACATGAGGGATAAGGGTCGAGACCTCGACTGTCCCCTTAATGTTGCAGCGCTGCTTCACCATGTCATGATGTCACTTCCATCAGTCTTTGAGCCATTTAAGATAAATTATAATGCAAGCGATCAGAAGTGGGACATCACCACGCTTGTGTCTAATTGATGATCAAGAGGAAGAACGACTACGCTATCAGAACCCCGACTTTGCCAACGTCGTAAAACATGGGGTACATAGGGTAGGAAACAAGAGGGCATCCCGCCCCAATAAGCCAAAGAAGGGTAAGAAACCTTATGAAGCTCCTCAGCCGAATGATCCATCTGCTCCTAAGAAGCTTCTCTGCTACCACTGTGACAATGAGGGCCATGAGAGGAAAGACTGCCCGAAGTTTAAGGCGTGGTGTGAGAGAAAAGATAATAACGATATCATTTCTATAGTCGATGAGTCTTTTTATGCATATTTCCCATTAAGTACTTGGTGGATTGATTCTGGTGCCACCATTCAGGTTACAAATTCCTCACAGGGATTGTCTGGCGTGCGGACTATAAGAAAGGGGACTCGAAGATTAAGAGTCGCAAATGGCGTTTAAGCCGACGTGGAAGCTATTGGAGCTCTCCAATTAGAACTTCATGGCGGCTTTATTCTTCACTTAGTTGATGTGCTTTATGTTCCGTCTATTGAGAGAAACTTGATTTCCATTTCTAAATTAGATATTGATGGTTATTCATGCACTTTTGGTGACGGCAAATGTGTAATAAGTTTGAATGGTGACATTATTTATCGAGCACCTTTACAAAATGATCTTTACTTACTGTCTCATAATAAAGTCTCTGTGATGAATGTAAGCGAAGTTAGTGACAAATGCAAGAGAGGACATGAGACTTCGTCGAAATTGTGGCATTCTCATTTAGGCCACATTTCGAAGGGGAGAATGGAGCGTCTCATTAGAGAAGAGATACTTCCAAGACTAGACTTCTCTGACTTAGACCAATGCGTTGATTGTATTAACGGAAAATTTGCAAAACAAATTAAGAAAGATGGAGCTAAGCGCAGTTCAGGAATATTAGAATTAATTCACACTGACATTTGCGGTCCATTTAATGTTAAGTCGGTGGATGGTTTTAGTTACTTTATAACATCCACTGATGATTATTCCCGTTATGGATATATTTACCCCATAAGAGAAAAATCCGAGGCACTTGATAAGTTCAAAACCTTTAAAGCTGAAGTAGAAAATCAGCATCAGTCAAGGATTAAAGTGGTACGGTCAGATAGAGGTGGTGAATATTATGGGAGACATGCCACATATGGACAAATCCCAGGCCGTTTTCTAGATTTCTTCAAGAAAATGGAATAGTAGCTCAGTACTCAACTCCTGGTGAACCTCAGCAAAACGGTGTAGCAGAAAGAAGAAATTGCACTCTAATGAATATGGTGCGCAGTATGCTAAGCAACTCTACACTGCCAGTGAGTTTATAGATGGAAGCGCTGAAAACTGCCGCGCATATAAATAATCGCGTTCCTAGTAAGTCAGTTTCCTAAGACGCCTTATGAGCTTTGGACTGGTAGGAAACCCAGCATTAATTATTTTCATGTCTGGGGTTGTGCAGCTGAGGCGAAGTTATTTAATCCGTCCCTTGAAAAATTAGATCCTAAGACAGAAAGTTGCTATTTCATTGGATATCCAGACAGATCAAAGGGATATCGGTTTTATTGTCCTAAGGGTATTGCTAAATTTGTTGAGACGAGACATGCAATATTCTTAGAGGAAAATGGATGCACAGAGACTAGGCGAATCGATCTCGAGGAAATGCGGACTTATGATACTACACCGCTGACTCGTGATTATCATGTGTCTATTTTACCTAATTTTCAGAATACAGTACCAGCTCAGACAGTTGATTCTCCAGAAGTGAATGTGGAGCAAGCGCATGTTATAAGTGAGCATGAGAATGTGCCTAATGAGCATCAAAGTGAAATTTTGGAAGAACCTGTTGAGGAAGCATAGGATCAGACCGCCGCTGGGGCGCAAGAAGCACAACAAGAAATCACTGCTGAGCCTGTTCCAATGGAGGAGCCACAACCTCTAAGAAGATCAACGCGAGAGAGGAAAACTATTATCTCCAATGATTACGTGTACATGAGTGGAGAAGGACACGATATGGGAAGGTTGATGATCCAAACTCATTCAAGGAAGCTATGAATAGTGAGCACTCCCACAAGTGGATTGAGGCTATGGAAGAAGAGCTGAAATCTATGAGTATAAATAAGGTATGAGACTTAGTAGAGATTCCTGATGGAGCTAAAAAGGTGGGCTGTAAATGGGTCTACAAAACTAAGTATGACTCCAAAGTGAAGATTGAACGTTTCAAAGCAAGGCTTGTGGCTAAGGGCTTCACACAGCGAGCGAGAATTGATTATACTGAGAAAGACTCGTTCAGAATCGTTATGGCTCTAGTAGCTCATTTCGATCTCGAGCTGCATCAGATGGACGTTAAGACTGCGTTTTTAAATGGTGATTTGCATGAGAATGTATACATGGCGCAACCAGAAGGTTTCGTTGTGGAAGGCAAAGAACGGTTGGGATGCAGACTAAAGAATCCATTTATGGGTTGAAACAGACGTTCAGATAATGGTACCTTAAGTTTGATGAAGTAATTAAGAAATTGAGTTTCGTTGAAAATATAGTGGATAATTGTATATATATTAAGATCAAGGGGAGCTCTTTCATCATCCTAGTTTTATACGTGGATGACATCCTATTAGCAAGCAGCGATAAGAACTTGCTGCATGAGACAAAAAGTTTTCTCTCATCAAATTTTGATATGAAGGATCTCGGTGATGCCTCTTATGTACTGGGCATTGAGATACATCGAGACAGATCCAAGGGTACATTAGGACTCTCAAAAGTCTTATATAGAGAAGGTTCTTAAAAGATAGAATATGCATCAATGTTCATGCACAGCTGCTCCAGTGGTTAAGGGCGATAAGTTTAGGTAATTTCAAAGTCCCAGGAATCAATTAGAAATTGATCAAATGAGTTCGATTCCATACGCTTCAGCTGTTGGAAGCATTATGTACGCACAAGTATGTACACATCCTGACTTAGCTTTCATTACCGGGATGCTTGGTAGATATCAGTTTAATCCAGGAATGGATCACTGGAAAGCGATCAAGAAGGTCTTGCATTACTTGCAGGGCACTAAGGACTACATGCTCACATATAAGAAAACTGAAAATTTAGAAGTAGTTGGTCATTCAGACGCCGACTTCGCAGGTTGTGTTGACACTAAAAAGTCAACATCAGGTTATGTCTTCACACTTGCGAATGGAGCAATATCATGGAAAAGCTCCAAACAATCACTTACTGCAGCATCAACCATGCAGGCTGAGTTTGTGGCATGTTATGAGGCCGTGGGGCAAGCTGTGTGGCTTAAAGAATTTATACCCGGATTAATAGTGGTTGACAGCATAAGCAAACCACTAAAGTTATACTGCGATAATAAAGCCGTATTTTTCTATTCTAATAACAACAAGTCAAGTGGTGGTGCCAAGCACATTGACATTAAGTTTTATGTTGTGAAAGATAGAGTCCAAGATCGTACTATTGAGTTAGAGCATATAAGTATATAAGTACTAAGGAAATGCTCGCGCATCCATTAACGAAAGGCTTACCTCCCAGTCAATTTCGTGAGCTAATTGCCGGCATGGGACTATTGGATAGCCTGTGATCTTGGAACTAAAAGGGTCATAAGACAACCACCTCCCATTACGATAAGTGGTTTAATGCATTGTGGATAATTGTGTCGCGATGGGATTATACACTGTTGTGATACATTGTCTCTTTACATAACTCCACTTTAAGAATGACATCAGTTTTAGGCCTTTAGACCAAAGGGGAGAATGTTGGAATTTTTCGGTGGTCCAAAAGGCCGAAAATGAAAAGAGAAGAAACTTATAAGTAAAAGCCCGTTACGTGCCTTGATCGGAGGCCCAGGCCTACTAGTGGTTGTGGCCCCAGGTCGTTCAGTGCCATATTAAATAGTGGGACCCGACGTTTTTGTGATTAACCTAATCATACTCAAAAACCCTAGCCACCCACCACAGCCGTCCCGATCTACGGCGGCGCTGGAACCACCTGAAGGCCACCGCCTCCGCCTGCCGTCCAACACCGGACAGTGCCAGTATAGGCCGGAAGGACGACGGTACTTGACGAGATCGACTACTTCTTCTACGTCGGGGACATCTACGGGAACGACTATGGAAGCACCGTTTTCATACCAAACGCAAACTACTGCCGAGCTGTCGTCCTCAGCGGCTCCTACGATGACTGGCGGTCGAGATCTAAACACTTTCCTTTTATTCATATTGTTCTATAGATTGTGCTCATATTTTAGGTGTTATATCCTGTTAAGCTTGAGTTTTAAGCCGTGTTTTATATAACAGTTGAGCCTTGGGTGTGGTATCGTGAGCCCAGATCGTCAAATGTCACCGGGCGTGACCCACCAATGCTCTCTGTCACATTCTGTCCGGTCATTTCCAGATGCACGCCTCGTGGGTGGCTCCCTTCTTGTTCGTGAACATCAAAGAAGGCACGCACCTCAGCCTGGTTTGAAGTTTGAACAAAGTAGCAATCAGAGTGAGTCCATTTATTATTTAGCAGCATGATGTTGGAGACGTAGAATTTATTCAGTACTTCTAGCAAGCACTGAGCGTGACTATGAGCTCAACTATTTATCTTATCTTTGGCTGCTAACTGATAACAATGGTAAAATAGGCGGCCGAAGAATGAAACCACTTCATCCAAAAAATTTGTAAGGATAGTGGGGCTGGAATATTCAAAGGTCCATGAAAGAGCAATAGGTTAAGACAAAGTTCCCTATCAATCACTTTCAACTTTTTTCAAGAACTTATGTTTCAATAGGATATGTGGATAGAGCCATGGACTTATTATACTATTTACTCTAGAGACCGGAACAATCAGTCGGTGAAAGCTATATTGCCTGTCCCTTGTAAGCTCAAATCTGTATACTACATAGGCAATCTTTTTCTCTTAAGAACACTGCATAGGCAATCTGGCCCCGCAAAGAGATAATGAACTACTCTCAATTTACTCAACAGAATACAAAGAGGTGGTAACAATGAGCAATATCACGATAAATAGAATTGCAAGAACCAATATTGAAATAGTATTGCAAGCAAAAATAATTACCAAAATTCTGTCGAAGGAACGAGTTTTGAGTCCACAAGGGGCCTTCATGGTGTTACCATGCATTGGGTCAGTGACCCATGTTACTACCTGGCCAGCCCCACGGACAGCACGTATCAGGTGCGGAAGTTTCACCCTCATGTTTTCAGGTCCCATTCTTGTGATGATGGTTATTCTCCCTGCTCTGTTTTCAGGATTCAAGATATCAATCAACCGCACAAGTTCTATTGGGTCCATCTTGTCACTGACCTGTATTTCATCCGAAGTGAGGGTGAAATGTGTTTCGGAGAATGCTTGAATCTTTTGCTTTTCAAATGCAGTGTTCGAACAAGAGTTGCTGAGTGTTTGGGCATTATATTACCTTGATACCAAGAGGATTGGCAATGCCCCTAAGGAACTCCACATGTGCACCATCAAGTTGGCGAGTACCCTCTCCAACCCATAGGAAGTGGGCAGAGCAGTCATAATAGAGGCCAGTGGTGGAGTCTGTTAGGTGTTAATCTAGGATCACTAGCAGTAGCATTAACTCAGGATTGTCTTCTTGATTTAGTTCTAGATGCATTCACTGGTGTGCGTGTGCGTGTGTTAAATGAGATCGACAGAGAGAGAATAGAGAGTATACCTTGATCGGCCGAGGACGCCATTGCGCGTTCGTCGGTGTAGTCTGCACTAGGCAGCGACGCATTATGCCCAGGTCGGTGCAGGTCCGCGCTAGGGCAGCGTAGGTCGAGGCCGTGCAATGTCGGTGGCGCTTCCCGCCGCCGGAGCGCCCCCTCTCGATCGGTCTAGGGTTTAAGTGTAGGTGGGTATTGGGGTCACGGTGAACCTCGTCGTGCGTGCCTCCAGCCCCCACCTCTCTATTTATTGTGGCAATGGCGACGGGGGCCCATCAACAGTAGTTGGGTTGGGCGCCCCCGATCAGGGCGCGGATCAAGGGCCCAAGGCCTTTGGGCCTTAGGGGTCAGAGATCAATCCAACAATCTCCCCCTTGATCTCACATTACCTTTTCCTTTTACTTTTTTGTTTTTCTTATCTCATCACAGATTTATGTATAGGGCATATCTTATCGTCACGCACAATTGCCGATAGAATCAATAACCACAATACACGCCTCTGTTCAGAAATAGATTCTATAATCCTTTTGGGCCTCTATTATTCAGAGATCATAGGCTGTACCTCATTCCCATGCCGGCCACGTGTTCCATGAACACGCTGGGTGGTAGGCCTTTCGTTAGCGGATCCGCAAGCATATCTTTTGTTCTTGTATGCTCGAGACTTATGGTGTGATCCTGGATTCTGTCTTTTATTGAATAAAATCTTATTTGTATCGACTTGGTAGCCGTGCTCTTCTTGTTGTTATGAGCATAAAACACTGCTGGCTGGTTATCGCAGTACATCTTTAGTGGTCTTTCTATACTGTTCACCACTCTTAAGCCAGGTATAAATTTCTTTAACCATTCTAACTGCCCGGAGGCCTCATAACATGCTATGAACTCAGCATACATCGTCGATGTTGCTGTTACCGATTGTTTTGAGCTTTTCCACGATATAGCTCCTCCTGCGCGAATGAAGATGTAACCTGTCGTGGATTTTCTGTCATCTTCATCTCCCGCAAAGTCTGAATCTGCGTATCCTTAAATCTCTAATGAGTCGGTTCTTCTGTATGTTAGCATGAGGCCTTTTGTGCCTTTCACATATCGCAAGGCTTTCTTTACAAGTTTCCAGTGTTCTAGACCTGGATCTTTCTGAAATCTGTCAAACACATTAGTGACAAAGGCTAAGTCAGGGCGTGTGCACACTTGAGCATACTGTAAGCTTCCGACTGGCGAAGCATACAGAACAGTTTTCATGTGTTCTTTTTCATATTTGTTTCTGGGACTCTGAAAGTCTCCATATCTATCACCCTTGACTATCGGAGCAGGAGTAGGCTTACTCGCATGCAAACTATACTTTTCTAGAATCTTTTGTAGGTATGTCTCTTGTGACAAACCTAGTACCTCATTTCTTCTATCTCGGTGAATCTCAATACCTAGCACAAATGAGGCTTCACCAAGGTCTTTCATGTCAAAATTCGATGACAAGAATTTTTTTGTTTCTAATAGCAGACTGACATCGCTACTCGCTAGCAGAATGTCGTCCACATATAGTATCAGAAAAATATATTTCCCTCTTTTGAACTTTGCATAAATGCAATTATCCTCAACATTCTCTGTAAACCCAAACCTTTTTATCGTCTCATTAAACTTCAAATACCATTGTCTTGAAGCTTGCTTTAATCCATAAATGGATTTCTTTAAGTGACATCCCATATTTTCTTTTCCTTTCACAACAAAACCTTTGGGTTGTACCATTGTTAGGTGTTAATCTAGGATCACTAGCAGTAGCATTAACTCGGGATTGTCTTCTTGATCTAGTTCTAAATGCATTCACTGGTGTGTGTGTGTGTGCGCTAAATGAGATCGATAGAGAGAGAACAGAGAGTATACCTTGATCAGCCGAGGATGCCATTGCGCGTTCGTTGGTGTAGTCTGCGCTAGGCAGCGACGCGCTGTGCCGAGGTCGGTGCAGGTCCACGCTAGGGCAGCGTAGGTCGAGGCCGTGCAGTGCCGGTGGCGCTTTCCGCCGCCGGAGCGCCCCCTCTCGATCGGTCTAGGGTTTAGGTGTAGGTGGGGATTGGGGTCACAGTGAACCTTATCGTGCGTGCCTCCGGTCCCCATCTCTCTATTTATTGTGGCACTGGCGACGGAAGCCCACCAACAGTAGTGGGTTGGGCGCCCCCGATCAGGGTGCGGATCAAGGACCCAAGGTGTTTGGGCCTTAGGGGTCAGAGATCAATCCAACAGAGTCTTCACGAGTAAGCGCCTGCTCATAGGGAAGAAGAAGGCACTCATGGCCTGTCCAAAATTCTGTTGTTGTCATTATAGGGTGATCTAAAGTGAGTCCAGCAGCTGCCATGAATCCCAAAGCCTCGTCAACGCGGTGAGCCAACTCCATGTACCTATTCAGCATTGTTCACAAGTAAAATAAGTATTGGGACAATTGAATAACATGGAGCGTTAAGCGTGTTGCAGTCACTTCAAGCAAATCAGGAGATCCCTAGTTTCACAAAAAGGTTTCCGTTTCTTATGTAAATAAATAGCTAATCACTCAGGCCATCAAATGAACTAAAAAATGCAGATATCTTTGCATGAATTGTAGTTATAACTAAATAATTGCATGAATCAATGGGAGTGGAGGTTAATCGCCGTCAATTCAAGGTAACCCACCTATCGCCCTGTTCACAATGCTGTGTGAAGTCAAGGTTCCACTGTGTTACCCTCTGCATTGCAGCATAACCTCCGGTAGCGAATGCCCGCAGCAAATTCAGTGTTGCTGCAGACTGCGAGTACGCCCGTATCAGGCGGTGTGGATCTGGCAATCTTGACTTCTCATCGAATGTATCCCCATTAATATTGTCCCCTCTGTAGCTTGGCAACTTCACTCCATCCCGCTCCTCAAAACCATCTGATCTTGGCTTTGCGAACTGGCCTGCCATTCTTCCCACCTAAACATCCGTGCATTGTAAATAACACAATCATCTGAAGCATAATTTAGGAATACATCCATCACGATTCCTTGTCCAACTATATTCCCCATATCAACAACAAAAATCCAAACCACACATTTGAAAAATGTTGTTCAATTCACATTTAACAGATATATATCGTGTGAAACTATTGTCCTTCCATCAATCATACCCCATTTTTTCTCACGGCATACAGTTACTCAGAAATAGGTCGTACTTCCGACTAGATAAAATAGAATTTAATTTAAACTTAGAACCTCGTATAGTCGTATGTCTAAATATTCCGATCAAAAATACCAATGCTTTAACTTCGGAGAAAAAGAAAACACCAATGCTTTGAGGCGATTTAATACCTTGACGATAGGCATCTGGCCTCCGAACATGAGCACAACGGACATTTGCAGAAGGACGCGGAAGGTATCCCTGATGTTGTTGGCGTTGAATTCCTTGAAGCTCTCGGCGCAGTCGCCGCCCTGGAGGAGGAACGCCCGGCCCATGGCCGCCTCCGCGAGCCGCTCCTCGAGGGTGCGCGCCTCCCCGGCGAAGACGATGGGCGGGAACGCCTCCACCGTCCGCAGCACCTCATCAAGCTCCGCCTTGTCCGGGTACTCCGGCTGCTGCAGCGCCGGGCGGTCCCGCCAGCTCCCCACGGACCAACTGCTCGGCGGCCGCGGCGCCGCGCGCACGGCGCGGGCCCGGAGGAGCGCCCTGCGGGAGCGCGGCCGCCCCGGTGAGGGGAGGGCCGGGTTGGGCAGCAGCGCGGGGGTTGATGGCGCGAGTGGCATTTTGGGGAATACGGGCGGTAGGGTTTTTCGGCTGCGGATGGGGGTACGGCGGAATGGGTGCAGGAGGAAGGGTCTCGCGGGAGGTGGTGGGGTTGAAGTACGCGCGACGCGGGGTGGGTGCGAGTCCTCCGGGGTGCTATTTTCCAATCGGCAAAGCCGGGATGGAAAACGAAAGGTTTTTTTTGCATCTGCATATTCGCCTACTCCTGTATCGTGGTCCATTCAGTTTATCCTCATCCTGTATTCCTGTTCATGAGAAGATACGATGAATAGCTGAGCATCTTGTCAGGTAATTTCGATCTGTACAAGGTGATATTGTGATCATGTAATATGATTGCTAGTTATTTATGAGTCATGCGCAGCGCAAGATCCCGATATTACACGATAAATGCATGCTCCTTATATTTGAACCTGAACCATAAAGCTTCATGCAAAACATCATAATAAGGATCTATTTGGATCCTTGGTAGGTAGCTAATTTTAGCTGCAGCTAAAACTCTTCTAACTAGTTAAATAATAATTATCCAATTAGCTATTTCAACCCAGCTACTTATATGGATTAGCTGGATGGATCCAAACGGAATCTAAGTTGAGCTTTATTGGTAGACATTTCTTATTTTTATCTCTTTTCCTTTTCTTATAGCATCACGAGCTGTTTTTTATGCCACTCATATAGTAGATGCTACTTTGAAATGGAGTTGAGCAACTTAAACTGTTGTCATCTCGTGCATGGATTCCAAATCTGTGGTCAATATGATCATATTCCGATTGTTGTAAGAAGAAAGAAATAAAATTGAAGAAGGTTACACGTATCATTTATTTTTTCTCATGTATGTTTTTTAGAAAATCATAGACATCTTTCTTCAACCATCCTATTCTTTATTTGCTAGAAATATCGAAGGAAAAATGTCAATGTCTTGTAGGTGCTCTTTTGCACCCCCACCCAGCCCACCCCCTAAATGGTGTAGATTAGTGGCAGACTCGATATTTTACTTCTCACTACAAGGTATGTCTCAACACTTTGGTAGTTTCTACAGGGTTTACAAGTATCCAAAGTTCATTATTAATCTCATATCACTTTGTGCCACGGGAAATGTATTCCCATAAACTTCTTTCTACTATCAACCAACTCAGCTTCGTAATGGTTAGGTTGAAGCCTGCATACCTAGATACCCTTACCACAGGGCGACGTTCAACTATGGACCTTTCTTAAAAGTGATGTTTGCTTCTGCTCGATCACCAGGTGTCGATATTGTTGTTTGCTACCACATGCATCACATTCAACAAAGAGACCAACTTGTCTTAATCATTTCAATTCATGCACCACCACAATTCATACTACAATCCATACTTGTTTAAAACTATATTTACAATGATGAAGAACAATACCTATATAATGCAAACATGTTTATAAACACAGCTTTGCACATGCATATCTTATCCAAAAACTTTAGATATATCATATCCTATGGATTTTAAGCCAAAAAAGATAAATAAAGTAAAGTTAAATCATAAGCTACTAGTAAAGATAGTAGAAGTGCGACCGCCACCATGCAAAAACGTTTGCTAAAAAATAATTTGCAGTATTGGCTCGAGTTATTTGTTAAGTATAAAGTATAGACGATTTGTTTCCTCTTAAATATGTACACACAAGCTTGATTGCCGGGCATCAATCTATGCCATATAATTGGCATGGCAAACTGACAATATCTGAATGTGACCTCATACTCTTTTTCATAACTGCTGAGCTTACTTTTGCCTTCACCCCTCGATCAAATGAAATCAGTGGGCAGTGATAGCTGCTGCCCTATCGTTGCAACATGGCACCAAGCCAACATCACCCAACAACCATGGGCCGGCTGACCGGCTCCCGAGTCGGCATGCGCACACGCCCGCCTCATCGCGTGCGCCACCAGCCAGCTAACCCCGGTGACCCGGTGACCCCGCGCCGCAGGCTGCAGCCCAAGCCAACGTGCCAAACCTACGCGCCCGCCCCCCGTCCGGCCGTTCCCGCCGGCCAGCCCCCAAGCCTTACCGCAACAAGTTGCGTGTCGCGGACGACTTGCCCCTGGGATCACCAGCGAGCCACCCGGCCCACCCCTTCCCCGCTCCGGGCTCTCGGCCCTGACGACCGGGCCCTTCCCCGACCCGGCTCCACCGGTCATCGGGACGTGACCGCAACGCGACACAGCGGGAGGCCGCGGCGCTGGCGCTGGCGAGGCCGAGGCACAGCGGCGCCAGGCCAGGGACCACGCGGCCGCGGCCGCCTCTAGGGCAAGCGCGCGGCAGCCACCGCGCGCCACCCCTCGCCCCCGCTCGCGTCCACGTGAGCCGCACCGCCGCCACCACCACCACCACCACCACCTCCTCACCCCACGCCGCGGCCGATGGCCCAACCCCCACCCAGAAAACCCGAACCGCCCACCACCCATACCCCGCCCCTCCTCGCCTTATCCTCCTCCACCGCCGCCGCCGCCTCCATCTATTGCGCCCAACTACTCCCCAGCCGCCGCCCGCGCCAGATCTAGATCTGGAATTGCCGTGACCTCGGATGATGGCCGCGGGGGCGCACGACGACGCCGACGAGCCGCCGCGGCGGTCCGCGCTGAAGAAGAGCGCGCCGGCGCAGCCGTGGTCGGAGGTGGAGACCTTCCACCTCATCGACGCGTACGACGAGCGCTGGACGGCGCTGGGGCGCGGCCAGCTCAAGGCGCAGCAGTGGGAGGAGGTGGCGGCGGACGTCGCCGCGCGCTGCGCCGCCACGCCGGGGGTCGCCGTCCAGCGCAAGACCGGGACCCAGTGCCGCCACAAGCTCGAGAAGCTCCGCAAGCGCTACCGCACCGAGGCCGCCCGCCCCGTCACCTCGCTCTGGACCTTCTTCCGCCGCATGGATCAGCTCGAGCGCGGGCCCCTCGCCGTCTCCTCCGCCTATCCACCCGCGGCTGGCTCCCCGACGGGCGCCGCCTCCGACGAGGAGGAGGAAGAGGAAGAGGAAGAGGAAAACGAGGAGGAAGAGGAAGAGCTCGTCCCCCGGAACAACAACACCAGGAGCATCAACGGCATCATCCGGGAATTCGGCAGCGGCCTCGCCCCGCGCCACCCGCAGCTGCAGCTGCAGCAGCCGCCTTCTTCAATCACGCCGTCCACCGCGCCTCCGCGGAAGAGAGTGGCCTACGAGGCGTTCCAGGCCAAGGCCGCGGCCGCCGCGGCGGCGGCGGTTGCGGCGGACAAGGCCAAGGAAGAGGAGGTCGAGCTGGTTCGCCGTCCCTCTGGCCGTGGGGGAGCCAACGCCCAGCTCTCGGCGGTGCTGAGGGATTTCAGTGAGGGGGTCATGCGGCTGGAGCGCCGGCGCATGGAGATGCAGTGGGAGATCGAGCGCGGGTGGCAGGAGACGGAGGCCCGGCACGCCAAGATGCTCCAGGACGCGCAGCGCCAGCTCCGGGACACCGTCGCCGCCTCCTGCGCCCTGCCGCCGAAGAAGGCCAGGAGGGACTACGGCAGCAGCGGCGACTCCTAGCAACTGACGGTTGGTGATCTGATGGTAGGGATCCCCAGTTGCTCCTCCTCTGTTCAGGAATTTAGTCGTAGCTCGTATATGTGGTAGTACTGATTTGCAGTAGCATTTTTAACTATCTCTGTTATGCGTAGTGGTGTTTAGCATTTTTAATTTAGTTTGTATATGGTGAATGGCGATGCTTTTGGACGATGAAGGCTAGTGTAGTTGCTGATTTCTAGTACATGCATCTGTGTTTATGTTGCCATTTGTCTGTCTTTGCACTTGACTTCTATTCTGTGAGAGACGACAAACTGAACAAGTGTTCACTGCTCACCGAGAAGTTGGCTCTTCCACTTGGTGCAATTTGAGCTGACGGTTGGGCTGACTAAACTGATCCTGAGCTGGAAATGCACAGGTGGTGTTCTGTTAGGACTGGCACCTCCATAGTGTCAGTATAATGTTGGACCTGTTTATTATCACAGTTGTGCTTGTGGAAGTAAGCTTCGATGCTCTCAGGAGATCCTCAGCACTCAGCAGAACCGGTAGTACGTGAATAAGTGACCAACTGCTACACTGAAGATGCTTTGTGGTGATATAAGAACCCAGTAACATCATCTCATTCCTGTGTGTAAGAGAATGCTTGCCTTGATGGTACACCAGCCATCAGGGAATTTCAGAAGTTGTTTCCATCGTTCAAGTTGAACCCTTTTCTAGCTAGCTGCTTAATTGTTTCTGTAAAACCTCCGGTGAATTGCTGAACTAGCCATCTACTTTGTGAAGCATTCTTGTTTCTGTAAAATCTAGCTTTTGTAATTGGGATTCTCCACAATACTGGCCTACAAATTGTGCTTAAAATTTTTAAGGTTAGGGCTAAAAAGGCCTGGTCTCATATTCTACATGTTTTTGAGCCAAGAATGATTAAATGATGATTGGATTGTGAAGAGGGCAGATACATTACCACCCCTAAGAACACATGTCGTATCGCTCATTTTAATGCAGGACTCTAATTGCAGGATGTTGTTCGAAGTGATCGATGTTATTCTAACTGAGATTCTGCACATCACATGCCGATTCTAACTGAAATCGATGTTTCGTCTTTCACGTACATGCCGAGGCAATGTTTCTTTCTTTCTTTTCTGATGAGAAAGAGGCAATGTTTCTGACACATTGTCAATGGTAGATTTGAGGCATTGGTTACTCAACTTTTTTATGTTGCGTTTGCAGCAGTTACAGTTAAGATGTCAGTCATATTTTTCAAAATTGTATATTCAAATCAAAATCTGACTTTTGAAGCTGGAATAATTATTCTAACGATATAAAGAAAATATTCCGGCCTGTGTGATGCTTCCTTTTGTTTCCGTCATTGGGCCCAGAGAAAAGCCCAACCGAGCAAGCCCAGTCCGGTTTCTCCTCTCCAAGTCGTTTCAACTTTCCAACCGCACCACTCGCCTCGTCCTCACGACATCATCAGACCCATATGCTGCTACCGCCGCATCCCTGCCCCCTCGCGCGGCTCCGCGCCAGCTCCCCCTCCCTCGGCGCGCGCCTCCGCCCCTGTCTCCCGTTCCCGCCCTCTCCTTCCCATGCTCCGCTCCTCTCCCGAAGCCCCCTTCCCCGATGGCCTCCGCCGCTTCGCGCCCACGGGTCCGGTAACGCACACGGCCTCTCACACCCGCACAACTCCTCGGCTCTGACATTCGCACGCCCCCACACCTCGATTCGAGCTAATTCCGTGCGCCATTTCGCAGGCGAGCCCGTCCGCCGCCGCGCCGCCTTCGGCCTCGACGCGTTCCTCTCGGCCGCGGAGCTGCTCTGCCTCGCGCCGCCGGCAATCTGCTCGGTGGTCTGCGCCGCGCGACTCGTCTTCTCGCCAAGTAGCGCCAGCGCGGGGCCGCTGCCGCTCACGGACGGGAGGCTGCTTGCCCTGCAGTACGTGCTCTTGGCGGGCGCAGTGGCGATCGGGAGCCTGATACGGCGGAGGCAGTCGGGGCGGCTTCGCCCGGCGAGCGGTGCTGCGGAGCGGGTGGGGGTGGGATTGGTGGAGAGGATGGAGAAGGTGGAGGACAGTGTGAGGGGCATGGTGGCGGCCGTTGGTGTGCTGTCGAGGACCGTTGAGAAGCTTAGCGTCAGGTTTAGGGTGCTGCGGAGGACATTGAGGGACGCTATCAGTGAGGTAAGACCGTAAGAATGAATACTGCTTAATTTCTCAGAAT
Source organism: Panicum miliaceum (assembly GCA_032594955.1). Classification (NCBI taxonomy): domain Eukaryota; kingdom Viridiplantae; phylum Streptophyta; class Magnoliopsida; order Poales; family Poaceae; genus Panicum; species Panicum miliaceum. The sequence continues at coordinate 3,909,111 of CM064073.1, read as the reverse complement.
ATCTACTTGCCTCCTCGCTAGAATTTGGTCCACCATTATATTTTCGGATAGCACAAAATGTATATTTAGTGCTTGAAACTGGATGCAAATAAGTGGGATAACGAAAATAAAGTGTTCCTGCTTGTTGAATTGATACTGACAGCAACTCCTTATAAACTATTTAATGGAAATTGTTGTTGTCCTTGAGTTCTGTCCCCAAAGTTGTACGTCTGCGCACTTCATGAGTTCATCTATTAAACAGCGTATAAACAGTGGACATTCTGTGTTATTGACTAATTCTGTAAGCTGCGCTAGGCTATTGTGTAACAGAATATTGGCTGCAACCTTGCTAATCAGTTATTGCTTGTCAAAGCATAGTGCTAAGGTTTCTTTTGATTCACATTGCTGATGTAGTAGGCATGTGTATGTTTAGCTCCTTCCTGATAAATATTAGATGTGTGTAGGCCTGTAAGAAACTAAGAACCTGAGACACTTCATAGAGATAGTTGCTAAACAGCATTAAGAATTGAAGATAATTGCCCCTGGGTTGCTCTCTTTCTGGTTCCCTGTATCGGATTCGAGGAGCTGTGCAGCAAAATGCATCAGGATTAACTGTACTAGTGGTAACATGAAAGCATCTGGCCATATCTTCTATGTGTTTGTATTGGTGTAAACAATACTAGGTATCTTCTGTTTGGATAAGTCTGGAGTACATAGCCAGTGTTTGCTTCCTCATTATTATTAGAGATCTCATATCATTCCAACAACAACAACAGCAGCATAGCTTTTTGTCCCAAGTAAATTGGGGTAGGTTAGAGATGAAACCCATAAAAAAATAAAAATCACGGATTTTCAGGTACGTGGATGGCGAGTCTCCAAGCGCTCCTTTCCAAAACTACCAATTTGAAGATATTCCACTCCTTAAGGTCTCTCTTCACCGACTCGTCCCAAGTCAGTTTAGGTCTACCTCTACCTCGCTTTACATTTTCGGCCTGCTTTAGAACCCCACTACGCACCGGCGCCTCAGGGGATCTCCGTTGGACATGTCCAAACCATCTCAATCGATGTTGGGTAAGTTTCTCCTCAATTGGTGCCACCCCAACTCTATCCGGAATAACTTCGTTCCGGACTCTATCCCTTCGTGTGTGCCCGCAAAACCACCGCAACATCCGCATCTCTACTACACTCAGTTGTTGGACATGTCGTCTTTTTGTAGGCCAACATTCAGCACCGTATAACATCGCTGGACGAATTGTTATCCTATAGAACTTACCTTTTAACTTTTGTGGCATCCTTCTGTCACATAGGACGCCAGAAGCTTGACGCCACTTCAACCAGGCAGCTGAGATTCTATATCTAACATCTTCATCAATGTCGCCATCCTTTTGAAGCATCGATCCTAAATACCGAAAAGTATCCTTCTGGGTCACCACTTGCCCATCGAGGCTAACATCTCCATCCTCATGCCTAGTCGCGCTGAAATCGCACATCATGTACTCGGTCTTGGTCCTACTGAGTCTGAACCCTTTCGACTCTAACGTGCGTCTCCACAGCTCTAACTTCCTATTAACCCCTTCTCTACTCTCGTCAACCAGCACTACATCATCAGCAAAGAGCATACACCAAGGGATATCATCTTGTATGTCCCTTGTGACCTCATCCATCACCAAGGCAAATAAATAAGGACTCAATGCTGACCCTTGATGTAGTACTATGTTAATAGAAAAGTCAGTGGTTTCACCATCACATGTCCGGACAAACGTCATTGCATCCTTATACATATCCTTGATGAGGGTAATGTACTTAATTGGGACTTTGTGCTTTTCCAAGGCCCACCACATGACATTTCTCGGTATTTTATCATACGCCTTCTCAAGGTCAATAAAGACCATATGCAAGTCATTCTTCTGCTCTCTATATCTTCTCATCAATTATCGGATTAAGAAAATCACCTCCATGGTCGACCTTTCAGGCATGAACCCAAACTGATTTTAGGTCACAATTGTCACTCTTTTTAGACGGTGCTTGATAACCCTCTCCCAAAGCTTCATCGTATGGCTCATCAGCTTAATCCCACGGTAGTTAGTACAACTTTGAACATTTCTTTTGTTCTTGAAGATTGGTACTAATATACTTCTCCGCCATTCTTCAAGCATCCTGCTGGACTGAAAAATAAGGTTAAAAAGCTTAGTTAACCATACTACCGCTTTGGCACCTAGGCATCTCCACACCTCAATGGGGATACCATCAGGGCCCATCGCTTTACCCCCCTTCATCCTCTTCAACGTCTCCCCGATCTCAGCCTTCTGAATTCTCTTCACAAAGCGTCTGTTGGTGTCATCAAAAGAGTCATCTAACTTAAGGGTAGGGCCCTCATTCTCCCCATTAAACAACTTATCAAAATACTCTTGCCATCTGTCCTTGATCTCCTCATCCTTCACTAGAAGTCGATCTGTCCCATCCTTGATGCATTTGATTTGGTTGATATCTCTTGTCTTCCGCTCGCGGATCCTAGCCATCCTATAGATATCCTTCTCCCCTTCCTTCGTGGCTAGCCGCTGATACAGGTCATCATACGCTTTACCCTTTGCTACGCTCACAGCTCGCTTTGCAACCCTCTTCGCTAAATTATAGCTCTCGATGTTGGCTGCACTCTTATCAAGGTGGAGGCGCTTGAAACACTCATTCCTCTCCTTAATAGCCCTTTGCACCTCGTCATTCCACCAACAGGTGTCTTTCCCTTCCTGTTTGCCTCCCCTACTCACGCCAACACCTCTGAGGCCACCTTCCGAACACATGTTGCCATCTTTAGCCACATGTCTTCTGCATCTTCTCCTTCCTCCCAGGGCCCCTCGCCTAGCATTCTCTCCTTGAACGTTTGCGCCGCTTCCCCTCTAAGCTTCCACCACTTCGTTCTTGCAATCTTGGCGCGTTTATCTCGATGGACACGTACCCGAAAACGAAAGTTCGCCACCACAAGCTTGTGTTGAGGGACAACACACTCCCCGGGTATTACCTTACAATCTAAGCAATCCCGTCTATCCTCCCTCCTAGCAAGGATAAAGTCGATCTGGCTCGAGTGTTGTCCACTATGAAAGGTCACAAGATGGGATTCACTCTTCCTAAAAAGGGTATTCGCTATCAACAAGTCGTAGGCCAACGCGCGTTTATCTCATATCATTAGCTGTTATCAATTCGCACACATTGCTTTGTGAGAGAAAAAATTACAGCATGGCAGCTATGCCTATGTCTGCTTTGTCAATATAATTAGCTGTTATCTATTTGCACGCTTTGCTTTGATCAGGGTAAAATAATTATATCTCTTCGAGATAATGCCAATCATTTATTTCAGTCATACTTCTTTGAGACATGCCAATCTTCTTGTGATGATTTGTGGTTGATCCTGAATAGATCATAGCATGCTTGCACTGTTATAATTGCCTCAGTTTAGCTTCATCTACTATCCTTTTCTTCTGTAGACAGCAAATTTAGCCCAGAAGAATTCTGAAGCCACTCGTATACTAGCTGCACAAGAAGGCCTTCTTGAAAAAGAAATTGGCGCAATTCAAAAGGTGCTATATGCAATGCAGGTGATGTTCGTTGCAGCTACTCTGACATTTCTCAAAAGCTCAATTTCTTGAGTAATCTTTATTATAAAAATTTGCTGAGATGTAGATTATGGTTGTGCTGTATATAGCACCTTAGCCGGTTATGGCTGGCTGGCAGTATGTTCCATGTTTTGACAAATAATTGCTGACCCTTCTGCTGGAATACTCTCAGTCTTTCACATATATTATGTATCTCATGTACATTCATACTGTTGACATATGTCTAATAACACACATACTTGTGATATAAATTGGGATAGGATGGGATTGATTTGTTTTCCCCTCCCGTTGCAACCCATGCACATGTGTTTAGTGCCAGTTCATGATAATACTATTGCGATATTGCCAGCATTTCAAAAATCAAATCCGTCTTGTTTGTTACCTGTTGCCAAACTCAAAGGAAATGGTTTCAATCCCGAAATGGCATGCCTGGATTTTTTGTTACATGGTATTAGCAGATAGTAGTCAATGTGCTTTCAGTCTAAGTTGTTCTGCCTATCTTGTTACTCTCAGGAAGTGTCATGAATTGGCATGTTTATTCACAGTCTGTAAGTTTTCTTATTATTAGTTGAGTTAAAATGTGCTCATTTGGTGTGTATTCAACAAGTTTTGGTCAAGAAATTGCGATCCTTTTCATCCTTGTAGCTGTAAAATTTTCTTGACTGGGCTCCATTCAGAACCAAGTTAGCGGGTATTTCTATCATTTTCATTTGTAGACATAAGAGTTCCTATGTTGCGTCCTTAGAATCTTTTACCCTTCCAAGGAATAGCATATCTTATCTTCAGCCCTGAAATTATTCACCCTGGACACTCATGCCCGATCAGTGGTTTTTTGTTGTCTGCTGAAGACGAGTAGATAATTCGGTTCTTTTCCCTTACTGATACTGCTACGTGATTGCTCGCTTTTTACCTTTAGCTAAAGGCTCGCTATCTATCCTGCAGGAACAACAGCAAAAGCAACTTGACCTAATCCTTGCAATTGGGGAAGCAAGCACGATACTAGGTGGTGAACAAGACATGTTAGATGGGGGCAGTGCTAGATCTTCCAGCACAGATCCAGCGCCAGAAATAGAGAACAAACAGGCAAAAGTAAGCTCTGGAGCTGTTACAAGCCACAACAAACCCTGATTCTATCATCTGAAATGGAAACAAGAAGCATACAGGTTAGGCCTTAGGTTGTGTTTTACCCAACATTGAGAAACATGGATGGTTAGCTCCACGGCATAAATGATAGAGCTGGTTTCGGCATTTGGATAGCACTCAGCGAGTACTGGCCAGAAAACTACAGATTATCATGGGACTTGTACAGGTCAAGCTGGTGTGTTCACAAAATTCCGTAAAGAGATATTTTTGGTGACCTAATGTTTCATTGTGTCATTTATTTCGACTAAATGATTACATCACTTTGTACTACTACATCCGAGTCATTGATGACATCCAAATGTTGGTTGATACAGACATCGTCGATCAAGGACTGATTCCGTTCAGAGTTAACTAGTGGTGTAAATGTAAAATGTGTAATGATGTGCAATAGTTCAGTGTTGTCAGTTTGCTTTTCAGGCATTGACGCCTGTACCAATGTACACACCTCAAACGCTTACTGCAATGGTCTTGTTTGATAGCAGTACTGAAGCTCCATTTTTCATTTCGGTTCGTGAAAGCTATTTTGGTCTCGTCCTGCACTGGAGCGACGAGCTAGATGGGATCTATTGCCCATTTGACCAGCACCGCAACCACCACCGCAACCACCGCAACAAAGATGACCGTACTATCATCTAAGTGCGTAGACCCTGCCCTCGGAAGACATCTAGCGAGAGCGAGCTCGTGCTGGTACAGGTACGAACACAGCCTGAGCAGTGTTTGCGCACAGGAAAGCCAGAGAAAGTGATCACCGAAACTCCGGCGATGACATTGCCATTGCCAATCTGGCACACTTTAAAGGTGGCCACAGGCTTTGGGTTTCTTTCATCATGTGATGCCTCTCCATTGTCCATGCATACTTGATACTCCCTCCATGGCTCCATTCCATGCCACTAACTTTAGACATGGGCTCACTGCTCAAGCCTTTCAGGTCTATCACCAATTCGCCATCCTCTTGTTTCTTGTAGTCTTGGACATGGGAATTACAGGCGTTTCACGAGCATGTACTTCAGCAGAGCAACGACTGCCTTAGGATGCCCTACGTCAGTACGGCCAACGCCTGCGAGGTTTCTTTATGTGCAATTGAATTCTGAGTACTGGATCGGCAGCTGCCGGAGCCTGGAGCCGGGATTACTACCTCTACCTGCGCCCATGCTGCTCTTCTGCCTTTGACAGCGCCTGTTCATGGAAATTCATGGCCGGCCGGACAGTACGCGGGCAGGGCCTCAGGCTCCGCAGCAAGCCCCCGATCGCAATGATGCGTGCGTGCCCTGCCTCTGGACGAGACCGGGGGTTCATTAACCGCCGCGACGTCACTGGTGTTTCACTGTTGCATTAAGTAGCATTCAACGCATGCTGGGATCTGTCTCTGCATATGCATGCTTAGATCGATCGGTACGGTGCTCGCCATCATGGCTATGATGTCAAGACTCGAGAGGAGGTACATACAGGGTACACACCTTCGTCAATGATGCCGGCCGAGGAATCCCATACGGTGGCATTCGATGCTTGCAACTACCCTTACGCTTATTTGGAGTAACAATCTGCTGACTCTGTATCTACGATCACTGATAAGGTCATCGGTACGTCCTCCATCATGACTCCTTGTCAAGAGGTACCACACTACATCTTTTGCCGGTGATGAATGACAAAGGAGCAAGACGCAGCACGCCGTGCCGCTGCTGGTGCTTGAAGCGGCTACTTGCTTCTCCTCCATCCTTATTTTATCTTTTCTAGATGTATAATTTTTATTATGCATCTAGAGATATATATTTTATCTAGGTACATAGCAAAATTTATACACGTAGAAGAGCTAAAATAACTAAATTAATTTAAGATGAAGGAAGTACCCATTTATCAATTCACCTCTGATCCTTTGATCCACCGTGGTTTATCCGAAGTACTAGGTCTTGGATCTGCAAGCGACCAGTGTGATCTCACACAGTAAGATGAATCATCACGCAGCTGGCTTGAAAGTTGAAAGACGACAACCAATGGTCCATGACCGCCTTTTCAGAGCAAGGTTTAGTGGCAGGGCTGCAAAAGCCGGACTCGGTCGGTCCATGCCCTAGGCACCCCTAGACTCGTTTAGCGCAACAGTGACCAGCCCGGGCGGACTAGGCAAAGCAAGAGACGCAGGGGAGGGAGCGGCAAGGCCGCCGTCGGGAACGCCACAACGCTCGCCCCCAGCCACAGTCGAGCCAGGCAGGGGGCGTCCGTGATCATGATCGGCGGGCGCGGGGCGCCGGGAGGGAGGGGTGCGGGCGAGCAGGCAGCGGGTCGTGGAATACAACTGGCTCTGCGCCATGGATGGATGATGCCAGGATGGGTGCCCCACCCCACCCCGCTCCCCGCTTGACCGGCCATTGGTTCGCCACCACCAGCAGCAGGAGCAGCAGCAGAGGCGAGAAACCGAGCCGCGGTTCACATGCGAGAAAACTGATGGGGGCCATGTGGGCCCGGGTAACGGGTGACGTCGGCAGGCAGCAGGTGTCCCGTGTGGCGGGCGCGCCGGTTTTCGAGGCGGCCTCGGGGTCCGAGCCGCGTGTCCCGGGGAGCCGGACCGGACCGGACCGGACCGTGCGTGGTGGTACTACGGCTGCTGTACCGCACTACTGCTCGCCTAGCGAGGATGACCATCGCCCCGTCGGTGTACCCGCACGCGCCAATCTCCCCGTTTCCCGTGCCCAGTGTACCGCTGCTCGGGAGTGGACAATGAGGAAGTTCCAAAGTGGCAACGCATGTGGCGTGGGTTGAGCACGGCGGCCACGAGGCCACATCCACTAGCGTCATGCCTCCATCCATACACGGGGGAGTGCAAGCGAGGTGGTGGTGCGCGTGGCTGGGTACCCTGCCCGTGCCGTGCGCGACCGACGCTCGCCAGAAACGGAACTTGTTCTCCCAATATCCCTTATCCGAGTCCGGGACATCCGTGATCGAGCACGAGGCCTAAAAGGACGAGCAGTACTCGGGCCTGTACCTTTCTTTTTGCGTTGCAGAAAGCGGGTTCCCGCTGGATTATTACTACTTTCACTACGACTCTACCCCCATTCTCTATTTCTTTTACTGCCCTTTTTCAAACCCCAGACGAGATTCTCGACCTGCAACGTGACAAACAAAGCCATGACGCCCACCCCAACGCCATACCGCGCAGCCTTGCGAGGCAAGATTTTACAGCGGGGGTGGACGGGTGGGGGCGGGGCGGAGAGCTGGCTGCCGAGCCTCGCTGCGCGCCTGCCCGCCCAGCCCCCACGCGCTGCCTGTGTGCACGCAGCGAAATGATGGGGGCTCCGGCTCAGGCTGTCCGATACTCCGATGGGCCAAGTCCGTGCAGCGACGGGACGCCTTCCGTACGCCTCAAGCTTCTCGGGGTCAGCGCGCAGCAGCGGGCGCGGGGGCCACCGGCGTGTACCCTCACCCTTGCGGGTGCCGGGCGCCCCCTCCCTGCCCGCCGCCTGCGCTCGCCGCGCCCACACGCCGCACAGTGAAAGATGCGCGGCGCCGGGGCGGGCAGGCAGCCGGGCAGGAGTGCAGGACGCCTCCTGCAGCGATGCTTATCCTGGATTCCTGTCCTCGCCTTGGCCTTTTCCTCGCCCCCTTTCCCGTGCTCCGCACGCCGAGCAAATCATCAATGGAGCCAGCGAGCGAACTGTTCACGGCAAGGCTCTCTGCTCGCTCTCGATTGGGTTCGGCGTCTGCTGCCGCACGATGGAACAGTGATGAGGGTTTTGGGGTGTTTGTACCGTCTGATGCGTCCAAACATCACGCAATCAAGCAAAAGACGCTACGAACAATGCCCATGGATGAACCCATCTTATCGCTGATCACCACTACATAGCTGCCTTTTTTTCAACCTTTTTTGGGGGTTTCATTTCAAGTTCGAAGGCGAAGCACGGAATGTATCCACAAGAACGAGAACAATGACAGGACCAGATCACGAGAAACCACAAAGGCCGCCACCGAGTCACCCAGCTCCACACCCTTCGGTCCTCATCATTTACACCAAGCCAACACCCTTTCGTCCGATCTCTGCCTCCGATCCTAGTGCAGTGTGACTAGTGCCTACTACACAAGGGTGGAGCACTGCGAGGTCTTGGGGTCCCACATGGCCGGGAGAAGGAAACGGCGCCCCGCGACGCCGACGGCGTTGTAGCTGGCGCCCGTCGCGGCGTCGACGGGGAGCTGGCCGGGGTACCCCGGGTAGGCGCCCGCGCCGAAGACGCCCGTGCACGCCGTCACGGCCTCCAGCGGCGCCTCGGCGGGGCCCTGGAAGAACCCGCCGCCGTACGGGTTCGTCACGGCGCCGGCCAGCAGCGTCGCGAGGTTGATCACCACGCCGTCCATCCCGACGTCCGCGTTCGGCGCCACCAGCGGCGGCGCCTGCGGGCCGTACGACGGCTGGTGGAACGGCCACGCGCACTCCCCGGGGCACTGGTCCGCCGAGTTCCCCACCCAAACGTACGCGAACCGGCCTCGACCGCGGGCGGCGGCGGCAGGCGGAGCGCCGGCGCCGTGGCCCGCCGCTGGCGCGGCGGCCGCGGCGGACGAGGTGGCGGACGCGTGGAGGCCGCAGCGGGAGAGGCAGAATCCGTCGACGAGGACGTCGGGCGCCGTGACCACGACGGCGACGGAGCCGCGGTGCGGGGAGAGGCGCGCGGCGAGGGCGGCCAGCGAGGCCTCCGAGAGCCGGTGGCCGAGGGAGAGCGACGGGTCGAGCACCTGGCGGCCGAGCGTGAGCCGCGCCGCGCCAGGGTGGTACCGCGCCGTGGTGGCCCACCACGCCGCCACGGAGGGCGCGGCCGCGGAGGCCGGGGCCGCGGGGGGCGCCGAGAGGGAGAGGAGGAAGTCGGCCACGACGGCGCGCTGCGCCGGGGTGAAGCGGCCGTACCAGAGCAGGTTCACGGAGTGGTTGCCGGTGAGCAGCTGGCCGTGGTGGTTGGTGAGCGTCACGGGCGCCTGGCTGACGAGGAACAGCTGCCTCGGCGTGGCCGCGCCGGCGCCGGCGGCCGCGGCGAGGAGGATGAGGAGGAGCGCGAGGCAGCGGTGGGGGAACTGGTGGGCCATGGCTGTCAGCGTGGGTGGGCGGGCTAGTGAGCTTCGATGAGGCGGTAGGGGCTGAGTGGCGCAAGGGGCCAGTGGGCGAGGTTTTATAGGGGTTTAGCGGGCCGATGTGGCGGAGGGAAGGGGACGAGTAGGCATGGTCCACTGGGCCGGGCGCGACTTTTCAGGAGTTTTGTTTTTCATTTTCGCTTTATTTCAGAAGAAATCATGTTGGAAAGTGAGTGGGCTAGGGGTCCGGGAAAGTGGGCCCCGGCTAAGGGTGGTGGAGCCTGCGTCGTCAGAGGTTAGGCTGGGGAACTGTGGCGAGGGGTTCCTTCCGTGACAAGGGACGGGGTGGTTTTGAATGGCACGGCTCAGCTCGTGATGGATGGGATGACCGAGCAAAGCAGGATGGGCGGCTTGCTCACCGGCGCGCCTACGAGTACGCACCAGAAGCCATCAATAATTGCGACACCGCTGACTGTGCACTTGTGCAGCTCATCGTGCTGTATGCTACCGATCGATTTGGCATTTTTCTTTTTTCCAGGAACCATAAGGCGTAGTGACATGATTACATGCCAACAGGTTCGCTGCACCATCGCGTCGATGGACCTCCAATTTGGCCGGAGCACCCCAACGATGTGCAAGGATGAAGGACCATACGCCACAACGTTTTGGTTCTAACAACAAGTGAACCAAAAATGTGCTGTTCTCGCCAGCATTGTCTGCGACTGCACCCAGATTCGTGGCTTCAGAACTACAGATAAAAACCGATGTGGATTCGGATTCCTGTTCAAGTACCTGAAAACGTAGCAAAAGCCAGCAGAAAACACAAAATGCACCTTGCAGCACAAGCCAGAACGTTCGTTCGGACACATGCTTGTCAGAAAATGGTCAGCTTCTGCATCTTTGCTCCTGAGATGGGGTGAGCCGTGAGCGGAGGAACCGTCCTCGCAAGAACACGGCGGGCATGAATTGGCGACGCAAGCTTGTCTCGCACGAGGATGGACAGTGTACATCACCGGAATTCATGAATGACCCGACGTCAGAAGTCTCCGCGGCCTCTTCAAATCGGTAGGGTCCGGAGCGTGGCCTGGCCTTCGCATTTTCCTCCCAGCTCTGCATGCTGTTCCGTCCGTCCGTAAGACACAGTGCATCAAAGTGGCGAGGGGACAATTGGCAATGAAAACAAAGCCCCGACAATCATTGCACGGTACCTGCTGTTGATGTCCGAAATGATGCTAATCCAGCCCGTTGCGAAGGTGTGCTAATCGTGTTCGTGCTCCTACCTGCCGGGTCATGCGGTTCACGATGGAGCTGTGGAGGAGCACATCTCCCTGCCCTGAACGGCCGGTGTGAGTGGATGATGATGCCCGGCACATTCAGTTAACCTACTCGCTACATGGCTTGTTTCGTTCTTCTTCTTCTTCTTCTTTCTCTCTTTCTTTCTTTTTTTTCTTTTTTGAGAACAACCATGGCTTGTTTCTTGTTTGGATTGGCGTAGAGTAGAACAGACCAAATGCCTTGACATTAAAAAAGAAGATTTTAAATCCATCCAAAACAAATCTTCAGCACGGGTAGAACCAGAGCACACCAAAGCCGGTGGCAGCTTTGCAATTGCCGACATGGAAAGGCTGCATGTGTGTTGGTGCACGCTTTGGCAAAGATTACCGAGAGCTTCCCAAGGAAATCTCTGCGTCCGTCGAGGGCTCGAGGCCCCGTTTCCCCAGTTTCTCATGACGTGGGCGGTGCTCTCTCGTGCCCGCGGATCGCAGAGCAGCCGAAAATGCAGAATTCCCTCACGGAGCCACGTGTCGCGTCCTCGCTTTAGAGCAGATCCAACAACTGACTACGTAGCCAGCTGACTCAGCTGTCTTCTGACGTGGAGGAAGGGAGCAGAAGAAAGAGAATGCTCACCAGCGACGATGGAGTCGCCAAGCTATTTCAGGCAGGTCAAGAGGATGTGAGGGAGCAGTGGGTCCAGTGGCTCTTCTCCCGATGAAAGAGTGTAAATTTTTCTTTTCTTCTTCTTCTCTTGGCTCCACCTCAGCCAGCTACGTCTCCGGTACTGTTGAGGGTGCCCTTACCCAAACAAGAGTGACACTCTGCAGCCGTGTTTGGAAAATTAGCACTAGTACTCCACCACACGAATTCGACCAAAGATCCGAGTTTTTTGAAAGACTGCCAGGTGTTTCAAAAGCTGGGAAGATGCTTGTCGCACACGCTGCAGTCGGCCTGCTGAAAGATGGCATCAAAGCCTCAAAGGCCGTGGCGTGTTCCTCCTGCGCTGTCAAACTTTTTGTTTTTTTTTCCATACACCGGTGAGCATGCAATTCGAAGGCGAGTTGTGCTGTGACATACGAAATCGACGGCCGTTATGCTTCCGATGTGCAGATGTGCCGACTAAAAATCGAGCATGTATAGGTACTGTTCTCGGACTGAAACTAGCGCTGCAAAACAAGGACGGACGGCAACACGAAACCGAATGATCAGGACCAGCAGCGGAGTCAGAGATTGGCTCGTGTTACCGGTGGACCAGTGGTCTAGACGTCTAGTGCCTGCCCATCCCGGCGACGGGCCAACGACGATGCTGCCATTTGATCGACGCCAACCGAGCGAGATCGCGTGCTTGCCGGAGGCCGGAGGGAGAGTCCGGAGCCAGGGGGCAAGCATGAAGCACGCGGGGTGCGACAGCGTAGAGCCGAAGAGGCCACGGGCACCGCGGCGGAGGGCGCGCGCAGGCGCAGCCAGGGGACCCCGCGGGCGCTGCGCCGGCCGAAATCATTCGGTTTCTCGGCAAGCTCCGCGTCTGCGAGAGGAGCACGCGGACGATTTGGATGCGTGGAGCGAGACACGAGGATGCTGCTGCCGGCCTGCTGCAACCTCCGGGAAGCGCACGACTGCATGTCCCGATCGAAAGGAATTTTCCTCGCGCCGGCTGTAGCAGGGGATGGGAATGAACATGTGTTTCACCTTTAAGAAATCCCCAGAAAAAAAACCGTTATCCAAAAGAAGAAATCCCCGAAAAAAATGTTAAAGGTCCCGGTCAAATGGAACATGCTAAATGCCCAAGTAGTCCACTGGGCACGCATGTGTAATCCCAACGGCAATCAACCTAGAAACAACCACGCACACGCCGTGTCTTGAACATCCTTGCTGCTTTCCCTAAAAAAACATCCTCGCTACTTATGGCGTCAGCGGTTTTTTCCCGTGTTCATCTGGTGCGGTGCCCAGTGCACACCGGCAACAAAGCCAACTTTCGAAAGAAAAAAAACAAAATACAAAGCCAACTTCGCAGCGCTATATATGGTCAGATGGGCCTCACTATTGGGCCGGGATAAGGCCTGGCAGATTTCGGTCGGCCCAGGCACGGCATGGCCCACCTAACTGTGCCCGACACAGGCTCGGTGGCCCACCGTAAAGGCCACCGCGGCTGCCACTCCCCTCTTCCCACCAACCCCCCCCCCCCCCTCCCCCCGCCAACCCGGAGGTGGCGACTATACATTGCTTCAGGTGATGTTGGCGAGCTCACTGTTTTTCGCCGCTAGACCGAGCGTGGGGATTGATTGGGCTGCAACTAGGCCTGGTAAGGATTTCCATGTGCAGATTGATGAACTGTTTCCTCGCATGTTGCCAATTAAATAGAAGAGAATATGTGCATGCATGTTGCCACTTGCCAGTTAAATAGTAGATAAACAATGCTATGTCACCCATATCCATGCAAATTCGCAGCGTAAAAATGCTATATCTATTAAACTGAGTATCCGTATTAAATTTGGATTGCACCATTATCTTTACTATGACAAGATCTTCAAAATAAAATCACAATTTTCTATATTTGCATGATATATTTTTTAAAATATTTTTTAATACTAAATAATTAGTTTCGGCTACTGTAAAAAATATTTTAACAACACGAATAAATAAGAATTTTTAAGAATAAAAATTTAAACATAACGAACAAATAATAATGTACAACGAACAAAAATATTAAACATCGCGAACATTTAATTATATAGGCTAAATGATGGAAATGAATATCGCGATAAATGGGTCAACATCACCGAACAATTTAGTCTACAAAAAGAATAAATAATTTAGCATTGCGAACAAATTATTTACACGCAGACAAATAATTTTACACGAAGAAAAAACAACTACGTTGCAATTTTTTTTCTTATATGCATATATACACATGATAACAGATAGTATATAAAATAAATAAATTATTTTACACACCAATTAATAAATCTACAATACAAATAAATTAGTATATGTTGAGCATGACTCACTCATAAATGTGAATAAATAATTTGATAGGTAAGAATAGATCTGTTAATATTCAAATTATTAAGTCTACATAGCAATTAAATTAGCCTAGTGAATAAATAATTGTACATTATGAACTAATAAACTCATATTGCGGACAAATAAATTTTCACTATCAAAATAATCTAATAGAGTATATGTTTGTTAAGAGCCGAATTAAAGAGATAATGATGAATGCTACTAATAATTATGAAAAAAAGAGGTACATAGCATATGGCAAAAAATTTCTAATGCAGTACGAACAAGGAACAAAATAAGAAAGAAAAAATGGATAAAAAATAAAAATAAGAAATCATCTTATTTACGAGCCAACGCGTCAGCGATAGGCAGCAGCATCGTGCATGCATGTGTATAGGCCCAGTTACTTGATCGATGTTTGTCAATCTTAAAAAAAACAAAATAAAAGAGAAATAATGGAAGAAAAAGAAAAAGAGAAAATAAAAGAGAAAGACAATAATATTATAAAATAAGAAAAAAAATAAAAAAAAAAGAAAAAAGAAAGATAAAATACATGCCAAGAATATTGTCCACACGAAGACTAAAAGTAAAAAACGAAAACAGGAAAGGTAAGAATAGAAAAAAAATTAAAATAAATGAGAAGAAAAATTATCCTACCTACTTGCATGTTGCAGTTTGCATGTTCTTAAGAAAATAAATATGCAATAAGAAAGAAAATAAATTCTGCATGTTGCATGCAAGCTGTGATAGTGCATGCACCGCATGCAAGAAAATAAATCCTGCATGGCGCATACAAGTTGTGCATGGAAGTAGCGGGTAGCGGGTAGACCAACTGTGCGGAAGGATTCAGGCCGAACATACCAGCGGCGAGAAACAGAATGCGCTAACGGGCCACGCAGCGCTGTTGGGCCAAATACGTAAAAGAAAAAGCCGACGCCCCTCTCCCCTCTCGCTCGCTCTCTCTCTCGCTCTCTCCCCCCAAAACTCCACTCGCCTTCTCCCGGTCTCAGCTACCCTCTAGCCCTCTTCATCTCTTGCCTCTCGCCCTCTCATGCCTAGCTGTCTCCTTTTCCGGCTCTCTAGCTGCTAGCCAGGCACACAAATTGAATTTGCTGCATACAAACGGATACACATAAAAAGAATTTCGAAACGAGGCTCATCCGAAATTCTATTTCAACGAACGGAATTACATACTCACGTAACACGGACAAATAAACAATGTTGCAGTCTTGCAGATAGAGGGTCGTCTTCTGTTTCCGTAAGCTATGACGAGTGAGGACCCGAGATAGATCGAGCAAGAGAGAGGTTTAGACGCCACACTAGCATTTACTTCTGCGGCGTACTAATATGTTTATGTACTTGTCCGTAGCGCGTTAGCTGGTTTTAAGTTCGAAGCGTTCCAAATTTTTTGAAAAAACATATATATATGAATGTACTAATAAGTGATTTTTTCATGCGAAATACGCGCGCGTGTGGTGGTGGCCATGATTCGAATCCACGACCTCTTGTCTTACGCGTATCTCCCCTACCGTCTCACCTACATAGCAGTTGTGATTGAATGTGAGGTATTTTTTTAAAAGTAACCCGTGGAGGATACTTTGGTACAGGGTGGTAACACCATACGGAGGCTAGATATTGGTAACGGGAGGTGTTACTACCCGGTACTAATTTAGGTGGAACCTTTAGTACCGGGTAGTGTTACCATCCGGTACTAAACGTCCCTGGATCTTTCCATCGACCTCAAAAGTACCGGCATGAAGATGACCCATTACTAATGCTAGAATTAGTACCGGGTCATCTTCATGCTGGTAATTAGTACCGGATCATCTTCATACCGGTACTTTTGGGATGGATCTTTGGCGTGTTTTCTAGTAGTGAGACGTTTAGACGCTATTCCCTCCGTTTCAAATTGTAGGTCGTTTTGTCAAATACATATACATAAATTTTTCTATGTATCTAGACACAATTGTATATCTAGATGCATAGCAAAATCTATGTATCTAGATTTGCTAAAACGACCTACAATTTGAACGGAAGGGGTGCATTAGCATTTACTTCTGCAGCGTACTACAATATTATTTTGCGACGTACTAGGTACTACTCCTTCCGTCCATTAAATTTGACCAAATTTATACAAAATAGTATTAATATTTATGTTATAAAATAAATATTATTAGATTAATTATGTAATATATTTTTATACTAAATCTATTTGGAGACATAAATGCTCATAGTTTTTTGTATAAATTAGGTCAAATATAAAATTGTTTGACTTTTTGGGAAATGAAAGATGTATTTTTTTAGGACAGAGGAAGTAGTATGCAGTATGTTTATGTACTTGTGCGCCGAAGAAGGAGCTTGCACTGAATATAATGTTACTTCTAGAACTAGGCAACAACGGGTTAGACATCCACTAGTACAGAAATGGTATTCGATCTTTGATATTAGTCCCGGCTGCTGTTGATTTCGGACTAATGAAGGTTTTAGTTCTAGGTCCAACGGCTAGCTGGGTGGCCGGTGGGGCAGTAACATTTAGTTGATCCAATCGGAACTAAAGTCCAAACCTTTAGTCTCGATTGGTAACACCAACATGACTAAAGTTGTTGGTGTTAACAAATAGGACTAAAGAGTTCTCCACACGTTAGTTTAAAATGATGGCGTTCTATAGAAAGTCATGTGTGCTATATAGGTGGGGTGGTAAGGAAGCCAATACGCAATGTGGAATGTAGAGATCTCAGGTTCAAGTCTTGTAACATTTATTTTTTTAAAACTTGCTACAATCGGGATTAAAGTCAACGGTTCCCAGCAAGAAGCCTACTCGTACTAGCTCGTGGGGGCCCGGCCGGAATCGAAGGACCAACGCAATTGATGATCTTGGCATCAGGGCATGTACGGTGTACCCACCAGAATACCAGATGCAGCGCATGCTCGAGTGGATCGACCACAATCCGCAACGTATACGGCTCTTGATCGAAGACAGGAGAAGCCCGCCGTGTGCATGCATCACGCGTGTGCGTGATCGTCGTCTCTACCTTTTTTTTTTGCGGGTATCATCGTCTCTACCTTGTACGACGCCGCCGCCGCTCTGCGACGCGGGCCGTACGTACTGTCCCCCTCCGTCCCCGTACCCGGCGGCGACCATGGATACGCATGCATGCAGTAAAACATCCGGTGAGCCTTCTGGGCATAAAAAGCTGCGTGTTTTGATGTTGCAGCAGTAAAAATCGTATTTCATCAGTAAATCCATCCCGCAACCGTAAAAATGAGATGCACATCCAATAAACTGCTGACTTTTGTTGTTAGTTGGATCTAATCTATATCCAGAAAGCACATGCAAATTAAATCTCTCTTCTGCCATGACCATGGAGTCTATAGTGTTCACGACCTTGTAAATCTTGTCATCTCAGCTGCTACGGTTTCCTATCGCATTCCCCGCGGAGGCCGAGCTGGCGCAGTCGCATCTTTTTCTCATGCCATGGATGTCCGCTGCTTGGCATCTCCATCTCCGGCAGCCATTGCCAGTGCTGTCACCGGAAGATGAGCAAGCAAACAAGGGGGCATCGATTGGCGTTGGGTGGCGGGGTCAGCGCCATGCGTTTGGATCCCTCCATGCATCTTGCCTGTAATCACGCGCTTGCGAATTGAGGTGAAGGAGCAGTTAGCACTTGCCTGTGCGCATGCTAGCGTGAGGTTTGGAGAGAAATACACGCATGTGTTTAGAAGCATACATGCAATACGAAACGTGATTCCATGGAGCTAAAATATGTTAATAATTGTGAAGAGATCACGTGCATTAATATCATTCTTTCATTAAAATTACTTTTCAAGTAAACTAATATTAATTATCTCCTAATTTATGCTCCTCTAAACCATCTCTCCTAATTTAAACTTCTTATTTCAAGATAATAATTAAAGCATGAAAGTATTACTCTAAATTATGAAAAATACTACTCAAAGACAGACAAAAATACTACTCTAATATGGGATAAACTGAGAGGATAATATTCACATGTTAAAACACATGCGTAATATTCCATTTAGATAAGAGTAATTTTTGTCAAGTTAGGAGTAATTTTCCATGTTGGCTAAAGGAGTATTCGAATATCAGGATTTGTTTCAAATGTTTGGGAGTATTTTCAATTGACTAGAGTAGTATTTTCAAATGAAAGGGGTACTTTAGTCCTAATAGTAGGAGTATTTTTCAACTCTCAAGAGTACTTTTTTCAAATTTCAAGAGTATTTTTCAATTGACAAAAGTGAATTTTTTAAATTGTTAGGAGTATTTTCAACCGAGTAGAGGTGTATTTTCCCCAAATGCTAGGAGCTTTTTTTTTTCAAATGTCAGGAATATTTTCAATTGACTGGAGTATTTTTCAACTGATCACAAGAGATGTACCTTTTCCAACTATGAGGAGTTATTTTTTTTAGTTGACAAGAGGAGTGATTTTTCAAATTAACAGGAGTATTTTTAGATTGTCAATAGGAGTACTTTTCAATTTGAATGATACTTTGAATAAGATAATATTGCACGTTGCTTTCAATTACTATCAACCACCATTTTGGAAAATTACTCTATTCATATATGGGAAATTATTCTCTTGGTTCTACAAGATTACTCTTCTAGTCTTTAAAATAATATTCCTTGTTTATGTTGCCAGTTACTCTGTTCATATATGAAAACTTGTTGATGAAAAATCTTGACAGAACATATCTTGTTGGGTATTTACTCCTTGATAATATAGAGGTTCCATTCACAATAGCAAACTTTTACACATAGACCTGGTACATTGAGCACCTTCTTCATCCGCATTACTAGGAGATAATGCAAGAAAGGTAGGAGAGAAAATTACTAGAAAATGTAAAAATAGAAAAATGGCATGCTTCAACTACAGTGATAGACAAAACAAGATTGCTAGCTCCTTCAAACTTTGCATCTTGAATCCTTGAATCATCAACCGCAGATGTAGCTGCTCATCGTGCAATGTACCACGGAGTAGTCGTGCAGAGGTCCAAAATTGTAAAAAATAAGCACCACCGTGGATATGAACTGCTTGCTACCTACCCAGATCAGGAAGTAAAAAATTCGTTCTCTTCAAGCAGTTCCTGGTGATGCATATGCATTGGGGCTTAAATTTTTTTCAAGATGCGCTCATCACCTAGGCACAATATTCTCTACACTGATCTGCCACACGTGAAACAAAGGAAATCAAAACAGGAATGTCAGCTTAAAATAATATTGAGAACTAACAGCAAGGAGTAATTTTCGTTTTACTTCTCCGAACATTTGAAATTAATCATGGACATGCTAAGATTGTGAATTACCTTGAGCATTTATAATTATTACTCTCGGTCACAGTAGATCCAATTGGAAGTTACTTCTCTAATATATGTAATACTTCTCCGAAAAATTAAAATTCTATATGGACATAATTCATGGACACACTAATAAGTTTTTTTGAAGGCGGGGGCGGGGGGGGGGGGGGGGGGGGGGGGGGGGGAATCCCCCACCTGATTCATTTCTTTGTCCCTGAATGGCCCATCAAGATAGTAAGAGTTTTACATTTTCGTTAGCGAGACTGCAGGGAAATGCAATGAATCAGAATCAAATGGAGCCGAGGAAGAGGGAGAGCAGCGTCAAACCTGTACATGGATCGGTCTAGACTCTTGAGGGGAGGGAGAACTCGTCATCATGAACTGCCACCATCACCAGCCGTTGACCATGGCAGGATGGGTTGAGATTTGGGTGCTAGAACCACGAAATTAGATGTTGAAGTGGCACTCACGGACTCACCACATAAGGGCATGGCCATGCCGCCCTCCATGCCCTCGACAGCGATTGCCTGCATATCGCCATGGCGCGGATGCCTGGAAAAGCTCTGCGCCATTCCCAAGAAACACCACGATATGCCTGGCGAATTTGCCGAAAGCAATCCTAGAGGGTGAGGAACCGCCGCACGCAACACAGTGGCCGCGTCTTCATCGCCAGGACCTAGAAACCTGGGTGCTAAATTGGTAATAGGAAAGTGGGAATCATTTCTCTTACCCTTTTAAAACTCACTCATATTAGTAGGCAGCATTATTTGTTCGCGGAGAGAGGGGCTTTAAATATTGTTTTGCGGAGAGAGGGGCTTTAATTACATGAGTTTTACGGTTTCCTTTGCGGCATTTACGGCTGTGGAATTTTTGTGGATTCACCGGAGCTAGGCGGTGCTCCCCGGTGCGTTCAATATTATTTAGCACGCCGTGAGTAGAATAGACAATATATATATATATATATATATATATATATTATTTAGCACATGTGCATGTAGAATGGTTTAGTATATGAATATATATGAGTTTTATTTACACTTGCGTGTAGTTACTCTCACCATCAGTTTACCACTGTGCGTATGTCCGCATACTTATTTATCACTTTGAGTATATTCATATACTAATTCTAAGATACTTCAAAAGGATATATAAATTTTTTTTCAAAAGCACCCCTATTTTTTAAATATATTATAATTATACCTCAGTACTTAGTATATAAAAATTAGTATGTCCACATACTGTCTATATGGTCACATATCCAACGCATATACCATCATAGATGTTCTAGTATGATCACATACTTCATTTACATGCTCTTCGTTGGGTCAGATATGTCCTACGTCATGAGATACACATGTGGAAGTAGCTACAGTGCACGTAGAATGGTCAGATACGTCCTACGTCATGAGATACACATGTGAGAGTAGCTACAAGTGCGTGTAGAATGAATACAAAGAGCATGTACGTGAAGTATGTGATCATACTGGAACATCGTTAAAAGAAGGTTTCCTATAAGATAATCATCTTTCCTTTGTTTTGACATTCTTGATGTATTTTCCACGGACATCCTTCTATCTTTATATCGGTAGCCTCTTCAAAGTATTCCTTTAAAGTTCCTCATGAAGACAGAGAACCAGCTGACTACTATAACTCCCCATCTCATCCTTCTGCTTAGTCTGGCTTTCTCTCCCTCCTTTTCCTCCACTCTCCCTTTAACGAGGTCGAGTGCCAGCTTACCGCGGAGGATTAATGGGCAGTCGGGGTAGACCTTCTGGGGACGTGGATCCGGTGAATGACTAATAAGAAAGTGAGAGCACCCGGTTTGAATATTACAGTACGTTGGGTATGTGACCATAAGTATATGGACATACTAATATATATATATACACATATATACATATATATATACACACACATCCCACCCTGCTCGTACCAACGACCGCAAAACCTTCCCACGAAACAGCATGGATGTTTTAGCTCGGCGCCACCTCTGCCATGCCGCCGGTGCGCTCCTCGCCGCCGCGTTCCTGCTCTCCGCCGCCGTTCCGGGCGCCAGGGCGCAGGAAGAAACAGGCCAGTACTGAGCTCGATCGATCGAACGCATGCCGTGTCGTCTATGTCTTCAGTCCATGTCCATTATGCATGTATAGTATATGTGTATATCTGAATCATCTGATGACTGGAACATGCTTACATGCGTGCGTGCATTTGGTTGGTTGGTAATGGTTGATTGCAGAGGGCGAGAGCGGATTCAGCTACGTCCCGGGCGCGGTGAAAGGCCCGGATCGCTGGGGCTAGATCAGGCCGTCGTGGGCCAACTGCAGCCGCGGTCGGATGCAGTCCCCCATCGACCTCTCCAACGACCGCGTCAGGCTGGAGCGCTCCCTCGGCCTCCTCGACTACTCCTACCGCCCCGCCCATGCCACCATCGTCAACCGCGGCCACGACATCATGGTGCGTCGTCGTCGTCGCCAGTCGCCACCGCTCCGGCGGCCAGGCAGCGTATAGATGGCCAAATGGGCCACACGACACGATACGACACTAAATTCTATTGGGCATGGCACGGCTAGACACGACACGTCTAGGCACGATACTTTAACCGTGCCGTGCCGTGCCGGTCCTGCGTGCCTGCCCTGCGTGCCTGGCCGTCGACCCACGGTACGGCACGTCAGAGGGTTAGCCGTGCCATGCTGACCCGCCAGCACGGCCAACCCGCCGTATTCGTGCCGGCCCAGGCACGAAGGGTAAAAAACCCTTGATCAACTAAGCATAAGTTGTTGATCTCATTTAATTTTTGTACAACACACAAATTCAATACATGCAGATGGATATATCATATAACAAACAGAAAGAAACAAATTGACATAAAGTTTGAGCTGGTGCAATGACTGCCTCATTAAAAACCTATCTAGGTAAAACACACACCTCGTGAGAAAGGAAAAAAGAGTACAGCCCAGCTCAATCAATATATAAAGCTCAAATATTACACATTGGACTCATCAAGATATAGATCCTCAAAAGCGGCTTCAAGGTCCTTGTCGTCCACAGAATGTTGCGCTTTAGCGTCACCAGCCTCCCAGTCCTTGATGCAGGAGAGCATCTCCACCATTTCAGGAGTCAGTCGGCGGCGGCGCTCCTCTATGATCCTGCAAGTAAGACTAAAGGCAGACTCTGAAGAAATAGCAGACTCTGAAGAAATAGTAGACACAGGAACACATAAGATATCTTTAGCTAAGACTAAAAGCACTGGATAGGTTTGTTTGTGCTCATGCCACCAATTCAAGATGTTGAAATCATCATCAAATTGGTTGACAGAGTCAGTGTCCAAGTAGGATGAAAGTTCAGAACAAATACCAAGACCAGCACCAAGTGGTGCTGCTTGGAGCAATGCACTTGCAGAAGTTCTTCTAAACAAAGGGGTAGAGGAGAGAATGGATAAACCAAAATTGGATGAACCAGCTCCAGCAACATCATTACCAAAAATCTTACCCCAGGCATTTTTTTTCTTACCAGAAGTCACTGGTTGTGAAGGCCTCTGCATTCTCACCGCACCAAACTTCTCATCATATTTGTTAAACATGGTAGAAAGTTCAGCTCTTACCTCAGTTAAATAAGAAGAGTAATCAGTACCAGAGAGGTTAGATAACAGAACTAGAGCTTTGTTCAAACCTCTAAGCTTAGCCTTAGGATCCATGATGA
The DNA here is from genome assembly GCA_032594955.1 of Panicum miliaceum. Taxonomy (NCBI): domain Eukaryota; kingdom Viridiplantae; phylum Streptophyta; class Magnoliopsida; order Poales; family Poaceae; genus Panicum; species Panicum miliaceum. The sequence continues at coordinate 3,886,045 of CM064073.1, read as the reverse complement.
ATGCAATTGAGTAAAGCATAGGTATGTCCCTCCAATACTTGAGAAATTTATCTTTCATAGGAAGAACCATTGATCTAAGCAAGCTATCATTTTAATAATTGTTTAGGTGTCCAACAATCTCAATTATATGATGTAATATTAATAGAGATGTAGGATCATATACAACAGATAGTGCAACAGTTGAATCATAAAAGAGCTCAAGAAATGTCAAGATTGTTCAACAACATACCAATGTGCATCTGTCAATAGCATAGGAGAACCTTCACCCCTAGGGTAGTGAGTCTGAATAAAGACACTAAAGCTCTGTTTATGAGGGACAAGATGCTTAAGCATGACGTAGGTAGAGTTCCACCTCACATCCATATCTAGTTGGAACTTCCTAGGCTTCTCATTGACAATAATGCAATAAGATTTGTATGATGCAATGCGCTGGTTAGAAGAATTCAAGAAAGAGATTGTTGTTCTAAATGCATCAAGGTAATGTGATATTCTCTTCAAGCCAGACTTCACAATCAGATTAATGATATGGCATGCACATCTCTGATGCAAGAACAAAGTACCAACATAACAAGATATTTGAGGTGATAAAATGTTCATGGCAGAAGTATTAGCGAAGGTATTGTCCAAAGTAAGAGATACTACTTTGTCAGTTAAACCAAATTCTTGCAACACAGCGAGAACACGCTCAGCAATATTATCACCATTGTGAGAAATATCAATGAGCCTCAACCCTATGATCCGCTTCTCTAAATCCCAATCAGCACTAACAAAATGAACAACCACACTAAGGTAATCTTCCTTAACATTACCAGACCAAATGTTAGAGGTCAAAGCAACACATGAAGCAGCAGCCAAAGTCTCAGTAACCTTATTACGACGATCAATGTAGTACTTAACTAAATCTCGAGAGGTGGTTTGCCGTGAGACAGTAGCAGACCGAGGATTATGTGCAAGTTTAATGTACTCTTCAAATGCATCACAATCACCAAAACCCAAAGGAAGATCCAGTCTAGCAATCAAACGACAAAGTTGTGTACGTGCAACCTCGGGACTGTACTCCCAGTTGCCTAAACTACCGTCTGAACTGAATTGGAGCAAGGATTGAGATGACCGAGACTTCTTATTCCTAATAGAGCATGCGGCGCCCAATGCCGCTTGAGAGTTCCAGTGCCAAAGTTAGAAGGAGCAGCGTAGAACTTACCGTAATGGAGGCACTTAGCTTGGAATCGGACCCTCTTACCATTCTCAGTCCTGAAGATCTTCTCGTAGTCCTCTCAAACATCAGAGGTGCATGGCCGGTTGCGCTTGGCGCCAGTGCTCTCGGTGTCGCGATCAACACTAGCACTGGCACCAGTTGCAGAACCGGCAACACCAGCATCTCTCTCGCCATCGCTGGCGTCAACAAGGTCGATCGACACATTGGTATTGCGGACAAAGAGCTCCTCCCGTCCCGCTTGCAAGTCTTCTTCATCATCTCCAACACCTCCCATCAGCCGAATCTCATCGTTGATGGACATGGAGGGCCCGTCGTCGTCCATCGCCGGCCTCTGGTTCCTCGACGGATCTGCGTAGAGGAGAGGGGTCAATCACAGAGCACAGAGGAGAACACAGAGCAACAAAGAAAAGAAACAAAGAAGAAGAAAGAGGAGGGCGAACCTGAGAATCCGGAGCACCAGAGTCGCCGGCGAGGTACACGACGACGGCGAGTAGGACAAGGAGATGATGAGTGGAAGAGAAGCTAGGGTTAGGGTTTCGGGACGGAGTGCCGAGCCGGAGAAGGAGAGGCGGAGAGGGATCAGACCCGTGCCGTGCCGGGACGCAGGCCACCGGTGGCGGAGGACCGCCGGCCGGAAAGTACACAGACGAGACGAGGAGGCGAGGAGCTCTAGATCTGAGTGGGGGAGGCGGGGAGGAAAAGCGCGAGGGTGTAGGAGACGAGATGGCCCGGGATGCCGGCCATCGGCGGCCGGCGGCGTCGGAGAACTGCACCGGACGGAGAGGATGAAGGTGAAGAGCACAAGCCAATCGGGCGGCGGAGGAACGGGAGAGGCGCGGGGGCCGGGGGAGGCGAAGAGGTGCGGCGAATGGGGATTAGGGTTTGCAGAGGGGGGGGGGGGGGGGGAGCGGCGGTGGCTATATAGCCAGCACCCGCAGCGGGCCGTTAGCAGGCCGGGCCGCCCCAACGGCTAGTAGGCCGGGGATTTAGACGTGCCTGATCGGGTTTGGCCTGTTAGCTGTGTCGGGTTCGGGCCGACACTATGGGCCAAGGTCGCGGCCCAGACACGGCACGGCTATCGGGTCGGGTTGACCCGGATCCGATTCTTGATGGGCCGGGTCGGGTTTGTGCCGTGTTTTTTTCGTGCTGGGTCCGGGCCGGCCCAGCGGGTTGAGCCCATTTGGCCATCTATAAGGCAGCGCATGCACGCATGATCAGCAACGAACGATAATGGCCTAGCTAATTGACACTCTGTGTCACTCGCAGGTGAGGTTCAGGGGCGACGCCGGGAGGCTGGTGATCAACGGCACGGTGTACCGCCTGCGGCAGCTGCACTGGCACACGCCCAGCGAGCACACCGTCGGCGGCCGCCGCTACGACATGGAGCTGCACCTGGTGCACGAGAGCGCCGAGAACAAGGCCGCCGTGATCGGCGTCCTCTACGAGGTCGACGCCGTCCCCGACCTGTTCGTGAAAAAGCTGGAGCACTCCATCAGGCGCGTCAGGGACACGCGGGACCGGGAGGAGCCCATCGGGCCGGTCGACCCCAGCGGCGCGCGCGCCACCGGCAGCATGTACTACCGCTACATGGGCTCCCTCACCACGCCGCCCTGCACCGAGGGGGTCGTCTGGACCGTCTTTCACAAGGTACACGCTTTGCTTGGATGACTCTTGTGGTGTTCGCGTCCTCAAGCTTCCAAGTTCTCTATTTGTGCAGGTTCGCCCCGTGGACAGGTACCAGGTGGAGCTTCTCAAGGATGCCGTGGATGATGTAAGTCTCGATCTCGTTAACTTCTCGTCGTTCTTCTTTCCTCTAACTTCCACACGCGTGAGTCCTGACCAAAAGATTCAGACTTGGCTAGAATCTGGTAAAAGGCGGTGTAAGAACGGACTCTGGTTTTAGAGTTTGTGAGCTAGACTGACCAGGTGCCTTTTGTTGTGCGTTCTTATTACCTGCTGCAGGGCAATAGGGAGAACGCGCGGCCGCTTCAGGCCGTGAACAATAGAGACATCAGCATCTTCCAGCCGAAGCCCTATGCATGGGGTAAACAGTACTAATTAGATGGTAATGTATGAGCTGATCAACAGGGATGCGTACTACAGTGTGGTAGCTGATTATGCATGGCAGACGACGACATGTCTTGTGGTTCTCTCTACTTATGTGCCTTAGTTATACGACTAAATAAAACACTGGGTCATGTATGTTCTCATTGTTATTGAGCTTGCATGCATGCTCTGAAGAAATAATTTACGTGCCCACCATGTTGGCGTGGAGATTGATTTGATTAAGGGACGCAATTGGCTATCTAAAGGTGTTTTGGTCGGAAAATTAATTAACAACCATTTTAGTTTCTCTGCTGAAAGTAATCGGTGCTAATAGCTTAAGAGGGGAGAGACAAATTGGGTAAACTTAAATTCTCAACCTATAGCTCAACCTAAATTGCACAAAACATAATCTAGAACATGCTATCTGGATGTGCAACTACGGTTCATCTAGTGTGAAACCTTCATCGCAAAATAAATTTTGCATCCTATAGCCAATCCTAGCAAGATACTACACCAAAAAAATAAAGACACACAAGTTGCAAAAGTAATGCGGAAACGTAAAGGAGGGGATGAGAGAAAGCAAACTCTTGACGTAAGGATTTATCCCGTGGTATCGGAAGTCACTGAGCCACTCCTAGTCCATGTTGTTAAAGCACTCACTAAGATTATTGCTTCCCGATCACCAAGTCTCTTCCGGGACCCCCTGACTTGCCAATAAGGCTCACGCCACGTCACCTTGAAGCCTCCTTCACTACGGAGCTTCCCACGGAGGAGGGATCTCCTCGCCTTCCGCACAAAGCCGTTGTCGCTGCTCCACACCAAGTCGGAGGATCGAAGATTTGCCGACGAGCCACAAAGACTCCAAGGGGCCGGCACACCAAGATTACAGTGGTGGTTCACTCTAGAACCAAACACAAGGCAGCAACACTTTGCTCTTTGACTCTCTTTTGGCCTAATCTAGCACTAACACTCTCAAAGCTTGTGCTAAAGCCTATGGATGTGATCAGTTAGCTCTATGAATGGCTTGGAGGTCTTTTTCAGTGTATATGTGTTTCTCCTGAACTCCAGCAATCTTAAATGGGCGAGAGAGGGGGTATAAATAGCCCAACAACTCAAGGAGCCGTTGCTCCAACGGTCAGTAAAAGTACAGTAGTGTCGGATGAACCGACGCTCTGTAGGATGGGTGTCGGTTCATCAGGTCACCCTCCTTTTGCCACATAGCCGTTGGCCCCTCTCTATCACGCCAGCTTTTGCGTGCGTCATTGCACCGACGCCTTCATCCGACGCCCGACGGTTCATTCGGCGCTGAAGGGTTTTCTCCCTAAACCTTCTGTCTCTCTGAGCAATCAAACTATGATTTGTCGGATCATCCGACGCTTGAGGACCGGTTCATCCGGCGCTGAAGACTTTCCTCCACTTGATCGTCGTTGCAATTCTGCTTTGCATCGACCCATTATAAATCCAAAGCGTCTGTCAGAACGGGAGCTATGGGATTGCGCACATAATGTAAAATATTTTAGAATAAGGGACGGGGCATGTCCCATACCTTATATATGTTGTAACTACTTGCATGTGAGTAGGACTAGTTGGAACAGAAGGAAACTACGCAAGTAGTACTCGGGTAGAAATCCTAAGCTAGTATCGGGCTAGGATTCCATGTAACCCTGTCCCCCCGGAGTATATAAGAGTAGGCAGGGATCCCTCCAAGGGACAACGTTAAATCATCATCCAAGGCAATTCAAACCACCATATAGGATGTAGAGTATTACGCACATCGCGGCCTGAACCTATCTAAATCTTGTGTTGCTTGCACCTTCGAGTTCCTGATCTCGGCGACACCCTGTCTACAAGTCTACTACCTTAGGGCATACCTAGGTAGGCTTGCCGGTAAAACACCGACAGTTGGTGCGCCAGGTAGGGGACTCCATCGAAGATCCACTGGCGAACTCGATGGCAGTAATCATCAACCTGGTGAGTCGTCCCAAATATTACCACTAGATCAATCTAGTTTTTTATGCGGCGAATCACAAATTTTCTCTCTCTCTCTCTCTCTCCGATCCGCATGATGTGGATCCCCTCCGATCAAGCGGCGGCTACGGATTCGATTTGCTACGATCGACCGGCTTATACCTGCTGACGGCTACTACCTGCGGCTGGCTACTACATGCTCCGATCAAGGCAGATGGCGGCGTGTTGATGAAGGGCCTGCGCACGTGATTAATCTGCATGGAGAGCTCGGCACTTGCTTCAAGGACGGATGGAGGACCAAATTAAAAAGCTGACAAGTGGACAAATAAAGACCTATATACATGCATGTACGTGCGCATGCATACATGCATCTCGTACACAAGGTGATGCAAGCCTCAAACAAGCAAAAACAATGATGGAAACTACGGGCAAGGGTCAAGTTACGACCACTTCGACAAACTCGGCTCGACTCCAGCTCGCGCAGCAGCGACGACGCGTTGTAGCGGCGACGTCGACTACTCGTCTCAACCTCAGCTCGCGCTGCACCGCTGACGCTCTGTCGCCGACCCCGACTACCTCAGCTTGACTCAAGACAGCCAGGTAGCATGTCCATCGCTCGGGGTCCTCTCGGACCAGACCGAGAGGCCACGTTAATCAGGGCTGGCTGGAGGGAACTGAAAGTGGATTTGGCCCCCTAAGTGGGTTTTGGTGTTGATGACATACAAAATTATGGAGCTAATGAGTTTATCGAGTTTTGAACAGGTTAAAATTCAATGAACTGAAAAAGAGCAAGAAAAGATGCCAAATTTGCTTAAAGGATGGTGTTGGTCTCAAAAGAAGATCCTTACTTATTTTATATTTTGAATTTGAGTTTAGGAAACATCGTACTATTAAGAGGGATGTGAATAGATAGCTTGAAGGTATCAAAGTGCTTATTTGAGATGCTAACCATCAAGGAGAGACACAAAATCACACACTTGAGCACCTAGTTTTCTGTCTGTTTCAGTGTGTGTCAGAAGTTCCGACACTAGATCGGAAGTTCCAACACTTGTCGGAAGAAGCTGGATTCTTCCGATAAGGGGTCCTCGGCTAGCCGTTTTAAAAGTGTCGGAAGTTCCAACAATCACTTAACCAGTGCACTAACGGCTAGTTTTTGGGGCTTGGGTATTTATACCTCCTCAGCCCCCCCTTCACTTGCTGCTGACCTAACCCGAGAAAAACACCTCCAAAAGCATTTACTACTCCTTCCCAATCCCTCATTGAGCTATTCCTTTAGTTGATTTGAGCTAGGACTTGGGTGAGAGCAAGATTGAGGTGTGAGACTTAAACATTTGAGTGTGAGGGCAGCCAAGTTCATCTTCAGAGCACTTGAAGCATCTTCATCCATTGATTCACGTTTGTTACTCTTGAAGCTTGCTTCTAGACGGTTTGGTGTCGCCCGTGGAGCGTCCTCTCGTGTGTGTGTGCCCTAGGAAGTTTGTATTACCCTATCCTTTGTGGATTTCATAGTAAGTGACTCAATCCTCCTTTGTGGTTGATTGAGTGAGGTAAAAAGTTAGTGAAAGACCCGGCTCTTTGTGAGCTCCTCAACGGAGACGTAGCTTCCTTAATGGAAGCGAACTTCGGGAATAAATCTCTTGTGTCTTGTGGTCATTGCATTTATTTAGTTCTCATTGACCTAGAGTTTGTTTTGTGCCGATCTACGTACTTGAGTTGTTGTGCTTGCAAAGATCACCTGCAGAAGTCTCCTAGCATCATTGTGCAACTTTTAATTCAGCGAGGTTATGCAGTTTCAAGTTTATTTTTGAATTTTGTATAAGAACTTTAGTTTTGTCGGAAGTTCCAGTCCAGTGTTGGAAGTTCCGGCCCGTCGGAACTTCCTACACAGTGTCGAAAGTTCCGACACATTTAATTCCTGTGAAGAATTTTTCAGGTTTTTCAGGTACGCCTATTCACCCCCCCTCTTGGCATCACCAAGATCCTTTCAGGAACCCACCTGCCAGACAGCCAGGTCGCGTGACCATTGCTCAGGGTCCCCCTGGACCAGATCGAGAGGCCATGACGTCCGAGGCTGCCTGGCGGGAACTCACCCTCGACAACCTCAAGAGCAAGAAACTACTCAATTACAATCACAAATCCATGATGAATTATGCGACGTCTACGATAGGAAGGTTCACTCAAATGTTACTGGATACTTGGACGCTTCAACACCCCACGAGACCAGTACAAGATTCCAGTAAAAGCTCCGAATATAGTCTCACTTCAGATAGTATAGGTGAGACGCTTGTAATACTGAAGGGGTCACCAAGCCCAAAATTACCAGATAATCGCGAGTAGTTGCGACTACCCGATTGGTCTGAAGAACTCCAGTAATAGCTCCAAGTACTAATCTTACCACGGATAGTAAATTCGAGAGTAAAACTACTGAAGGGGTCTCTAAGCCCATACTTCCAACTAGTTCGAGTACTAGTCTATACGGTTCACCAGAACCAAGAGCATGGTAACTATGAAAAAGTCAAAGAGGTCATCAAGCCTACAATTCCAAGCAAATAAGACTACCGTGTGGAACGGGTAAATCCTGATTCGCTTGAAGAGCCCTATCAAGGAGCTATCTACCGAATGCCAAGTTATTGATTACTTTCAGAGACATTGCACTCGGAGTAAATTAACCCAAGCGTCTCGTGTTATGACTAAGTCCTACGCTTGTTGGTACTGAAAGTACTTTGAACAATTCAACAGGCATTAACATAAAGATTGTACTTCAGAGACAACCCGCCAGGTCACTCGGCGCATCTCTAACGGTTCCGTTGACTTCCAGGCTCTGGGGCTGGGCAGATTACTACTCGGTGCATCTCTAACGGTTCCGCTAGCTTCCAGGCTCGGGGGCTGGGCGCCAATAACTACTCGACGTGGCTCCTATGACTCGCCTGGCTCATAAGCTCGGGGGCTGGACGCCGCAAAACTACTCGGAAGACTCGAAGAAAAAACCGATTTAAGAGGCTTTTGAGGATTTATCTCGGGAAGATAATTGTTTAACTATTATTTTAGGGGTCAAATTTTTAACCTAGAGATCTTATCTAGCCATTAAATCAGAGATAATAATTTGTTTTGAGAGGTAATTTAGGATAATTTTTGGAAAGTTATTTGATTAACCATTTTTTCAGGGATTTTATCAAAAAAAGGGTTTTTCGAATTTCGTTCCAATTTCTCCTATTTTCATCATCATCACAAATGTATAACATAAACTACAACATATGCCATGTTCTTTTGGATCCTTTCTTCTGAACTTTTTGAGGATTTGGATTCAAGCCTCAGGGGCTGCGGGATACGTGTCATCGATGGTTTATTTTTTAAATTTTTGGAAGATAAAGAAAGAAGATTCAAGACTAATTTGACCCTCAGCTTGATTCTTCGATTCAACCTAAGGCTCGAGGTCTACTCCATATGGAGTGCGATTTTCATCGCACCCTATATAAAAGAAGACTTAAAACTAGTCGGGGTATGAGCATCTCACAGCCTTGAGGTAGCCAAGGAAGTACTCAGAAGATGCCTACAAGATGAAGTTTCAGAAAAACTTAAGGGTGACTTCAGAAATACTCAGAAGCCTACGGTACTCGACTACGAAGAGCTCGGGGGATTGTCAGACCTGGGGCTACGGGACTGCGCACATAGGATAAAATATTCTAGAATAAGGGATGGGACATGTCCCATACCTTATATCTGTTGTAACTACTCGTATGCGAGTAGGACTAGTCGGAACGGAAGGAAACTACCCGAGTAGTACTCGGTAGGACTCCTATGGTAGTATCGGTTTAGGATTCCAAGCCTGTCCCCATGGTGTATATAAGGGCGGGCAAGAACCCCTCCAAGGGACAACATTAATCATCATTCAAGGCAATACAAAACACCATATAGGACGTAGGGTATTACACACATCGCGGTCCAAACCTATCTAAACCTTGTGTTGCTTGCACCTTCGAATTTCTGATCTCGATGACACTCTGCCTACAAGTCTACTACCTTAGGGTATACTAAGGTAGGCTTGTCGGTAAAACACCGACAACGTCGGTTCATTCGACCTGTTGATTCTTGCTGTCACTTGTCCAAATCATCTCGGCTGTCATTTGGGCACTTTGACAGCTATTTGGACATCTTGACTATGGATTGGGCTTAGTCCATGGTGTCAGACCCGGGCACACGGGACTGTCCACGTGGCACACTTTCCTAGGATACGGGATGGGACATGATCCACGCCCCACGTCCATTGTAACTACTCGTATTGCAGTAGGATTACTCGTAGAGTAGTGAAACTAGTCGGACACGGTAGAAAAATACCCGAGAAGTACTCGGGTAGGGCTCATGGGCATGTACCCGACAAGGACTTCTATGTAAATCTGTCCCCCCGGACTATATAAGGGCGGACAGGCACCCCTTCGGAGCAATAATCATCAAAGGCAATACAAACCACACAGGACGTAGGGTATTACGCACACGCAGCCGAAACCTATCTAAACCTTGTGTTCCTTTGCAGCTTCGAGTTCCAGATCTCAGCGACACCCTACCTACAAACTCACCACCTCGGGGGTATCCCTCGGTGGCGTGGTGGTAAAACAACGACAGCTGGCGCGCCAGGTAGGGATGCTCATCGAAGACCCATGATGAGTTCATCTCCGATCTTGAGGAGACCTGCAACAGCTTGCGACAGTTTCGATGGAAGCTCAACCCGACAAAGTGCGTCTTTGGCGTGCCTCAAGGCAAACTACTCAGGTTCATTGTCAGTCACCGCGGGATCGAAGCAAATCCAGAAAAGATCAACGCCATCACGGCCATGGATGCTCAAAGACGATCAAGGACGTACAGAAGCTCACTGGCTGCATGGCAGCTTTGAACCGATTCATCTCCCGACTTGGAGAAAGGGGACTACCCTTCTTCAAGTTGCTCAAGCACCACGACAAGTTCAAGTGGACTGCGGAGGCAAACCGGGCGCTTCAAGACCTCAAACACCATTTGCAGTCGCCACCCATCCTGACGGCTCCTCAACTAGGTGAGAACTTGCTACTCTACATAGCCGCGACTACTCACGTCGTCAGTACGACAATCGTGGTGGAACGATAGGAAGAAGGCCACGCCTTCGGGGTGCAGCAACCAGTTTACATCATCAGCGAAGTCCTCTCTAAATCTAAGGTTTGTTACCCAACGATTCAGAAAATTCTTTACGGTATACTCATCACTTCCAGGAAGCTTCGCCACTACTTCGATGCATACAATATCCTGGTGGTCTCCGACTTCCCATTGGCGGATATTCTCCACAATAGGGATGCTACCGGACGTATCTCCAAGTGGGCGGTGGAGCTTGGAGCCCTTACACTCGACTTCAAGCCCCGGACAGCCATCAAGTTGCAGGCACTAGTCGATTTCATGGTAGAGTGGCAAGAAAATCAAGTGGAAGCCCCAACCAACTAGCCGAAGCATTGGGTCATGTACTTCGATGGTTCACTCAAGCTCGATGGCGGTAGTGCGGGAGTACTCTTCATCAGCCCAAGGGGAGAACAGCTCAAGTATGTGTTTCAAATACCGTTCGAGGTTTCCAACAACGAGGCTGAGTATGAAGCATTGTTTCACGGGCTACGCCTGGCAATCTCCCTAGGCATCAAGCGACTACTTGTCTATGGCGACTCCTTACTGGTGGTTCAACAAGTCAACAAGGAGTGAGACATCAACAAGGATACCATGGATGCCTACGTCATGGAAATACGCAAGCTCGAGAAAAAGTTCTCGGGGCTAGAAATTCACCATGTGGTCTGCGACAATAATGTGGGCGCGGACGTGCTCTCTAATTTGGGTTCTAATCGGGCCAACGACCCACCGGGAGTTTTTATTCACGAGTTGCATCACCCTTCCATCGGCGCACCAGACTCAAGTTCCATCAGTCAGGGTCCTATGGAACCCGACCGAGAGGTCTTGATGATCGAGGTCGACTAGAGGGTGGCCTTCATCGACTACATCCGGAAGCACAAACTACCCCCCGGCATCGATCCTAAAAGCGCTGAAGCCACTCGCATCCTACGGCGCAGCAAAGGCTATGTTCTAGTCGGGGGCAATCTGTACAAGCGTAGATCAGCATCAGGCATACTCATGAAGTGTGTCACCACCTCGGGGGTATCCCTCGGTGGGCGTGGCGGTAAAACACCGACACATGGGACCTAGAAATCTTACAAATTTGAGTGCACAAGCTTGTTAGTCCCATTTGTCCGACCCGGGGCTACGGACTTCTCATATGGCGTACATATTGTAGGATAAGGGATGGGACATGGTCCACATCCTACACCAGTTGTAACTACTCGTACAGGAGTAGGACTAGTCGGAACAGAAGGAAACTATCCGAGTAGTACTCGAGTAGGACTCCTAAGCGTGTATTTAGCTAGAATTTCCATTAACCCTGTCCCCACTTACTATTTACGGGTAGGCAGTGACCCCTCCAAAGCGTAACCAGCCCTAAGCAATACAAACCACCATACAGGATATAGGGTATTACACATACTGCGGCCCGAACCTATCTAAAATTTTATGTTCCTTGCACCTTTGAGTTCCTGATCTCGGCGACACCTCACCTACAATCTACCACCTCGGGGGTGTCCATCGGTGGGCTTGGCGGTAAAATACCAACATCTGGCGCGCCAGGTAGGGGTGCTCATCGAAGATCCACCGATGAACTCGATGGCATCGTTCAACTTCACCAGCGTCGTGCTCGACGAGGGCACAACGGTCGTCTTCGCCTCCTAGATCTGCGTTTTCAACGGTTTGGGTAGTTTTAACAGCCACCTGGCTGACACTAGGAGACAGGAGGCATCTGCATCAAAGATCAACATTGGTCACTGAACAAACATCCTACGACCGTGACCACGTCTACGCAAGCAAGATCGGAGAGTTGGTCTGATCAGCACGTTACTACTGCTTCGAATCGGTAGATTTTTTTCGTGGCAACGTCAAGTTCAAGGTGGAGTCTGATCCAATCATAGCAGCAGTTCGAAGTCGATGCGGAGCTGATTACCATGTCGAGTCCGGATAGGACAATTTCAGCCAGTACGGGTATGGCAGCAAGTTCGAGCCAATCAAGGACGTGCAATATGATCCAACCCGAGCCGGGCTGCCTATTCTCACTACTCATCCGGTATGAAGAGCTAAGCTCCACACTTGCATCGAGGCGGGAAGCATGCCATCAGCTTCTGTTCTGCTATCGCAAAATAAAATCTTGGAACATTATACCACGTACACACGAGAAGCTACCAGGAGACTACAAGTTCTTGGCTGACCGTAAGCGAAAAAGAGTACGGGATTGTAGAATCTTCGACAACCTCGACTCGACTTTAGCCCGCGCTGCAGCAATAATTTCTGCTATGGGGCTCTGCTCCAGCTAGTGCCGCGACACCGCCGTGCTACCTCCACCAACTACTTCGACTACTCATCTCGATTGGAAAACTAGTCGGGAGTGGACCTCACACCGTCAATGACTAGTCAGAATCAACTCCGACTAATCCGGCTTCATCAATAAATCATCGCGGCTCCATCAACAAGCGCTCCGGCTTCATCGACAAATCACCCACGAATCAAGCTAAATAATGCATTAATATTTTTCTAAATATTCTCTATATCTTTGGATATTAATCATGTGCCTTCGCGGCCACACCATATTTGCGTTCCCGAATACTCATGCAGCTCCGAGCTTGTAGTCGGGACTACACCTAACGGGTGTATAATATGCATTCCACGGGCGTTCTCTTTTTTCGCACAGCGCCGACTGCTCTAGTTTTTTCTTAGTGGTCGCTAAAATACCCAGGTACCACACGTTTTAATCCATGAGACCTCGACTCTTCTGTACGCCTATGTTCCTACGTGTGCATGCGGCCATACTCCCTGCGCTATGGGCTACAGCTATCAGGGATCAGGTGCTTAAACGTGATGGATTACCTACCCTAGAAAATTATGTGTCCAAGCAAGAACAAGACACGAAAAATTTTACATGCATTTTACAATGCTTGAATTCGCTCCTGACTCAATATCATATATATCAGTTACAATATATTTTTATGTTTATCTTGCAGGGGACAAGACCTGGACCATGCCGCCGGGTGAGGTATGCTCCCGAGAGCTGCCTTACTTGGCCATCACTTCATCGGCACAGAGCACTAGGCGTGCTAGAGGCGACTCGGCCGACCCAGGCTCGGGGGCTGGCGTCGCCGACCATGTGGCGTATCTCCTCTAACTTGGACGGTACCTATGCTACTCGGCGTACCTTCGGTGGCTCGTCTAGCTCCCATGCTCGGGGGATGGGCGCGACAAGGCACTCTGCGTACCTTCGGCGGCTCGTCTAGCTCCTGTGCTCGGGGGCTGGGCGCAATAGGGCACTCAACGTGCTTTCGGTGGCTCGTCTGACTCCTATGCTTGGGGCTGGGCGTAGAAAACAACTCGGCGTATCACTGTGCAGAAGCTGAAGAGTTCATGTCGTGATAAGGTTTGTTTGGAGCGATAATTTAGGATTTTTTGGGGAGGTTATTTGTTTAACCATTTTTTCAGGAATGTCATCCGAGAAAATGGTTTTTTTTAAATTTCTGAGCTAATTTTCCTATTTTAACCATCAATTCAAACTCTTAATTCATTACACAATGCATGCCACGATTTTTTTGATCTTTTTTCCAAACCTGTGGATTTGGATTTAAGGCTCGAGGGCTGCAGGACACGTGTCACCAATGACTTATTTTTCAAAAAAATTTGGAAGATAAGGATCGGGAGATTCAAGACTAATTTGACCCTCAGTCTGATATTTCGATCCAGCTTAAAGCTCGGAGGCTAATCCATATAGAGTGCGAGTTTCATCGCACCCCATATAAAAAAAGATTTAAAAACTATTCGAGGCATGAGCACCTCACAACCTTGAAGCAGCCAAGAAAGTACTCGGAAGACACCTTAAAGATGGAGTTTGGGAGAACTCGAAGACGCCTTCAGAAATACTCAAAGCCTGCAGTACTCGACTACGAAGAGTTCGGGGGCTTGCTACCTCATTTTGCTTATGTGGACTCGTGTAGACGGCTACTATCTAAGTTGTAGTGCCTTTGTCGTACTGTATGCTAGCAGTCGATTTGGCGTAGTGATATGATTACAGGCCAACAGGTACGCTGCACCATCGCGTCGATGGACCTCCCATTGGGCCGAAGCACCCCAACGATTTGCAGGGACCACTATTGTAAATAGCGGGCTATGAACTTTAGCAGCAGTCTTCTCTAAAAGCTATAGAAACCTATAGCCCGAGCAGCAGTCTTCTCTAAAAGCTATAGAAACCTATACCGGGCTATAGTAAAAGCTAAATCATTTAGCGGAATAATAAAATAATCAGTAACCACATATAAAATTATAAGATTATTGGTCTAATACCAAAAAGTAAACTCTAACATGTCTCTTAACTGCCCAAAGGTGCTCATGCTACATTGTCTAGGGTTCACACTACGTTCATTTAATTGGATCAGTTCTTTTAACTGCGTCTTTAAGCGAAGGACACCATTAAAATCTACTAGCAAATACGAAATTTAGCACTGCTAAATCTCGCAAAAGTCACTTTAACGGACATTAAGCACTGCTAAATCTCGTAAAACCCATTTAGCAGACGTAGCGGACAATATTTTCAACGCTGATCCCACCAACTGCACCCCTGGCCGTGCAACATTGTCGATGTGATTTCAAACTTCTGATCAAGACTTCAAGTACATGAAAACTGCAGACACAAATCGATGTGATTTCAAACTTCTGATCAAGACTTCAAGTACATGAAAACGTCGCAAAAGCCAGCGGAAAACACAAAATGCAGCACAGAGCCAGAAAAAGGACCCGTGCTTGTCAGAAAATGGCCAGCTTCTGCATCTTTTCTCCTGAAATGGGGATGAGCGGGGGAACCGTCCTCGCAAGAACACGGGCATGAATGGCGACGCACGCCTGTCTCGCAAAAGGATGGACATGTACATCACCGGAATTCATGAATGACCCGACGTCAGAAGTCTCCGCGGCATCTTCAAATCGGTAGGGTCCGGACTCGGAGCGTGGCCTGGCCTTTCGTATTTTTCCTCCCAGCTCTGCGTGCTTAAAGATGGCAACAAGAACGAAATATCTGCGTCCCCGTGGATAGCAAAACCGACGGGTACAGGTACGGGTCTAAATCTGTACCCACAAGCACGGGCATGGGTATAACAACAAATACAACGGATATTTACTAACGGGTATGAAAAGAATCCACGAACCCACCAGACCCACTTTAAAAAATGACATGTGAGCCCAAACGACTGGATATATAAGCAATCGCTAGGGTTTCCGGTCACATTTCTCCTCCCATCCCCAATCCACCTCTCAGCCGCCGCACCCCCCAGCCCCCCGAGAGCCCCCGATCACTCGACGCCCGTCCGCTCCCAGCCTCCCTTCCAGTCCGCCACTGCCGTGCAGTCACCGCCGCCCTCAACGGATCCGGCGCCCGGCAGCGGCCCTCCAGTTTGCCACCCTCTTCCCTCCTCCGTCCCAGGCTGGTAGGAGCCTTGGCGGCCACGGCTCAGGCAGCAGCAGGCGCACGCTGCACCATGCGCCTGCGCCCGCTGCCTTGGTGCCCGGTCCCGCGCGACCACGCGGGTTTGCCTCTCCACCTCCTCACTGAGCGCGACGCCGCAGGGTCCTCCTCGCCACCCTTGAACCGACCGGCCTGCAAGAGCTGCTCGCCGTCGCCCACGGGCACGCCCACGGGCATGCAATATCCGCGGATAGCGGGTTCGGGCACCGTTTTCTGCCCGTGGCGGATAGCGGGCACGGGAGCATGCAGGGATTTTAGCTCGCGGATACGGGTATGTAGAGCAGGAATCCGGGTATCTAAAGCAGGTATTCGCGAGGATTTTATCGGTTGCCACCGTTGCTATCTTTATGCATGATGTTCCATCCGTAGGACTCTCTATGCATCAAAATGGCGAGGTGACACAGGAAACAATAAAAACAAAGCCCCAACAATCATTGCACAGTACCTGCTGTTGATGTCCGGAATGATGCTAATCCAGCCCGTTGCGAAGTGTGCTAATCGTGTCCGTGCTCCTACCTGACGTGCTCCGTGGAGGCCTGGAGGAGCACATACTGCCTGAACGACCGGTGCGAGTGGTTGATGATTTCCGGCGCATTCAGTTAACCTATTCCATCCATGGCTGGTTTCTTTCTTTTTTGAGAACAAGCATGACTTGTTTCTTGTTTGGATTGGCGTAGATCAGAACCGACCAAATGCCTTGACATTAACAAAGAAGATTTTAAATCCATCCAGAACAAATCTTCAGCACGGGTAGAACCAGAGCACACCAAAGCCGGTGGCAGCTTTGCAATTACCGACATGGAAAGGCTGCATGTGTGTTGGTGCACGCTTTGGCAAAGATTACCGAGAGAGCTTCCCAAGGAAATCTCTGCGTCCCTCGTTCCCCGGTTCGCATGTCGTGGGCGGTGCTCTCTCGTGCCTGTTTAGAAAAATTAGTACTCCTAGCTAGATATGCAAGTTATATTTATTTTGAGCTACTGGATCGATTTAAAAATCTGATAAAATAAATTAAAATGATATTGTGCCTAATTTATTTAGGAGGAGAAATAAATTAGAATAACATACCATCAAAATTATTTAGTTGACCTATAAATTTTCATTAGGCACCCGCTTACATCTGTACTTGTACTCCACTACACAAAATCGACCGAAGGTCTGAGTGTTTTTAAAAGACTGCCGAGTGTTTCAAAAGCTGCGAAGATGCTTGTCGCACACGCTGCCGTCAGCATGCTGAAAGATGGCATCGCAGCCTCAAAGGCAGCGGCGTGTTCCTCCTGCGCTGTCAAACATTTTTGTTTTTTTATACACTGGTGAGCGCGCAGTTCGAATGCGAGTTGTACTGTGACATACGAAATATACGGCCGTTATTCTTCAATCAAGCATGTATATTACTCTGTTCGGACTGAAACTAGCGCTGCAAAACAAGGACGGACAGCAACACGAAACGGAATGATCACACAGGACCAGCAGCGGATTCAGAGATTGGCTCGTCTTACCGGTGGACCGGTGGTCTAGTGCCTGCCCATCCCGGCGGCGAGTGGATGCGGTTGCCGCCATTTGACGCCGATCTCGCGTGCCTGCCGGAGGCCGGAGGGCGAGTCCGGTGAGAACCAAGGAGCAAGCGCGAAGCACGGGGGGGTGCCGACGGCGTAGAGCCGCAAAGGCCACGGGCACCGCGGCGGTGGGCACGCGCAGCCAGGGGACCCCGCGGGCGTAGCGCCGGCCGAAATCATTCGGTTTCTCGGCAAGCTCCGCGTCTGCGAGAGGAGCACGCGGACGATTTGGATGCGTGGAGCGAGACACGAGGATACTCCGGGAAGCACACGGTTGCATCGCCAGACAAAAATCCTCCCTGGTGCAGGGCTGGCGCCAGACAAAGCACACGGTCCCGGTCGAACGGAATTTTGCTCGCGCTGGCTGGTGCAGGGGATGGGAATGGACAAGTGTTTTGTTCGTGTTCATCTGGTATATGGTGCGCAGTGCACACCGACAACAAGCCAACTTTGGCAGCGCTATATATGGTCAGATGGGCCTCACTCATTGGGCCGGACAAGGCCTGGCAGATTTCGTCCGGCCCAAGAACGGCAGGTTTTTCTTTTATAACAGCACGGCAGGGTTTAGTACCCCGTGTTGCGCTTGGGCCGTCGCCTCGGCGCGTGAAGCGGCTGGGCGTAGCCCATCTAATTGTTGGCCCGACGCAGGCTCGGTGGCCCATCGTATACAAGGCCACTCCTCCATTCGAATCCTCCCTCTCTCTCTCTCTCTCTCTCTCTCTCTCTCTCTCTCCCCTAACTTCACTCGCCTTCTCCCGATCTCAGCAACCCTCGAGCTCTCTCATGCCAAGTTGTCTCCTTTCCGGCTCTCTAGCTGCTAGCTAGGCACATAAAATGCCTTTGCTGCATACAAACGGACACATAAACAATGTTGCAGATAGAGGGTCTTCTGTTTCCGTAATCCATGACAAGCGAGGACCCGAGATAGATCGAGCAAGAGAGGTTTAGACGCCACGCTAGTATTTACAAGAAAACCTGGGGCGCGGCTTTGCCGCACCTACTGGGCCTGACCTTGTGGGGGACTTGTGATTAATTATTGGTAATATAGGTATATGTTCTTTTTACGATGGAAATATTGATTCTTCGTCAAATTGAAGAGGTCTTGCACTACATAATCATAACTCAATGGTGTTTCCTCTATAATAAAATAAAAGAATAAAATATCGGAAAAGTAATGTCTCGTAGAAATTTTCATAAGAATTTTTTAGGATTCGCCTTAGAAAGATTCAAACAGCAACATATATACAATACCCTAGTGAACTTCTTGACGTAGAGCGACACACCACCTCAAGCTGCCTCGCTGTGTACTGGCTCAATTAGCACCCCTGCCGATGCGCAGTGATGTAATAACTAATAACACTATCAGAGCTGCAATAACCTGAATATGACCTTTCGCTTATGTTGGTAAACTACAGGCGTGAAAATAATGGTGGATGCTCCTTGTGCACATTTTATCAAACACATGACATGCTGGTTGCTGAACGTTTCATTTGAACGCTACGGTAGCAAAACAATTGGCCGAGCTCATCATTAATCAAGCTAGTAGCCTGCTGTTGCAGCAGCAGCTGCAAGTTGAGCAGGTGTTGTACTGTTGATGCGTGGGTCCTCCGGCCTTACCTCCGTTCATGTGCTCTATGCGGACGTGGCCTCTGACGGTGCAGCCGCCTGAGTCTGCACACGCCCGTCCTCGACAGCCCTGCCCGCCGCGCCTACCCCATGGCAGCGCACGGAGGTCGTCGTTCTTGGTGGCACGTGTTTAGGTCATTGTCGCGGATGAAGAGCTAGGCGGAGCAAGGGCAACGACTGCATTCAAGCGTGACTCATTCGGATTCCTTGCACTTTCCAGATGAGCTCACGCATCGGCGAACCAGCTTCAATCGGATCAGATCGGTGTGAGGACAAGGATGACGGAGACTGCAGGCTCTGGGCAGCGGCGCGGATTCGACCGGCGTAGCGGGCCCTGGCAGAGTTCGCACGGGTGACGGGGCAGCCGGCTTTGTTTTGGAGAATGGAGGCGAGGCTGCCATCGTCGTTCGGATGTGAGAGAGGGAGACGAGGTGGCACCTACGGGCTACGGCGCCGGTGAAGCGGAGCGGGGAGAGGGAGGTGCGGCGAGGAAGGTCTGAGCAGGGAGACGAGAGAGGGTAAGCGGGAGGGAGAGATCGGCCTTGGAGAGCGGGATCGGAGCCCGTCGACGGCAGCCGTGATGAGAGAGATGGCGCTGGGGAAGGGAGTGACGAGGAACAACGGGAACGGGAGGAGCGAGCTTGCGAAGGGTCGGGAAAATGCTAGAGCTGGACGACGCGCTGTATTGAATACCGACCGTCCGATTTAACCCAGCACGGTAACCAACGACCGAGATTTTCCCGTGACGTGGCCCAATAAAGTTACCCGGTTTGAATCCAGGATTCATGGGTAGAGATTTCCGCGGCGTACTACGATGTTTATGTACGTGTCCGTAGCGCGTTAGCAGGTTTTTGAGTTTCGAAGCGTTCCAAAACTTTTGAAAACAAATTATATATATGAATGCACTATGGATGTGCATCGCTTTAGATTTTTTTTCAAAAACTACTAAGTATATATGCTTTTTGAATAATAGCAGGATTTTACGATTCCGCCGAAGAAGTGACCGGCTTGCAGTACTGAACGTTATTTCTAGAACTACAGAACAGCCGACAACGAGTTAAAGAGTCGTCCTAACTCCGAAGTCTTAGCACTGCAGTCCAGACAAGAAAGCCTAGCTCGTGGGGGCCGGGACACGAAGGACCAATGCAATTGAAAGTCTAGGCATGTACCCACTGATGCAGCGCATGCT
Source organism: Panicum miliaceum (assembly GCA_032594955.1). Classification (NCBI taxonomy): domain Eukaryota; kingdom Viridiplantae; phylum Streptophyta; class Magnoliopsida; order Poales; family Poaceae; genus Panicum; species Panicum miliaceum. The sequence continues at coordinate 3,865,844 of CM064073.1, read as the reverse complement.
CCAATGGATCGACCACAATCCACAGCGTGTACAGCTCTTGATCGAAGACAGGAGAAGCTTGCAGTGCATGCATCATGCGTGTGCATCGCTGCCTCTACCTACGTACGACGACGACTCTGCGACGCGGGCCGTACGCCGTACGGCCCCCCTCCGCCGTTCCCGTACCCGGCGGCGACCATGGATGCGCATGCGAGACAGGAAGTCAGCAACGCGGGTAGACGGCAGAGGATCGGAGCGTCAGCTTCCTGCGGCGCGTATCATGCGTACGTGCGTGCGCCTTCGCCGTCCTCGATCGTCCTCGGCCGTAGCGGCAGGTTTGTTTGACGCGAGCGGCCGGCCTCTTGCTGAGTGCTGACGAAAAGAGTCCAACTCCGACGAGCCTCCCTGCTGCCATGCATGTGCGGCTGTGCCCGCGGTCTGCGTGCCCCATCACATATATATATATATATATATATATATATATATATATATATATATATATATATATATATATATATATATATATATATATACACGAGAAAATTCCTTATTTGACACTGGAAAAATAAGTTATTCCTTTTTTGACACTGAAAAAATTTTCGTTCTCTATTTGACACCGACTTCAACTTTCATTCCTAAATTGGCACTCTGTTAGATTTTCCATCCATTCGCTGTTAAATGTCATGCGGAAAGACCATTTTGCCCTTTCCAGATGTGGGCTCCACCGCTTCTTCCTTTTCTCTTTCCTCCCTCTCTTCCTCTCCTCCGACTCTCCCATGCCTGAGCTCGCGCTTCCAGCTCGCGGCCCTGGCCATGGCCATGCTCTTCACCGCCGCCGCGGCCCAGGCCCCGGCCGCCACCCCGACACCGGCCCCCGGGGCGGTCCCCTCCCCCTCGCCGGCGACCCCTCCCCCGACCCCGGCGCCGGTGTCTCCGCCCGCGCAGGCCCCCGCGATGCCTCCTCCGGCTCCGGCGCCCGTGACTCCGGCCCCCGCCCCCGATGCCTCCGCCCCGGCGCCAGTTGAGGCCCCCACCCCCGCGACGAGCTCCCCGCCGGCACCCGCCCCCATGGGCCCCTCCCCGTCGCCCACCAACGACGTGCCCACCGCCCCCAGCGCCGCCGCCGGCGTCTCCCCCGCCGCCAAGTGGGCCGCCGCCGCCGCCCACCGCGCGCTCAGGCATGGGAGACGTCGCTGGTGGGCGACGGGGAGGGGTCCAGGCCCCGGCCGCCACCCCCGACGCCGGCCCCCAGAGCGTCCCCCCCCCCCTCCCGCCGGCGACCCCTCCCCCGACCCCGGCGCCGGCGTCTCCGCCCGCGCAGGCCCCCGCGATGCCTCCTCCGGCCCTGGCGCCCGTGACTCTGGCCCCCGCCCCCGATGCCTCCGTCCCGGCGCCGATTGAGGCCCCCACCCCCGCGACGAGCTCCCCGCCGGCGCCCGCCCCCATGGGCCCCTCCCTGTCGCCCACCAGCGACGTGCCCGCGGCCCCCAGCGCCGCCGCCGGCGTCTCCCCCGGCGCCGCGAGCTGGAAGCGCGAGCTCAGGCATGGGAGAGTCGGAGGAGAGAAAGAGAGGGAGGAAAGAGAAAAGGAAGAAGCGGTGGGGCCCACATCTGGGAAGGGCAAAATGGTCTTTCTGCATGACATTTAACAGCGAATGGATGGAAAATCTAACAGAGTACCAATTTGGGAATGAAAGTTGAAGTCGGTATCAAATAGAGAACGAAAATTTTTTCAGTATCAAGAAAGTAATGACTCATTTTTCCAGTGTCAAATAAAGAATTTCTTCTATATATATCCCCACCCTGCTCGTCACAAACCACCCACCTAGCTCAACGGCCACACAGAGCAGCATGGGTGCTCTAGCTCGTCGCCGCCACCTCCGCCACGCCGTCGGGGCGCTCCTCGCCGCCGCGTTCCTGCTCTCCGCCGCCGTCCCGGGCGCCAGGGCGCAGGAAGAAACAGGCCAGTACTGAGCTCGATCGATCGAACGCATGCCGTCATCTATGTCTTCTCCAATCAGTCATGGTCCCACCACCATGCGTGCTTGTGCTTGTGCACCTGTCCATGTCCATTATGCATGCATAGTATCTGAAAAATCTGGTTGGTCGGTTGCAGAGAACGAGCGCGAGTTCAGCTACGTCCCGGGCGCGGCGAACGGCCCGGATCGCTGGGGCGAGATCAAGCCGTCGTGGGCCAACTGCAGCCGCGGCCGGATGCAGTCCCCCATCGACCTCTCCCACGACCGCGCCACGCTGGTGCGCTCCCTCGGCTTCCTCGACTACTACTACCGCCCCGCCGAGGCCACCATCGTCAACCGCGGCCACGACATCACGGTGCGCCGTCGTCGCCACCACTACTCCGGCGGGCAGCGCATGCACGATCAACTACGAACAATGCATGGCTAGCTCCAAGCAATATGACACTCTGTGTCACTCGCAGGTGAGGTTCAGCGGCGACGCCGGGAGGCTGGTGATCAACGGCACGGCGTACCGCCTGCGGCAGCTGCACTGGCACACGCCCAGCGAGCACACCGTCGACGGCCGCAGGTACGACATGGAGCTGCACCTGGTGCACGAGAGCGCCGAGAACAAGGCCGCCGTGATCGGCATCCTCTACGAGATCGGCGCCGCCCCCGACCCGTTCCTGAAGAAGCTGGAGCCCGCCATCAAGCGCGTCAGGGACACGCGGGACCGGGAGGAGCCCATCGGGTTGGTCGACCCCAGCGGCGCGCGCGCCACCGGCAGCGTGTACTACCGCTACATGGGCTCCCTCACCACGCCGCCCTGCACCGAGGGGGTCGTCTGGACCGTCTCCCACAAGGTACACGCTTTGCTTGGATGGCTCTTGTGGTGTTCGCATCCTCAAGCTTCCAAGTGCTCTATTTGTGCAGGTTCACCCCGTGGACGAGTACCAGGTGAAGCTTCTCAGGGATGCGGTGGATGATGTAAGTCTCGATCTCGTTAACTTCGTCGTTCTTCTTTCCTCTAACTTCCACACGCCTGACCAAAAGATTCAGACTTGGCTAGTAAAAAATGGTGTAAGAGCATCTCCAACAGATTACTCAGACCTCATGCCCAAAATATACTCTCTCTCCGTTACCAATAACCACTTTTATAATTTTAGTAATTATTGCTGCAGTAGACTACCAAAATCCAATCACTAAGAATATGGTAGCGGGAAAAATCTCCTTTATTTAGGTGATTAAAAAAATATTTAGATAATAGGGATCAGATTGGTAATCCGCTGGAGCACCTCCAGTCACCGAAATATTAACTTTTTGAATATTAGGAAGAGAGATGAGTAATCTGTCGGATGCTCTATAAACGGGCTCTGGTTTTGGAGTTTGCGAGCTTGACTGACCAGGTGCCTTTTGTTGCGTGCGTTCTTATTACCTGCTGCAGGGCAATAGGGAGAACGCGAGGCCGCTTCAGGCCGTGAACAACAGAGACATCAGCATCTTCCGGCCGAAGCCCTATGCACGGGGTAAACAGTACTACTAGATGGTGATGTATGAGCTGATCAACAGGGATGCGTAGTGTGGTAGCTTATTATGCATGGCAGACGACGACATGTCCTGTGGTTCTCTCTACTTATGTGCCTTAGTTATATGACTAAATAAAACACTGGGTCATGTATGTTCTCATTGGTATTGAGCTTGCATGCATGCTCTGAAGAAATAATTTACGTGCCCACCGTGTTGGCGTGGAGATTGATTTGATTAAGGGACGCAACTGGCTACCTAACGGTGTTTTGGTCGGAAACTTAATTAACAACCATTTTAGTTTCTCTCCTAAAAGGATTTCGTGCTTGTAGACTAAAAGGGGAGGAGATGAATTAGGCAAACTTAAATCCTTAACCTATGGCTCAAACTAAATTGTACAAAACATAATCTACAACATGCTATCTAGATATGCAACTACGGTTCATCTAGCATGTGTTTGGTTCCTGGGTCCAACTGGATTGGGTCGGGTTGGACCCAGTTGGACCTGCGTTTGGTTGTGAGTGTAGATGGGTTGGGTCCAACCCGCATGAGAATATTCCCCTCAGATGCGGGTTGGAATGGTTCCTCTAAATCAAAGGGATCAATCCAACCCACTTTGACGCCGTCGCGCCTCCGTCGCTCGGGCCAGCGTGAGAGCGAACGGGGGGGGGGGGGGGGGGGGGGGGCCTCATCCCAAAACAAGTTTTGCAACCTATAGCCAATTCTAGCAAGATACTACACTAAGAAAGTAAAGACACACAAGTTGCAAGAGTAATGCGGAAATGTAAAGGAGGGGATAAGTGGAAGCAAACTCTTGACGCAAGGATTTATCCCGTGGTATTGGTAGGCACTAAGCCACCCCCGAGTCCACGTTGTTCAGGCACTCACTAAGAGTATTGCTTCCCAGTCGCCAAGTCTATTCCGGGACTCCTCTTGACTTGCCACTAAGGCTCACGCCCAAGTCCCCTGATCACCTTGATGCCACCTTCACTACGGAGCTTCCCATGAAGGAGGGGTCTCCTTGTCCCCCGCACAAGCCGTCGTCGCAGCTCCACACCAAGCCGGAGGGTCGAAGACTTGCCGACGAGCCAAAAAGACTCCAAGGGGCCGGCACACCTGAAAGGTCCCTAGATGTCGCCTAGAGGGGGGGAGGGTGAATAGGCGCTCCTAAAAATTTCAATAAAAACAGCAGCGGATAGTAGAAAACCGGCTTAGCCTGTACAAGTCGGCTCAGCCTCTTTGAACCGGTTCAGTTGGTTTGCAAACACAGATTTGAATTACCACGTGAATTTAACCAATGAAAGTTGAATTCAAGAGTTACCACAGCCTTGTAGAGGTATAAGCTTATAGATCCGTGGACAACCTACGCTCACAACAAGTAGATCGGGCTAGGAACTCCAAAAGTCAACTAGAACAAGGATATGAACATGAAGAACACAAGAAGAAGCAATGAAGAGTGGAGACGTGTCGATTTGTTTACCAAAGTTCGGCTACTTCCAAGGAAGCACCTGCGTCTCTGTTGAGGAGCTCGTTGGGCTTGAGTCTTTTTCAACTCGGTCCCTTGAGCTCGGTCTATTTCAACCGCTCCTCGTTTCACTATCTTGATCTCTTCCCTTGCGGAGGCGAGATCGATGCCTTCACAAATTTCCCGCGGCTCACCACAATCTTGGCAGCTTGCCAGGCAACGCCTAGCCGTCTAGGAGGATTCACCTCCAAGAGTAACAAATGCTTCGCTAATTGCTTGACCAAGTCCACAAGTGCTCAAGGATGGGAATGGCTCACTCTTGCTTTCAATCACCCAATCTTTCACCCTCTCAACCCAACTCACAAGATATCTCAAGGAAACTCACAAAGAGAGAGTGGGGAGAGCTCAAACGGCTTCTAGGAGTGTGTTTTTCGTGTTAGAGTGGAGCTTCCAAAGAAGGAGGGGGTGACGGGGTATAAATACCCAACCCCCAAAACTACAGTTGAAGTAAAGTCGGTTGAACCTCTCAAGGTAGGTTGAGCCGACTTGGGCCCTCGGGCAATTTCCAAAAACTCCCGAGCAGCCAAGTTGGCTGAGCTGGTATAACTGGTTGAGCCGGGCCAACTAGGTTGAGCTGGGTTGGGTAGACTGAGCCGGTTTTAACTAAAACCTGAGGGCTCAAGTAGGTTGAGTCGGGTTGGGCCGGTTGAGCTGGTTTTGAACTAAATCCCGAGCACACAACGCGGTTGAGCCTTTCAAACAGGTTGAGCCGAGTTGGCATCATAGTGCCAAATTAAAATGGTTATAACTTCTCACTCCGAAGTCCGATTTAGGTGATCTTGGACTCTATGAAAAGCTTATTTAGAGGGCTATCCAACCCAACCAAAAAAAAATCACCAAGACCCCCAAATGCATGTGTTATGCCATGTGTTTCTCTCAAGTTAGCACTTGGGTTTTGTTAGTTTGAGCACCGAGACTAGTCAAACCATTCAATGTCGCATCCTTCTTGATAGAGCGGCATACCTATACTCAAGATCAAAGATAAATTCTAATTCAACCACTTGAGGTTGAATAACTTGAACCTTGCCACTTTCCTTCAATTTTCACTTCATGAGGGTGCAATCTTTCTTGTCTCTTGAGCACATCATCCTTGAACTAGTGACTCATGATTCCTCAATAAATATGATCAACAAACAACTTCATATCCACAAGCCACTTTGATTCATCACGACTCAATAATGATTTGATGATTTGCAACATATGACACTTCTCATGGTCTTGATCGGTTTCTCGGCATTTGACCAATACTTGCTACTTCACCCTAGCATCGGTTTTGTTGGCACCAAGCCATTTGCTTGCCCTTCACCATTGCTTAGTTCCTCGTAACCAAGATATTGCAAATCCTTCACCATCTTTCCATCTTGAGTGACACATAGCATTACATAACAACAAGAACTTGTTGAATTCCATTTCTATGGTACAAACCTTTGCTTTGGAATATACTTTCATATCATTGTGATCAAGTAAAGTTCTATCTTGATTTTTCTTGAAATTCCAAGTACTTGGTCAACTATCTTCTTTGTTGATTAAAGATAACCATCCATGTGACCAAGTAAACTATCATTAAAAATCCCTTGTATTCACCAATACTTTTGATCACTTAAATCTTCACATCAATATGCACTTATGCATTCTATTCCACAATGTAATCTTCACTTCATATATTAATGTTGTGACCAAACAAATTTCCGTATGTATTTTTCTCGAAAAACTATGCTCTTGATCACTTTTCTTCTCAACATCTTAACCTTGATTAATCTTTATGCAAGTCAACAACTAATGAGACCATACAATTTTCACTTGCATTGATATCTCTTTTGCTTACACCAATCTTTACCGGTCACATCTTTACTTTTGTATACTTCATATAAAATGAGCTTAACTTTAACATTTACACCCAAAGTCTATCCAAACTCAACAAGCTCAATAGCCCTTCAATTGTTTATGTCATTCAACCACTGTCGATGTTTTACCGCCACGCCCACCGAGGGATACCCCCGAGGTGGTGAGTTTGTAGGTAGGGTGTCGTCTAGATTAGGAACTCGAAGGTGCAAGGAACATAGAGTTTAGATAGGTTTAGGCCGCTGAGAGCGTAATACCCTACATCCTGTGTGGTTTGTATTGCCTTAGGTGGCGATCGGGTGATCTCCTGGGTGATCTGTTGCATGAGGCACGAGTTCTCCCTCATCCTCCTACTTGAGGAGGGTCCTTGTCCACCCTTATATAGTATGGGGGACAGGGTTACATGGATGTCCTAGTCGGATACAAGCCCTAGAGTCCTACCTGAGTGGTTTTCGGGTAATTTTCTACCGTCTCCGACTAGTTTTACTACTATATGAGTAGTTCTACTATGCCACGAGTAGTTACAACTGGTGTACGGCGTAGGCCATGCCCCACCCCTTATCCTGTAAGATGTAGAATCTCCACCGTGCTACAGATTTCTTTCCTGAGCAATGTAGAGCAGCATTTTTCTGCCACCATGCATATTTCAGTTAATGTGCTATATGCAAGGCTAGAATCAGCTTCGGGCCCTGTATGGTTTCATCTCTAGAAGAAGAATTGGAAAACGTGGGCCACTATGGATTTTTATAAAATTCACTTATCATAGGCCACAAAGCAGCGTTTGTATCGCTGAAATCTTGCGATTCCGACGAAGATGTCTGGACCCTCCCATGTTCCGAGATGAGTTGGTTGCGGCAGGAATGGCACATAGAAAGTTAGCGTGATAGTTTAGAAGATGTCAGTATCAATTACATTGCGCAACCAAGGCGTTAAGGTACCTTGGTGGCCCCGACACCGTGGACCGCCGATGCAGATTTCGTGGCGAATGTAAACCCTTGAGAATTTTGCCATTTGGACATGAGATCATGCTAGGTTTTTTTTCACGGCTGCAGAATTACAGGCCTCACCCTAAAGAGCCTGAATTGGAAAAATGGGCCCTTGTGAATTTTTATAAAATTCACTTATCATAGGCCACAAAACAGCGTTTGTATCGCTGAAATCTTGCATTTCCGACGAAGATGTCTGGACCCACACGTGTTCCGAGACAAATTGGTTGCGGCAGGAATGACACATAGGAAGTTAGCGTGGACAGTTTAGTAGATGTCAGTATCAATTACATCGTGCAACCAAGGTGTGAAGGTACCTTGGTGGCCCCGACACTGTGGACTGCCGATGCAGATTTCGTGGCGAATGTAAAACCTTGAGAACTTTGCCATCTGGACATGGGATCGTGCTAGGTTTTTTTTTCACGGATGCAGAATTACATGCATCACACTAGAGAGCCAGAATTGGAAAAATTGGGCCACTATGGATTTTTATAAAATTCACTTATCATAGGCCACAAACCAGCGTTTGTATCGCTGAAATCTTGCGATTCCGACGAAGATGTCTGGACCCTCCTGTGTTCCGAGACGAGTTGGTTGCGGCAGGAATGGCACATAGGAAGTTAGCGTGGACAGTTTAGAAGATGACAGTATCAATTACATCGCGCAACCAAGGCGTTAAGGTACCTTGGTGGCCCCGATACCGTGGACGGTCGATGCAGATTTCATGACGAATGTAAAACCTTGAGAATTTTGTCATCTGGATATGGGATCATGCTAGGTTTTTTCACAGCTGCAGAATTTCAGGCCTCACCCTATAAAGTCAGAATTGGAAAAAGTGGGGCCGCTATGAATTTTTATAAAATTCACTTATCATAACATGCATTTATAGCTTGTGTCCATTTAATTGTATTTTTCATGAATGATCTCTCAATTAGCTTCTATTTGGAAAATAAAAATAGGAAGGACTGTTTCCACTGTTGCCGAGAGTAGTAGATCTTGTTTCGGACTCTGCATTCCAGTTATCGCTGCTGGGGGAATTGTAAATGGGCGTGGCTATGTTGCCGCACTGGCACTTGGTGCTCAAGGCGTTTGTTTAGGAGCAAGGTATTCTCTCGGCCTGTTGTATCTTTTAGCTGTGGATATATGAAAACAAAGCCTTTTATTTTTACTTTCCATATTATTATGCTCACGTTACAACGGTACTTGAACATTCAGGTTCGTGGCTACTGCGGAAAGCTTTGCACATCCTATTTATAAGCAAAAGCTGATTGAGATGAGTCGCACAGACTATACAAATGTGTTCGGACGTGCTAGATGGCCTGATGCTCCACAGCGTGTCCTGGAAACACCCTTCTATGCTGGGTGGAAGAATAATCTGTCAGATCAGGAAACAGAGGAAAGCCAGCCCATCATAGGCCATTCTATCATCCATGGCATGGTATGTGTTTGGATACTTGATTTTCCCTGAATTTGCTCACTCATTCTGAATTTTGTAAGTATCCATTTTTCATATATTTTCTTCTGCATTTGTTCTGCTCGGCTGTGCTATTTATTCCAATTATTTGCACACTTAAATACTCCCTCTGATTCAAAATACGTGTCGTTTGAAGAATCCTGCTGGCCACATTTATTTTAACTTTGACCATCAATATATAAAGAATTACATAGACTGTGCATAATGAAAAGTGTTTTTAACATATTTAGTTATCTTTATTTGAATGTCATGTTTTCATAGAAATTGTTGGTCAAAACCCTGTAAATCATGTTGATGTCCCAAATGTCAAGTATTTTGAATCAGTGAGAGTAGTAAAAGAACTAACACTGAACACTAGAATCTGAGTACTCTATTGCAAATGAGAAACACGAGTTACGTAGTTGGAACTATGAAGTTTTTTTGACTGGTGCCTCTAGCTCGTCTTCCCCATAGGATCATACAAAAAAATATATGAAATTTGGTGCTCCAAAGGAAAAAAACACAGTGGAACACTTGGGGCGTAAAAGAGATTAGGTCCAATTCAAAGTGCAGAAGCCCAAAATAGAAGTGTAGAATTTCTCATTTGCATCCAATATAAAGAACCGGAACACAACTATAGTTGAAATGGCTATCTACTTTGTGGAATCCGACTTAGTTTTTTTTCCTGAGGAACGAATCCTACTTTAGTTTCAATTGATTAGTGCTAAATTCACCTCAGGACATGATGAGATGGCTATTACTTGTTTTGCTTTCAAATCAAAATGGTTATTATAGTGCTGTTTTCTGTGGACATGGTTTATGGAAGTAGTTGCAGACCTTTTCCATCCGGAATTCCAAATTCATAGTATCTCAGCTTGTATTATTTTCGTTCTTTCAACTAAACGTTGGCTCATAGTATTTAATCTATTTACCTTTCTTTGAACCATGAGTTTTCAAGTGGAAGACAAACACATATACTGTGAAATTCGTACATCTTGGATCTCTGTAGAGTAGTTCGCCCTACCACTTATTGCAGCTTCAATTGCACATTTTGTATCTTTTGCATCTGAAACTAGGAATGAACAACTGACAAACAATTCCTGACTCCAGCGCAAAGATATTCGTCGGTTTGCCGGTACTGTTCCAAACGCCACAGCTACAGGTGATGTCGAGAGCATGGCCATGTATGCGGGTCAGGGTGTTGGGCTAATCACGGAGATCATACCAGCTGGTGAAGTTGTCAAAAGGCTGGTCGCTGAAGCAAAGGATGTCATCAGAGAAAAGCTTTATGATTTGAAGTAAGATCTTCCTGAACTGCAAGCTCTATCTACAAAGCATCAAGTATTTGTAAGTAGTCACCCACCAGAACAACTGGGATCACCATATTTGCTTCTGTATGCTATTTGTAAATAATAACTGTTGAAAATAAATGAGATTACCAAAGGTATTCTGTCTGCCAAAATCTTTGTAACGAAATACTTCCTGAATTATTTTTGTATGTGCCTTCTCATAGACCTGAAGGGTCTCCTTGATTGTCACTATGCTTTTAGAGTTCCAGTGCGTTGTTGCTATGTGACTTAAACAAAAACCTATATCGCTTTCCTGTATGATTTTGATCATTCGACAAAGCTAAGAAGCGTCTATGATTGTACAATTGCCGCGTTGGGCTTATGCACAAGAGGTTTAAGAGTCATCGTCATCTTCATCGCTGCAGTGCAATTGTACTCCGCCAAGCAGTGACCCATGATGCCGAGCGGCGTGGACGGGCTCGGGCAGTCGGGCGGCCGCAGCTGCCGTCACCGTTGGGCTACACCACTACAGCGACCTGTCTCCGCCGTGCGGGCCCCCCATGAGGCCGCGACCCGACCGCGCTTCGCTTAACTTTAACCCCAGCCACTCGCCGCAGCCGCCGCAGCCAATCATCTCGCAGCTTTCGAACGAACCGGCACGCAGCCTGGTTCTATCGGCCGTCACAGTTCGGCAGCTGTGCGCTGTGAACTCGCAACTAGATGGGGTCCGGGTGGAGGGGCGTCCTTGTGCAGGCGCCGTTCGGCCCCGACATCTCGGGCCCCGAGCTCGCCGCCGCCGTCGCCAATGCCGGCGCCATCGGCCTTATCCGCCTCCCCGACTTTGTACGCATCTCTTCCTCTCCTTATCTTTAATTTGTTACGTTTCCTGTGTTGTCCCGGCTGATCCCTGGCGACGTCGCTGACTGCAGCCGGCGACGGATTACGTGAGGGAGCTGATACGGAAGACGACGAACCTGACGTCGAAGCCTTTCGGGGCGGCCATTGTGCTGCCGTTCCCGTACGATGAGAACCTGACGGTCGTGCTGGAGGAGAAGCTCGCCGTGCTGCAGGTGTACTGGGGCGAGTTCCCGAGGGAGCGGGTCGAAGAGGCGCACCGCGCAGGCGAAGGTCATGCATCAGGTGAGCGCCAACAAACGCCAGATCTCTTATTTACTTGCTGTTATGCAAGTGTTTGTTCCAATGGAGGCACGTAGCACGGGGGTAGCATTGGATTGCCCACTTAAAATGTTTAAAGCACACAGTAGCAAAAGTTAATACCTCAAACTGCAAATAATGATACAGTAGACCTAATATCATAGGAAATCTTTGCAAATGAAGCTGGCTTGTCTTCATCTTTTGGAAAGGAGTCATCACGCATTCATGCTTTTGTGTCTAATTTGTAGTGAAATTTCCCATTTATCAAATCAACAACGGGCTGATTATATTTCAAATGTATACATGATTTCTTCTATGAAATGGAAGCAGTTAACCCTTGATCACATACGTGATACCCTTAAGTTTGACCGATGTGATTCTTATATAAATAAAACAAATGCTCCACAACTTCAACGAAAATGTTTCAATCCACAGTAGCTACTGCCACGTGATTTGATGATCTGTGGTATACTGGTAACTGGCAAGGTCCTTACTGCTCTGCAAGGGTTAGTCGTTGAAATTTGACAAGCTTCTCCTGCTGTTTGCTCCCTTCTTCCCTTTTGAACTATCCAACATCATATATAAAAAGGAAGGAGGTAGTACTTTGTAATACTTTTCTTACAAAAAGTGTCTAATATTGAGCTACCAATTTGATGATCATACTAGGCTATGCCAAGTTTTGGCAACATTTTGTAAGGTAAATGTCATTGATAACCATCCAGTAATCTTTGGTTTTTGTTTGAGACTACAGAGGTGCATTTGGTGTTTGATGGTGGTGACATGAGAAGCCCAGTTTGTGTAAATTCTTGACATTGTTTCGATGGATTGCTTCTTGAACTTAGACTTTCTTGTATCTTAACAGGTCGGCAGTCTTGAGGAGGCAGCGAAAGCTAAAGAAGCCGGTGTAGATGGAATCATTATTCAGGGCCGTGAGGCAGGGGGTCATGTAATTGGTCAGGTAAATGTAAACCAGTATTCCCATCAGGTTTCTAGTTTCTACTTTGTTGAAATACTGTTGGTCAATCTTTCAGTAAGCACATGACCCATCAACATATGCAGCCATTTGCCCATTTGTGCATTTAGAATATCTACCAAACTATGAATTGCTTTCCTGCAGAATGCAGAGCAGCATTTTGCTACCTATGCGTATTTCAGTAAAAAGTAATATATACAGGCTTGATTCAGCTTAAGGCCCCCATTTGGTCTCATCTCTAGTAGCGTAACATGCACTCACAGTTGTGTCCTTTAAATGTCTTTTTACATGAATGTTCTATCAATCAGCTTCTTTTTGGAAAAAAAAAAAAACAGGAAGGACTATTCCCACTGTTGCCAAGAGTAGTAGATCTTGTTTCGGACTCTGGCATTCCAGTTATCGCTGCTGGGGGAATTGTAGACGGCCGTGGTTATGTTGCTGCATTGGCACTTGGTGCTCAAGGTGTTTGCTTAGGAACAAGGTATTCTCTTGGTCTCTCGTGCTTTCATATGGGGATATATCAAAGCTGGGCCTTTACTTTGTAATTTGCATAGTTTATGATCACATTACATCGTTCCTTGAACATTCAGGTTCCTGGCTACTGAGGAAAGCTTTGCACATCCTATTTATAAGGAAAATCTAATTGAGATGAGTCGCACAGACTACACAAATGTGTTCGGGCGTGCTAGATGGTCTTATGCTCCACACCGTATCCTGGAAACACCTTTCTATTCTGGGTGGAAGAATCTCCCAGATCAGGAAACAGAGGAAAATCAACCCATCATTGGGCAGTCTATCATCCATGGCGTGGTATCTATCTGAATATTTGATTTGTCTTGAATTGTTTTCACCCATTTTAGGTAGGACAAGTTGCATTTTCTTTTTCACTTGTTCTGCCATATGCCCAAATTGTTTCAAATTGTTGAGGCTTAAACAGTAACCAGAACTATAGCACACCGATAGTTAGGACGTTAGAACCCTATTAGTCTTGTTGGAAACAAAATACATGATCCATATAGTTGGGCCCATGAAGTTGTTTGTGTTAGAGTATATTTGGTAGTATAGGAAATATCTCGTGGAGGTTTCTTGCCCTCCAACTCTTGTACCCCTATATATTCGCCCTCGAGGCTCACTGCAATACCACCCACGATTCATATGCAATCTATCCTTCCTACAGTTTGACAGTAGCTCTAGCTTGTCCTCTTGATAGAATCGTGGACAAAAGTGTGGAAATTCAGCACTTATAAGGAAAAAAAAGCATAGTACAAGTTTTACCCGTAGAAGAACTGCCGTCTTTTGCAAGACGCTACCAATAAGAATTTGGATTTGGAACTCTGGGAGCCATAAATGACCACAGTAGTTTGCAGAGTCGTACTTACTGAATATGATACATTGGTACACCCCAAAACGTCCTCCTTTTAGTTCTTTGTCGAAAAAGGAGTTCTCTATGTTACATTTTTGTGGGATGAGCATCATTATGCCAAATGTACCTTGGGACTTGGTGAAAATTTAATCTATTTGCCTTTCCTTTGAACCAAAATGGATTAATGGAAGCCGAAAGTTGATACTTTCAAAATTTGCATATGATGAATCTCTGTATACTAATTCCTTTACTGAAAACTTCCGCACGCTTTTGTACTATATGTATCTCAAACAGAGAATGACAACTAAACAGAAATTTTTGGTTGCAGCACAATGATATTCATCAGTTTGCTGGTGCTGCTCCAAACGCGACGGCGACAGGTCATGTCAGTAGCATGGTCATGTATGCGGGTCAGGGTGTTGGGCTAATTACGGAGATCATACCAGCTGGTGAAGTTGTCCAAAGGATGGTTGCTGAAGCAATGACTATCATCAGAGAAAGACTTTCTGATTTGCCGTAAAAGGCTTTGAACTGCAGGTTTTATCTAAAACACATGAAGTATTTGTAACTTGTAAGTAATCACCAATCAGAACCAATGAGATCACCAAGGTATCCTACTCTTCATTTTTATGACAATGTTATCACTGTACTGGCAAACTTATAGTGGTGGTGTTTGCTTCTATGTGCTGTTTGTAAATAATGACTAACATAAATATTTGCAGTAGTACAATGTACTCCCTCTCCCTCTGGTGCTCCATCTTTTAGGGTTCCTTTGGAACGTAGGATCTCGAGATGTAGGAGTAGGAAAAACAAAGGATTAGAATTAGCGGGAATTGAGAACGCAGGAAATTTTCATTAGAGCATTTGGATGTGACCCAGGGAAACACGACTTTGCAGAGAGAGAGATAGACACAGTTTTCAAGAGGTTGGGCCTCAAGTCCTCAAGTTAAAGTTCCTCTAAAAGTCCTAGTGATTGAGCCATTGCATATGAATTTCATTGGATTTTAGGATGGCCAATCCTTTGTTCTGAAGGGTCACATAGGGAAATTCTCTAGGATTCAAATTTTACGAAATTCCTGTATAAATCGTAGTTCCAAAGGGGACCTTAAGATATTCAAGACATTTTTTTGCTATTAGTTTCTATATCTTTTGTGTCGGCATAACTTAGTTAAATTGGCATGCTATGAAAGCACTTCCATGATGAATCTAGTGATAATGTACTCAGTAGTTTCAAACATAATGATTGACAGTTTTGCAAAATTTGATCAATCACATCCTAAAGCTTATTTTGTGTTGTTTGCTTTCAGTCCCGATCCAGCCATCCTGGCCAAGCTGGCCAATCACCATGCAAGAGTCTAGCTCTAGATGGTGGACTACTACTTGTCTAGTATTCGTACAGACTTTGGATTGTCTGTGTCCAAACGCCATTGATGCATTGGTCGGCTCTTCCACCAGCCTAATATGGAGGCTTGCTTCAGTCTGGACCACCCTCGCTTGACTAGCCATACCCGGATACCCCTTGAGCTTCTGACCAGATCATGCAGGGGAGGTGAACAGAGGAAAAATACAAAGGGCACCAGCACAGTGCTGTTTCCGGGGCCACTCTCTGGTGGCTGATTTGGACACTGACATGGATTTGTCCAGGTAATTCAACCATATTGGATATCGTCTGATTGATGAACACTGTGAGGGCAAATGCTCAGTCAATCTATGGGCTGAAAGAATCTCGAACAGCATCATACGAGTACTTGCTTCGCCTCCTGTATCATTTGGGGTGCTGGAGGGGTATCCAATCATGGCATGGTGTCCACGCTTCTTTCTCAGTAGGTAGAAATGCAGCCTTTTATCACTTGTGGTGAGAAGATCCAGTTCATGACTGCTCAGTCACAAATGATGTTGTCTAGCTCCAGCAAGAGTGTTCTGCCAGACTCAGACCTACATACATACTGATGCTTAGCCTTGAGTATAGTGCCTTCATGTGACCGTGCTAGTATCATCCTTGTTCAACATGTGCTAAACTGCTAATACAGAGGTATGTCCCAACAAAGAAAGGGGTATTCAGGACTCGGGACTCAGGAGTGCTGGAGAAATCCCCCCAGATTCGTCTGTAGGAGACTGTTTCTGGACAAGCCGAGGCTTGTGGTCAATGGATGCAGACTCAACTCGTACATAAGTCAGGTACAGTAGATTCGGCATAGCTATTGCAACAGACTGCAATACTCTTCCTACTGTCAGCACCTGCCCCGTTGCCAATGCCTGGCTATATACTGTATACGAACAGTGTAATAGAGCCTGATGTTTATTGGTGTCCTTGTTCAACAGCAGCCATCTTTTCATCCCAAACCAGGGGAGGAGGCCAGAGCCCAAAGGCGCCTACATGCCTCTTGGTCTTTCACCTGTCTCTCTGCATACTGCGTTACATCACCTCTCTGCATTACACGCTGGAGAAACTTCCATGGAACAAAAGGAGAACAGATCCTAGAACTAATCACCTAGCAAGATATGTAGACCAATGCTTTCTTTTGCGCAAAGTTCTTGGTGGGTGTTTAACCTTCTAGCAACCAAACATCTAGCAAACAACATGTGGATCTCTACAGTCCAATCGAATGCAAAATGCATGCATTCTAGCAGAACAGAGATGCTTCATGGCTTCTCACCAACAGTGGCCATGGTAGATGTTCCTGGACCCTCGACAGCTGATGAGTCAAGACCCGCATTGGGCTGCACTGACAAGCGTCTTTAGGATGATGACGCGAACTCGATCAATGGCATGTGTCAGGAGCGAGTGGAAATTGGATCTGGGTTCTCGTTCGCTGGCTGGCTGGCTCCGGTCTCCGGCGAAT
The DNA here is from genome assembly GCA_032594955.1 of Panicum miliaceum. Classification (NCBI taxonomy): domain Eukaryota; kingdom Viridiplantae; phylum Streptophyta; class Magnoliopsida; order Poales; family Poaceae; genus Panicum; species Panicum miliaceum. Next base: position 3,848,955 of record CM064073.1, on the reverse strand, counting down.
GGCGAGCCGGTCAAAAGGCGTCGAGGCCCCGGGCGCCGTGCCCCCCATGTGGCGACTGGTGAACGGCAGTAAAACTGGAGCGCTACACCACAGGAACGGCACAGCTCCCTTGCTCTACTGTTACTGCGGCGACCGCCAGGCCCGCGGCTCCGTCCGTACCGCCGGCCGGCTGCTTCGGCTGCGGCAGCACTGGGCACTGCTGCTACTACTGTATTCCTGGCCCGTGGCCAGTGCCCAGTGGCCTCCTGGGTTGGCTGACACGGTCAGAGATCTGATCCCACCTTCACCTCACATTGCTTGATGCGTAGGGGGAAATGGTGTCAGGGGGGTTAGACCGGGAGATCTCGAAATCTAGAGCAACCAAAGGCGACGGGAGACGTCCTGGAAAATTGTGCCTACGTTGGCATGGTTTGGGTGGACTAGAGTGCCATCCGTCTTGCTCTTGCTCATGTGCCCTTTTTCTCCCCCTCCCCTCCGGTTGGGCTTCCTTTGACCCTTACCTCATCAGCCATCACTCTCTCTGCCCACAGGCAATGGCAGCTCAGTAGCTCACTCACTGTGACACTGTTCAGCGTTCGCCTTCTCGAGCCAGGCCGCAGCTTCGAAAGCTCAAGTGGTTCTTGCTATAAGTAGGCGTCGCCATCCTCTCTTTTATTCCACACGCCGGAATCGCAGGCGTGAGTGAATGAGCGAGCGAGCACGAGCACGAACACACGCCCACGCCCACGCGCTCGCCGCTGCTCTAGACAGCCAGCTTCTTCGGCCATGAGGCCGGCATCATCAGCCGCGCGCGCCTTCCTCACGGGCGCCGTGTTCTTGCTCGCCCTTCTCGGCCTGGTCCTCCAAGCCGCCTGCCTCCGAAGCCTGCAGCCTCCCACTCCTCTGCAGGTACGTGCTGTGCTCGTGCCGTGCCGCGCGCGCGCACCGATCGATCTCACTTGTTGCCACAGTTTTCTCGCGTCTTTTCGTGGCTCGGTGTAACGTGGCGTTGTCGGTGGTGCAGGGCGGCGGCGGGGCGGCGGCTGCGGGGGAGGAGAAGGTGCGGCTGGGGTCGAGCCCGCCGAGCTGCCGCGGCAAGTGCTACGAGTGCAGCCCGTGCACGGCCGTGCAGGTGCCCACGCTGTCGACCGGGCCGTCCGGGCCGTCGTCCGCCGCCGCCGCGCGGCCGCGGACCCGCCGGGCGCGCGGCGCGGACGACGAGGTCGCCACGCTCTCGAACTACAAACCCGTCGGGTGGAAGTGCCAGTGCCGCGACCGCCTGTACGAGCCCTGACCGACGACGACGACCCGCGCGCGCGGCTGCAATGGCCGGCCGGCCGCGGACGGTGCGGCGCGGCGCGATCCGCGGGCGAGTCGCCGCGCTCGGCGGCCACCAGCGGCCGCGCGTCAGGCCAGGATTCAAACAGAGATCGACCCCGTGATCGTGACACGGTAAAAAAAGATCATTGTATCCGACGAGGAATTTTGCACGTCCTCCGTCGATCGCCCGTGCGTCGGCGGCGCTCCCACCCACGCAGCGAGATTTTCCTAGGGTTCACTCTCCTTCCTCTTTCGCTTGTTCTCTCTTCGTTGTCTTTAGAATCTAGCGGTCGGGGGTTTCATCATGTACATGTCGGGTAGTATGTGTGCCGGTGCGCGTGGTCCAGGGGGATCATCAATGCCGGCTGCTTGGCCCTGAGGAAGTGAATAGTAATGGCATTCATTGTGCCCGCAGCGCACTGTTCACACAAGTTAGCAACTTTATATTCCCTAACGCTGCTTGATCTTCTAACGCTGTAGTATCACGGTTTTTTTTTGTACAAGAGAAACGATGAGTGCAAGAGAGTATTTCGTCAACCAACTTATTGCAAATGTCGGACGGTGCTTGGGAACAATCATAGCACGGGTGGTCAAGATTGCACAAGAGGCACATGCGAAACAGCATACCGGCCGGGTCGGGTCCCCAATGATGAGTGTTCGCATGTTCATTGACGCCTTCTAGTATTCACTGTGTTCAGGTAGCCATGCCAGCCAGCCGCCCACACTTGTCCTGAAAGCTTGCATCCGGCCAGTGGGTCTGTCTCTTTGACACGAGTGCTGCGTTATTATTTGAGCATTTCACCGTTTCAGCAGTCACGGAATCGTGCCAGGCAGAGGCAGGGCGTGCGCCGTGTAGCACGTGTTGCACGGGTTGGGTATACCTCTAATCAGCTCGCTAATTCGCCCCGTGTCACGGATGCTCGAACAGATAGTTCTACGGTACACAGCCTGCACCGCGTAATTTTGCGGCCCAACTCAAAGCCTAGCAAGCTCCCGTCTCCTGGGCCCGGCCTGTGAGGCTCCATGCCCCACACCACAACCCATAAGACAAAAACGCACTTAATCTTGAGCCCAACAAAAGCCCACGACCCGCCATTTTCAAGCGCCGCATGGCCGCCCTCATCGAACGGCGCTGAAAAGTCGTCTTCCACTCCCGGATTCAACGGACGCCGCCTGCTCTCACCCGAGAAGCAACTCCGTCTTCAGTGTGGACACCCAACCAACCTGAGTACCTGACGCACCGCTTCAGTTTCCTCGGCGAGGGGCACGCTCGGATCGGTCCCCCTCCGCCGCCGGCGTCGTCCGCCCGCCGCGCCCCGCTCGAATCCGCGCGCCCGCCGCCCGGCGTAGCAGCCAATGGCGACGGAGCTGCTCCCCGTGGTGGACCTCCGGACGCTCTCACAGTCCGACCTGGACGCGCTCGCCGCCGCCTCCGCGCACGCCCTCGCCCCGCGGAGCTGCCCCGACGCCGACCCGCTCCCGCCCCTCACGATCGACCGCGCCGTCTTCAACGAGAGCGCGGGCTCCAGGAAGCAGACCTTCTCCCGCCTCCGCCTCGGCACCGCCGCCGCCTCCTCGTCGTCGTCCCCGTCCCCGCCCGCCCGCCCCGCCTCCGCCCAGCCGTCCACCACGCGCAGCGACCTCGTCGCCTGCCACCTCCGCCGCCTCTTCGTCCCCGACGACCCCTCGCTTCCGTCCCCTCCCGAGCCCCAAACCCTAGCCCTAACGGTGACCTCCTCCCCTTCGCCGCCCCCCGACCCCGACCGGGAGACGACGAACACGAAGGGGGTCTCCGTTGACCTGGTGAGGCTTGCGGGAATGGTGGACCCGTACGACGCGGAGCTGCGGAGGCGGACGGCAGGGATGGCTTCGGAGACCGAGCTGCAGGGGTTCATCGCTAGCGTGGCGGGGAAGTGGTTGAGCCAGAGGCAGCGCAGGAAGTATGTGGATGCATCGTTTTTTGGGGATCACCTCCCTCGCGGGTGGAGGCTGCAGCTCGGCCTCAAGCGGAAGGGGGGCACCATCTGGGTGCACTGCTTCAGCTACGTGAGGTTTGCAACTTTGCCCTGTGATTCTTTCTCTACAATCTGGAATGGAACTATGCTACAATTAGGTAAAAACCTTAACGCTTGCCTTGATGTTTACTTTACTTATTCAGAGATGTAGTAGTGTACGGTGAGTTGTGCATAGACTTAGGGCCTGTTTGGAGGAGCTAAAGTTGAGTGCTAAACTTTAGCACATATTAGCACTTATATATATGCTAAAGTTTTTGAGTCTTAGCTAAAGTTTAGCCCATTCCATTAGCACTCCCGTTTGGATGGGCTAGTGCTAAAGTTTAGCACTTTCACCCATTAGCACTTGGATCCAAACGGGGCCTTAATGTTATCAGTTATTCCTGCTTAACCTTGGAAACTGTTGGGTACGGAAACTTCTGTTTGAGCAATTAGTTCACCTAACAGAGCCTGATATTTGTCATCCTGTCAGCTTCTTCATGAATGGGGATATGTTTTAGATGTTAATAATGTTATTAGAACACTGAACTGAGAAGCATGCTAGGTATAGTTCTGGGTTTTCTTTGGTGCAAAGATAGTCTTGGTGCTTGTCATAGCGGCATATAGCAACGTCCAACGCTGTTGTCTAACTAACCAAACAGTGTTTATGCCTTTTCGATGCTCTGCTTCTGTGCTTTGCAGGTTTTTTTTTTTATGTACTCTTCAATGGTTGCGTAGTCTCTACTATGTGCACTACAGCAACCTACCTGACCATGGGTCCATGGTCTAGTTGATGCTTATCAGGATCATTGGATTTTTGTTAATTGATAGTTGTCTATGAAATTTTAAGGTTTTGAACATAATGGCTTTTAATGGACTAATGTGACGCCATTAGTTTCTTTCACTGACATGCAGTCCAGACAACACCTGTTTAGTGAGAGGGCCTTGAAAAAAAAGGGGTGTGTGAGCATTCCAATCATCATAATGTTCCTAATATGTCCCATCATATGCACTCAGATTTACCACTCTATATTTTATGTTTACCAATTTTTTTTGTAACAATGCTAGAGAGTATTTCTCCTCATTTGGATGTAAACCTATACATTTTCTACTTTCAAACCATTATCTTTGTTGCTATGATGTTTCGCACAATAGTCAATAACATTGTACGTGTTTGTTGCTTGGAAATTCGGGTTGGGAACTGAGATGTTAAATATCTGCTTTGCAATATGTATTTTTTATGTTCTGCTTGATTGATGCATTTAAAAATGGCAAGCCGTTTCAATTTGGGTGTTTTGTATCTGCTTTGTTATATGATTTTTCACCTAGCTAAATGTGCATGCCATGCTCTCCAGCCCCAAGGGAAATCAATTTTCTACTTGCAAGGAAGTTTCTGCATACCTTATGTCACTTCTTGGGTATCCAGAGGTCAAATCAGTAACTAATCAGTATGAAAGCACAGGACAGATTTATTTATGTGCTAACAATGGTGCTGATAATGTAAGTTGGAAGCTTAAAACTTAATTTTGTACTTTAGTTCACCTTTAATTTATGGAGTATGTGACAGGTTTTAGGTTCTCAAGATCAAATTGGTTCAGGTGTGGACAAGCCAAATATACTTCCAGTTGCTTCTCTTAGTTGCGAGAAATGCAATTTGACCTTTTGTGATCGAACTGCATATGAACAGCACCATTTTTCATGTCATGAAATGAGTGCTAAGAGACGCAGGACTGGTAAATTTGGTGAGCCAGTAGTAGGAAAGGATGGAAAATTTGAATGTCCTACTTGTCAAAAGACCTTCGAAGAGGAATCACAGTACTTCGGCCACGTCGGATCTCATGCAAGGTATCAAAGGCTGACTCCTGAAGCATTCTTTGATAAGGCTACTTCTGGAAGGGTAATGAATGGTTCCTTAGCAGAAGTTTCATTTACCCTTCAGGAGTTGACTGAATCACCTGGACAGAATAACAAGGTTTCTGATGGTGAAGCAGGCTTTCAGCACCACAATCATTCAAATGAACATGGTGACAATAACTCTACAGTTACTGAGCTATTTAGTAAAAATTGTTCAGACAATTTCATTGGGCCAAATAAAGCTCAGAGTAGACCTGAAGAGATTCATCCCATTATAGATGATCCAAGTGTATCTAGGTATCCAAGTGATACAGGTCATGCTGATGTAACAATTCCAAAAAGAGCTTCAAACACCAGTCATCAATCTGAGAGCAACACTAATGGCTTTGCTGGAGCAACTTTTTTTAATGGTCAGCTGGGAAGTTACCATGTTGCCAGACCTACTGCCTTTGGAACAGCCAATCATTATCAGGACCGGATTGTTGATCATGGCATGGCTGCTCCAAAGCATGCTGACAATAACACTGTGAAAGCAAGAGATGTCAACCTTAATTCATCTCTGGATACGATATCTTTCCCCATTGCTAGTGCAAATAATGAAACATCAGCTCCTCTTAACGAAGTTAATCGGTCATCTATTACTGCAAAATATTTTTGTGGCAGTTTTAATAACAATGATGGTGCGTCTAGCACATCTTCCTGTTCTGGATCGACCAATAAAATATCTAGTTCTGTTGGCACAGTGAACAAAACCTCTGCTGTTGCCTCCAGATGCTTTGATCCAAGTTATGGACCTTATGGCCACGACCACGGTGCTGTTAAAGCTAACCATTTTGCCAGCAAGAACAATACCACGGTGTATCAGGCGAATTTGGGCACAGAACCTGTCTATCCTGTGGCAACTAAGGCTGATTATTTGGTTTCGCGTCCAGTGCAAACAAAAAACAGTGGTAAAGAACTTACGTCCAATACCAAGGAACAGATGGATAATGTGAAGAACAGAACAAGTAAAGAAGCAGGATTTGGTAATGAAGCTCATAATAGAACCTTTACCGGTGGTATCACTGACAGGGGTTCTGCCCAATTCAATAACAGCTTTACTCACATAAAACCCAATTCTTCTAGCCGTTCTTCACTACCACAATCAAACACTCTGGCAGCCGGTAACTTTATCAAGGGAAGTGGAAGTGACGTCAACTGCATGAAGGGCTCTTTGACTAACAGAGGTGATGCCAACTTCATGAAGGGTCCATTTGTCAATAGGCCCATCAATAACAATGAACCAAATGTACCTATGCTTGAGGTGATGGGGAAGTCCAATAACGAGATGCAAAACCATTATAATGATTGTGTTCCTGGTTGTGACCCTCATGCTGCATCTAGAACTAGCCGGAATGTCAATGGTCTTATGTCTACGCAGGCCAATTTTGCTGGCATGTCCTCTGCGGTTCAATCTGTTGGCGATGTTCCATTGTCCAGCACAACCCAAGATCAGGTAAACTTGACTGGATATCTTGGTTTTCTTAACTCTTGTGCTCTTTAACAATGCTTTGAATATATATATACTTATTAAGATCTAGTGGAGCCATGATGATATTATACCCCTTTTTATTTTTTTTAATTTCTTTTCTTATATATGGATTTACGATGATGTTGCTGTTTGCTACGTGGATTGCCTTTTAATTAGACCATACAATTCTTGTAGCCTAGAAGCATTTTGATTATAAAGAAAAAGAAATATTGATAGATGCTGCGAATCTGATGACATGTTTTTTGCAACTTGTCAACGTAGCATGCCAATTATCTGAATAACATACTTTGTTCAACAGGCTTCTAGTTTATCATTGAAAATGCATCTACTCCTTTTATCGAATTTCTGCTCTTTCCTAGTGTCCTTCACTTTAGTCTAAATTCATTTGTTCTACATTAGTTGGTGGTATAGTTAATTACTAATTGTCTATTTGCAAAATCTGAATATATATTAGTAAAAATTATTAATCTATGATCCTATTGTTTTGGTGAGTCATTATGTCTTTGTGCCCCATATGTCTAACCAATGAAAAGTTTTGTTGATGGCTGATCTTGTTATTATAACTTGTTTATTAGGATTACCTTTCTAGTGTAGACTTTTACTTGTTCTGGTTCAATATTTTTATCGATCTTTTGTTCTTGACATCATTAGAGTGCATTGAGTGATTTATTTCTCATAAATATTAATGAGCTTCTTTAATACTGAGTAACCACGTGATAGTTTGCTAATTGCTTAAACAGTGTGATTTGCAACTTGGATTTGGTGCCCAGAAGCAGCGGATATTTTCTAGCCATGGAGAGTTTAAATCAGCTGCAACTGGATCACCTCAGCTTGGAAGCAATGCTAGGAATAATTCTCTACCCACTGGATCCCCACAGTTTGGGAGCATGGACGGACCTAATCCCCACAGTTCTGGAACCCCTCAGTTTGGGGGCTTTGCCAGGTCAAATTCTGTGCCCGCTGCGCCTTCTCAGTTAGGGAGCATTGCTCGACCTAATTATTTACATTCTGCTGAATCCTCTCAATTTGCAAGCATGGTTCAACCTAATTCTATAACTCCTGCACCTTCTCAGTTTGGGAGGGAGGGTCGACCTGATTCTGTACCTAATGCTCAGCCCTCTCAGTTCAGGAGCATGGCTGGACCTAATTCTGTACCTCCTGCTCAGTCCTCTCAGTTCGGGAGCATGGCCAGACTTAATTCTGTATCTCCTGAACCTTCTCAGTTTTTTGGGAGTGTGGCTCGGCCTAATTCTGCAGCTCCTGTTGAATCCTCTCAGTTTGGGAGCATGTCCAGGCCAAATTCTGCACATCCTGCTGTATCGTCACAGTTTGGAAACATGCCCATTCAAAATTTTGTGAGCACATCGGAGCCAACTCTAGTGTTGGGGTATGCACCACAGATGGGAAGTGTCCCTCCACCTTCAGTCCAGTTAGGATGGGATTCATCCTTGCCAAGGATGGTTACTGGAGGCATGGTCACATGTGTATGCATATGGTGCAACAACCAGTTCCATCATTTTGGCCCAGTTGATGGACAGCAGGCTGGTTCTTTTGGCTTCATTTGCCCCGCATGCAAAGATAGGATGTCTGGTCGTCACAATATGCCCAACAATGGTTCATGGCAACCTTGAGGTGCAGCGGCTGTTTGTTGATCTGTATTGCTGAATCAGAGGATGTCTGTTGAGGATTGAACATTATCTGCACAAGTTGCAGTGGCCTGTCGAGGATGGACTATCGAGGAATGATGCCTGTATCTACTGCATCGTAGATAATGCTGGGAGCTGTAATTCAGAGAGCAATGACTCAGTGAGTATGCAACTTGTCTGATGGGTTCCAAGGGACCAATTGGGTTGTCAGCTTGTCGCACAACTAAAGCTTCGGTGTAAAGAGGTCAAGCTGCCATGTTTGTTCATTGACCTATCTCAGGTTTAGCCCTGATTGAGCCCCTGAAATCTAGCTGCGATGGTAATGCTCTTTGTTATCGTACCAATCTTCAAATTGATGGCGGGTTTGTGAAGTATGTCCGAGCTCAGGTGGATTAGGCATCTAGCATTTGTAGTTATATCCCCTGAATCCGGGGAGCTTTTGTCTATCCTTGCTTGCTGAAGTTCTGTTTAGTAATCAAGGTGAACTAGATTTTAACTCCTCAACTTTTGAATTGTGGTGCCTCGAAGGTTAAAAGCTCCTTTTCACATGCTTCAACCTTAATGGGGCATCTAGCTTGTACATAGCTAGGCGTGCAAGTTGAAGGGAGCTTGGTCATTTAAACTGGTTTGCATAGAAGTTTGCTGAAAGTTTGAAACTGAATATTGGCACGATAGAACTTGTACATGTAACTTGTCAACGCTAGGGGCACTGCGCTCTCATGCAGTACGTGCGCGCGTACATTGGCACTGTGGCAGCACCCACGGGCGGCTCGCCGACGGGAGCGGAGCTCCCCCGTGATAGACTACTCCGGCATGCTCGATAGTGAACGCAAGGTCGGCACGTCCAGGTACACGGACAGGTCGGGTGGCATGTTGATACGATCCGCGCATCCGATCGTGATCGAGTCTGAGTTCTTGATGGTGACCCCAGATTTTGACAGCTACTCACCCTGGCGTTGAGTATGCACGGAGGTTGGGGGCAACTAGAGGAAAGTGGGCAAGAGTCTGGCCGCATTCGTTCGCCATGACGATACAGAACGAATGCAATTTAGCAATGCCATGGTGAGTAATAACTAGCTACATGTTTTGTTGCATCGAAATACCTCATAGCTTTAGCAATATCTACATGATTTCCAAGTACTGCAAGATGGTAGTATGTTTTTTTAATAACTCCAAGTGTTTAATGAAGCAAAATAAAGAAACCACAAACCAAAACAACTACTAGTCAACTAATAAGTTCGTTCTATATCACTTTTTGATGTGTACGAGGAACATTTTATCCTTTATCAATACAAAGATATGTTTTGATTATTGTATTTCACTCTGACAACAAAAGTTTCAACAATTGTTACTATCTAATTGACCGGTTGCTGATTGCATTAATCATCCTATGCATGCAACCAACAAACGTGGACAAGGTTTGAAGTATCACATGACATATCTGAGTAATCATGGGTTCCTACATCCAACACCAACTGTTCAACAATTATTATTAAAAAAAACTGCTCAACAAGATGTCTGCTTCGATTCACCTGCTGCTCCACCAGGGAATGACATCTGAAAAAGTGAAAAGTAAATGCAGACCTTCAATTTTAGTGAAAAAACGCTGAGGATCTCAAAGACAAGAGACTGAAACAAAACAAACAATACTACAACTTAAAGCTTTACGTAAACTTCTGCATGACAATTAGTATAAAAAAGGCATCGAAAGCATATGGCTTGCATAACAGTCTTTTCTAAAATTAATCACACATTTTTTGGAACTTAACTTCTATCGACCTTTTCCACCTCATGGAGGTGTATTTCAGGTAAAAAAAATATGGCAAAGAGTACTCCAGAATGTATGATATACAAGAAGAGAGAATTTTGCATATATGTCTGGCTATAAAATTAACCCACACTAAAATATTACAAATATATTGTTGACAGAGGCGATACCAGATAGGAATCTAAAACAATGAAAATGAATCGTAGATATAGCAACAAACTTACCATGGCTTATCGTGCATGAAAAAAAAATGTCAATGTATTTCTTGAGGAAAACAAAACCTTTTACTATCCCGTAACAAGAGTTTTCTGGAGTAACAGCTTGAGGTCCTCAAGCCTGCAATGATATAGCAGCTATAGTTCATCTTACATGGAAAGAATCTCAATGAACAAATAACATATTGACCACAACCTACCTCACGTTACTCAGGTCGGGATAGGTAGCAATTGCATCCGTGAAATCCTATGGAAAAGTTAGCAAATCAGGATGCCATTCTGTAGCGAACAAGAACTAGCACTAGAGATCAATCTTACTTGGCTAGCAGTTGAAGGTGTATATGTTATTATACATGACATCCCTGCTCCTTTTGCCGCCTATTAAAAGATAAACATCTCTCATAATCAAAAGGATTAGTTTGATTAATAGAATATGTATTTGGAAGACTTACTTGTAATCCAATAACACTATCCTCCACCACAAGGCAGTTCTTGCTTTCTACACCTAATTTCTGGGTACAACAAAGGAGGTCCTTAACATGACCAACTCCGGAAAAATCATAAGGAGAAATAGATAAGATCTGATAGTACAGTATTCACTACCTCTGCTGCTGTAATGTATATTGTTGGATCAGGCTTCTTTAGTTTAACATCATCACCTGCAGTATGAAGCAATTGGGAATTGTGAAATTTATGGGATTCTTATCTTATATCACTCACAACCAGAACCTTAGCGACTGAAAGATCCAAATAACTGCAACTTTGTTTGACAAAGGAGTCATCTAATATTTTGCATTTGGGAAATATGATCCAAAATATCCTGAACAGTCTATTGTTTATACGACTTGGTAAACTGATGACAACTCACTATAGTTTTATATTATTTATAAAGGCATCACATTGTTCATTTTATAAGTGCTACAAATGCAATCCCTATATATTCTTCTTTACTTTTGTAAATATTGGTTGCTTGCCAGTGAACTTCAAAAGACTAAAGTTACAAAAGACAATACTGAAAGAAAAACAACCAGAACTATACCAGCGAGGAAGCAATCTAGGCCGTTAAATCGCTCCTATAGAAACAGGAGCAAAAGAGAGACATGAGCTCAGCCAAATACAATGGAAGCTTTAAGGTTATACATATGGAATCAACATAAGTCATTTAACTTACAAGTCCAATAAGGTTTTCAAGGCACATTATCACTGAACTTTTAGTTGCTGCAGAGCAAACGGCAAGCTTGATACCCTACACCATTGTATAAAAATCACCTCAGAGCATGAAAGCTAGTTCGCACACTAAAGTATCGAATAGATATATTCATTGAGAACTCATTGAGGTAATGCGACAAAACATTAAATTTGTGAAGAAAACAGTAGTATGGGAAAAATAGAAGACGTTGGTGTCGAAAGAAAAGAAAGATATTCCAAAAAGGTATATTACCGCACCCTTTACTTCATCCATGAGCCGCAAAACACCAGGTCTGGGCTCCACCTAAAAATAGAGTGCTTCAAATCAACATCAGATAATTAGCAGACGACTTATTATGCGTATTAATTTTAATTGTGAGTAAAGTTCAGGAACTAATGAAGGTCTTGAACTTACAGTTCCAGACTTTATTATTTCTTTGTATCTCTCTGTTTTCCAGTCCTGCAAATTAAGTGGTTACAGCTGTAAAATTCTTCAGATCAGAAGGTAAAATAGTATAAGCTGCAATAGCCTTTTTTCATGAAGGCACAAAAGACTTGCACATCTTTTCCATTAGAGACTATGCAAGGAAAGTTCACAAAGGAGGTGCATGAGGTTCCAGTTTTTGAATACATGATGTGCAGTAAGCCAGTAATAATCCTAATCCGAGACTTGTCATTTATGTTAAGGTGGTTGCATTAGTCAAATAGTCCGTGTAAATGGCTCTTGTTTTTTATCATATATACATTTGAGTCCATGTAACCTGTTAATCTGCTATACGTGTGCTTCAATGTGTTTTTACTTGGTATCATGGATCATTAGCTTATCCAACATGAAGAACTAGGACAAACAATAATTAAATGATAGATTGATAAATGAATTATCTCTAGAGAACACACGACCTTTCTGCCGTGAATAAGTCCTTGTACTATAGTCTTTGTGGGTCTCAATCTTTATAGCATCTAGAGGACAATTCATGTGTTGTGATCGTGTTGCCCCTAAGAGCATCTAGAGGACAACATCTTAGACCAGAGGACAGCATCTTAGCTTTAGCTGTTAGGACAACATCTAGGCACCTTAGACCAGTTTGCATAAGCTTGGCTGCCCAGCCAGCTATAAATATGTAATCCCAACCTCTCGGGTTGGCATGGCATTGTGTGAGAAGCAAGCCGCGCAAGGTGCGTGGAGGCGCCCAGGCCGGGGTGCGAGGACGTGCCGAGGGTGGCGCCCGCGGAGGCGCCCAGGGCGGCGCCGCCGGCGTGCACAAGGCGGCACGAGACGACACCTGCCACAACTGCAGCAGGGTTGGCCATTGGGCCAAGGATTGTAGACAGCCACGACGCGGCCAGGCCCACATTGCACAGGTGGAGGAGGAGGAGCCGGCTCTGCTCCTGGCACACGCAAGCATCGAGCTACCTCCAGCGGCATCAGCCGCAGCGGCTCTCCTCCACCTTGACGAGCCAAGGGCACACGCCTTTCTCGGTGACGCCTCCAACAACGACAAGACTGATGGGTGGTGCCTCAACACCGGCGCCACCCATCACATGACCGGTCGGCGGGATTTCTTCACCGAGCTTGACTCCTGCGTCCGAGGCTCCGTCAAGTTTGGGGACGCCTCCGGCGTGGAGATCAAGGGCGTCGGCTCCGTCATCTTCACCGTCGAGTCTGGTGAGCACAAGCTGCTCACCGGAGTCTACTACATCCCCACGTTGAGGAACTCCATCATCAGCTTGGGACAGCTGGATGAGAACGGTTCACGCGTGGAGATCAAGGACGGAGTCCTGAGGATTTGGGATCGCCATCGTTGCCTTCTTGCCAAGGTAACCAGGGCGCAAATCGACTCTACGTCCTTAATGTGCAGGTGGCACAACCCCTCTGCCTCGCTGCTCGTCGGGACGTCGAGGCGTGGCAGTGGCACGAGCGCTTCGGGCACCTTCACTTCGAGGCCCTGAAGCAGCTCAGTGCCAAGGAGATGGTGCGAGGCCTGCCATGCCTCGACCGCGTGGAGCAGTTCTGCGACGTCTGCGTGTTGACAAAGCAGAGGCGGCTCCCCTTTCCCCAGCAGACGAGCTTCCGAGCCAAGGAGCGGCTCGAGCTCGTGCACGGGGACTTGTGTGGCCCAGTGACACCGGCCACACCGGGAGGACAACGTTACTTCCTGCTGCTCGTCGACGAACTCTCCCGCTACATGTGGGTGATGGTCCTCGGCAGCAAGAGAGAGGCTACGGACGCCATCAGGCGCGCAGACTGTTGCGGAGGCGGAGTGGGGCCGCAAGCTGCGTGTGCTGCGCACTGACAACGGCGGCGAATTCACGGCGGCTGAATTTGCGTCGTACTGCGCTGATGAGGGTATTCAGCGCCACTACTCTGCGTCGTACAGCCCGCAGCAGAACGGCGTCGTCGAGCGGCGCAACCAGACGGTTGTGGGGATGGTTCGGGCCCTCCTCAAACAGAGGGGGATGCCGGCTGTCTTCTAGGAAGAGGCGGTGGTGACAACTGTCTACATCCTCAACCGCTCGCCCACCAAGGCCCTCGATGGCAGGACACCGTACGAGGCTTGGCATGGGCGCAAGCCGGTGGTCTCCCACCTGCGGGTCTTCGGCTGCCTCGCGTTCGCCAAGGAGCTTGGCCACATCGGCAAGCTCGACGACAGGAGCACTCTAGGGGTGTTCATCGGCTACGCGGAGGGCTCGAAAGCCTATCGCATTCTTGACCCGGAGACACAGCGTGTGCGCACGGCGCGCGACGTAGTGTTCGACGAAGGGCGAGGATGGGCATGGGACAAGACGGCGGACGACGGCTCGACACCGACGTACGAAGACTTCACTGTCGAGTACGTCCACTTCGAGGGAGCTGGGGGAGTAGGCAGCTCCTCCTCACCGAGCGTGCCTACCCCAGTCCCCGAGTCTCTACCGACTCCGGCGCCCGCTACTTCGGCAGCGGCACGCTCTCGAGCCACGACTTCGACTGCGATGAGCTCTTCGCCGACTCCACCACAGCCGGCGACCCCACGGACTCCAGCACCACCGGCTACCCCTCCGGGCACTCCTACTCCAACACCAGTCCGTGTCCAGCATAGCCCGGTGGAGTTTGCCACTCCTCTCTCCCACGACGAGGAGGACATCGACGCGTACCAAGACGGCGAGCCGTTGCGGTACCGCACAATGGAAGACCTTCTCGGCAACCAGCAGGTGCCGGGACTGGTGCCTCACGACCTGGAGCCGCAGTTGCACCTTGCGTGCGACGACGGCGAGCCTCGGTCCTTCGCAGAAGCCGAGAGACACGCGACATGGCGTGCCGCGATGCAGTTGGAGATGGACGCGGTTTGGAAGAACCGCACTTGGGAGCTTGTTGACCCTTAAGTGGGTGTTCAAGCTGAAGAGGGACGAAGTCGGCGCCATCGTGAAGCACAAGGCCCGCTTGGTGGCACGAGGTTTCGTGCAGCAGGAGGGGATCGACTTCGACGATGCCTTCGCCCCCGTGGCACGGATGGAGTCCGTGCGACTCCTCCTTGCGTTGGCCGCCCAGGAGGGCTGGCGCGTTCATCACATGGACGTCAAGTCGGCGTTCCTTAACGGCGATTTGAAGGAGGAGGTCTATGTACACCAGCCGTCGGGTTTCACGATCCCCGGCAAGGAAGGCAAGGTGCTACGCCTGCGCAAGGCTCTCTACGGCTTGCGGCAGGCACCGAGGGCATGGAATGCCAAGTTGGATTCCATGCTCAAGGGGACGGGCTTCGAGCAAAGCCCGCACGAGGCGGCCATCTACCGGCGGGGCATTGGAGGAAATGCCCTGCTGGTGGGTATCTACGTCCACGACTTGGTGATCACCAGCACCAAGGATGCGGAGGTGGCGGCATTCAAGGAAGAGATGAAGGGCACCTTCCAGATGGGTGACCTGGGACCTCTCTCTTTCTACCTGGGGATCCAGATGAGTGACTCTGGGATCACGCTTCGACAGACCGCCTACGCCAAGCGTGTCGTTGAGCTGGATGGGCTCACCGACTGCAACTCAGCTCTCACTCCGATAGAGGAGAGGCTGAACCTGAGCCGCGACAGCACGACGGAGGAGGTGGACGCTACGCAGTACCGGCGTCTTGTGGGGAGCCTTCGCTACCTCGCCCACACACGGCCGGACTTGGCATTCTCCGTCGGCTACGTTAATCGGTTCATGCAGCGACCGACGACGGAGCACCAGTAGGCTGTGAAGAGGATCATCCGCTACGTTGCGGGGACTCTCGATCACAGTCTCTACTACCCAAGGTGTCCTGAGGAGGCACACTTCGTCGGGTACAGCGACAGCGACCACGTCGGCGGCATCGACACCAGCAAGAGCACAAGCGGGATCCTCTTCTTCCTCGGCAAGTGCCTCGTTAGCTGGCAATCGGTCAAGCAACAGGTGGTGGCCCTGTCCAGCTGCGAGGCTGAGTATATAGCGGCCTCCACCGCTTCGACTCAGGCGCTCTGGCTCGCTCGACTGCTCGGTGATCTTCTCGGAAGAGACACTGAAGTGGTGGAACTCAGGGTGGACAGCAAGTCCGTTCTGGCCCTGGCAAAGAACCCCGTTTTCTATAAACGGAGCAAGCACATCCGGTTGAGGTACCACTTCATCGGAGGCTGCTTGGAGGAAGGAAGCATCAATGCGAGCTAAATCAACACCAAGGACCAACTTGCGGACCTGCTCACCAAGCCCCCTGGGAGGATCAAGTTCCTTAAGCTTTGTTCCCGGACCGGGATGGTCCAGCTTTCCCACAAGACGACGCACAAGACTTAGGGGGAGAATGCTGGGAATAAGTCCTTGTACTATAGTCTTTGTGGGTCTCAGTCTTTGTAGCATCTAAAAGATAGCTCATGTGATATATGATATGGTCTTGCTGCCCATAGGACAGCATCTAGAGGACAACATCTTAGACCAGAGGACAGCATCTTAACTTTAGCTGTTAGGACAGCATCTAGGCATCTTAGATCAGTTTGCATAAGCTTAGCTGCCCAGCCATAAATATGTAACCCCAACCCCTCGGGTTGGCATGGTATTGTGTGAGAAGTAAACCAGAAAATTGCCCCAATTCCTAGTGTCATTCTCTCGATGAGATTCTCTCGATGAGAGTAAGAGTTTCGATACTAACACTTTCAAGCTAACATTAAACTAATGAATGGCTCAAAGCATTTGCGATCCTTTCCTGCTACCCGAAAAAACGTACTACCCATTATGTTGTAAAACCAAGACATGAAAGGCAGACCTGAATTATGTCTACCAACTTCTCCTTATCAGAGTCAGTCGAAGGTGGTGTCTCAAAGATCTTTGAAGAAGGCCACCCATTTTCCCCAAAGTACCTGTCATGAATCATGATTCCAAGTCTTAACCAATTCAAAAACGACGTTCACACAAAGATCCACGTACTGAGACATCATCTGTACGAAAGTATTCCCTTCACGAGCTAACATGCAGCAATCAACTTATCCCAACATATATCAATTTGCACATCGGCATGCGCGCACAATCTGATGAACAGCTGCATTCTACCCCCTGAACCTGTATTGCAGGAACGCCCATGTGCACTCATCCGGACATGCCAAAGTGCGTCAGGTAACAAAAGTAATAACAAGATGATGACCAAGCTTGTACAAACGGAAAGCGTGATTTGGCATTTATCTAACACATAATAAGCAGGACATTTCCAGAATTCCAGTGCATTCGTTACGCAAAGCATCAAGCGAGCACATGGCGCAAGATCATCACAAGCAATTGGCTAGTGGCTCAAGCGATTCCGTAATGAAACAATCAAACTTGCGCACGTACCACCGCATCTTGGGCTTCCCGCCGCCGATGCGGTTCTGTAGCTCGTCGTAGAAGGCCTCGTCCCAGTACAGTGGGTCGGCGGAGGCTGGCGGGCAGCGCACCCCGAAGTGCGCGAACGCGTCGTTGTAGGCCTGCCGGTGGAGGTTCTCCGACTCCAGTATGACGCCGTCGCAGTCGAAGATGAGCGCGTCGAGCGACAACGCGGGCGAGGCCGGTGAGGCCGCAGCGGAAACAGCGACGAACCGGGGCTCGCGGCGGAGGCGCGTGGTGGGTACGTGGGAGTGGGATCGGTGGCTGAAGAAGGGATGGCGGCGAGCGGTGGCCGCAGCGGCGGTGCCGGCCCCGGCGGTGGGGAGGAAGAGGGAGGTGGAACCCATCGTAGTCGGAGGCATCGGATGGATGGGCTGGAGTAAGCGCGATTGGTTCAAGAACGGCCGCTTATCTTGCGCTTCTCTTTTCTGTGATCGTACCTCAGCACGTCTTTTATAGAGAGAGAGTTATATAGCGCTTCTCGTCTTGGTTTTTTAATAGGTACCGTTTGAACCGTAGAATTAAATTCTATTCTAATAATTATAATTTAGATATAAATTTATTGAGCTAATATGATTATATACGGAATATATTTGTTACTACGAGATAAATACTTATGTGCTATATTTCTACTATAGAGAAGCGAGCCAAAGAGCGTGATATAAGTTACGGATAAGAACATCGTTTGGTGGTGTATAGAATCAATTTCCATCTCTTATCCTATAAATTTAGGATAAGCTTATATCTAAACTTTAAAAAGTAGTTGGAAAGTGGTGGGATGTCAAATTCTAAACCAAATAGCTATTAAGTAAATTTTAATTTCTCCAAAATGAATGGTCTTCCTTCCACCAATAGTTGCATCTTTCTAACAAAGTACAAATAAAGAAATTTTAAAATAAGCCTAGTTAAGAGTTTTGAGCAGTCGTAAATTGAAGTTGAGAGTTTCCAATACACATGGATAAAATTAGCACATACAATTTTTAAACCTTGTTATACATACTATTTACGTCACTAAATATAAAATATTTTACTTTTGTTCTAATTATAGTTTCAAAACTTCCATCGAAAATTGTGAGGCATTTTCCTAATCTACATGCATCCTTGATGATATCTAGCTAACCTTTTTCATGAAATGGTTGTTTTTTACCGTATTGCAGTATTGTTGGCTCTTTTAAAGTCCGTGAGCTGCGTCCAAACAAAGGTAAAATCACATTAGGGAGGGATGACACTGATGTTTTTCAGAAAAAAAACGATACTGATTAGTTGGTGTCATGCCTACGTTTACGTTACAACTTAGATTATCTCACCTTAGGTTTGCAAATCCCTATAACAAATCTTGTTCACGTAGTATACTACATCTATATAAATCTTTTTCATCAACATGAGCAGATATGCAAACCGGTTATTAATGGACTGCATTTAACGTGCGTTACTTTGACAGGCTGATAGCTGCATGTGGCACTATGGCTGACTGGCCGCTGGCAGTCGGCACCGCAGTGTCAGGCTCAGGCCGTCAGCGACGAGACACGAGCGCGCGCGCCCACCGGCTGGTACGGATGCTCGTGTTGCACGCGCCGCGCACCCCAGGTCTCCAGCCAAAAACCCCATCCACCCCCACCACCACGGCACCACGCCTTGCCGCCGCGCCGCCTCCCGTCCCAATCTGGGAATCTCCCTCCCGCACTCGACAGGACGCAACTCCAACCCATCCCCGCCGCGAGCAACAGCAATGCTCCGGCCGCTACACGCTACTGCCGCCGCCGCCGCGAGCTAGGCCCTTCCAGAAGCTTCCGGGGGATGGACCCGGCCACGCCCCTCCTCGCGCTCTCCAAGGCCGTCTCCTCCCGCTCCAAGCCCTTCCTCCTCCGCCGCGGCGCCGCCGGCGGCCGCCTCCCCGCGGCCGCACCGCTCCGTCGCCGCTTCCCCGTTGCCGCCACCGCGTCCTCGTCCGCGCCGCGGGGCCTCGCCGTACCGGGCGACCTCCTCCTCCTCTCCCTCGCGCGGCTCGCGCTCCGCGGCCCGGGACCGCGCGCCGCAGCGGCGGCGGCGCCCCGGCGGTGGTTCGCGAGCGTCTCGGCCGCCTCGCCGCTCGCATCGGGTGGTCCTCCGCGCGGTGGGGGCGGTGCGGGGAACGGTGATGGTGGGGGCGGTGGCGGTGGTGGCGACGGGTGGAAGCGCCCGCGAGCTTCCCAGGGGGCGGGTGTGACGGAGGAAGCGGCAGGGAAGGGAGCCGATGTCATCGTCCTTGACGTTGGGGTATGGCTACACCTACGACTATACACTATTCATCGTTGCTCTAAAAAAGTAATAAAAGCCATATGTATGGAGTACTACTTCTTGGTTGGTCCAACACCTTGTAATGAGCGCACACGGATTGGCACTGCGATTTGCTTGTAACTGTTTCTTTATATTTAAAATCCGGACTGACAAACATTCTCATAGAATTAAAACAAACATCATGAATTGTTCATGCAATTTTCTTGTGTATTCAATTATAAATCAACAACTGAAGCACCGCTGGTAGAGCCCACTGAATTATCTCTTATATTGACAACCCATCTAACAGCATTGTGTCTGAGGCAATTGCAAGAATATCCAACCAAACTTTCCTTTTCCATTGTTTTTGCAAGGCGTTCAGCAAACCCAGCTGCTCATGTTTGTGATAAGGAGGCCTCGTCATCTAGGAGTTATAATGTCTGGCTATCCCAATGCCCTGTTTTCTTAAGACAGGTTCTGTACTCAAATTGTAACTCTGATAATGAATGAAGAGGCTCTTGGTCACAAAAAACCAACTAAACATGTAACTACCCAGTTTCAAACTGCTTTTTACTAGGGAGGGAACCTGGTAGAGTTCTTTTTGATTGATTGGCAAGCATACCATTTCTTAAACATGAATACCGCTCCATTATTGGTTTTCAACTCTTCAAGTAAAATTTTGCACCTAGGTAGTACTTCTGCATCTCAATTGGATCATAATAATAAATAATACCATGCTAATGTTTGTTATGAATTAATAGAAAAAAATGATAAACTGTCATTTTGGTCCATATTGTCCTTACACGCTTCTATTTCTGACCACCTTGTAATATGTAGTTATATTAGCCACTTGATTAGTTTTATTGCAGGGAATGTCATGTGGTGGATGCGCAGCAAGTGTTAAACGCATTCTGGAGAGTGAGGTTAGCTAAGTCAGATCTGCATGGATCAAATATAGAGCTTTTGTCAAGTGCTTATTAGCTCTCTAGTTTTGTTTACAAGTCTGTATGTGCTTGGATTTTTTCAGCCCCAGGTGCGGTCAGCAACTGTTAACCTTGCCACAGAGATGGCAGTCGTCTGGGCAGTGCCGGAAGATCAGGATGTTCAGAATTGGAAGGAGCAGTTGGGTGAGAAGCTTGCCAGTCAGTTGACGACATGTGGTTATAAATCCAATCTTCGAGGTAAATGCTGCTATAATGGGTCAAGTACTGTCAATGCGCAAAATAATACTTTTTAATCGGGAGTGATGTATCAGTTTGAATAATGGGATAACGTTGTTTGAATAAGCTAAAACAATACCTTTTTCTCTTCACTAGAAAATGTTGACTTGGTCAAATGACCATAAATTAAATCTCTTAAGAATTTTGATGCTCTTCTGGACATTGAATGAAAAGATAATGGTACTTTAAGATTCCTGTTGCTTGTCAGGCAATCCTGTCTTAAGATACATGAATGCAAATTCTTTGTTCACATTGTACAGTGTACACTTTAGCACAGATGACATGCTACATATCTCTACATCAGCTTTCCCCTTTAGGGCTTGTTCGGTTGAAGGGGATTGGGTGGGAGGGATTAAATCCCCTACAAGTCAAAATCCCCTTCAATCCCCTCCAATCCCCCTCAATCCCCTTGGAGAGGGGATTAACCAAACAAGTCCTTAGTTAAATATGAAACCTTCCCCAAATTTATTGCCGGTATATTTAGTCTCATGCAATGTCTATTTTACCTGCAGATTCTTCAAAGGTCAGTTCACAGGCAGTTTTTGAAAGAAAGATGCACGAAAAACTTGAACAACTGAAACAAAGTGGTAAACTTTTTTTATGACAAAGTTACCATCAATTTGCAAGCTTGTCCCACTCCATGATGCTTGTTTTATTAAAAGAATAGTTTCAATTTTATAACTGACATGTGCTGATCTTTCTTCTAGGTAGAGAACTTGCTGTATCATGGGCATTATGTGCTGTTTGCCTTCTGGGACACATTTCCCACCTCTTTGGAGTTAATGTGCCATTGATGCACCTCGTTCATTCCACTGGATTTCATTTGTCTCTGTCAATATTTACATTTGTCGGTCCTGGTCGAAGACTAATACTTGACGGCCTAAAGAGTCTATTCAAGGGGTCTCCGAATATGAATACACTGGTTGGTTTAGGTGCTTTGTCGTCCTTTGCCGTCAGCTCAATTGCAGCCTTCATCCCAAAGCTGGTAGGCCCTACTCTTTTTTTTTTCCAGAAAGACTTCTATTATTGGTCTGTTGCATGCCTCAAGATACCCAAATAAATCCAAGCAAAAGTGTTGGGAAGTTTGTGATCTTGTAACCTCATTCCTGCTTTGCAAACATTGTTGAGCAATTTCACAATGCAAGTTCCTTTAGTTACACTCCAGCTCTGTATAATTTGCTTCCTTAGTTTCCATCGCATATGGTCTTAATGTGCCAATAGTTTGTTTATATCATTTGATTTTTCCTGCAGGGGTGGAAGACATTTTTTGAGGAACCGGTTATGCTGATAGCTTTTGTTCTTCTAGGGAAGAATCTTGAGCAGAGGGCAAAGCTTAAAGCT
Source organism: Panicum miliaceum (assembly GCA_032594955.1). Classification (NCBI taxonomy): domain Eukaryota; kingdom Viridiplantae; phylum Streptophyta; class Magnoliopsida; order Poales; family Poaceae; genus Panicum; species Panicum miliaceum. Next base: position 3,826,819 of record CM064073.1, on the reverse strand, counting down.
ACCAGTGATATGACTGGACTGCTTAATATTCTGCCCTCTAAAGCACGCCTAATGGTGGATAACGATGCTGAGAAATCATCATTGGTTGAAGTCCCATGTGATACTCTTGCTGTTGGGGACTATGTTGTAGTGCTGCCTGGGGTGAGTACAACGTACGTAGACATTGGTGATATTGGAATATGGTTTTTAGTATTTCTTCTCCTTAATACAAAGATACGCAGCTCTCCTGCGTATTCGAGAAAAAAAAGTTACATATTCACATCGAGATTCGTCCTTACGGTGGAATTTATTATGAATGGTATGATTCTCGCACTGATCATGTCAATATGATCCTTTGCTTATTCATCATATAGGATCGCATCCCAGCTGATGGTGTTGTCAAAGCTGGAAGGAGTACAGTTGATGAATCAAGTTTGACAGGTGAACCTATGCCTGTAACAAAGACAGCAGGGGTATGTATCTCTAAATTCCTTCTTTTCTTTGGTTACTGGCTTGCTGAATTCAAGTGATATCTCAGTATTAGCATCTTCATATTGTGCTAAATGATGATAATTCTACTCCTTTCTTAGACAGAAGTATCAGCAGGAAGTATAAACTTGAATGGTAAACTCACTGTTGAAGTTAGAAGACCTGGTGGTGAGACTGTCATGTCTGACATAATTCATTTAGTTGAAGAAGCCCAGACAAGGGCGGCCCCTGTTCAACGATTGGCTGACAAGGTGGATACATATTTGCACATGTGAACTGATTCCTACTGTTGTGAAAACTAGTAGTTTAGACGTATGATGTTCAAAGCTCACTTTTATCCTGCTGACCAGATCAACCATCTCTGTGGGGTCACACTCGTACATTTACATAAATGTTAAAGATAGTGTTAATATCATGCCTAACGTTAGTCCATGAGTTCTATAGACCATTTTACGGACTAAGTACTGGCAGAATATGTGTGATTGGTTGTTTTTTACCCTTAAGTATGATTGATATTTAAAATGGTTAGTTCTAAGCCTGAGCTTGTAAAGCAGTAGTCCCTTTTTAGATACTCAGTGCATTCCATTGCCTGTTAAGTTTCTGATCAGTAGAAATTTTGGTTCTTCCTATCTCATGTTGGTGCTTGTGGTATTTATTTAATTTTCATATACTGTATTCTGGGCGTCACTGCTGGATTATGGCTGCTATTGGTGGTGTTTTTCTGTGGATGGGTTTAGTGACTCTATGATCTAATGTCAGTTTTTTGGTTACACGGCAGGTTGCAGGGAACTTTACATATGGAGTCATGGCACTTTCCGCTGCTACTTATATGTTCTGGAGTATTTTTGGTTCACAACTTGTACCTGCTGCTATCCAACATGGAGGCGCAATGTCTTTGGCATTGCAACTTTCGTGCAGTGTTCTGGTATAATACAAGGAACATAGGTTTTAACACCCTTGCTTGGATATTTTACTTTAAATGAATGGAATTTCAAGTTGCTAAAACTAGACGGCTAGTGTATGAAAAAGTGCAAATTCTTCATTTGAAAATGATTACTTTCATAAAGAAGGTGATGGTTTGTATGAAATGAAGGGATGGATTACGTGACTCATTTTAGGATTCAAAACTCAAGAGTGTTTCTTCTAAAAAGATAAGGGTATGACTTGATGGAACATGCTTTGACATTCATGTGTGTTAAAGAAGACTTTAGTTGCATGTTGATGCTTTCAGGAGCCACACAATATTATGCAAAATCCCAAGCAATTTTTTATGCTGAGTTTCGATATTTGTTTATGTTGGATTGCCGTGTGCCCTGTTCTTTCTATAGAGAAAGAAATGTCATTCCATGTTACTCGTATTTTGGTGTCTATTTTGTAAATGGACTATACCTCTTAATATTGATCTTCATTTGCAGGTAATTGCTTGCCCTTGTGCTCTTGGGCTTGCCACACCCACTGCTGTACTGGTATGAAACAAAGGATATGACACTTTTTTTAATATGTATTACATCAATATTTATTCAGGTACCATTTTTCCAGGTTGGTACTTCATTAGGTGCAACAAGAGGACTTCTTTTACGTGGTGGGGATGTTTTGGAGAAGTTTTCTGATGTTGATGCCATTGTGTTTGATAAGACTGGAACTTTAACAATTGGTAGACCTGTGGTAACTAAAGTAATAGCTTCCAGAGACAGGGGAGATGCAAATACAAAGTTGAGTGTCTCTTATGTACTCCCTTGGATTTATATTTTGTACTTAATTACACTAGGTTTATATTCTGATATACCTACTTTGGACTTTACATTTGATTGAATACCTTTCTGGAAAACTTGCCTGTGAATAGGATGCAGCATCATGCAATTTTCAATGTATTTCCATGGATAAGTTCTGTATTTTTCATGTATTATGCTGGGTAAAATTTGTGTTAATAGATTGAAAATGAAGATTATTTCTGAGATCTTCCTGTTAACAAACCACATTCATCATCAGGGATTTTGGGAACAACCAATGGACAGAATCTGAGATTCTGAGTTTTGCTGCTGGAGTAGAATCAAATACTAATCACCCACTTGGAAAAGCCATCATGGAAGCTGCAGGGGCTGCCAACTGCATCAGTATGAAGGTAGTCATAGCAGAAATGCACAATTAATGTGAGCTTAGAATGACCTTAGTATGAACTAACTGGGTTTTGTACAAGTCATATAAAGCTGTTTCAGGATAAATGTTCTTTTCACTTGAGTTTTGACCATATCTGCCGAACTGCTATCTCATAGTCAACAATAAGTTGTTTCCCATGCTTGCTTCAGATTTCTGCCATATTTTCTTGACACATTGTTATCTTTATTTCATGCTTCTATGATGGAATGGGTATTCCATGTTTCTATCTTACCATACTGTTTATTCACTTGTGTTAAACTTGATCTTTCTGATTGTTTGACCTTTACTTGTGTATTTTGTCACAGGCAAATGATGGATCCTTCATGGAAGAACCAGGATCTGGTGCTGTGGCTACCATTGGTGAGAAACAGGTTGCTGTTGGAACATTGGATTGGATTAGAAGGTACAAATGAGCATCTTATTCTACAAGCTATGCCCTATGCTAAATTCACTAACAATGTGGACACTTTTAACTGTCTTTTCTTCCCATTATACCTTATGTCAGCGATGTAAATTGTATGTTGCGTCAATGGAAGTTTGTTCCCTAGTTAAAGTTGCAATGTTTCAGGCATGGTGTTGTTCACAACCCCTTCTCAGAAGCAGAGCATTTTGGCCAGTCTGTTGCATATGTAGCAGTGGATGGTGCTCTAGCTGGTCTAATTTGTTTTGAGGATAAGCTCAGAGAAGATTCTCGTCAAGTTATCAAGACCCTATCCGAGCAAGGAATTAGTGTTTATATGTTATCTGGGGACAAGGAAAGTGCTGCTATGAACGTGGCTTCAGTTGTTGGTATCCAGGCAGACAAGGTAATATCAGTTAAATTTTGTTGATGTGTTTTGTTCTTGTGAATGATAATCTTTCCCAGATTGCTGTAGTAGAGTGGCATAATGTTCTGCAGTATATGGCTTTAAAGTAACCAGAAGAACATATTACAGGATGGCATTAAAGTAACCAGAACTTATTATTTTGAAGTATCTGAAATATATGAATGCATTTGTCATCAAATTATCATGTCATGCACTCCCTCCTTTCGTTTTTCATAAGGCGTGCATGCATTCCAAGATACAAAACTTCTTAATTTTCAAACCAGGAATTAGCCTAAGAATTTGTAGATTACTGTACAAATGTAGTACAATTGGGTTCATATTGAAGTATTTTCTTATCATGCCAATTTCACGGTCATGAATAATATAATTTATGGGTTATTAATGGTCAAAGTGTACCCTTGAAGATGCACTGGGTCAAACCGCACCTTACATTTTGGGTAGGAGCGAGTAGAACAAAGGATGTAACTTGCAAAACGACAAATATGTAAAACCACTTAAAATGTTATTCTCTGTTCTCATTGCCATCCGCTTGAAAATGTTTTCCTCTTTGTGATGGGCACACATCCTGTTCTCATTGCCATCCGCTTGAAAATGTTTTTCTCTTTGTGATGGGCACACATCCCTACTTCATATGATTATAAAAGAAGAGTGCAATTTAGAATAGTTCATGAGTTTACGAAAATGAAAATAGGTGGAAGCAGGTTCATAAATAGATACACAAGTTATCTACCTGGAAATCTGGTTGGAACCAATTGCACCACAAAAGGCACCGTGTTAAAAAACTTTGTTGTCTCCTTCATTTGGATCGTTTTTGTTAGTATGATTTTCTAATTACTATTTCTATCGTTTGCTTGTCTGTGTAATGTGGAAAAATGTGTTAGGTTCTTGCTGAAGTTAAACCACACGAGAAAAAGAAGTTCATATCAGAACTTCAGAAAGCACACAGGTTAGTCGCCATGGTTGGTGACGGCATTAATGATGCTGCAGCACTAGCTTCAGCTGATGTTGGAATTGCAATGGGTGGAGGTGTTGGGGCAGCTAGTGATGTATCTTCAGTTGTACTTATGGGCAACAGGTTATCCCAGGTAATTCATTCACTACAGTTTGGAATTTTCCATAGCAAACCAAGTGACCAAAATACTGCAATATTCTTTACATTCAATTCCCTTTGTGCCTGGTCCCCTACCAGTATCATTTGTATTTTTACCTCGAAACCCCATTCTGATTGTTTCTCACCTTGATGCAGCTCGTTGATGCTTTAGAATTGAGTAAAGAGACCTTGAAGACAGTGAAACAAAATCTTTGGTGGGCTTTCCTGTATAACATTGTATGTTTCTATAACTCTTTGACTCGACTCTTTGTATCATGGTGACAGATTATATATTTTTTTTAGAAAACGACCATTTCTTCTTGTTTTCACCTTTTCTGCAATTTTTATTGAAATAAATCAAATATTATGAAGTAGAGAAAAGAGAACAAATTAGTTCCGCAGTAGTTATAGATTCCGCAATGCCTACCATATCTGTAGTGTGTTATAGGCTGTTAACTATACATCATCACCAACATGCTTGTGGACTTGAATTTTAAAATTTCTTTTCATGTGTATTATCAACTTAGATTAGAACTATAGGGCCTGCTCTGACCCCTGATTGCATGACCTCATTTAGTTAATTACTTTGCAGGTCGGACTACCCATTGCTGCTGGAGCATTGCTTCCAGTTACAGGGACGATCCTGACTCCATCAATAGCTGGAGCACTAATGGGTTTTAGTTCCGTCGGTGTGATGGCCAACTCATTGCTTTTGAGGGTGAGACTGAGTTCAAGGCAGAAGCCAACCATCCAGGCTGAGACCAGGCAAGAGCCACGCAAAACCATTTCTAATGCCCTATCAGATACTAATGTTGAGGCGGAGAAAAATTACTCCTCGAAATGGAGTACCTGACTGGGTGGTTCAAATATCAGAACATATGCTTCATTTGTTCATGGTGATTTGAACGCGCTTCGTTAACACGGGCCACAGGAAGTACATAATGGTAGGGTGCCAGTGCCGCAGCTTGCTAAACGAGTATGCATAGAGGAAGGTTGGATAGTGTGTGTTCTAGCTTCTCTAATTCTCTTGGTCATTAATGGCAGTCGTCAGTTGAACAAAGCAAGCAGATGAGATCACCTCCCGCAGTTTGGTGGTACTTGCCCCACTGTACTACAACCTTTCATAGCCGAACGCAGGGGTTTTGTTTTAACGAGCCACCGGCGCTGTAATTTGCATTTGCATTTCTGTTCTGCCTTGCTTTTTGTATGCTTCTTTCGTTCATTTTTTTTCTCTCAGCCCTCTGATTCTTTTTGTTCATTGAACTGTGGTTTGCGTGCTGTTTTTAGCCGAGTCCCTAGATCAAACTTATAATAGCTTTTACTGCGGATTTAAGTTTCTCGATAGCTAGTACTCACTGCTAAAGCACACTTTGGGTAAGAACAGCCAATGGATCCCAGCCACATTTCGTTACTGTATATGCATTTTGGTTGTAGTGAGCAGTTTGTACCGTACTGAGTGTAGGACGGAAAGAGGCCCTCTGGATCAAGGAAAACGTAGCTGTTAAACAATTGGAAACAGGCAGCTAATTTTCTCGGCCAATGTTGATCCTCCATCTTAGGTTCCCATAGTAATCCCACAATCAACTCTTCACAAGCTTCTAAATACTGCGAAACCAGTACAGCGGTGCCAAGAGAGAAATTGTTTGCAATAACAGAACAGTAGTTTAATATCAAAACTCGCATTAGAGTGATTTCAGTGTAAGAGAGCGTGTTAGGTTCGCCAAACATTACCACAGCAAAGGTCAGGCGCGCCATGATCTCCTTGGCTGATGTTTGATAACCTTCCGCAGTTGTTGTTTGCCGCAGTGTGGTTCAATTTTATCGTACACTCTTTCTCTTGCAGCCACAACTTGCCTAATATTAGTCATGGCAAGGCTAGGGGACTGGTTCCTATCTATCGTTGCCACGCCGTGCCATGGCAACGCCAAAGTTTAGGCGCTCAGCGCTCTAGAGTTGATTGCACGGTTGCTGTTTGCCACCTTTTCTTAGACAAATGCCCCAAATGGTAGCAAAGTTTTGCTGCCAAACTTTGCTACTAGTATAGCTTCAAATTTGTTGTCCATGTTTTCTTTGACTTCAAAGTTAACTAAGGTTAGCTATGGTGAAGCTAGACACCAACCAAACAACACCTAAGCATCAAACCCAACTAAACGTACTACAAAGGATAACAGGCTACTCAATTGATCTGGCACAACCATGGTTGACGTTACATGAAAAATACTTGGTATACAACTGTCCATTTGAAATAGTTTACTTTAACAAAAAGTAAACAAACTGCCATACTCGAGACTGTATATGAAGACTTTCATGAAGTAATGTCTATTTAAAATAGTTTACATTAACAGAAAAAAAATACAAAAACAAACTGCCATATTAGAGGCCGTACTCGTCAATCATCTATCAAGTATGTCTTCGGTAAAGACACTTCACCCCCTTTGACGAATAATATCTCCAATTACATAGAAAATGTTAAATGCTACTTATAGTTGGTTTCATTATGAATAAAGTATTATCATATTTATATTGTAAATCTTTATTTTTTTATCATCTATAGTCAAAGTTTGACTTGAAGGAAACCTAAAATAGTTATATTCTAGTACAGTCAAAGTTTAAAGGTTTGACTTGAAGAAAACCTAAAAATAGTTATATTCTAAGACGGAGGTAGTAGTAAATGGCCAACTGTGCTCTGCAATACTGCCATAAACCATTACAAGATACACAATATTGAGAAAGAAAACACTTCCACATAGATAAGACAACTGCAACCAGAGCATTTGGTACAACAGCTCTGAGTTCACAAATTTCATTACAGGGTAACTTAAGAGAATGAATATTAGTATAGAACTAGGCGAACATGGGCTAGCAAGGAGTAAAACTCAATACTAATAAAATATGAAAACATCATGATAAGTAAAGGCATATTAGTTTGGCCCACCACCAACCATGTATCAACAAGACAACACATACTCGACACCTCCATTCCTGTACAGAGAATATTAGCAGTTTGTGTTGTTGCCACTATGAGTACACCTGCACACCTCGACACATGTTCCAACTAGAACTGCTGGCAAGCATTTGCCGAAGGGGAAAAAATGGGGGAACTAAGATAAGAACTAACATTGTGCAGCAAAATTGTTATCAGTCATGAGATCCATCTGGAGTGTCATGATTTGACTCGAAATCTTTTGAGCAAAATTAAAGAGACTGCATCAAGATTACCACGGTCAGCAGCATCTGCATCGGTATCGATACAACATCAGCATCGCCGCATCATCAGCTGCACCATCACGAACATCGACACCAATGATAAAGACTAACAGCTAGAACATCATCCACCATAGTCGGTCCGGTGCAATATCATTCTACCAGTAAACAGCAACCCATCTCACGAACAGATAACTAGAAAATGCACAAATGTTTTAACAAGTTAATATGATGGTATCAAAAAGTCTAATGCATATAAAGTAGATGCAGTAGATGGGCATGAAAACACAATATCGTCGAATACAAACCAACAGCATAATTTTGGCAACTGGAAAACACAATTCTAGAAACCATATAGTACTAGCAACCTTGAATAGCAGTTGGGAGCTACTCCCATTGTGCTCAGTCAACGATCTGCAATCCCAGGGAGATTGTTCTTAGGCATCACCAGATAAACAAGCTTTACTCCTGACAAGAGATTTTGCTTTCAAAAGTTAGATACTAAACAAATGCATGGGAGCAAAACCACATAACCAGCAGTTAGGTATCAATCTAACCTTGCTCTCACTGCCTGGGCTACGGGAGCCTGCATGCTTTGGTGATGGAGAAACACTGCGTGATGGAGGCGAATCTTTTCCATTGGTGTGCTTTTCAGGAGTGGGGCTCCTCCTTGGTGGTGAGCTTTTGCGAGGGCTAGCACTGCGCCTAGCAGGTGAAGCACTGTTGAAATAAATTAAATTAAAAGTTGCCAACATATAAAAAATCTAAATGATGGAATTACAGAAGGATATTGAAGCACCTATGGTATGAGTGGCTTCTACTCCTGCTTCTGCTTCTGCTCTTGCTCCTACTCTTGCTCCTGCTCCTGCGCTTATCATCATCTCTTGCTCTACGATGACTTATGTGGTCAGGACTTGAACTCGGACTTCGGCTTCTACTTCTGCTTCTGCTTCTGCTTCTGCTTTGGCTTCTGCTCTGGCGACGATAGTCCCTGTCTCTATCACGCCCATGCCTTTCTCTGCTCCTGCTGCGACTTCGCCTCCTATGATCTCTGTCTCTGTGCCTATTTAAAGTAATACATGCAGTATAAGTTGCCTAGCATACTGATCTAAAACACAAGGATGAAGGCGATTATAGATATCCTACATGGCTATATTAAGAAAGTATGTGTTTATGCCAAAAGTATGCTTCTCAGCAACAAAAGCAAAAGCAGTGTTCATGCTACCGCCTAGTTTTAGGGAAAGACGTGAATGACTGCAATGGACCTGGAGGGAGGGAGGGAGAGCAACTGGGGCAAAAGGGGGGGAAACATAAATCACAAATTTAATGTAGTTCTGAAGACAATGTAAAAGGAACTAAGGTCTTCTTCACCTTGGCCTTGGACTACGGCTTCTTGACCTGTCTCGTGGTTTCTCAACAACCTCTTTGACCCTTCCTTTACGGCTACATAACCAGAAAGCAAAGCAGGAGTGAACTATGATGAATCAATTCAAATAAGTAGATGATAAGATAAATGAATGTATACATTCTCTTGCAACATTGTTTCATGAGATAAATAAAAGGAGAGAAAGAAATCTACATTATGTAAGAGAGACTGGAAGATGAGATTAAATTCAAGTGTATTTGATTCGATTGTTTACAGTCAGCTCAACAAACTGATTTACGCAGGTTACCACGTGATTGCGTATGCAAATTAAAGATTGGCGAACTGGATCAACATAATGAGGTTTGTATTTGGTGGCATTTTGCAAAAAGGGAAACAAAGGTATATATCTCAAATCCAGATAAATACAATGTCCAACTCTTCATACAGATTACTATACAACTGATTCTCGCAACCTATTTCCTTTATCAAAAAATATACAGAGAAGGACAAGATTTTCCTTGATTTTGTGTTTGGAACCTCATGTTAGTAGTTTTAAACTAAGGGAAAAGGGTCAAACTCCAAAATGTCCATTCACATTATCAAGACTAAATGAATGAAGGCTGAACTAGTACGTTCATATGCTCATATCAGAAGATTAAACTAAAATATGTTTGGGTAATATAATGTAGATAATCAATAATACAACCATAAACATGAAAAATAAATCAGGCACATCAACCCTCCCTGTTGCTAGCATGTAATTATTGTCGCATCAAATCAAAAGCGATTAACAGCACATGAGCTAAGCAACATGCTTCACATGCTGTTATGTTAATGGAGTAAACACCTAGCTACAAGCATGTCACAAGTAACAGGCTATCAAACTCACATTGGCTCAGCATTGGGGCCGTACTTGGCAAACTGCACCATGATGTTCCTCCCATCCACATTTCTCCCTGCCAAAAAAAAAATCAAAGTTCAGCGAGAATTATTAAGAGAAGCACAAAAGCCCCACAAAGAGAAATAACAAACAGAAGGCGCGGTGCACACCGTCAAGGCGATCTATAGCCTTCTGCGCCTCATCAGCGTACTTGTACCGAACGAACGCGAAACCCCTAGAGTCCCCGGTCCTGAGAACCACCAAAAAAATTCTCAGGAAACATCCATCGAACCACGACCCGACACGTTCAGGCCTTCAGTGTTAGGCGTGGTCCTCACCTCCGGTCCCTCGGGATGAAGACGTCGACGACCTTGCCGTAGCGCTCGAAGAGCGGGAAGAGGTCGTCCGCCGTGGTGCCTGCGAAGCGGAGGAAGGGTTGGAGGAGGAGGAGGCGAAGGAAGCGATTAGCGAGAGGGGGCGCGCGCCAGCGCTCGAGGGGACTAGGGTTAGGGCTCGCTCACGGAAGCTGATGTTGAGGACAAGGAGCGAGAAGGTGTCGCGGATGTCCGGCGGCCCCGACCTCCCGAAGTGCGACATCGCGGCTCGTCCCCCGCCTCCGCCGCCGCCGACGCCGACGACTAGGGTTTAGCGCTCCGCCGCGGCGTGGTTGGGGAGGGGAGCAGGCGGAGTCGGGCGCGGGCGGTAGAGTGGAAGTGGGTGGGCTCAGCGACAGGGAGAGCTTATCGACTCGGCTCGCGCTTTCACTTCTTTTTTTCCTTCCTTTTCCCCTCACCCCGTGCCGCGTGGGCCGTTGGGTGGTCCGGGTGGGCTCACCACTTCGCCCGCACAGGCCCCGCGCGCCTCGGCCCGTTAAATTTTTGCCGCGCAAAGGGACAGGGTCGCAGGGATTAGGTGTGATGGGTCTCAGTTCGAGCATCTCTTTCCCTTTTCAGCGCGACGTGAGCTTCCTAAAATTTCCCTAGCAACCGCGACCAACTCCACCTTCCGTCGCACGGGCAGCCTCGCTCCCGGCTCGAAAATATTAGAAGTTACACGTGTGACTGACAGTTAAACTATCACATAAGGTGGAATATTTTTTTATATTGTTGGAATAATTATTTCAGCTTCATAAAAATTATTCCGCATTCAAAAACTATTAAAAAAATCATCCAAGTGTGATCTTGTTTCGAGAATTTCGTCGAAAGGAACACAGTGGTGCAGCCGGATTTTAATTTGGATATACGGTTTTGAAAAATATGACTATTTGACTCCTTAATTGCTAGTGACACGTGTAACTTCTAAGACCATCTCCAAATGCCTCTGATTCCACAAAAACTGGATCCAACAGTCTATATTTTCCTCGGGTCGCTATCCTACTCGGTATTTCGTCCCCTTCGCTCGGCAAAGAAGCCGAGCCCCTCCCGCTCGCCATCCCACCCTCCCGCGCTCCCCGGCAGGGACGTCGTCGGCGGGATTGAACAAGGCGTCGAGCCAGGCGGGAGATCTCACGCCGCCGCCGCCGAGACCTCGCGCCCTCCGCCGCCGTGCTGGGACCTCGCGCCGCCGCCGCCCTCCGCGGCGTCTCCTCCCTCTATCGCGTCTCCTCCTCCGCCGGCTTCCCCCGCCGGCGCCTCGTCCCTCCGCCGCGGGAGCGCGCCTCCCTCCGCCGCGCGCGTGCCACGGGGCCGGCTGCCAGCGCGAGCGCCGCCGCGGGACGCCACAGACAGAGTCTATGATGTGTGATGATGTGTGGGGTCCATCTATCAGAGCAATTTTTTTTTGGAGCGGAGGAGGGGATGGATGAAGAGTACAAACTCTAAATTTAGCTAGCCTCTTGAGATGCTCTAGCTCCCCTCCCGGCTCGCTGGCCGCGCAGGATAAAATATTCCCACGTGTAGCCGCATGATCGGTGGACGACGAAGCCATGGCACCGTGTAAATTTTCTTCTAATAGTCAAGAGACCATGTACTAGTACTAGCCGGCATGCAGTGTGAAAACTGTGAAGGGTCTCCAGTAAAGAGGCCGGCTCTGATCTCCTAGCGTCAGTGAGTGAATCGACTCGTACCTGCTCGCCAGGAAAAACGGAGAGAAGGATCGGTCACAAACATTGATTTAAATAAATTTATTTTGCGGTTCTTCTTTTTTCCAAAGCCTTAACTTTTTTTGGCAGACAATGTGTTGTGAGGGGCATGAGAGTCTCACTGTTAGGAGGTTTGGTCGCCAACAAAAGCCTCCCTGCTTTCGAACTGTTTGGTCAATATCATGCTAAAAGATCAGCAAAAGGAGGTAATTCGTAGACGTGCATTTTGAACAATGTATATTTGCATCCGGAAAATGCATTGAGAGACTTGTGGTAATTTTTGTTTCATCATCAGTACAGCAAGCACTGTGGTGCATATTATTCTCATGAGCAACTCTCACATACACACTCCCTCTCTGGGCTAGTGGCAGCATATTCAGAGTATAATCTATTCTGATGTCTGAATGGGCAATGCTATCAGAATTCAGAGTATCAGATGGAGCACACTACTCCATACTGTCATACTGAAAGGCATGCACGTATACGTATACGTATGAGTGTACCCAAAGCTTACAAAATTCAGAGGGAGGAGAGGCGTGGATCAGCGTGGTGTAGAAGGTAATTTGGTATACAAGCAGATGTGTGGTATGACGCGTGGTGGAGTCATAGGAAATCGGTGATGAAGGGGTCGTCGGGGAAGAACTCCGGCCAAGGGAGCAGGCTGCCCGTGCCGCCACCGAAGCTGGACGACGCCGTGGCGCTGCACCCATCGGCTGGGTTGTTGTTCGCGGCGTCGGAGAGGTCGGCCAAGGGCGGCAGCGAGGCGGCACCGTGGCAGGCGAACACGTCGACATCAGCGCCGCCGTAGCCGAGGCCTTGGTTGGCTTCGCTGCTGACGGGCGCCTTGGGGAACGTGCAGGAAGGTAGTAGCTGGTCGCTGGCCGCGGACACCGGGGCGGTGCTGTCTTGCGTCCCCTGCGGCGAGCAGAGGGCGCCGAAAGCCGCCGCCTCGGCGTCGGGTGTGGAGCCCGCGGCGGCGGTGGAGGCGATGCCATCGATGGTGGTGGCCGCTGACTGGAGGAGGCACTGCAGGTACTGGAGCTTGGCGGCCTGAATGGCCACGTCGACGCCAGCGCCGGGCTGCAGCTGCGCGCTCCCCGGCGGGTCGGCGGCGAGCTGGTCGCGGAGCGCGGCGAGCGCGATGAGCTGCGGCAGCGCGGCGAAGAAGTCAGTCCGCGGGCGGTGCGTCATGGGGTCGAAGCCCATCTGGATGAGCCGCTTCTTGAGGTGCGTGTTCCAGAAGTTCTTGATCTCGTTGTCCGTCCGGCCCGGCAGGTGCGTCGCGATCGCCGACCACTTGTTGCCGAGGATGGAGTGGAGGTGCAGGATGGTCTGCTCCTCCTCCTGCGAGAACTTGCCCCGCTTGATGTCCGGCCGCAGGTAGTTGGTCCACCGCAGCCGGCAGCTCTTGCCGCATCTGTTCAGCCCTGCAAATCATCACAAGCACGCAGCCGTTAAGAAATCTTCCATCCATCACTAGAATCACATAGCTCAATGATCATCTGAATGCAGCTTCTGGTGTGGAATTCTAAGCTCTCTCTTGTACATGAAGAACACTTCAAAAGCTGCAGACTGTACCGGCGAGTCTTGGGAGGGTCCTCCAGCTGCCATGGCCGTTCTTCTGGATGTACTGCAGCAGCTTCTCGTCCTCCTCCGGCGTCCACGGGCCCTTCTTGAGGCCGCTCTCGTCGCAGCAAGGAGATCTCCCCATGGGAATCAACTGCCAACCTCAAGCACAAGCGCGTGCTCACCGGCCACGCTCAACGACACCCAACTGAATGATGCTGATGAGTAGCTCGGCGCCTTGATCAAGTAGTGGCCACCGGGCGGCCTGCTTATAAACTGGCCGCCGGCGCCTGCGACCGTTGTCCCCTAGCTGTGTGGTCTGTGTCTCCGCTTGTTATGTGCAGCATGGGTTTGCGGTCGCCGTGCTGAGGTGTGTGTGAAGAAGAGAGATGGAGACTTGTCAGTCTACGCACGCAAAGAGGATGGTTTTCAGGTAGAGTGTAGCATGGTTCTTGTCGTGCTGAAAGAAATTGAGGGCTTTATAATATGATAATAATGTCTACTTGTTCTTCATGCTGACTTGCTCCAAATTCAGACAGTTACGAGCAAGTAGTACAGGCAGAAGGGTGCTAGCTGGTTGTAGTATAATTGTTGTCTCCATAAGGCACAAGCAAGAAGCTTCTATGCTCCACTGATGCACAGAGCTAGCACACAGAATTCTTCACTTGTTCCAAGCAAAAAGGGTTCATTGGCGGCACCAACCTCTCTGCAGTCTGCAACAAAAAATGATTTCACTGAACGTAATACAGTAAGTTCTTCAGTATAAAAGGCTATGATTATCAGGCTCCTAGACAGTCATATAGTACAACACTGTTCCAATGTACAGTGTAGCATACATGTGCATGCTTCTTTTATTTAAAAGCATGTACGCATACCACAAAATTCAGAAGCAAATACGCCTTGCGTGCATGGTAGATGCATGGTTGGTTAGGTGGTGTTCAGTACTTGGATACTAGATGACAACTTCGCATTCTACACACACGCAGCCACAATAATAGCGCACAGCATATAAAATGATTGGCTGAGTTCATGCAGCATTTGTCATGTAGCTGCTTGGCCTTGTCCTCCCAGGGATGCCTGAAGGGTTGGAGTCAAGGTGAAGGAACCAAAGGGCCTTTTCCTTGGGTTGTCTTCGTCTTGCTCGACGAGAGGAGGGCCTATACTCCAACAAGGTCAGCAGCTCCAATCAAATCCAAAGATCTCCTGCCTGTTCATCGCTTTGTGAAATGGTTACGGGCGTCGCGTCAGGGCAGATTGTTTCCATGCATGCTTTGGTTGGAGGGCCATGCAAGCAAGAACATAAGATAGTTTCTTCGGATCACCTGTCCCACCCTCCCAACCCCTAAAGGCGGCCTCAGCTGACTGCCCATCTTTTGATCCTCTTCTTCGCATAAGTCTCTCTCCCGACACACTGTTGATTTTTTTTTCTCGAACACGGCACATTGTCGATTTAGTGTGTATGATCTGTTTCAATGGATCATTATTAATAAAGTTTGAGATTCAGATAGAGAGAATCCTCTCTGTGACATTGTCTATTCCTACATATTTTCTTCTCTTCCAGGAGTACTACTCCCACAATCATCCAAGATATTCCATGGCTTGTGTGGTTTTGACCGTAGTAGTTAAGTCCCATTTCGAACACAGGAATTCCATGTCTTTCTATGAAATGCCTGCATTGCAGACATGGTCTTAGTGGTCGCCTTAGTCCAAGTCTCGACCCGGCCAGCAGCCCCCAGCGCGTATTGTCAGCCTAGTCCCTGACTCTACGGGAAGGTACATGATTTTCGCTCACAAACTACAAGTGTCCAGTTGCTCAACTAACTAGGAGTGCTAATAAAATGTCAACGATTCAAAATGCACTCGAACAAGCATGGGCCACGGAGACCTGATGGCCGATGAACAGCACAAATGAAAGTCAGACCTCTGTATTCTGCATGCCCATTGCTCAGACTATGCATCTTGTCCGTACAAAGAGGTCCTTGTATTTGTATATCTGTTGGCCGTATAAAAAAATAGTACATCATGCGTATACATATAAAACAATTGAGAGACAATTTTCAGAAAGACAGCACTCACAGAGTTCGTAGTACTCGATCTAAATAGTCATGTATCCAAGATTCTAAGGTTGCCATTTATAGTCGTCTGTAGACAAGACTTGAAGAATACGCGGCACCTGTCAAGTGCTTGCACGGTAGATTATGTCATGCTGCTACCTAGTGTAGGGACCCGTATACACGGCATCATCGTAGACCTCATGAGCTTAAAAGGATTAAAGCATTGACATGGTTGCAGAAAACTAGTATAATTGTCAAGCGAACAGTTAACTAGTGGCCAACATGTTTCCAGGTACATCTTGCATATTCTAGTCCCATAACTTAGGATAGATGCATGGTTCACGTATTGTTGTATGCCACTTACACGTGTTCAGGTTATATTGGGCATGTAAATCTTTGACCTAGTTAAGCATTTCTATCTACTTCAGTACGTACCATCATCACCTGCTAGGTAAGCTAATTGGCAGTAACATCAAGAACAGTGCCTTAACCATAGCAGCAAATTGTTTGGAGCTCGTGGAAGGTTTGCAGATATGGTGCTCATTATAAAAGGCTGCAGGTGCCGAGGTGCGTGCTACTCCCTTGATGATTTTCTCATCTCAACAAAATGTGTGGGTCGAAGGCTTTCCTTTAGGCATAATCCATGACGCCGTATCGGTCCGCTTGGCTGCTTGCATACGGTCCAACATGTATGAAAGTTTCAGAGACTTTCAGTAGCATATTCAGAGTAATGTGGTTGATAGTCTGATACTCTGAACTTGATACATTGAACGCAAAAAACAAGAATTAGAATAATAAGGATGTGGTTGTTTTACATTTTAATTTGATGTTCTGGAATCTGGACTAGATTGAGAATTTTTTTTTGAACGAACAACACTGGACGAGTGCGTTTCTATTGATATAGCAGAAAAATACAAGGTTATATCCCTGGAAGGCCATAACTAGGCAACAAAAAGAAAAAAGAAAATCAAAAAAACAACATCGGCGGGTTTGGAATGGGGCATCAACACGCGCCGAACTCAAACACTACTCAACAACTCAGGCCGATCGGATAGAGGCATGAACACAAGCCGCACAACTCGTCTCCAAAGGCAACTCTGCCCGGTCGGAGAATACTCCACGCGACAACTGTAGCAGAAACCGAAGCTCGCGGCACCCACCAAAACATCCACACTCATGTAGTCGCCGAGAAACCTCCGGACGTGACCCTGCATCGATAGCGAACTGAAAGAAGCAGACTGCACCGCACCGGAAAGACCACCGCCATGCGGAACCCTCCGCCGCCGTGCCGCTGCAACATCACCCTCCACCTGACGGAGTGCTACCACCGAAACTATCTAGCTGCCTCGCAGTCGTCACCACGATAACACAACGCACGGGGACCTCACCACTCCCGCCGTTGGACCTCACTCTCGTCGTCTTGAAGAATCACCACACGCGAGACCTCGCCACGCCCGCCACTTCCGGACTGAGAATTGAAAAGAGAAGAGAAGAAAAGATTGGTTATTAATGCATCAAAGAACCTAGTGATGGTTCGATCGGTAGAGACTCGAGTTGAGAGGACGCGCGGCGAGGCTGAAACCAAAGGGTTCACAGATCATGTGTGATTCTTTTCCTTGCGACCTTTGTCTCATGCAGCGTTAGTAGTTTAGTACTTAGTGCAATGTCCCTAAATAGACAAGAAGAATGAATTCCAAAATATCTAGCAAGGAAGGGATGGCCAACCTGCATGGCCGATAATAGGACCCAGAGTTGTTCTTGTTCTTTCATGTTCTTTTGCAAAGTAGATTGGTTGGTTAAGAACTTATATGGTGCATGGTGCCTACCTCTGTCCTCTGAAACATTTGATCCGAAAAAGGCAAGAACTATGAGATCATAAAAGAGAACAAATGGAAATTCTGAATGTTTACCTCGGCAAACTGAATGCTGAATAAGCATACCATGCTTTAATTATTTGCCAATCAGTCTGAGACCACCAGTGCAATCTTATATGACTTTGTGTAAGTTTATGTGGCGGATTACTGGTTGGTTGCAGGAGATAGCAACGTCGGCTGCATTTCACACAAAAAATAAAGAAGAAAGAAAAAAAGGGAAAGAAAGAGATAGAGAGAAAAGATAGTAATGTGGACTGTTCAAGTTCAGTACTTGAATTATGAGATAAATTAAATTTCATCTTAGGTAGAAAGGTACTTGTCTTGCAGTTTAGTCTAAAGTCTAAACTGCATCTTTAGTAGTTTATGAAAAGGCTAATTGAGCCAACTAAACCCACAG
Source organism: Panicum miliaceum (assembly GCA_032594955.1). Classification (NCBI taxonomy): domain Eukaryota; kingdom Viridiplantae; phylum Streptophyta; class Magnoliopsida; order Poales; family Poaceae; genus Panicum; species Panicum miliaceum. The sequence goes on along the minus strand of CM064073.1, from coordinate 3,808,856 downwards.
GAAGGACAGGACCAAGCTAGAAGCAGGATGGCATAATCAGACACTAAACAAGTCAATGCAAGTCTTTTTCTCCTCTGCTCCTCCTTTTTGCAAGGCTGTTTCTGTGTGCTGTCCTAAACTTGCATCATTTGGTGTCGGCAACAAGCTAAGGACATAGGAAAAACACACAAAACCAAAGTGCTAGAGCCTATCAGACATTAACCAAATGCAATGCTAGTATGCTACCACTCACCACTGGCTTCTGATATTTCTATATATCTGATTGCCTGCCTGGTGAAGCTTCCTTGTTTGATGGGCTACCCATCAAAAGAAAACTTTAGCAAGCAGGTTATGTGTGACTACTTGTTCAAGATTCTTATGTCACCAAAGTTTAATTTATAAGCATATATGGTGATAAAGAACTGTAGCAATAGAGCTCACCTCAACTGCCTGGTTCCTTGCAGGTTTGGGTTTCTGATCATGCTGCAACTGTTGGAAATGACTGAGCCGTTTGTGCTTGTCTGCAAAAGAGAAGTTAACTGCTAGGAAATGAAGGCCGGCAGTGATAGAGAATCTATGCTTTACTCATTCCATGGGATTTTATACATTTATTAGTGTACATATATAAACCTCAACGGCCTCCAAATCATGCAAGTTTTTCACTCAAAGCCAAAGCAATATAACAAGTGATAGTGATAGTGTGACACGGACACTGGAGTTTGGTTTAAAGCAAGACAAGAAAAATTATGCAAAAAATAGAATTTGTCAAACATAACAAAGACAAATGGTTGAGTTTATCAAATTATGTAAGAAAATGTGAGAGAATAAATACTACAGTAGTAGTCTGCAGCTGTGCCTTTTTTGGCTGGTCCGCTTGCAAAGGCTGCAGGGACTAGCATTCTCCTCCCTAAGCATCTTTCCTTGTCACGTTGTTATGGGTCGATTAGGAGTTGGAGTGTTGGACAGTTCAGAAGAACGGGGTGGTTGACTTCAGGTACGGTGCTGCCCACATTGTTGGGTTGGGTCGTTCCGATCGCAATCTTTTGTGACATTGACACTGGACATGAAGAAATATTCTCGGGTTATGCAGATGATTAAACTATCATAGCATTCTCACCTACCACACACTGTACATTTGTAACTTTGTGCACACCCTTTTTTTTAACGAGAACTAACAATGCTGCACATCCATGCCAAAATGACAGTGCTCTTAAGCATATACTAAAGCTCAATCAGCGTGTATCAACGTGAACAGCTTTCACTTATCAGAGGGAGAGAAAAAAGATACCTGTTCTTGCCCATTCAACATTTCAGCCAAAGGTCCAAAGCAATCACCGTGTCGGTGTCAACTCACACCTTGTCCGGCCGCCTTGCTGCCTTTAGTTTGACACACAGTAACAGAGTGACTTGGCAGTTTGGTAATCCACCAGTTGGTTGGGTAACACTGGGAGCAGCCTCTCGTTCAGTCAGTCTTGTTGCAGGTCAAGTGGATCCCAGCGACCTGACCTCACCGGAACGCGGCTACGGAAAAGAAAGCACGGCACTTGGTGTCGTGTCGCCCTGACCTCGCGTTCCGGTCTCTACGTGCGCCGGGGGGACATGTGCCGTGCCTGCACGACTTCGCGGTGATTTTTTTTTTGGGTACAACTTCATCCTGCGTAGCTGCGTCAGCCACAGATGACACAACATGGCATGGCAGTTGTGTTCTGAATTGTCCGTGAAGCAAGTGATACCAGAAGTTCAGAAGAGCAGGGTTTTTTTACGTTTTTTTTTCATTATTTTTTTTACGTTGAGAGACGCATTGTAGCAGGATATGTTTTCTCGGATCTCCTACAGATGAACCAACCCACTCAAATTCGCAAACTTTTTTCACGACGTTGAATGGTCACCGGCGAGGTTTGGCACCGGGAATTCCATGGCCGCCGAGCTTAAAGGAGGTCAGGGAATGTCGCTGGTTGCTGGCGGTGGGTGACCCACGGTCCACGGACGAGGAGGGCGGTGGTAGGATGGCGGGTTAGCTCGGGAGTGGCCGGTAGCAGTGGGGACGTCGCCGGCGACAGGAACTGGGCGGAGCCGGAGAGCGAGGCCGGTGCGCCATGGCCATCGACGCGGTGAGGAAGATGAGCTTCCATGCCTGACAGCCTTTACACCGCACCTAATCTAGTTTCGCATCTTCGGATCAACGTTCAGATTGCGTCGGTAAGGTACAGCGCCAGCACCGCAGAGCATAGCAGGACAGAGCGCAGAGCAGGGGCGGCAGCGCAGCTCCCGCTGATGAGCGCGGCTCGTGCTGCCGCGCGCATGTGGCCGGGGCACCGGGCGCCCCGGCAGCCGGACACATCAGCGCTCGGGCGCACGGAAGGCCACATGCGCGACATGGCCGCCGTGGCGCCGCCCGCCCGCCTCCTGACTCGCAAGTACACCGCACACGGCGCGCGCCAACGCCATCCCATCCCCGGCACAGCGCAGACGCTGCCGCCGGCTGCCGCGACGTCTCCCATCGGGCCATGGATTCTTCTTATTTTTTACTCGCTTTATCCATTGACCTTTTTCTCAGAAGCCGTAGACGGCGAGAACGGGCGTACCCTCCCAATCATCATCAAGTCAAGAACGCAAAAGAAAAAAAAAATTAGTGGCGGAGCGAGGCTAATTATGCGCCTGATTTGATTGGACCGGTGAATCCCAAGGCCCGGCAGGATCGTGTAGGGCAGGCACAAGCACGGCAGGCCGGCGCCCGGCAGGGCCGCCAAGAAAATCCAGTTTGACGCCGGGAACCAGGAGGCATGTCCCGGTGTTCCCCTCGCCTAACCTACCCGCTGGACGGCGACGCGTTGGCCGGCAGGGGCCCCCGAGCTCGGCGCCTCCGACTGCCGGCCTCCGCACGGAAAATTTTTACTGCTACTAGCCTGCTACGCTCGGCTCCGGTTCGGCTCCCCCGCCCCGTCGCCTGCTCCCCGTCCTCCTCGCCATGACGCCATGTGATGCTCTGCACCTGTAAGCGACGCCGCGCCGGGCAGCGCGGGCCAGCACCTCCGCGCTGTGCGCCTGTCCGCATGCGCGCGACGGGCGCGCAGCCTTGCAGCCACCCTGCGGGGCGTGATTGGCCTCCGTCGCGCGCTCCGCGGCCGGCCGGCAGGCGGCAGTGCGAGCCAGAGGCGCGCACGTGCCGGCGGACGGACGGATTGGACGCGCCGATGGACGCGACGCGACGCTCGGAGCAGGGCGGGCGCGGGCGCGCGGGCGGCCCTCTGCCTTGGCCTGTGCGCGCCGCTGTGCCTGAGCGTCAGTGCGCGGCGCCGTGCATCGATCGGGGGGACGGGGACGGGGACAGGGCGGGCAACACTTCCACTGTGACGACCACAGCTGGGCCTCAGGCCTCTGACGATGCGCCTGCCGCCTGCCGCTGCACACAGGCACAGCTCACCGCGTCACTGTGGCACCGATCACCTCGAGCCTGACCGGCTGATCGACCGATGGATGGATGGATGGGCTGTTTTGTTTCTTCAGTGTCTCGCCGCCGTGTCGTGTCCAGGATGCATCAAACTATCAAAGCATGCATGCCATGAGACGCAAGTCAACTTTTTGGTGGGCATTGGGATAGAACGAGTTCTGGGATAACCCCGGCACTGTCAATCGATCGTGTCATCGTTCTTGCTCTTCCGGGTAAGGATTCCGCGACAGAACTGCATGCCTGAACGACAGGCGAGCAGTTTCAGAGCTCAGGTTTCAATCGAAAGGATCGTTCCGTTCAGCTTCAGCACGGCTCGTGGATTTCAAATCTTCCACCGTCGGAAATGGAGGTACGCTGATCTTCCTCTCCACCAAAGGAGATCCTGCAACCGCATAAACAAACACCAATGGCAGCCGAATAATGCAGCACATGAAACAACTCAGCTAAGCTCAAACCATCATTGCGACCATGGCAGATGCCATGGCTGCTGCACACCAGCAACTTTCTACTCCCCCAAACACTCACTCCTCTGCAATGCCCATCCATTCCTCTCAGTTTCTCACGAGCACAACAGCGCACGCGCCATGGATTTCGCCGTCGCCCTGTTGCGGCCGGGCGGCCGTGCCGCCGTGTCCCGGCCGGCTGGCGGCCAGCGCCGGCCCGGCCCCCACCACGAGCCCAGGCCACATGGGCAGCGCACCGGGGAAGCCTCTGCCCCGCTGCGCCCGGGAACAGGCCTCCTCCGCCTGCTCTGGGCTTGGTGACAAGACACAGAACAAAATGGTTGGGAAAGTTATGAGAGACAGTTGGAGGGATAGCCTGTCTTTCCCATTTAAGGACACTGCCGCCCTCTCCCGGCCGCTCTCCCCTCCCTTCCCTCCTGACGCCTCCCAGCACAAGCGCACAGGGCCGCGCGCGCGCGCGCCCAGCAGAAATCTTGGCGTTTCTCGCGGCCCTACCACCGTGTCCGCCCGGTGCCCAGCGTCCTCCCTCCCCTCCCCCGCCTCATCAGCTCGTCTCCTGTGAAGACAAAGATAATGGTGGCCGGGTGTCAGAGGCTTCAATGTTCCCTTCAGGCTGTGGGTGTCCAAGAAGCGCAGGCCGGGGCGAGAACAATGGCTTCTCCGGCCTTGCATTGATGGGGCGCCCAGAGCAAGCATAAATATAGCCTACCAGTATTCATTCCCTCTCGAGCTCGTCAGGCTCGGAGCTTCTCTCTCTTCCTCCGTTTCCCTTTGGCTAGCTCCACCAGCTCTGGTCTGCTCTAGCCAGCTTGTTTTTTCTCTCTCGATCTCGTCTTGTTTCTCTCCCCCCGTTGATCGGTCCTGATTCCGGCCTGCCATGGAGGAGTCCTCCCACATCACCGGGGACGACGGCGGCGAGGGCTGCAACAGCTGCGAGTCCGGTTGGACAATGTACCTCGCCTCCCCCATGCATGGCGACGACGCCGGCGGCAGCGGCAAAGGAAGCGGCAGCGAAGGGAGCAGCGTGGATGATGGCTACGGATACATCATCAGCGACAGGAGGAGCGGCAAGAAGGCTTACGAAGATTACGCCGACGCTGACGACGACGATTCCTTGGCGTCCGACGCTTCCACTGGACCCGCCAAAGAGAAGGCGCCTTCGTCCCTGCCGGAAGACGGCGAAAAAGAAGAAGATGATGGAGGCCGCGGGAAGAACGCCGGCAAGGAGGAAGAGGAAGAAGGCGACGTGAGAACCAAGTTCCCGACGACCTCCCGCAAGAAAGCCGGCAAGGTCGACAAAGGCGGAGAAGGCAACTCGTCAAGGCGAGGCCACAGCAAGAGAGGCAGCTCTTCAAGGAGAAGCTTCTTCCTCTGGTAAACTAAACGATCGACCAGACTATATACGTATTAGCTTCACCGTACTAGGATGCTGTACGTCTCGTCGTGCGTCTTTTCGCCATTGCTGGTTGAGCTCAGAACCTTGTTAGAAGAAGCATCGAGCATGCATTCATGGAGATCGATCAAAGGGAAGGCTCCTTTTTGGTCCTTATTTTTGCCTTCCATGGGGTCCTCCTCCTCGTTGACCACCCAGTAGTAGGTTAGCCGTTGCCGTGTAAAAAAATCTACTGTAACCTCTGGTCATTGTTCTTCAGTGCCCTGCTTTTAATGTTTTGCTTGCAATCTCCTTCTGTGTTTCTAGATATTCATGAACAACTGCTCTAGCTCAGAGCCTACATACTGGCCAGATGGATTTAGGTTTCATCGAGTCATTATGGCATAACAGTAAACAGAAACTAAAGTTTCCTGCTCCCCCAGTATCTAGAATGTCAGGAATGTGTGTGCATATTCTGTTGTCACAATACAATATTATTCAGAAAAAAAGAGGGCACATGCACACATGCTATCTTCCTACCAAAATCGCCATATGCAACAACATCTCAGCAAAGAATAATATTCACCAATCATCACAACCTAAGTTCAACCAAACATAAAGAAACAGGAACATGTATCGATCGCAGGCAAACGTGCTGCTAGCTTTCCAAGCCATCAGCTTGCCAACTCACATTCCCCAAGCAGATGCTGAGAGCAGGTGGCCTTGGCTAGCCTGAGCTCAACTGATCATTTGTTGGGCATGGCATGGCATGGCTACCCATCATGTGGTAAGTATCCTATATAACAATGAGGGGGCCGGGCAGGGGAATGAGTTATGTGGCCTAAACTCCAGAGCAGAGGAATATTTGTCTAACCACACCACTCATGCAGCATCAGGGCAGCAATTGCTGCACATGCTGTGGACAGGGTGGAAACAATGATTTGCCCATCACACAGGCCAAGCTAATTAATGGCCATAAACAAACCTACAATGATGTAAGCCGGTTTATGTCTCTAAAACAGCCCCCTTATATATATATTTTTTCTTTTCTTGCCACACCAAATCAACAAAAAAATATAGAAATATGCATGCCTCATGTTCTAGAAGAATATATGTAAAAAGGCCAGGCAACATGAGTACAGCTAATGCACCTCTTTTCTGCACCAATCTCCTTGTATGATGGTGGCAATGAGCTGCTAGACTTTATACAAGAATTAAACAAGGTACGGTTGCGTCTCCTCTAATGTGTGGTGGCAGCAACATGCAGCAATTAAGCCCAGCGCCAATAATTCGCCATGAACGAACCTGATCATAGAAACGTATGATGCGGGTCTGCACAGCCCAATAAAGCATGGAAACAACAGAAGATGCACAAGGGACTCCAGCTATCACCTGCTACTCATGTATGATTCTTTTCAGTCCAGAGCTGCATGCAAGTGGCGAAAGGCGACTTCGGCACCGTTTCGATTCGATAGCCGTCCTCCCTCGCTGGGAAATCATGCAGGCAAAGATACGCCTCTGAAGTCTGAACTCTGGCACCAACCTTCTTTCGAAGAAGTCTGAACTCTGAACAGCAAGGTGGCGTCCTCACCACTGGATGAGAAGCATTCAGCAACAAGCATTTCAGTGAGAGTTTGGTAGCCTCTCTTCAGGGACAGGATAAGAATGGGTGATGGTAGCCACACTGGACACTGCAAGCGATCAACTGAAAACCAAAATAAGCAATTTCAGAGATGGAAAAGGAAAACAGAGATCTATACATCCTGTGGTACCAACGACAGAACTGAAATGCTCGTACAGAACTATATAATCTTCTGCTCTGCTGTCTGACCATACCGCCAATCTTTGGCTACATGGAAGGAAAGGAGTGCTTCTAAATATTCAGAATCTTGATTTCAAGTTACTGGACAAGAACAGGGACCACCTGAACACAAACTCTGCAAGTTGTGCAGGGAGTCGTAAAACGAGGCAAAAAGTCATGACCCCTTTTACTTTATATAGTTCATCAGAACATCAAAATTCTTATTGTAGATATAAGCTCCTAATCCATCAGAACATCAAAGTGGACCACAGTTGATTCAGAACTCGAAGTTTTTTCTATAGTGGACATCATGATCAGCTAGACTATGGCAAAACCTTTGATCTTAAAAAAATGGAGTATAGTTGACTAAGAATTTCAGATGGAAGTGACTCTCTAGTCAATGCCCAGCTCTTGATCTTAACAAATTATAGCGTTAGGACGCACTAATCTCATATGCTAGGTCATTAGCCTGTAGCAACTAGGATTCAAACCACAAAAGTACATTCAGCTGCGATATACTCGGTGTAGAAAAAATAGTAAGCAAACGAGTCACATGGTATGCAAGTAAGGTTATAACTCTTTCATAAGCTAGGTGGTTGGATAGTTGAAAACTAAACTACTCACAACTATAAGCTGAGCTGTTTGGATAAGCCAGAGGTTCTTTTAGCAACTGTGTGTTAGCTCTAGCCAATCTGAACGGAGCCTAGATAAATTAAATTTTAGATGACGACCCGGTTTTCGAAACACAGCTCTGGGCAATAATAATTCATACTCCATCCAAACATAAAGAAGAAACATTCCAAGATATTCGCGTGGTCTCTAAAATGCAATTTTAACTAGTACTATTTATTGTAGACATCGAAAATATTTTAGATCACCAAACTTTGAGACAAAACCACTCATAATTTTCAAATACCCAAACATATAAATAAAATTTATTTACAACCAAAGTTTAAAATAGCTAACTTGCCAGCCCCAAAACATCACAAATAAGCGATCGGAGGGAATAACATGTTTGTAACATAAAGCGACAGAAACTATTGTTGATGTATTTTTTCCACATGCATCCTAAGTTTGAAATGGTAGATTTCTCTAACATTACGTGGCCGGAGGGAGTAAATCAGCCTGGTTGCAGAGAGACAACGCCACACTACGAGAGAAGGCACCAACATCATCAAGAGAAAAGTAGGGAAGGGAAGAAATTTAGCAGGAAGAATGTGTTGGAATATTTGGGCTAGGCCTATTTATTTAATAATAAATTGAGAATTAAAAGACCCACGAGTTAATGCTAAGGAGTTGTGATATATGTAACATTTTTTCTGTTGGAGAGTAATGGCTGTTAAATGATGTTGATTGCGGGGAATAATAGTGCAAATTGATGGCCATTAGCGCAGCCTGGGACATACACACCTATATAAGGAGACAACCCTTCTCATTCCAAATCACACATACAATCAAGATATTTCTGCTAAGGAGATCTCTCTCATCTCCCTTTGTTCTTCTTCTGCTGCTGCACATTCATTCTCAACGCAACTCTCTGCATGCACGGAAACTTACGTGAGCAGGCCTCCGAAACCTCCTCGTATACGTGATCCTGCTCGGGATAGACATGCAATAAGATTTTTGGGGAGCGTACGAATATGTGACTGCTCGTTGTACGACTACTTCGAGCTTCAACACGTGTACGACTACTTTATGCTCCAGCCCAACTAGTACGACTACTTCCTGCTACAACGCGATTTGTTCGACTACTTCGGCTACAAAACGATTGTACGACTACTTCGACTACTTCCTCTGCTATATCAAGAAGGCCGCTCGTGGTACTGCCCTGCGTACATCTTTCTGCAATAACTAAGTTCGACTACTTCAAGCAAGACCAACCGAGTAGTATATCTACTCCAGTTGATGATGGCGCATCCAATGCCCCCGACAAAGGACCCGCCTCAAGGTACTATTTGAACCTTCTATGGTTCATTTTTTGTCTTATATTCTTGTTTAATATTATATTCTTGTTTAATAGAAGATTAAACTTAAGCACGTGCACATATAATATGGTCACAAGATTATTGGAATTTGTCATGATTAAAATGTTAATTCTCGGAATTAAAATATACCGTAAGAACATAATGCAATGGTACTGGAGGTAACTTTCCATATTTGTTTTCGGCACAAGGCTACATTTTCACAAAAGCTTTCAGAGATTTATAATCAAGCTAACCGTAATAAACAATAAGAATGTTCAAAAATATCAAGTCATATGGCAAGCTATTTCTGGATTCTGTTGCGTCAACATGGTCATAATATAGTGTAAAACTAGTCCATAGGCAATATAATGTTCCATTCAGCTTTCTTATGATATTGTGCAAATAGTCCATATAAAGAAAATAGTAAAAGCTACCATAACACTATGGGCAGGCCATAAGACAAAAAATAGCATAGCTGTACAGTGACATGGTACACAAACATGAAACAAATATACCAGCTAGAAGCTAGCATTGCAACACAACAGGTTACCATTGGGGTTCCTGGACTCCTCTACCTACAAAACTAAACCAACATACTCTATTTATACACTCTTGCTATAACACTACTGGTTCCAATGATCCTTCCTCCAAAAATCTGAGGCCATCACGGGGGACGACAACAAAACACAAATGAGGAGGGGGTGAAGCGAGGCAACAGAGGAAATGACTCGATGGAAGGAACAGCGGAGCGAGCACGGAGAGGGTGCGGCTGCGGCGTGAGGAGGTATGACAAGGGTCGGAAGACTCGCGTGATTGCACGAAAGCAACGAGAAGTGAGGCACTGACGGGTTTTTTTTACCTCTAGTGCGACCCGAATTAATTGTTATCGTTATTGTACTTTTCATAACATTTCCCACGCGTATAGACTGGTTTGCCAAATACAATGCGTAATATGTCCTCTTCTTTTAGGCACATGTTACACGTCTGATTCATGTCACTCAGGGATGCTTGGATCCAAATACTAATGCCTAAAATGCTAAAAATACTAAAATTTAGAATTAATGCATCCAAACGGAAGTGCTAATAGGGTGAGTTAAGCTTTAATCAAGACTTGAAAACTTTAGTGGAACTATAAGTGCTAATAGATGCTAAAATTTAGCACTCAACTTTAGCCAATCCAAACAGACCCTCCTAAATGCTCTCATTACATGATTCCGTTGGCCTGCTGAAATTTTATTCAAATTTTGCCTTGGCCTGCTGAAATTTTATTCAAATTTTGTGGCATCGAACTATTCCGTTTCTCTTAAAATCTATCAAGAACGCGACTCCACATGTGTAAGGATCTATTTGAAGAATTTAAAGTTAAACGCTAACTTTAACACATATTAGCATTTATATATGCTAAAGTTTTTTTAGTCTTAGCTAAATTTTAGCCTGACTTATTAGCACTCCCGTACACTGATGCTAAAATTAAAGTTCAGTACTTACTTTTATCTGTTAGATCTTGGATCCGAACAGAGTCTAAGTTCACTCAGTTTTCTGTATTTTTCTTATACCGCGGAAGATGTCTTCTTTTGGTATGAACAATTTGATTTGCCGTGTTAATACTTTGAAAATTTCAGACTAGTCTCGAAAAGTCCAAACTGTAAATGCTGTCGGATCTAAAATGAAGCATTCCAGATCGAATTCCACGCGACGAGCTTTTGTCCCACGCAAGATTGACCCCGCCCGCTTTCATCGGTCATCGGTCAGCACCACCATTCCCTCTTCCCAATGCCGTCCTCCCCGTGGCCTCCTACTGCCGGAGCTCCGCCGCCGCGACCGGCGCAGGACACGGTCTCCACCGAGGTACTACTCCCCTGTCTCTCTCTCTCTCTCTGCCTCTCTCTCGCTCTCGAGCCCTAGCCTCCATTCAGCTCGCGCTGAGCTCACCTGACCTCCACCACCTAGGGTTCCCGATCTCCACCCGCGCAGGAGGAAGGGTCCGTCGCCGCCGCCGACTCGGCGCAGGAGGCCAGGGCTCGGCCTCCGTCTGAGGACTACTTCTCGTAAGGCCCTCTCACCTGCCCTCCTCTCTCGTGCTATGTTTGTGCAATTGTCGCCACGAGTTCAGCAGCTGTATCGGGTACTGCCCGACTGGTTTTGGGTTCGCGAATTAAGCGCATTGTCATATGCTGTCCTGCTAGAGTGGTTTCCTGGAACTTTTTGGTGACAAACAATGTCCACGGCCACCGTGCTACAGCTACCTACACGGGCTTCTTCCTCTGCACACGTGTGCCCAATTGTGGATTCTTAAGTGATGTGCGAACTGACCAGAATAGTTCCTAACATACATAAATGCTTTGAGATGATTTAGGTCTCGCTCGCGGTTTCTTATTGGCTTTCCCTTGTTGCGAGAAACTAGGTTGCAGAGGTTGAGGACAAATGTGTCCCAGATCTTTCTGTGAGATGCAGCTGTACTATGAGTAAGAAAAATGATACTACATCCATATTATTTCCTAACCAAAAATCCTGCTGGCCTAGCAATTGTTTCTCCTACCTTGTATAAACTGGCCATGGGAAGCTTGGCTAGTTATTGCTAGTAGTTTGGAATCATTGACAATATAGTCTGTTCTTCAAGAGTGATGTGGTAGGATTGCTCTGATTTTTCTGGTTTGACAGTTAACTTCTGATCTCACATTACAGTGAATGCATTCACGAGTTCATATGCCTACACAAGTCGTCATAGTAGGAATCGAGAATTATTGCATACGATGTATCATGGTATTACACAGCACAAATGTAAGGACACCTTAAGCCCTATTTACTGCCACCGTGTTGTTTATGTCAAAAGTCTTGTTAGTAAATCTGGAACTATGAAACAAGCTTTTAGCCCAAGGAAGGCAACTCGATTCATAATTTTCAACTTAGGTATTATTTTGGTCTTTAACGATGTTGCCATTTTTCTTCCTAACAAATCAACAATAGATCTTTACATCCATAAAAAGAAATAATAGTGATTGTAAATGATAATTTTTTCAGTAATTTGTTGGATTTTTGTACAACCCAACATGAAAGCTTACTCTAAATTTTCTTTTTATTACTCTTCATAGAGAGGTAAGGACCCAGGAGCATGGAGAGAAAATCAACAAATATCAGGGTATGCTTGCAGCACGTTTGAAGGCCAAATATTTTTCTAACAAGACTTCCGAAAAAGGTAACTTATAAGAACTGAATGACCTGGTAAATTTGATGAACATTTATTTTGCTTATTTTCTTTCAGACAATATAACCTCTTCCTGTTATGTTAGCCAGGGTTTGCTGTTGATATGTAGTTTGTCATCTTTCAGAACGTGTTCATTGAATTAAGAAGTAAACTCTATGAATTAAAATGAAAGTCACAGTTGAGAATTTTATTTGTTATCACTAAATGTCACTAATTATGAGCGAAATATCTTCTAAAATCTACAAATCCTATGTTTTCGATGCTAATCTGTATCATATAGAGAAGCCAGAGGAGCCAAGGAGAAAGACACAGTTGGGGAAGGGCGTTTCAATTTTACGATGTATTGAATATGTATTGGTTGGTTTGGATTTTGGAAGTCTTGGGGCACATTTAATGGTGTTGATAGTGCACGTACCAACTATTGAATGTCAAAAAGCCATTCTCCTAATCTGAACCAATATTCTGGCCTAAAAATTCAAGTTGACACATTAATGACATGCAGATTGAAATCGAGTATTTTCTTAGAGGCCAAGCTTAACATCTCTAAAACTGCACAAGCTAATCCATTATAGCACAAGCCTCTGTATAATGTGTGCTTAACTGATCAGTACTCCAAAGCCTTACCGTTATATAAAAGTTGTTCTTTCATGACTGATTACTTCACTTTGTAAAAACAATTAGACAATTGTGATAGGCAAGTCCACTTTTTAATTATCTGTCTGATTAATTGACTGCAAAGGTCTGTGCTGGCAAAGTGGCAATGGAGTTGTATGTGTGATTCTTATTCTCTTTGTTTTTTTTTTCACCATGCTGTGAACAGGTTACATGTTTGAAGAAATCGTGATACAGTCTGAGACCATTCGGCTAAGCAGGTGCTGTTCTCTCAGTTTACTTAGTGGAATACTGATCTGAAGTTCCATTGCAACAACCATTTGCCTTTTGTTTTCAGGTGGCCGTTTACAAGGTTATTTGCAGATCCAGCAAAATTTTGCCAGGAAAAGAGCTATACTGAGAAGGACGTTTCTCCATCTTTGGCTAGTGCATCCATGTCGAAATAATTAAGCACCTCATTTTTAGCTGAAGAAATATCTTTACCTGGCATGTAGCAAGTATCCATCATGACCACCAGATGGATAAGGGCTCAGTAGTTTAGATCACTAACTTCTACCTGTTATCCTTAAAATGAGCGACTTGGAGCTTGTGTATTTTCAACAGGCCCGAATTAACCTTATATTGATTTGAACCAAACCTGAATTTCGTTTTGTAGACATGTTTGCAGGTATACTGAAACCCATTACCTGTATCTATGGAAGTACACTGATATCGACATTATTCCTCCATTGGGATGTTTCGACTTTTTACCCGCTATAGGTGTCATATCCAGATCTTTGCATATTTTCCGATTCCTTTTCTGCTGAAATGATGTAATTTGTAGGGCACTGGCATCTTGTCGCCTAATATTCTGTTTGCAGTACCGACATCCTACCACCTCTGATGCCAATTATTGCAATGCATCTGCAACATCAATGGCAAGCTACAGCTTTCAATCTCCAAGTGCCCCCATGGACTGACTCCTGAAGTCATGATGAGTAGCAGACTAGCAGATGATGAATGAACACACTGGAACCGCAGTCATTCTTATCTTCATGCAACTGCACCTGCGCAGGTAAGCTGGCTCCTGGGAGGGACAGTTTGTTGAAGTGCTCTCCCCTCTTGTACTTTCCAGTTGTTTCTTCCTGCTATAAGGAAAGCTCCATGGCCACCACTGCGAGACATTGCATGGTGCATTGGTGCTTCTTCCACCCGGCGCCTGGTGTGAGCCAGTGCCCCAGGCCTTTTGTTCACTGTTTCTCGGGCCCTGTGATGTGAGCATCTCAAGCTGGTGGCTGCCTTTCACCCCGGTGTTCACACGTACCCTTGGATATGCCTGACCTGATGCCGCACTTTGCACTCGCAATGCGTCCTCAGGGTCTAAGATCTGTTTTATTCTGCGTTCTTTCTTTCTCAGTGCTCGTGCACAGGACCCGTTCCTATCTTCAGCCACACAGTTTTGCAGTTATTTTATATCTTTCCTCCATCTGGTCAACTGGAATTTATGTGAATTCATGCTCTGTCAAAAGAGTTCCTGGCCATAGCCCATATCTACATTTGACAGTGAAATCCCTGGTGTTCCCGCGCATGTTTCCAACTGAAAATTGTATGAATTCAAATGCCTCGCACGCGAAATTCTGGCGTCTACTTTTCACTTTTGAGCCTCAAATATCATTTTTGTATGAGAATAAAGTCATGTTTATTTATGTTTTCTTACGAATATTCAATCCTTCCTTTTTTTCCTTTTTGATAAACGCAGTGCCCATTTTTATTCATTTGGTCACTAGAAATATAATCCTGGAAAGTGTGGATTTTTGTGTTGCGGCACATGTTACTGAACTTCTGCTCGAGGTTCTCTGGAATCATGTGAGATAAGCATCCCACTGAATGGGATGTGCTTGGTTCGGTTCGAGATCTTGATGCTACAATATTCATATACCAAAACTGTTTGATACATATGCCGAAGCTTGTCTGATACTGATACAGCATGATCAAGGCTGTGCTTCTGCTGTGCTAAAATAGAAAAGCAGAAGCTACTAGACAACTGACACTAAGAGAAGCATCCACTCAAAAAAAAAGACAAAGAGAAGCATACAATCTATTAATTAGGAAATTTAGCACATAATTAATCAATTAGATATAAGTTGGAGCCGTGTCACCACTCATCAGTTGCGCAGGATTATGGCAACCTTCGAGTTACAAGGTCTCGTACGGAACGCAAGAATTTTTACCGGGAACAAAGTAAAATTTCAATTTTACCGCTGTCGCTCTCATGTCTCATCCTCTGGTCTTGCCACTGTTCCTACAGCTCCATGGCTGCAGGCTTGCAACTCGCAGAATAGAGTGATATGATTATCTGAATATCTGATCCACGTTAACTTATCCATAGGTAAATACTAAAGCATCTCTTTATTAACAGCAAAAAAATCTCCTAGAAATATTGAATTCATTGAAGTTGCATGCATGCATGCCTCCGTCTCGTTAAATTACCCTTGCTTAATCACACATGTTCTTATTGATATACTCCAATTATGTTATCCTCTCAGGTAAAAATTGGGTCGGATAATGTCGTCGATCATTCAGAGGTATCGGCGCTGGTGTTGTTGCATGGTTCCGATGAGCAGCTGCGATCGCTCGAGGCGGCGGCGGCGCCCTTCTCCGTGGCCGTGGCCGACTGCAGCAGCTGCTCGAGCTTCTTGGCCAGCTCGGCCTTCTCGTCCCTGAGCCGCGCGCTCTCGCGGCGGGCGTCGGCGCAGCCCCGCAGCGCGCGGTTGAGCTCGTCGAGGAGGCGGCGGTTGGCGCCACGGAGGTGCGAGACCTGCGCCCACAGCTCGCTGAGCTGCCGCTGCTTGCGCATGCGCGACCGCCGCGCCGACTCCCGGTTCGACACCATCCGGCGACGCCGGCGCTCCTCCTCGGCCGCCACCGCCACCGCGTTCATCGGGTAGCCGCTGCCCGCGGCGCCGTCTGAGCCCGAGCCCGAGCTGGGAGAGCCATTGCGGCCGGCGAGGTGAGCCGCTTCCCGGACGACGGTGTCGAGCTCAAAACTGGCCACGTCGCCGGCGAGTAGAGAAGCAGCGTCTTGGAAAGCCGAGGCCGGCTCGAAGGACGGCGGGAAGTAGGCCTGAGGCGGCAAGGCCATGTTCATGTGGTGGTGCGCGGCGAAGGAAGCGTTCGGTGGGGAGAGGAGGCGGAGGCTAGCCACCTCGCCATGGAAATGGTGGCACATCTTGCTCTCGATCTTCTTCTTTGCTAATGCTTGTGAATGATAGAGGCTAGGTAGCTAGCTGTCAAGCTGTGGCTTGGTTAGATGAGTGAGCTTGGTTTGCTCTTGGTGCTCTGAAGAAGAAGGCCTGGGTTGGTGAGGGCCTTTTATAGTGAGGCACACAGTAGCTTTGCTTGCCTAAGAGAGAGAAATAATCTCTCTGTTCTATCCCATCTGAGAGAGAAGACTTTAGTTTTGGTCCACCATATAGAGCTAGTATAGGCATTATATTTTATTATTTTCTTCTTTTTTTTTGGTTTTGAGAATCTTGTTGAGAAGAGTTTGGTAGCTTGCAAATATGGGCATGGATAGTGAGCTTATGAGGACGGGCATATCCAAGTGCTCCATGTGTTTTTGTAGATCCTTCTCCTATATAGCTCACTTCATATCTTGTCTTCCCAAGAGAATATTTGGATGGAATTTTTTTTATTTTTGATTTCTTGCATGACTTGACTTGAGTCAGGCTCATCTTGGATGAATTTAGCCCTGGATATATTCATGCCAAACCTCCTCCTGGCTTTTACGTATTCTCTAGAGATACCTTCCTTTCGGTTACCACTTTTAAATTGTCGAGTATAGATTATTGCATGCATGGCCTAATTTATGCAAAAGTTTTTCAGCTGGAGTGGTGCGAAGTTCACAAGAGACAGCCACTTGCTGGCTGCCTGGCTTGTTGACAGGCACTGTGACACTAAAATAGCATCATTTAGTGGAGCAACTTGTGGGAAGAAACGGTGTCGGATTGTGCTTTTGCAAGCATAATGTTCAGCAACCTAGCCTTAATCGTCTTAGCGCCCAAGCCACTTCACAATATCGGCATACTTCATATGGAATGTGAAATTGCAATGGTAAACACCTAATTGGCATGCAAAATCGATAATTTTAAAATGCGCGCCTAATAAATTGCTTTATCGATCATGATCTAGCTAATGACGAGTGTGGCAATTTTCCAATGATTTGGCGATAATATTTGGCACTTTAGTGGATGATCAAATAATAATGTCCACTCGTTTTTTGTCCTTTTTTATATGAAGTGATTCGTAGTACTTTGTAGTATTTGTTATTACACGAACATATAGGGTGACAATTAAGCATTTAATAGTGACACCAAAAGCTAGTCGGACGTGGCGTTCTGTCCATGTAAAATCATTGTAGCCGGAGTCGTATGGGAAGGAATGAGCATTGTCCACAAATTAAAGTTGCGAGTAACGTTGCATTATTTGTGGCTGAGGCTGCCAACTGGATTTGGATGGGGAGGGTGACGCCATCCAAGTGGTCGCTTTGTGCAAAGGCTGAAAGGCAGAAGGGCAGGGGCCATGAAGCTTTTCGTTGATTGAGGTGCATGTCCATTGCAATGGCCCCACCCTCCTATAAACATTGGTTAGGTCACGCAAGAAATGGATAATATCAATTAAAATATTTCTATACTCCAATTCAAAATATATATAACATCTAGGACACTGACGCAGTCTACGAAGTGACACTTTGACTAGTTATTTCATTCTATCAAAATATGACATTTGAAATATATATAATTAAATATTACGGAAGCATTTTTCATGATTAATCCAAGAACATATATCTTACATATTCAATCTAATTACTTTTGTATTGATGGTCTACATTAAAATACCGAACAGGTGGTAACACGAAGGTATGGGGGCATGGCCAATCCCTTCTGGTGAGTTTAATCGGCAGATATCCTAAAACAGCATATACTTTAAATTAGTATGTGGGGATAAAGGGGTGGTCATATACTGAGTTCGTTGTTGGATTTACATTATGAAAAAGGTAGGGGCAAAAATCATAGAAAAATATGTATCTTCTTTGGGGATGGAAAAATGCGACTACATTGTAATTCACGAATGTGGTATATATTAGTGGTACACAATTCACGGAAAACATAAGCACAGTCACCAAAAGTTAGTGACTTAATAAAACAAAAATAAATATCATCGACAGTGAGCAGTGCTTTGTGTGTGTGTTTGTTATGTGCAGTTTGCATTTGTTAACTTTGGTTGGTTTTCTATTTCGGTGGGAAAAAATATTTCAGGGGAAAAAATGACTGTGAGGAGAAAAAATTGCATATAATTATAATTCCACTTAACAAATGAATCATAAAAAAATATAAGCGTGCACATAAAAAAAGTGAATTGACTTAAAAAGACAACGGAATGCACTTTGGGATTTTTGAAGGAAATGTGATAAATATTATGTATAGCGCTCTTGAGTGCTCAGATACTTGTAGTTTTAGTGAAAGTTAAAGTGTCAGTAACAAGATGCTTAATTCTCCTTACCTAAGTCTTTGGATACTACTACTTTATTCGAACAAATGAATTTTACTGATTTGATCTATCATGCTGCCACAAATTATTCCATCATGTCCTTATGTCATATGTGAATTCAAATGAGGGGGTGCGGCTCTAGACAACTGCATCGGTTAATTTTGAATGTTGAGGCTAAGTCGGGGTGAAGTATGTATTAAAATGTGCAAGTGATTTTATATAGTTAAAAATGTGATTACTTAATGCTCCCATTGACAAACCCTGCTTAAGAACATACTGATTTGTCCAGTTTAATTCTATATATACTTTTACCTTGATTGACCCATGTTTGCTATCTCCAATGTTAATCTACACAGTTTAATAAAGCGAATGTTGTTACAGGTGGAGAAAAGAACTAGAATGACCTATTTATATGTGCCTTCACATTTCAACTGTCATGTAAGAGTAAAGGGCACACTAAACAAACAATATACGTAATCAACATGAAAGATGCGGTTTGAGCTTCACCTTGGTAGTTATCTCCTTCGATTATCTTCTCCGAGGTAATATTCCCGGGAATCGAATTAGCTTGAAGCTTTGCATCATTGATCATGCAACAAAGTGCCTAACATAGGATTGATCGGATGGAATGCCACTTAGCAATGAGAGAATCAAGAACATATGCTCGAAAAGAGTAATAATATAAGTGAATTAAAGTCACGTATCTCGTGGTGGTCCTACTGTGTGCACATGTGAAAAGCGGGCATAAAGATGTTATGTTGGCACCCTACAATTCGTTCCTGTTAATATTTTTTTACCACTTTAAAAGAAGTTTAACCATTTATTGGCCAGAATAATTGTGTTATCAGAAGATTATCATTCAAACATGTCATACACAATATTCAGAATAGCTTATCAGTTGGGATCATTAATATATTTTTTTGATAAAATCATATGCATAATTTAGGTAATGCTACACAGATTTGAACACAAGAAGTGGTTATGCTTAAGATGAGGTACTATAGATATCAAAATTAGAATAGTACATAAACGGTCTGATTCAAAGCGTTTTTAAAAGAAAAGGATAGTCTCTTTAACAACATTTTTGTACACAAAATAGACATGTTGACAGTGCTTTGAGCAGAGTCTATCCAGAATTTCGTAGTACCTAGAACACAGTCATTTCAGTAAAATTGTTATGCTTCATGAGTTCTGAATCATCAAACATAGACATCTTCATTTATGGGCTTATGGAAAATCACAGCATAGCTAGGCCAGGCCAGCAACCAAACAATTCTCTAATTCTCCAGATGATTCAGGATTCATATTTTTCGCTAGTTTCAGCATCTCCAGGTGCGAGAAGAATCCCATCCACAGAACAAAAGAAACAGAGAGAGAAAACATTTGTGGTGCCTACGCATCTCCCCTCGAACAAAAAGTCGCAGAAGACCAGGAGTGAAGGGAGTAAAAAGAAACCTCCCTATCGTTGGGACTCAACATGTTAGGGCAGTCTAGATTCCAAACCCACGCTTCATGTCGCCAACGTCTGCAGCTGACAGCTCCATCGATTCAGTTACCATCACTAACCATCCATCGCAGTTTTCGTTTTCGAACATGATAAGCATTCTGAAAATGAAGTATGAGACAGGGCTGGTCCTGTGCCGTATCCGACAAAATGTAAAACAAAGTTCAGAGTTCAGGCATCAACCTGATGCTTCTGCCAATGGCATTCTCCGGTAGCACCACTCTTCCTCTGACCAAACACAGGATGCTTAGTCTCCTTAACCTGCAATTTTTCATTAAGAGGAGGTCCTTAAACTGCAATCAGGGACGAGTCGTTGCTCGCAGCTCTCCTAATGACAGACACGTAGCAGGTAGCAACCGAACTGTTCAGGCTTTCGAGCTGACGTCGTCCCAAAAACACTAGGATTATTCCGGACTTGTTATATCGGTCAGTGCTGTGGGATAGAGACGACGCAGCTTTTCCCCTCTGCTTTTCTTTTCGGCTACGAGCATCGCCGGGGCATGGACGCACACGCGTGATATTTTGAACGCAAAAGGTAGGCCAAGGGTGAGTGGTTTCGAGTTTTGTCACGGCAAGTTTTTTATTTCCCCCGGGCGCGCTGCGGCGTTGCCCGGCCGTGAGACACTCTAGCTAGGATCATGTGACGTCTCCACTAATTGCGCAGCGTTAAAGAGGACGGGTCGTGCGTGCGTGTACCATCAGGCGTGAATGATTGAGCCAAGGCATGTGGAGTGGAGTACATTCTGATTGCCTTCCTATGTTAGGACAGCTCTGAAAACCTCCGAAGAAAAAGAAGGGTATTGCTAGGATTAGGACGTCCGACACGCAGAAAAAATCGGACGTTTTGACCCATATTGCATCAAACAAGTACCCATGTTGCAATTATTGTTTTTTTATGTTGCGTAGTGGATGTTGTATGATGTTAATGTTGCAGTGGGAATTTTTCATCCTCGAATCAGATATCAGAGTCATTTGTATACATATTTTTTGATGTTGCAAGCGTTGATTTCTGATGTTACAACTGTTATTTATCAATATTGCATTAGATCGTCCGATGAAAAAATTCTGATAGGAGGTCTGGGCGCTAGCAGTGCCGAAAAAAGAATCCAAGTTGCCTTCACTTCAGTGATCTGATTTGTTTTGTCAGACCGCTCAAGCTGATTACTTTCTAACTATTCAGCTCACCTGCTAACAACATGTATTACTGGCCGAAAATCGGGCACAAGCTGAAATAAATGGAACCAGGGGCATTTCTCTGGAATTTGTCTTGGCATAAGATACTGACAAGTGGGCTGCATGTATGCACGTCAACTGCCCACGCAACTCGTCGTGCATTCGCAGTGGATCATAGTAATCCATGGCTTTTATCTCGCCGCTTTTGCACACATGCCAAGTAGCAGAACTGGTTGCACACGCACCGAGGCACTGATGATTCTGATTTGCCGAATCGTGGTGAGAACTGAGAAGACGCTCGAATCCAGTGGCACGCAGCACCATGGATCCAAAGATATTTCTTCGGTGGGGGTGCTTGCCGCCGTACGATGGGTCCAGTCAGCTGGAGCTGCGGCGCCACCCCAAAGTCTTCGGCGATCGACGGTCACCGGCGCACCCCACCGGCCGGAGCTCGCAGGTCGTGGCGGCGAGTCCAATCCGACGACAAGCCAGCCAGTCTGCCCATAATTGTGCACGAACGCACGCAGCACAACGCCCGCGGATTAGACGGTGCTCTAATTTGACCACCCATATTTGTGTGTAAACGGCTTGGCCCAAAGATGGTGCGATCCGGCCCCCTCGGAACTGGCCAATCCCATGCCACATATGGGCGATCCGTCGCCAGTGATCTGCCCTGTGGGCGTCCCTGATCGAACGGGAGCCCGACACGTCCGCCCGGTGGCCGGCGCAGCGCCTGGTGGCGGAGGGGCGAGGGGCACGTCGCGTTACGTGCGCGCGCGCGGCTCGGCGCCGGCGACCCGCCCGCGCCCAACCGGCGGGCGATACGTCGACGGGCGCGCCTGGATCGAATCGGCCGGCCGGCCGGCCGGCCGGACCCCACGGCGGGTCACGGCCTGTCCCTGCCGCCTCGGCCGGGTGGAGCGGGTCTCCTCCCGCTTTTGGCACGCACGCAGACCCCGGGAGATTCTCTTCCCCCCGCCATTATTCCCATTTCCCAGGGTGTTCAAGTCCAATCTGACTGGTTGCCGGTGGTGCGGCGGCACTGGCGATCGATCGGTACGCGCACGTCCGTCCCGAACCGAGCCTCGCCTCGCCGCGGCCGAGGCGTCTAGCCATCAGGCAGGATTCAGGATTGGGGCCGGGGCAGGGGGCCACTACGTCGCCGGAGGTCAGAGCAGCAGGCGGCGCGCGGAGTGGCCACTGACCACTGCGCCGCGAAAGCGACGCTGGCATGCCGGGCACTGCACCGCTGCGCCCAACCTAGTACTACGCCGCACGCACGAACCATCCGACTCCTTCTCGAAGGAAGGAATCATCCAAGCCGCCCGGGTGGGCAGGTCGACGGACACCGGACGGACGGAGAGTCCCCCACCGGTGGCGCGCCTCTCGCGCCGCGAAAAGGCGGCGGGGATCCCCCACCCACCCCCGTCACCCAGCAGATGCGTATAACCATTCTGCTTTCCCGGATACGTCCAACGTAATCGGCACCTCGCGTTGGTTGCTGGGTGGTGCACTGGCCTTTCCACGCACGACGGAGCAAGCAAGAGGGAGAAGAAGGCGCAGCAAGCGAAGCCTTTGGTTTTTCTCGGCGCAAAGCGAAGCCGTCGCCGTCGCCTTCGCGGGGGTACTAAATTATTGGCAGTTTAGGCGGCCCCCGATTGGGTGGCGGGCGCAGTTGCCCGGCGCCGGGAGGGCTCGCCGCCGATTGGAGCGCCGTGGATAAGACCGGAGATGGATCATGGATCCGCTCTGATCCCCTCTTGCACGTTACCCTCCTGCTACTCGAATCTAACCTCCACCACGCGCCTCGCAAATGCAGAGTTAAGCTTGCGTGTAATGTGCTCGCAGCTGTTTTGGAGTCGCGGCCTCACGGGGCTGTCAGGTCGGGCCACTGCTAAAGGTTTCACGGCAGGCTTGGCAGGTCCACTGGTGGGCTAGAAGTAAAACGTTGGGGCTCGTTCTCTCCATTTTCGCCGAGGCCATGCTACATTCCCTTTTCTTTTTTTCTTTTTTGCCCATCTAATTCGCAAAGCCATTGCTGCAGTAGACCGTCTCCCAATCATCATGCTTATTGGTGGACTTAACGTAGGCTCGACCGTTGGGTGACCCGGCTGAATTAGGCAAGGACGGGCGCGTCGTGTTGCGCCCACCCACCAGCAGGCCACCGTGGTCCGTGGGTGACGCCAACCGACTTTGACACGCACGCAGACGCAGGCGCTTTATTTGTATATAACTTATATAAAATAAATAAAGTATTATATATATATATATATATATATTAAACCGGCACAACACAAGGTCGCAGCGCACTAACCCTAGGCCGGAGCTGGGATAGGCACGTCGGTCGTAGGAGCAATGTGGCCGGAGAATTGAACGGCGTTAGGGGAAGAAGGGAGATCGGGGGCGCTCTTGGTGGCCTGCACGGAGGCGAGTACGTTGGATTAAATTAAATTATTCGCGCACCAGCGTCAAATCATGCATGCCACAACCCCGGCTGGCGACCCGGCCCGGCCGGCCGGCTGCCGCCGTCGATGCTTTTGCGTGCTGCCGCGTGACGACCGCGAGCACGGCCGCCGCAGCCAGGTGCTCTTCCAGGAGGGGGCAGTTGTCGCGCCGGGAGAGGGCCGGGCGCCCAAGTCGTTGCCGCCGCCATTGTCTTCTATGGGTTTCTTTTTTGATCCGCTGCCTGGTCAGTGCTTACATGATCGTGTCGGTTTCTATTTCGCTTTGGAATTGTCAGCCCGGCCCATCACGAAATATGTTCGCTGCAGCGGATACGGCCCCTTACCACGTCACTCGTTTTGCTTGTTGGTCCTTCTGCGTACAGACGACAGAGGATGAGGCGGACACGGCCAGGCCGGTGGTGGATGAGGTTAACGGTTGGTTTATTTTGTTGCCGATCAGACAAAAGGAAGTTGTCACTTTTACGGAACCCAGAAAATTCAAATCTTTTTGTATTTGTGCTCTACCCGTGTGCTGTTATCTTGTGTATGTCTTTCAAAATTTCTGACAATTGCTTACTCCTTTTTTTGCTTTTGTCATCAATTAATTTATTGTACATCTGATCTAGCTTTACGATTACAGGGTATCTCTACTCCTAAAAAGAAGAATTTGGAGGCGTCAACTCCTAATCGCTCCGCCTCCGAAATTAATCGGTTCGCCTCCGTTAGAACCAGAGCCCATGTCGGTCCACCTCCGTCAAAACAAGCGCCCCCAGCCCATGCACTCCCAGACTCCCAGTCCGTCCCTCGCCTTCGATCGATCACAAAAGGCGAAGCTCCTCACCGGCATCCTCCTGCCACACCTGCGACGCCGGCGTCCATCTCGCGATCGACGACCGGGGGCTCACCACCACGCTCCTGCGAGACCGCTATCCAACCTGCGATCGGCGCACGCAGGCTCCGGCCCCGGCTCGAATTGCATCAGGCTACATCAGGCCGCCATGACATCACCATGCTGGATGTCCTCGTTGCTGTGCTGGATGTGCCCGACGCTGTTCATCTTCGGGTTCAGGACACGGGAGCGCTGTGTGCGAGCTTGATCGAGAAGTACAGCACGGAAACAACATGTAGGAACCCTGTGTTCAGACATGTTTGGCATGGGTTGCACCACCACCGGTTTGATGGTAAGGTGCGGACTTCTATCCCTTCCCTTGGATCTAAAACCACCGAAGACTTGACCCTTCTTTTCTTCTCCCAGCTGTTTGCAATCTGCTGCTGCAAACATAACGGCTAAGGAAGCTTGGTCTCAAAAGAAGAAAACGGTATACGTTTGCAGAGAACTTGCAAATGCAAGGTGACCTTGGAGATATGTTGCAAACATGAGACCTGTCAACATTTAGAACTGAAAGAACAATGTCTCATCCATTATTACACCATAAAATGGCTTCCCAGTATGACATGCCTTGCATAAGTTATGGTATGGTTTCGTGATGATGAGGTCTTCAAGGCACAGCCACTTCTCTGGCCAAATTAGACAAGAGAGCATGTTGTAGGACAAGAAAGAAGAATCACAATAGCACATACTGTCTCATTGTGGAGACATCTGGGTCCATACCATTTTCTTTCAGAAACTAAGAACAAATGTGCAATATATATTTTATTAGTTTGAGTACAATTTGATCGAACCTGTACCTTATGCCAAAGATGTAAGCTAAAGAAAACCACAACTTTCAGTAACACCTAGGATGTAGGTTGCTAAAATTTAGTAAAAACCCTGGTCATGACTCATGACGAAGTCTGGCCTGAATCTGGCTTGAACTGAGAATGCTGCAGCTTGGTCATACTGCATTAACTCTCAGAAATAAGGTCTGCATTCTAAATTTTCATTTGAAATATTGCAAGCTACTGATAGCGATTTGGCTGTCAACTTAAGAAATACTCCCTCCGTACATAAAATTTTTAGTTTCATTATGTCTAACTGTGACCAAGTATATGCTGAACTATTGGTTGCACATAACAACAACCTCATGTGACCAAGTATGTACCTCACCAGAACCTTCTTTCAAGGCAGCTGCACATTAACAGAGTGGGCATGAAAGGGTGGTCCATCGGGTGCAGAACTACCTCGCCATCAGTGTGTTCAATAGTAAGTCCTCTGCTCCCAAACGACTTCAAGACATCAATAGATTACACATTAGAAACTCAGAATACTGTGTGCCATAGAGTAGGCAAAACACGCAGCACATAGATTGATGCGGAAGCAGTTCCTCTGCAGTAACTGCAAAGGGACTTGTCCCAATGCCGTGTGATTATAAGGATATCTAAAAGTCATGCAAAGCATCGTTGCTAATAAGAGCATCTCCAGCACATTACTCATCCCTCTTCCCAACACTAAAAAACTGTTCTTTTGGTAATGGTTCTTTTGGTAATGGAAGGTGCTCCAGCAGATTAACAATTTCATCGCCAATATCAAAATATTTTTTGTGGTTGCCAAAACACACATTCCTCTCACTCAAACGTAGAGATTTCCTCCCTCCACCCTATCCATTGAGTAATCTGCTGTAGCACTAACTACTAAAAATACAAAAAGTGTTATTGACGAGGGAGAGAGAAAATATATAGGGTATGAGAGATGAGTAGTCTGCTGGAGATGCTCTAATATAGAATGATTATAAGGATAATCATTCATGGTGTTGAGGAGTTGAGATTCAATCACCCATATTTTACACCATGCCACCTTGAGTTGAGATCAATCACCATACTTCACACCATGCAACCTAGCAAATGGCAAGGTCAATTACAGTCAGATTACACCAACTTAATTGTCTCAGATTTTCTTTATTTACAAATAGGGCCACTATAATGTAGTCAGCATTCAAGAAATTGACTAGACCAATCCAAACTTCTAAACAGCAAATATTTCCATGATCTCTTAGCAAAATAAGAAACTGAAGCTCTTGTCTGAAATATTTCTGCCCATATGAATCAAGACAAGCTATCAAATTGTCCACGGATTTTCAAAGAAATGTTAACAACTGTCTACCAGATTCAAAGAAATATGAATCAGCAGCTTGAGCTGAGAATCAATGTACAATAAATATGATGTAAACATACGATCTGATGTTGGAAAAATACAGATTACAGCTAGTTGCAACCAAAGACTTAACCCCAGAATATTCAGCAAGTAAATCATCCCATTGGAAATTTCCATCCATACAATCAAACTTGACAAGGTATGTGCCCGATGATACCGTCAAAAAAGTACCTTCATCTGTACCACCTCCTTTCTGATTTCTTCCATCCACTGAACTGTCACCCTCCATCCCTCTGTACTGTTTCTTTTCTTCTTTTCCACGAATACTCCCAACCAAACTTCCATCTTGTGACTCTGCTGGATTGGTCGACCTGCAGGCATATCAGTCTCATTCTCTGCCCTTCCCTCCAGGATCGACCAATTCAAGACGCAAAAGAGCTCCACATCATCAGAATTGAGCTCTTGCTGCCAGGATCGAGTTCCCCCGCCCGAATCAATGTCATTCCATTAGCAGACTAGAACGAACCAAGCTTCTCGTCTTTGCCATCGAGACTGTGAGCACTTAGCATGGACAACATCTGTGAAGATGAAGCACGATATATGTTCTGATTGTTCAGCGAAGAAATGAAAAGGGACATCCTGCAGAACAAATAATTAACGCAACACATTTGTTTTTGAACAAATTTAATCTAGTGCATGGAAGGAAAGTCAATCCAACAGATAGTTGTTTCATGGAGCTTCTCGCCGAAGTCCCAGGCACCGGAGAGCACACATGAGACACCTCACACCCGTGGCATCCGACCACACAAACCCTTTATTATGCATCCGTGCAGCGCTGCAACCGTGCCGCAGGTGCAGGGAGACCAACGTGGGTGAAGAGGAAGCAACAACGCTGGGGCTGTACCAATGGCCGCCTCATTCATGCCCCGCCATTGTGCCCGAGGAAGGGGAAGGCTGGAGGGGCATTTTCAGTACCTACTAAATGGCCTTAATAGGAAAAGAGCTGGTTGATGGTATAATGAAAGAAAATTGTGCTATGGTAAGATGAAAGGATGAACCTTTTTATGGTATTATTCAGTACCAAGCAAATGAAATTCCCTGATCAAGATATACAGCTACCCTCTCTCAACTTAGAATAAATACAGCAGTAGTAACTAGTATATGTCAACCTCTCTGTCGTTTAGACAGCATCAAATCCCTCTCGATGCGAAACCATCTCTGCAGCTATCTATACTTTCTCTTTCATACAACTGAGTAACAACCTTGTAATCGGAGCGGCCGATTCAAAACCAAACCACACAACTCTATAAAACCATACCAGTAGAGCTTTGCCCTAACCACGCAGTTGATTTAGGCGGCCACGGTCTGCCCAGCTTTCCAGGTCTCGTACTCCGGGTCGTCGGTAGGCAGCTCGAAGCGGCAGAGCGGGCACGAATTGCGCACCTGGAGCCACGGCACGATGCACTCGTCGTGGTACCGGTGCGAGCACGGCAGCCTCTTCACGCGCTGCCCGGCCGCGACCCCGTCCTTGCAGACCGCGCACTCATCCCCCTCCCCTTCCTCGCCGGCCCCGACGACGGCGGAAGGGAGCGACTCCACGGCCGATCTGGCCGCCGGCGGCTTGTTCTTCAGGAATAGCTCGTCCCCGCCGGCGACCAGCACCTCTTCCATCCCCCTGTGGGAGGTGTACACGAACCCCTCCTCGGCGTCGGCGACGGCCGGCGGGGGCACGTCGGCGAGCACCTCCCACTCGGGCTCCGGGGCCTCCCCGGCGGCGCCCGAAGGGGACGCGACCTCCTCCCACTCGAGCTCCTCGGTGGGGGAGCCCACTACGAGCGGCAGATCCGGCTCGTCGGCGTCCTCGATCTCGAGGCAGTCCCAGCAGATCGAGGTGAGATCCCCGTCGTAGTCCGCCTCCGCGTCCACCTCGGTGAACCCGAGGTCCTCACCCCCGGGCGCGAGGAGCGCGTCGCGGAAGAGGGCGATGTCCACGGAGCTGAACAGCCTGCGGACGCGGTCGATCGCCGCGGCCGCCGCCGAGGCGGAGGGCGCCGAGGGATCCGGGCGGAAGACGGGGACGAAGGCGTCGTCGGAGCAGTAGGACGCGGAGCGGGAGGAGGAGCCCTCTAGGGTTCGGCGGATCTCGCCGCCGGCGAGCCGGGGGTGGTGGATAGATGAGGAAGCCATGGATGCGAAGCGAGAGAGGGGACGAAAAAAAAATCGCGCCCTAGGGAAGGCGTTCCGGGCGCACCGGGGGGGGCTATTGAATTGGTGACTTTAAATTCTACGGTTCTCGTGGTCGATGGCAAGCTCGTGCTTCGCCCATGACATGTGGGTCACGGTTTCATGGGACCCGGCTGGTAGTGGGCGGTGGGTCCGCGGATAACCCGTGGTTGGTAATGGTGCTGCCTCATGACAGGTGGGGCACACGTTACTGGACCTACCTGTCAGTGACGAAGATGGTTACGTGTGTGCAGTGTGCAAGAGGACAAGGAGCAGATGGCGCTGCCGTGGGAACGGAAAATGATTGCTATGACCGTACGTTGTGCATAGTGGTACTGACATGTGAGGTCATATTGTTCCGGTCCACGCATGTCAGCGAGAGGAGGAGGGTTCGCTGCGGTGAGAGTGGGTGTTCGGGCCATTGCTGACGCCATCGGGTGACAGGTGGGGCCGCAGGGGTGTGTAGTGTGAAAGCCGAGCAAAGGTGCCGGTTGCTTGTGTTGCGGGAACGACAGGCTGGACAACAGCGACGCTGAGATGCCGTTGATCGAAGCAGCGTCACGGCAGATCCGCCGTTGCTATTGGGCTCTCCGGAGTTGACCGTTCGGACATTATTTTTGCACTCCATGCTAATACATGAAATTTTCATTGGAATAGTTTAGTTTCCAATAAAAAGAATATATGAGAAATTTTGTCAACGGGTACTGAAATTTACTTGCATTTGCTATTCCATACCGAATTCAACGGTGTAAGAGAACAAAAATTAATTGCCCTGTGTTAAAAACTTCAATTTTTCCTAAAAATATACGAGTCAATGTTGCAAAACACATTAGCACCATCAGCACAGTTCAAGCTCTATTACCTACTCAGTTATACTTAACCTTAAAAACATCTCATGTCACAACGGGATTGGTTAAGACGTGCTGGTGGTTTGACAGTGCAGCAGTGGTGTACCTGTTCCTGACACGAACATTTCCATGTAATACAAAAACCAAGCTCGTGCGATCTTTGAATTCTTTGTCATTGTACTAGGTCCCCCACGCTGGGCTGGTCATACCTTGCACGAGGGCGTTAGGAAAAGAATGAACTCGCTGCTGACAACTAACAGGCAAGTGTGTGAAAGTGGCCACATGCTCCTCTGGATGCTGTTGGACTCGAGCTCTCATTGTGCTTTTCCACTAATCAAAATTTAGTTCCCCTTTTTTTCCAAAGCATTTTTTAAAATAAATTTTCCAAAGCATTTGTGATTGGCCAAAAGGCAGGTATTTTTGGTTGATGGGTCCCAGTAGATGAGCTGGTGAGAGAGAGACACTCCACCAGTCCACCCTATATATGTGTGCCATGAGGAATCTTCCGGTTTCTCGTACGAGGAAAGCATGCCAGTGATCTCACAGTGTGCCATTGGCTTCAGTTTAGGGTATGTTTGGATGTGCATGACTAAATATTAGTACTATTACATCGGATATTTGACACCAATTAAAAATATTAAATATAAACTAATTATAAAATTAATTATATAAATGAAGGCTAATTCACAAGACGAATCTATTAAATCTAATTAATCTATCATTAGCACATATTTATTGTAGCACAATATTGTCAAATCATAGACTAATTAGATTTAATGGATTCGTCTCGTAAATTAGCCTCCATATGTGCAATTAGTTTTATAATTAATCTATTTTAATTAGTGTCCAAACATCCGAGTGCTAGGGACTAAAGTTTAATCGGGATGCAAGCCCTTATTCTTTTTTTTAAGCCAACAAGCCCTTATTCTGGTGGCACGAGTATGCCACAAGAAAGTTTGGCATGCACCGGAAGAACCGCAGAAGTTTGTGACTCACAAATCACAACTCACGGAATTGTCACGGATCTCACATGATTTTTTTTTAACAAGAGACGCACGGAATTTGTCGTGTTCAAAATGGGCCCCTAAATAGGAACTCATTCAGTCTCGGTTGTAGAGCCCACCCGACACCACCAGTAGGCTTTTTGGGCACATTGGTTAGCGAGGGCCCAGTTCAGTTCTTCTCGATCGAGCTACAGTGGGCCCAGATTGTTCGTCTCTGGACGTCGTTGCTCCTCAGGGGGTCAGGTCCCCCATTTTTTTTTACTGGGATGCCTGTCGCTCACACAGACACACGGTCACACATACAGAACGCAATGCCCGTTTGGTCCGTACAAAGAACGGCCAGTTTCTGAAGAAGTTGCCATGACTGTTGCTACAAGATTCATATGGCAATCGCCCAAAGATGAGTTCCCGGCGTAGGAAGCTTCATGTCAAGTCTTCATCTGAACTCTCCGTGGAGGAGTCCCTTTCGACACAAAAGAAAGGGAGCACCTTTGATGCATTCGCAAACTTCCATGGCTGGCTCTGGAAGGGAGTTCAAATTCTCACTAAAAAACTATTGTGTCCATGGAAATGCTATGTACATAACGAATGTTTCTGTTCCTGAATGCTACTAAAAATTGTCTGAGCTCACACACCGGGCACCTTACTTGAACACATATGTGATGTGAAAGTGAAACTGGACCATATGAAACTGAAATGAAACTATTTGCATTACCGCCGTTATTTTGCTTAGTGTCCCCATAGGACAAGTCATGAAGCGATCAGGGAGCAGAGCTGCTGATCCTTGGGAAGGCTAAAACTATGCAGTGACAGAACCTGATTAGCAATCTGCACTCTGCATGGTTCTTCGTGCTTTCCTCTCCTCGACGCGTCTCTGCAAACCGCCGCCTGCAAGTTATGACGGGCGTTCAGACAAGCTCCGGTTATCCTCGACCCTTGTTCTCGCTACTGAGAGCTGACTAATCATTTCGTCTCGGTAATGACCCTCTGCTCTTTGCGTCTCGGTAACCATTGCTTCTCGGAAATGGACAATCTGAACGGCTTCCGCAGACTTTTTTCTGTATCTCAATCATGCTTAGCGTGCATGCTGACATGGTTTCAGGTTTCCATCTCCTTTCTGTTACCAACTGAACTCTCTCTCAAGAAACTGACGACGAAAGCTGGCAGCTTGACCTGTGCAGCGTCAGCCACAGATGTTTCATTCCCTTCAAGTTTTGAACTGCCGGAGGAGACTACTGCCAGCTAAATTCACACACATGACTGCCGTTCTGTTGCCAGGTTATCAGATCTGATCTGATGAGCATCAGTTACTGCTACCCAGTTGTTGTTGCACAAAGAAGCCCCTTTTGCTTGACAAAGAAACATCGGTTCCCTGTTTTTTCTTGACAAAGATTAACAGTTTCTATCTGCCCTTGTTTGGCAAGCAGGTGAAACTTTCTGATGAAATGTTTATTTGTTATCTACCACTCAATTCAGTCTGCCTAGATGAAACCCTACTGGCCAAGCAGCTTACATAGATCGACCATCTATGCTACTGACTGTTTCTTTTTTGATAATGATGCTACTGACTATTTGGGGGGAGCTTCAAGTAGCACACGCTAGACACTTTTTACAGCGGGTGTTTTCCTCGCAACTCACATTCTCGAAAAGCTTGGTTCACTCGCTCGGTTTCGTTGCCGTCCTCAAGGCTTCAAACTCCCTTTCCCTTTGCAAGACCGGCACGCAGTTCTTTTGTGTCGGATGCCACAGTGCGCAAAGGCAAAAGGGGAGCAACAGCGTAACCGAAAGGTGCCCCGATTAAAGAAGAGACGGCCATGATTTGTGCTAGCAGCAGCAGTATCTTGCAAGTCACTTCTTGCCTTCTTGGCTCTCGCGGTGTGCGAGTACTACGTTGTAATTTTTTACTGCTGCGTCCGGAAGGAAGGTTTAGCAGTAACAGTAACAGCAGGCAAGTTACCGGGGTTGCTGAGACGACGGGGTAAAATATCGCAGTCGGCATCAAAGCGTTTGCTTTAGTAATCAAAAGATTAGATTCGGGGCTTCGCGGGCCCCGAGGCTAATGATAGTTTTGTTTAAGTGTTTGAAGACTAGCGAGGTTAAGGGAGTCAGACAGAAGGGTAAGGCCAGCTGCTGTGTATTGCTGGAATCTTTTCATGAAGGAATGGTAACATTTTCTTTAGAAATTCTAGCTGTAGAAAATGAGAAAAATCAGGAAAATCTCTCTCTTTTCAGAAGAAAATTGCCTTCGACCTCAAACATAAACCCATAAAAAATTCCATGTCGTTTGAATCGAAATATAGTTACAAGTGATCAGGCTAATGCTTGCCTAGTAGTACTACTATGTTAGCAGTCAACTAATGATGAGAGGGCGAGGGGGACACACAATTTTTAATCACAAGCAGGCAGACTAAACAACGCCAGCGTTAGTCGGCACTGTCAGAGTGTCAGTCAGGAGGCCATGAGATTTGGTATTGTCAGATTAGATGGTAGGAGCAAGAAGTCACCGTGGAGTAGTTAGCTACACCACTGCTAATTTCTTTTTTTATTTTGAAGTTTACACTATTGCTATTGCTAATTTCAAGAAAACTTCGTTCCCGTGTATAAAAATGATGGATTCTATTTTGAAATGAACGTGCAAGACATTTTTCTTTTTATGGTCCTACCTTGCTACCACATCAAAAACTAAAGAGAGATGCTTTTGGGGAGGACACTGCAATGCCAAACCGAGCTAAGCAAGCAAAAGCAAAGGCTAAAACAAGAGTAAAAGGCTCCCTTGGGCGGTCAATACTGAAGAGTTCCTTAAGTTCAAGAACACCCATTTGATCTCTCGACACCTCCTCCTCTCTCTCTCCCCCTCTAGTCCCCACCATGGATTCATTTGCATGGGCAGCGGTCTCTCAGACCCCGGGGCTAGCCGGCGGCGGCGCCGTCTCCGACGGGAGAGGAGGGGGTCTCTTGCCGCCGATGGCCGGGTTCCAGCTCCCACCACCGGCCGGTCTCGAGCGCTTCTCGGTGGACTCCGGCCTCGTTGAGCGGGCGGGGCGCTCGTCCTGTTTCGGCGCTGCAAATGGAACAGCAACCACTGCAAGCGCCTCAAACATCACCTTGGAGGGGGCGTCGGGTCACCGGAGCAAGGTCGCCGGCGGGAGCAGCAGTGTCAGTGGCGTCCACGACGAGGCCGCCACCGGAGACTGCTCCTCCGGCGGACCGGAGCCGGACTCCAAGAACATGAAGAGATCAAACGAGGTAGGCGTTCACTGTTCCTTGCACTCGTCTCCGGAGGTTCCAATCTCTGTCTCCCAACTTTGTTGCCGTTGCATCGTAGGACGTTCTTGCGACGGATCAAGCGAAGGCGTCCAACGCGTCCACCGATTCCGCAAACGAGAGCTCGCGCAGCAAGGGCGTCAAAGGCGAAGAGAATGGCCTGGCCGCAGCGTCGGTGGTGGCCGGCAAGAGGAAACGTAATGGATCGAAGGCGCCTGACGAGGAAGGCGAAGGGTACATTCATGTCAGGGCCCGGAAGGGGCAGGCAACCAACAGGCACAGCCTCGCAGAGAGGGTACACACAAACTGCACTAGAATACTACTACCATAGCATATAAGTACAGTACTAGATTCTTCAGACTTGGTGTTCCTGAAACATTTGCAGAGTGATTGCCTGAACTGAATCAGCTTCAGAGCTTGAAAGCGTTCCTAAAAGATTAGTTTGGGAGTTGGTTCATCGAGCTCTTCTTTTGTGCAGTTGAGAAGGGAGAAGATCAGCGAGAGGATGAAGCTTCTGCAAGACCTTGTTCCTGGTTGCAGCAAAGTGAGCCTTCTGACCGAAAGAGCCGCTGCATACACAGCATTTTTTCCCCCTGATATGTGAATTTCATAAGAATGACGCGTTTTGTTTTGTTTGGGATGGATTTCGTTTGATTTAGGTGACCGGGAAGGCGGTAATGCTGGATGAGATCATCAACTACGTCCAGTCCCTCCAAAGGCAGGTCGAGGTACGGTCCCTCTTCAATCTTCAGAAAGGAGGGAGCCTGAAAGCTTTTCATCTGATGAAAACACAACGCACTGATCAAATGATTTCCTGCATCTTGCAGTTCCTATCCATGAAGCTTGCGGCGGTCAATCCGCAGCTCGGCCTCAACGTAGAAGGGATCCTGTCAAAAGATGTATGCAGTCGACTCACCTGAGAGTTCTTGATACCTTTCCAGTTTGAATTTGCAGGAAATGCGCAGCTTATTCATTTCAAATTGAAATGCAGCTTATTCGCTTCCCCGGTGCTCCTCCGTCTGCTCCCATCGGATTCTCATTGTCGCAGTCAGGCATGGTCCAGGAAGGCGTTCATGGATTGGCCGGTTCGAATGGGTTCAGAACAGTCATGCAGGAGCAACTGAATGAGAGAGACTCGTTCAGAGAGCATGTTTCTCAGGTTTGCAAAGCAGAACACAGTATTTCTTTTCTTTTCGTTCTCTTCAAAACTAGTACGTCTGTATTTCCACATATCCTAGTGTGTAATCTATAGGACTATCTGCGACTGCGAGACAGGTTCAAGTACTCATATCAGTCCTACTCCTAGAGGTCTTTTCGGAGTAGAAGTAGCTAGCAGCGACACATTTATAAACGGATTGGTTTCCAAGAATGCTAACGAAGTTTCTTTCAGTCTCTGGAGCAGATGCCTCGCGCCTTGGATGGATGGTTCCACAATGCAGGGCAAACAGCGTACAGGGCAGTCATCGATCCAGAACATCTGAGCATCGGCCCTGATCAGGACGGGTTTCATCTGTGATGTTCAGCTCCAGCTCCATGGATGTTCAAAGTGTCTTGTCATCAGCAGAGAGACAGGCACATAACTAGCATGTGCACGGTACTGCATAGTGCAGGAGCAGGACAAGCTTGAATGCTCCAGGAAAGTTCAGACGTTCCTACCATTGCTCCAGGATTGTTAATGGGGTGTCGTTTGTGTTCAGAGCTGAAAGTTCAGACACCGAAAGTAGGGTTCTGTAGGCTGTAGCTATGAATTTATGATGTTGGAAAGCCTGTCTAGGTGGAGTCTGGGGCCTGGAGTGACTATCCCTGAAGATTAAATACCTACGAAAATAGGCAGAATTGCTGCACAGTGCATTATTAGTTCCAAAGTATTGTTTGTATCATTATTAACAACGCAAGTTTACAAAACAGCAATGGCAACATATATTCAGATTGAACACACGCTTTTACTCGCTCAATTTCCTTATTTCTTTTTTTTAACCAGAGAATGGACAAGGAGTCCTCATCGTGATGCGTAAGCAGCTGACGATCAAGATGTCATAGCAGGCAATGTGGCTTCCTCGTGCTAATCGTGCATATTTTTTTTATCTAATTCATCGTTAGCACTGCATCTCATAGCTAAAGTCAAGAATACAGTAGCTCTGATCTTGACACGAATATCTGTCAGTAGAAGTATACAAAATGGAAAAGAAAAGCAATGTGGGCAGCGCAGAAGCTTTTTCTTAGAGGGACATCATAACTTTGTGATGCAATCGATCTTCATGCTTTATTGATAAGGCCACTACTCCATCCAATATTAAAACGGAATTGGCAGGCAAGTCTACACCTACAAAAATTTTCATGGCAGTAACCCGTATAAAAGGATTTGTAACCAAATAATGTCCTAGCTCATAATCTAGCCTCAACAAAGGATACCCAAGAGAGAACTCACTAATCCCTCCACGGGTCGCTCTCGGGTCTTACTTCTGAAGGCTCAATCACCTCCGTCTCGGTGCCTTCAGATGAGTCTGCTTCCGCGTTGGCCTCACCAGTAGTAGTTGCTTCAGCCTCCTCTGTGTCAGACCTCCCCCACCGACCGCCGAGGGCAATCGCCATCATCTCGTAGATCTTGCCACCCAACTCTGCTGGACTCTCAGGCTGGACATCACCAGTAAACAAATATTCAAACATATCAGTAAATGATTTTTCAATGACCTTGGAATTAAGAAATGTATTTTCATTGCACTTACAGTATATCCACTGGAGATCAAAGCAGCCTCATACAACAGCTCGACAGCCCTCTTAGCTTCTGTGCTTTCAGGCTCATTTTTGCAAGCAGCCTAACAAAAAATTGTTTCTCATTCATATTAGTTACTGCTGTATTAAGTAGCGTGAGCATATCAATTGTTATTAAATGGTGAGACACAGATAACTATTCTTACATTCAAATCCTTGATAATAGGGTGGTCGGGGTTAATTTCAAAAATCCTCCTCCCCCTCATAAATTCCAAGCTTGATGTGTCACCAAGTGTTTGCGCCTTCATGAGCCTATTAGTTTTGGAAAATGTACATCAGGAAACAGTTAAAAATTCTAATTATCTGATTGCACAACTGAATAGTAATCCTACCTTTCCATGTTAGCGGACCAGCCAAACTTGCCAGATACAAGAACACACGGTGATGAACTTAAACGCTTTGATATTTGGACCTTCGCAACCTTGTCGCCGAGCTGTTGTTTTACCCAGTCACACAGGAGAGTGAACTCCTGCTTTGTTTCTTTATTTTCTTCCTCTTCATCACCTGTGGATACAAATTCAGATATAGATTGGTAAACATCATGCAAACATTCAAACAGTGAATAGCCAGTCTGAGCCAACTTGAGCATTTCCTCACCCAATTCCAGATCCTCTTTGCTGATATCCACAAATTTCTTCTCTTTGTAGGTCTGTAAGTTCTGAATGGCAACCTCATCTATTGGCTCAATAAGGTAGAGAACCTAAATAACAAAACAACCAGTATCCTGAGTCAGGGAAATGGGAGAAAGAAATGCTCTTACTCGTAATCACATATGCCTATTAATATACATACTTCAATGTCTTTCTGGACCAGCTTTTCCAAGAAAGGAGCAGTCTTTGCACTTTGTAGACTATCTGTGGCAATGTAGTATATTGCCTTTTGACTCTCAGGCATGTTCTCTACATATTGATCAAGGCTTATCGTATCACCCTCATTTTTAGAAGAGTGGAATCGCAGCAATGGAGCAAGGCGCTTGTGATTTCCTGTGTCCTCAATGCAACCAAGCTTGATAAACTTGCCAAAGCTTTCCCAGAACTTCCTGTAGTCCTACAGAAAACACTAAAGAGCTTTAGCATCAAGTAAACAGCATAAGTGGTAGCAAAACAGAGGTTCAGTTATACCTCCTTATCTTCTTTTTCGGCAATCTCTTCAATCATATCAAATGTCTTCCTGACAAGTCGCTTGCGCATAATCCTTACCTGAAAAAAAAAGATTATCTCCAATTATTTGCACGGAAAAGAAATCTCTAGTAAAAGAATCTTCAGAATCTCTAATTTTAAAGTAAGAAACTGACAGGCATTTTGCCCATAACTTACAATTCGACTTTCTTGAAGAATCTCACGAGAAACATTGAGGGGAAGGTCATTTGAATCAACGACACCTTTGACAAAGCTCAAGTATCTTGGAAACTGCAAGATACATATCGAAATCAATAATTTATCCTGTCTTCCTTAATGAATACTAGAAAATAATTACCAAACCATTGCTAGTGTTGTGTTGCTAGATAACATACCAGCTCACCATCAAAATCATCAGAGATGAAGACTCGTTTGACATATAGTCGGATATTTTTGGTCTTGGGATTCATTATCTCCTCATTACTAAGGGGCGCCATTCCTGGAATATACAGAACACTCCTGAATTCCACCTCACCCTGTTAGCAGAAAGTCAGGTTAGACACTATTCAATGTAAGTGAGCTTAAGTGTTTAAAAGAGTGACGTTGGATGAAATAACAAACCTCTGTTGTGAAGTGAGTGTGGGCAAGAGGATCCAAGAACTCATTGAATGTCTTCTTATAGAACTCATTGTATTCAGTTTTCTCAATTTCCTTTGGATTTCTCATCTGCATATACGGAATAGAATTCAAAAATCTGTTTCCATTTCTTCACCATAGTACCTCATGTAGTTTTGTCAATGTGGAGACTAGAGTGCCCGCAAGTACCAGAAAAATTTGCTCAAATTAATGAACAAGCCGCACTGGTCAAGCAACAGTAACTATACACTTACCCAAATGGGTTTTGTTTCGTTAGCTAGCTCCCAGTCCCAGTATTTCTCAGTAATAGTCTTCTTCTTCTTTTGTTTCTCACCCTGTATATTCAAGCATGCTCAATTAGTTGCAAAAGGTGCAAGGTCGCTAGAAACATAAGAAAAACTACAAGCAGCCCCATTCAGGGGGGAAAAACTAACCTCTGTTGCCTCTTCACCTTCTTTTGGCTCTTCATCCTCTTCAACCTGTCAATCAAGAGTATTGCATCAGTGCAATAAAATAAAAAAGGCAATATATGGTAGTAGCCCCAAAGGACTGTATAGTCAAGAGAAACAGCAATAAGCACCATCAAGACCCACCTCAACAGTTCTTGATTTCTCCTGCCACGTGTATATGGGGAATGACACAAACTGAGAGTAGTTCTTCACTAAGCCTTGGATCCTTGAAGGGTCAGCAAACTCGTATTTGTCATCAGGCTACAAAAGTAACAAGAATGTAAGATTTCTGTTACCAGAAAAGAAAAATAAAAATCTAGCTATATCATGACAATATCAGGAACATACCCTTAAAAAGAGAGTGATCTGAGTTCCACGTGTAAGCATCTTCTCAGGGTCAGTCTCTTCCTTGATGACATAAGAGCTACTATCCGCAACAGCTTCCCACACATACTGTTTATCTGATTTTGGGCTCTTAGTGGACACCACAACCTGCAATGTGGTTGAAAAAAATTGTTAAGTTTAGTAACAAATTGAGCTCAGATGCAAATTGCAAAAAGAACTAAAGTGTTATTCCATGTAAACTATTTACAAAAGATACCATTGAAGATATACTTCATACCTTCTCTGCTACAAGAAAAGCTGAGTAAAACCCAACACCAAACTGACCAATTAGACCATTGTCGGACCCAAGGTCTTGGTTCTCCTGAGGAAAAAATTAATCCCGCATTAGCAATGAAACAATCACACAAAAGGCTTATTTCAAACATGTAGATGTATCAGAATGGAAAGGGAAGGAACGATGCTGCACCTTGAGGGCCTTCAAAAATTTTGAGGTCCCACTCTGAGCAATCGTACCAAGGCAGTCCTTTAGCTCATCTTTGGTCATCCCAACACCAGTATCACTGTAGTAATCAATAACCATAAGCAAATAGTGCTACCAGAGCATGTTTTGAGAACACAATCAAGCACATCTCTAAGAACAGCAACTTACGTGATAGTAATTGTTCCAGCATCAGGGTCAGGTTTAATCCTTATTTCCAGCTCACCGCCATCAGCAAGTAAAGAAGAATCGGTCACACCAAGAAACCTCAACTTATCCAATGCATCGCTGGCATTACTGTGTAGAATTCCAGATAAATTGCACCCATAAATCATGAGATCATGGCATCAAATGGATAATTGTAAAATTTAATTATTTCTAAGTCAGAAAGAGCTACAAACCTGACAAGCTCCCGGAGAAATACCTCCTTATGACTGTACAGGCTGTGGACGATCAAGTCCATTAAGCGGCTCACCTACACAACACAGACAGAAACAAACATACATGTTTCAGTAGCCAGCGTTAACACAAATGAAAGCTAGACTCAATCTCAGCCATACAAATTTGGCAACATTTCTGCCAGAACTTCTGTCAGACAGCCTTATCACATTAATCCACCTAAAAAAACCTAGCCGTATCGACACCATTTGACAAATTTCATCTCAAACAACATGAATTACGAATATGACCGGTGCCCATGTCTCACCTCCGCCTGGTACTCGAACTTCTCCTCGGCCGCCTCCTCCCCGGCGGGCTTCTCCGTGACGGCCGCATCGCACCTGACCCTGACCAATCTGCCCCTGCTCCTCTCGGCCTCCCATCTGACCCCTCCTCTGGGGCACCTTGCCGCCCCGCTCCCCCGCGGCGCGACCGAGCTCGCGGCGGACGGCGCCCTCCTCGCCGCGCAGGGCCGCAGCGCCGCCACCGACGACGCGCCCAGGGTCCCGCTCAGCGCCGGCGCCATGGGAGATAGAGAGCTCTTATGCCACGAGCTGCCGCGCCAACGTTCGGGGGGTGAGAGATGGGAGAGAGGGCGCGCCAACGTTCGTGGGGTGAGAGGGAGGGGGACTCGGAGAGGATAAGGGGGGTTAGGGTTTATGTAAGCGCTGCGGGGCGGGCGGGTTCAAGAGGACGGGAGGAAGGAGATGAGGCGCTGAGGAAGTGAGGAAGCTTCTAGAAAGCGCTCGAGCCCGAACTACACATCAACCACGGTCGATGATGAAATGAACGGTGGATCGTGCCGTGGCCCGCGGGGTTGAACTGCTGAGAGAGGTTTGCAGCGTGGGACCCATCTGTCTGTGTAGGTCGGGTGGCGGGCTGGGCTTCTACGAGCCGCAGTCAGTTTATCTCTGAGCCCAGCAGGCCTTTTTCTTCGGAACGTGAGGATATTGGGCTTTCTTGGGCCATTAACCGCAGTGTTCCGTGAGATCAACCAATCGTGCTTGTTTGACCACGTCATTAGACAAGTTTGACCTGTTTGGATTGTACCCATATAACCGTAGCAATACTATTTTTCTATCAGTTTGGATCCACACGTTAGTGACTTAGAAAATTGTGACAAAATTACCCTAAACTAGCCAAAGTGTGACAAACAATTTGATAAACTAACCCTAGTCAAATTTAACAAGAAATCGTGACAAACATCGGTAATATTAGTACATCAACCAACCAAAAAGACCCTTACTTCCGTGACCAATGGAAGTGGTTTCTTTTTTTTTGAAAAAAAAGAAACAATGCGTACGTTAAGACTGATTTAACGGAACCAAAGGCATCCACTATATTTCATTAAACTTGTTCGAAGCCATCTTTCTTGCTGATAACTGAACAGTCATCTGTACAGATCACAGCGCTGTGTTTACAAGTTTCAGCCAACGTATAGGGGCAAAGAATCAGAAGACAACTTCAAAAGGTCGTGCTATATTTCTCTTTACTGTTCGTGAACATCATATGATTTCCATCACATGGAGCACACAAACCAGTATCTAAGAAGCTGGGGGGAATACCGACAGCAACCAGAAATCCACTCAATGACCACGGCAAGGCTCAGTGCTATGGGAAGGCTCTTTGAAGCAATCCACATTGCACAGACCCATCGATCTAATCTTCTCTCCAATCCTGCCAAAGAATAATGAGAATGTCAATTCGAAAGAATTTTGTCATCTTTTCACTATAATTTAAATTTATAAGGGAAAATCCTAGGCAATGCTAATGAACCGTGTTTTCGATGGGGGAGAGAAATGTAGGATTTTTATGTATACTGAAGCTTCTTGTTTCTGTGTGTCTTTTCCCTGTTTTTTCGTTTCTTTCTTAGGTCTGGATCCCAGACCTCCGTACATATTTTGCCCACCACTATAAATGAAAAGGCACAGCACCTGCTGTATTTGCTCAAAAATAGGCAGTGCTAAGTCAGAAATTGATGTTATATACTTCATCTAATCCCGAAATGAAATTCTAATGTGCAAGACAAGAAGCAGAGAGAACCAACCTATCAAAGCTTTTCCTTGGCTTTTCTGTTTGCTCAAGTTCATCAATCCTGTCAAAGCAGTCGACACTTCTCCTAGATTTTTCTTTCCTGTCCGTACTGGATCTCGCCTTCTCTCTGTGGCCCGTGCTTCGCCTGCGTTTATCCACATGTTCCATGCCCAGCATAGGCTGTTCATGAATTGCGGTCTTCCTTGACGGTTCCAACCTTCGCGAGATCATGGAAGGAACCTCGGAAATAGCTATATCATCAGATGGTGTTTTGTTCTCAGCTGGCGACTTTCCACTCTCAGCTGCAGCTTCCTTTTCAGCTGGCAGTTTTTTTATGGCCGACAGGAACTTCTTCAAATGTCTTGTGTACACCGGGAATGTCTCCAAGTTACCATGGTCGCCTCCCTCGATCCACAGAGGTTCATACTTCTGCTGGCACAGCTCCCAGAGCCGCTTTCCGTGGGACCAGTCAACAACATCGTCCTTTGTGCCCTGAAAACCAAGGAAAAAATGCTCCAGCTGAATGATATGAAGCTATTAGAAGAATTGTAACACGTGAATGTATACAAATAACTTACATGGATTACCAAAACCGGGCATTTCACATGGGGAATTTTGTCAATATTCTGCAAAGGAAATAAGTGTTAGCATATACAGAGTGAGAATTATTTATCTTAGATACTTCAGTCGGTGAAGCAAACCTTGTAAATGTCAAACCAGTATGTTTTCTTCACAGAATACAAGACACGCAAACCAGAAAGTATCGGACTGTGCAGAACAACAGCTCTTATGTGATCCAAACGAACAGCTAAATGGAGGGTTGGTCCACTGCCAACAGACTGACCATACAGAACAATGTCTTCTTCTCTAGTCCCGTAAACGTCCACAAGGCATTTGTATGCAGCTTCTATGTCCGCAAAAGTATTAGCTTCACTTGGCTGAAGATGGATTTTCGAGAAACGTTTTGTTAGTATACTGTTATTCCTAAAAAGAAGCAGCTAATAAAAAAGCGAACTGCTCAGACAACTAATCCCCTGAATCAAACTGCCTCGAGCAGGAATAAGTTTCATGGCCTCTTTCATGAAAAGAAAGGCCAACAATAATATTGTGAGTTGGCCCTCTACTAAAGGTGACATGGTCAGATCAGACCATTAGTTTCAAAATAAGGATAAAGATATTACCTTGCCTGATGACTGCCCATAACCAGAGTAATCATACCTGCGAAGAATGATAAAGTTGTTTTAAGACAGGCCACTTCAATCATAGAGAAAAGCATGATTGATCGCCGAACTTGCTAAGGCATCAAGGACTTAGACTTGCAGCATTCGGTAGTTATTTAAATGGATTAGCAGGAATGAAGAAAGAAGCTAGCATGATCAACATCTTCACA
The DNA here is from genome assembly GCA_032594955.1 of Panicum miliaceum. Classification (NCBI taxonomy): domain Eukaryota; kingdom Viridiplantae; phylum Streptophyta; class Magnoliopsida; order Poales; family Poaceae; genus Panicum; species Panicum miliaceum. The sequence goes on along the minus strand of CM064073.1, from coordinate 3,765,328 downwards.
TCAATGAAAATGACCATACCATAAAACTATTCATACAGTAATAGTAATACAGCAATAGAAAATATGAAGGTGTTAGAATATAATAGTCGGTCCATATTGGGTGTACAGCCCATAGGCCTTGTGCAGTTGTAACCTGTTTGTAACTCTAGCCTATCAGGCTATATAATGAAGGTCACCCCCCTGATTAGGGTGTGCGGTGTTTCTCTACATGGTATCACGAGTTTAGATTCAAATCCTAGGCCTCCTCTCCTTCCCTTCCGCCCTCGCGCCTCCCCTGCCGTGCGTCCTCCGCGAGGACGTGCGCCACCGCACCAGCCCCGGCCGCGCGCGCACTCGCGTCGCCGCCAGCCTAGGCCGCGCGCGCCCTCGCGCCGCCGCCTCTGCCCTGCGCCGCCGCAGGCCGCCGCGCGGATTGCGCCGCCGCCCTGCCCTGCGCCGCCCCAGGCCGTGCGTGCCCCCGCGCCGCCGCCTCTGCCCTGCGCCGCCCAGGCCGCCGAGCGGATCGCGCCGCCGCCCTGACGCCGCGCCCATGACGTCGTCGTCGACTTCCTCCACCACGACCGGCGCCCTCGGCCCCCAGTCGTCCGGCACCATGGGGGACTCCCTCGCTGCTCCTCTCTTCGCCGCCTACGCCTCCGTCAACGTGAAGCAGCACGTCCCTCTTGCGCTCAGCCTCGAGCGCCCGAACTACTCAAAGTGGAAGGCGTTCTTCACCGCCCTCTGCGGCAAGTACGGGCTGCTCGGCCACATCGATGGCATGGAGGCCGCGCGCCCGGCCGACCCCCTGTGGTCGCAGCCTGACGCCTGCATCCGCGGCTGGATGTACGGCTCCGTCGACGACGCCGTCCTCGACCTCGCTATGGAGCCCGATCAAGATGCGCGTGCTCTGTATGTCTCTATCGAGGCCTTATTCCAGGCGAACAAGGAGTCCCGCGCCGTTGTCCTCGAGCAGGAGTTCCACAACCTGTCCCAGGGCGACCTCTCCATTGATGCCTACGCCCAGCGGATGAAGCGCACCGCTGATGCACTTCGGGAAGTCGGCCACACCGTCTCCCCCGCGCAGCTCGTGCTCAATCTTCTGCGCGGCCTCAACTCCCGCTTCGCCACCACCGCCGACATCATTGCCAACTCCTCGCCGCTTCCCGACTTCAGGTCTGCCACCAACATGCTCCGCGTCAAGGAGCTCCGCCTTGGCACCGAGAGCAACGAGGCCTCGGCTTCAGCTCTTGCCGCCTCCACCACCCCCCCTGCACCTCACCGTCCCACCAGTCCACCTCCTCTGCACCCACCACTCGTGGGGGCGGTGGCAGGGGCAAGGGCGGCAAGGGCAAGGGTGGGCGCGGCGGCATTGGCAGCAATGGCAGCAGCGGTGGCGGGCGCAACCAACAGCACGGCGGTCGCTTCGGCAGGCACGGCGGCGGGCGTCAGGCCTCCCTGCCGGCCGGCCCTTGGGCGTACTACAACCCTTGGGCCGTCCAGTGGCCACCTCCGCAGCAGCAGCCGTGGGGTGCGCCACCCGTGCCTCCCCCTCAGGCACACACCGCCTTCACGCCGCCTCAGTTCTCCACTGCCGGCGGTCCACCGGCTTCCGGGCCTCCAGCCAGCTGGGATCCGACCAGCCTGATCGCCGCTCTCAACCAGATGGCGGTTCAGGGTGGGTCTGCACCCTGGGTCATGGACAGCGGAGCGACATCTCACATGTCTCCCAACGACGGTATTTTACTTTCTCATCTCCCGTCGCCACCATCCTCCATTACGGTTGGCAACGGTCAATCAATTCTTATTCTTAGTCGTGGCACTTCTCTCATTCAATTAGCTGATCGTTCCTTTCATCTCGATAATGTTCTTGTCGCTCCCCAGCTCACTCGTAACCTGTTATCCGTTCGACAGTTTACTCGCGACAATAACTGTTCCATTGAGTTTGACGCCTCTGGTTTTTCTGTTAAGGATCTGCAGACCAAGACGGTCCTCCTTCGGTGCAATAGCAACGGGGACCTCTACACCATTCCACATTGCATACCACCTCGCTGCCATGTCGCCATCGTTTCCCCAGAGCTGTGGCACTCCCGCCTTGGTCATCCTGCACCTGCCGTCATCACCAACCTAAATAAGCTATCAGCTATCCGCTGCAATAAAGCAGCCCGCCGCCTTTGTCATGCCTGTCAGCTAGGCAAACACGCTAGGCTGCCCTTTGCTAGTTCGGTCTCTAGTACATCCGCACCCTTTGAACTCATTCACTGTGATGTCTGGACCTCTCCAATTTCGAGCGTTTCTGGTTATAAATTTTATCTCGTGCTAGTTGATGATTATACTCACTTTTGTTGGATGTTTCCTCTTCGCCATAAATCCGGAGTTCATGAACATATTGTTCAGTTTGTTGCTTATGCTCACACACAGTTTAGCTTTCCTGTCCGCTGTTTTCAGGCAGATAATGGCACCGAGTTCGTCAACAATGCCTCCGCTACCTTCCTGGCTAGCCGCGGCATCCTGCTTCGCACCTCGTGCCCCTACACATCCGCCCAGAACAACAAAGCTGAGCGGATGCTTCGCACATTGAACAATACTGTTCGCACGCTTCTGTTTCATGCCGCCATGCCTCCATCCTATTGGGTCGAAGCTCTCTCCACCGCTGTGTTTTTGATCAACCGGCGGCCCTCCTCATCCATACGCAATGGTATTCCCTATCATCTCCTTCACCGCAAAATGCCAGACTACTCCATTCTTAGAGTCTTTGGTTGCCTGTGCTATCCGAACCTTAGTGCCACGACTCCCCATAAATTGTCTCCTCGCTCCGCAGCGTGTGTCTTCCTCAGCTACCCTCCTTCCCAGAAGGGCTACCGGTGCCTTGATCTTTCCACTCGCAAGATCATCATCTCTCGCCACGTTGTTTTTGATGAGACTCACTTTCCGTTTGCGGCTTCCAAGCCCCGACCGGATTCTCTTGATTTTCTGTTACAGAAGATACTACCCGCGCCCGCCCCGCCTACCTCCGATGTTCGGAACTCGCGGGCCTCGGTTGCGCCTGCCTGGGACGATGCCGGCGACCCCGTTGGGCTCGATCCTGCCATCCTGTGGCACGGCGCTGCCCACTGGCTGCCCCAGGCGCCTCGGCAGGCCACGGCTCCCGCACCTCCTCCGCCAGCAGGCGCTGTCCCCCCTGCCCCTGTCCGGCAGCGGTATGGCATCCACTACAACCGTCGTCAGCATCCGGCACCGACTCCACAGCCGACGCCGGAGGTACCTCAGGCTGTCGTAACCCCGGCCCCAGCACCGCAGGCGGCGGCGCCCCGGCCTCCAGAGCCCCTTGCGCGGGCCACTCGTTCCCAGACGGGTTCCCTGCCGCCGCCCATGCAGCGGTACGGCTTCACTGCGGCAGCCTCCAGTCCGGCTTCTCCGTTGCCAGGCAACTCTCGCGCCGCACTCGCCGATCTGAATTGGCGCGCGGCCATGGCCGAAGAATACAAGGCGCTCGTGGACAATGGCACCTGGCGTCTTGTTCCTCGACCGCCTCGTGTCAACATCATCACCGGCAAGTGGGTCTTCAAGCACAAGTATCGTGCTGACGGCTCTCTGGCTCGTCATAAAGCCCGATGGGTCGTTCGCGGGTTCTCGCAGCGGTACGGCATCGACTACGACGAGACGTTCAGCCCGGTTGTCAAACCGGCCACCATCCGAGTCGTCCTCAGCATCGCCGCCTCTCGCTCATGGCTGATACATCAGCTGGATGTGAAGAACGCCTTTCTTCACGGCCATCTGAACGAGACGGTCTACTGCCAGCAGCCGCCCGGCTTCGTCGACCCGGCGGCTCCCGACCACGTCTGTCTCCTGCAAATGTCCTTGTACGGACTCAAGCAGGCACCCAGGGCGTGGCATCAGCGGTTCTCCGGCTTTGTCCAGCGGTCTGGCTTCACTGCCTCGACCTCCGATACATCCCTCTTTGTTTACAAAGCGGGTGCTGACATTGCCTACTTGCTGCTCTACGTCAACGGCATCATCCTGACAGCTTCATCGACCCTGCTCCTTCGTCGCATCACCGAGCTCCTTCACTCCGAGTTCGCTATGACTGATCTCGGGGATCTTCATCACTTCCTCGGGATCTCAGTCACGCGTTCTGCCGACAGCCTCTTCCTCTCTCAGCGTCAGTACACTGTGGACCTGCTCCAGCGCGCCGGCATGGCTGAGTGTCACTCTACGGCGACTCCTGTTGACACTCATGCCAAGCTCTCTGCTACGGACGGCACTCCGGTGGCGGACGCCACTCAGTACCGCAGCCTCGCCGGTGCACTACAGTATCTCACGTTGACTCGTCCGGACCTCGCCTATGCAGTTCAGCAGATTTGCCTCTTCATGCATGACCCGCGAGAGCCTCACCTTGCGTTGCTCAAGCGTGTCTTGCGATATGTCAAGGGCACTCTGTCCACTGGGCTTCACATCGGCGCCGGCAGCATCACCAGCTTGACTGCCTACTCCGATGCTGATTGGGCTGGTTGTCCAGACTCTCGGCGCTCCACTTCAGGCTACTGTGTCTTCCTCGGCGATAACTTAGTCTCTTGGTCCTCCAAACGACAGACTACGGTCTCTCGTTCGAGTGCGGAGGCTGAGTATCGTGCTGTTGCGCACGCTGTGGCTGAGACTTGTTGGCTTCGTCAGTTACTTCAGGAGCTCTACGCACCCCTCTCTTCGGCGACAATCGTCTACTGCGACAATATCAGTGCTGTCTACATGACCGCCAATCCAGTCCATCATCGTCGCACGAAGCATATTGAGATAGATATTCACTTCGTCCGTGAGAAGGTTGCTTTGGGACAGGTTCGGGTGCTCCATGTTCCATCGTCTCATCAGTTCGCGGACATTATGACCAAAGGGTTACCTATACAGTTGTTCACTGACTTTAGGTCCAGTCTTTGTGTTCGTGACACTCCCGCTTAGACTGAGGGAGGGTGTTAGAATATAATAGTCGGCCCATATTGGGTGTACAGCCCATAGGCCTTGTGCAGTTGTAACCTGTTTGTAACTCTAGCCTATCAGGCTATATAATGAAGGTCACCCCCCTGATTAGGGTATACGGTGTTTCTCTACAGAAGGTTTGTTCTACATCTACATACAAGCAATAGTCTACTCTAAGCTGTGGCCACTGGAAATGACATCTAGAATAAATTTTGGGGTCATACTCCAACAAAATAATATAAATAGTTGATGCAGGATGCACTTGAGCTCTCTTTGATTTTGTTTTACAGAAGGAGCGAGTTAAAATGGTTATTAACTTATGGAGGGCAGACAGCTTCTTGAGCTTGCCTCTCCATTCAATTACAATTAAATAAACTGAAGTTTTGTGCATTTCGAGTCAATTATCTAGTGCAATTTCCTGATTTCAGCTCATGCAGGATGGGAAACCACAATATAGTATCCGATGAACTTTTGGTGATGCTGTGATATGCCATGCCCTTTCAAAGTCACCTTGACATTTTATCTTTAACCATCTTAAAAGGGAAAAAAAGATGTTTCAACAATATTTCTTTTTTTAATCAGTCTAGCCTTGTTCCGTCAACTGATCCTACCCATCACTCTCTTTGTCTCACTTTTCTGGACAAACAAAACCCTGGACCATGTCATTGTTTCCTCTTCTTCACACTTCTGCAGGCTGCATCCATCCCACCCTACTTGTGTGAAAATCCCTCTTGTCATCTTAATTGTACTTAATAGGTAAGTGTGGACGTGTACCCAGTTATTACCAGGGGTATTATACCTTAGGAGAGAATTGAAAGGTGTGTGGCTTTCTTTTGGAGTATTTCTAGTTTGCATGTTACAGTCATGTTAAACAATAAAACTCCTCATAGAGTCCTAGTGCAAGGTTCAATCATGAAGGTATGTTGTCGTCAAATAATAGAGCTGAAAAATTGTGTAAGCATTTTTTTAATAACATAAATACCAAAAAAAAACTATGTGAACCTACTTTCACCTAACAGTATGTACTGGAATGAACACTCTTCCGTGTTCTGCATTGCAAGGTCCATCCATCCAACTAACTGCTCATTTGTTTGGGTATTGTTGCTACAGACCTGGTCCCGACTTAATTTGATCCTTGGATAGAGCGAAAGATTTAAAGCTGGGGAATATGCAGGGCATACAGAGGGGGTTGTTTTACTGTGAACTTGAGTATGTCATTGTGTAGCCGAATAGTTAACTCAATAGCAAATAAATTATTAAACATGATGTAGGATGCTTAAGTTAATATACTACATGAGCAGGAAACGTGTACGAAGCGAATCCCAGGAAAGATCAAATTACTGTTGACGTGAGTGACAGTGGTCCATATAAACAAGTTGACAATCCAGCTTCAGACAGACAGACAGACAGACAGACAGACAGACAGACAGATCTTGTAGGCTAACCAAGCAATACAAGCAACGATATCAAGTAAACTGTAGTGCGCTATTTTCTAAACTGTTGACCAATGATTAGTTTTCTGTCAGCAGTACACAGTGGAAAACAAACACAGAACCATATTGAAACCTTTGAACATGCCACTTTCAAGAAAAAAATGGATAGCTAGACCAGAAAAGCGTCAATAACAGCTTAGCTTTAAGTGGAGATTGAAAAAAGAAAAAAAAAGAATCAAATGTTGTCCAGGTTCAAGTTTGACTAATTCATTGTAAAGTGGAAAAAGGAAATTAGGAAATTACACACACTGCAACAGCAACAGCAGCAGCAACAAAATTTACACAGTTCTGCCAAGTATCGATGGCAAATTAAATCTTAGCCAAGTAATGCGCTCACGCTCTCCCCATGACCCCATATATCAGACGAGAATCTGAATTCCCTAAAAGAATCAGGAGTATCAATTGCACATGATACATCTTTAACAAGAAATCAAACCCCAATACCCCATTTAGAAATACAAAGCTAATGAAAACCATCAATGCAAATCGCAATAGCAGCACTTCACCCCCACTCAATAACTGTACCGAGGACCGTATGATCACTATATCCATCATTTTCACTTCACCAATCAAACATAAAACCGTTAACAACAAAGAAAACGGCAGGAACAAACAAAAGAAAACATTTTTTTATCTAATCAATCAAGGATTCAAGGCGTTGCCGTGCGAGAAGAGCACGGTGAGGCTGGCCCCGGGGTGACGCACGTACATCGCGATGATCTCCGAGCCCCGCCGCGTCCGCACCCGCCTTGCCTCCACGCCCACACTCCACCGCTCGCCCGTCATCACCACCCTCCTCGTCGCCACCTTACGCGCATCCTCCGCCGCCGCCGTGGAATTCGTCCCCTGAGCGGCACCCGGCGGCGGCGGCGGCTCCTCCTCGTCGACCACGCCGTAAGACGGCGGGTTAGGAGAGAAGAACGCCATCTTGGAGGCCACCGAGGAAGTCACCCCGCCCATTTGCAACCTCAGGCCTCCGGCCGCAGCGGCATCAGGGTCTTCTCCGGCCGGGGAGGTGGAGGCGGGGCGGGGAGGGGCTTCAACCTCAAGGTCAGATTCTTTTAGAGGCCTAATTGGAAAGTTTCCAGCGAAGGGCTGCTCCACGAAAGGGGCAATTTGGACTTGCAAAGTTCTTCAGGGATCTGAGAAGAAGTAGTCAATTTCTCCGGGGTTTATCGGAGGGGCGGGGGTTAAAGATTGGCGCGGAATTAGGGGGCGGAGTTGGCGAGTTGCCTTGCCGGGAGAACTAAAGGATGGGCTGCCACCGTGTCACGTGAGCTCAGGCAGGAGCGCACGTGAGGTCCACTTTTCAATTTATTTTTCTTTTTTTAGCACGGCTTTGAGCATTTCCTTTCTTTGATCCGAGCTTAATGACCAAAGATTTGGGTTGTTACTATGCCAAAATGTTTATTGCTAAGTATGCAACACAAGATCAAACCATTAGAATGTAAGATTTGTTCCGTCCATATCTCTGTATTTGAATTTGAATTATGTTAATAATGTTAGTAGCTACTCTTTCCGTTTCAAATTGTAGATCGTTTTGACAAATCTATATAAATAACGTAGATCGTTTGCAAATCTAGATACATTCATTTTTTTCTATGTATCTAGATTTGCCAAAACAACATACAATTCATAACAAAGATTTGCTAAAACGACCTGCAATTTGGAATGAAGTGAATATGCTTTGTCCATGTGTCGTCGTCAAGATTAGCGGATCAAGACTAAGACTAGTAAATTTCTTTTATGCGCGTGGTAGACACAGGGTTTAGACTGGTTCGGGCAAGGAGAAGCCCTACGTCCAGTATGAGGAGCTGCTCGTGTTGCCCACGCGAAATCTGTAGTAGGGGCTACAGGAGGGCGAGAGAGGGAGCTGGTCCCAAGTCTCTTGGGTGTGCACTGAAGTTCTAATGGTGAGAGTATGTTCTTCTCGCCGGAGAAGAAGGAATCCGTCCGAGAGTCAGAGAGAGTGTCTGCGAGAGAGAGTCTGTGCGAGAGAGAGTCTGGGTTTTTTTTCCGTCCCCAGTCTCAGGGCCCCCGGTCCTCCTTTTATGGCGCAAGGAGGGCTCGGGGTTACAGGTGAGCCAGGCAGGGAGAAAGTAAAATAAGTTACAAGGGGAAGGACCGAGTCCCCGGGTCGCCATCTCCAGCTCCGGCCTGCGGCTCCTGTCAGCGCGTCCGCCGGAGGAGGGCGGCTGCATCCGGATCCTATCGTCGATCTCCCTGGGGCCGGGGCCGCCAGGCGTGATGATGGCGTTCGGTCGCGGCATCCGTGCCCGTCGGGGAAGGCGGCTGACCCTGTTACCCTGCTGACGGCCCGTGGGACGCGGACGTCCCGTCCCTGTCGCCGGATTCGCGGGGCGAGAGGACGGGCGGGCCCGGCGCAGGTCATGAGTGCCTTATAGCGAATCGGGGAAAGCAGCGCCACTGTAGCCTGCGCTGTGTGGTCGCGCTTGGGTAGCTGTGACGGGTCACCTCGGACAAGACCTCATTGACGAAGTAAATCGGGCGCTGCACCTTGAGGGCGTGTCCCTCCTCCTCTCGCTCCACCACCAGAGCTGCGCTATCTGGGTGGTCGCCGCGATGTAGAGCAGGAGGGGTTCCCCGTCGGTTGGCAGAACTAGGACCGGGGCTTTCGTCAGGAGGTCCTTGAGCCGGTCAACTGCCTCCTGGACCTCGGTGGTCCACTCGAAGCGGTCGGTCTTTTTCAGGAGTCGGTAGAGAGGGAGCCCCCGAGGCACTCGGTCGGGCGAGGCGGAGTCCGGCCGTCGAGGGGTCGGGAGCGTCGGACCCTAAGGCACTCGGTCGGGCGAGGCGGAGTCCGCCGTCGAGGGTTCGGGAGCGTCCGACCCTGAGGCACTCGGTCGGGCGAGGCGGAGTCCGGCCGTCGAGGGGTTGGGAGCGTCCGACCCCGAGGCACTTGGTCGGGCGAGGCGGAGCGGGGCGCTCCTCTCCCACGTTGGGCCGACGGCGGCCGCCGTTGCCGCAGGTGGGCCCGGGCTTTCATAATTGTTGTTTTGATGGTTATTAGGAGGTCGTTAATATTTCCCCCAACACCATGGAATGTATAGCCAGAACGAACAATGGGTCTTGATGATACATATGTATTGCACGTTCTCGGAAAAAAAATACATAAATGGATGATGAAGTAACGAAGCGGGGTCTTCAGTGACCGTCCAACCTTGCCACATACAAATACCATATTATGGAGGAACAAATTATTGGATCCACAAAACGGTTGTTAATTTGTTCTGAAGAACAGAAATATTACGTGTTTATACTGTTGCTTCTTTATTTTCCGAACAAGAAATACCTCCTGTCTTTTTTATGTTACAGATGTTAATTAGTATATATATCCAAAATCATGTGTCCATGGTCCATGCAAATTGCCTTTTTCATGATTTCTCTCCGGGTCTTGCTGCTGGGGATCAGATCCAGTGCAAGCTGTGCCGACGACATGAAATTGGAGTTGGTTGGCATGGGCAGCAGGGCAGGGCACTATGAGTATGATCTGCCACTGGGTCCCTTCACCCAGCTCACTCTCTCGTGTCCAGGCCATACTGTGCCATATCATCATGCATGCATGCCAATATGCCATACTGCCATCACGACATGAGCATCAATTCCTAAATGATTTCATCAAAAGATATAAGATTAAACCACTTAAAATCACTCATTCACCATGAAATTCTCTTCATTTTTTTTTCTCACGGGAATGTTAACTCCTTTTACAGCAACACCATGACATCTTGCTGTGGTGGCACGCAACAACCTATGTGGACTTTCTAGTGTCTAACCGACAACTGAATACAGCGGGGTTGAACCGACAACTGAATACTCTATAACCAGCATTAGTTAACACTGTCATCATAAAACCCATCATGAAACCGCAAAGCTATGCGTTCAATAAAAAGATTCGTTTCCCGGACAGTGGCCCATACATTGTCTGAACCGTATTTGGGCGACTGTGAACTGACCTAAGCGTTGTTAATTCAGTTGCCATTTGGCTACGAGATCATTGGCAGCAGCCGACATATCATTAAAAAAAGCGTTGTGTGATAACGGTACGAGTTACTGGTGAAAACAAGAGCCTTGAATGGTGAGTAATGCAAATGCATGGCTTTTTTTTTGTGAAAAAGGCAAATGCATGTGTCACTGCAAGCCTGCAGAATCTTCTGAACATTTCTAAAAAAAGCCGATAACAGAGTACGATGTACATCTTTTCTTTTTTTTAAAAAAGAGTACAATGTACAAATACTGCGCATTACAGGGCCTCCTCTCCTAGGCCTTAAGGCATTTGCAGTTCTTCTCTAACTCAGTGCCGATTACGCACCAAAAAACAAGCAGTATGTAGAGTCGCGGCTGAACAGGATGGGGGGGGCCCACAAGCCCTTGCCGCCGCTCTCCTCCTCCGTTTCCGGTGGCGGCCGCGCCGGATCCGCTGCCGCCGGCCGCGGCCGTGCTAATCCGTCATCTTCCCACGCTCCCACCGAGGTTCTAGCCCACCGGTTGTCTTCCCAACCACCTGCGCGCCCCTCGTATGTCTTCTTCTAGCTTCAGCAATTGCAACTCATCTCCCATCAACAGACCGTTTCTTCCCCGCACCTCACCATTGCTGCGACTGCGAGCATCGAGGGCCAGAGAGTACTCTTTTGATCTACAGCTGCTCCTCGACGCAAATTCATGGTGTTCTCTAAGATAAAAAAATCACTAGCTAATACTCGTTGCGTTGCTTGCCAATGCTATATTGATATATGAACATCAATGGAAGTTCAAAGATTCTATGGACACGCCGGACCCCAGACGACGTTAGCGAGCATTTCCACCAACTCCTCCAGGTCCCTGCTCGAGCTCCGGCCCTCCGCCACCGCGGCGGCCGCCTTCTTGCCGAGCTCGGCCGCGCGCTCCCTCACGGGGTCACCCTCCTTCCCGACCGCCGCGGCGATCGCGCCCGCCATCCGCCCGGCGTCGGGCCCGGCGTCGGCGCCCTCCGCCACGAGCACGGCCACGCCGGCCTCCGCGAGGAGCCGCGCGTCCGTGAACTGGTCGGCGCCCATCGGCCACATGAGCATCGCCACGCCGGCCGCCGCGGCCTCCAGCACCGAGTTCCAGCCGCAGTGCGTCAGGAACCACCCCACGGCGCGGTGGCGCAGGATCTCCACCTGCGGCGCCCACCCGCGGACCACCTTGCCGCGCGACGCCGTCGCCGCGTCGAACCCGTCCGGGACCGCGGTGCCCGGGCGCGCAGCCCACACGAACGCCGGGGAGCTCCGCGCCAGCGCGTCCGCCACGGAGGCCGCCTGCGGCGGCGACAGCGCGTGCTGCGTCCCGAAGCTGACGTACACGACGGAGCCGTCGGGGAAGGCGTCCAGCCACGCGGCCACGCTCGCCGGCGCCACCGCGTGCTTCCCGCCGCGGTCACTGGAGGTGGCCACGGCATCGGACAATGGGCCCACGGCGAACACCCGCTTCGACGCCAGGTCCGGGAGCGGGCGCTCCACGTAGGGCGCCTCGAGCGCCGCGAACGAGTTGGTGACGAAGCACGCGCTGTCCAGGTTCCACAGGAAGAACTGGCGGATCGCCTCGGACACCTCGTCGCCGGCCACGTACTGCCGGAACAGCCCCGACAGCTGGCGCCACGGGAAGCTAGGCGAGCCGGGGATCTCCGGGAACGTGACGGCCTCCTCGGCGTCGTCGGGGCGGCGCCTGCGCGGCAGGTGGCGCCAGAGGGAGTGCGACATGGCGAGGTGCAGCGCGCAGGAAGGCAAGAACGTGACGTGCGGCACCCCGAGCTCCGCGGCGAGCGGCTGCGTCCACCCCGTGAAGAAGTCGGAGACGACGGCCGTGACGCGTCGGAAATATTCATTGACGATGCGAGCCCGATGCCGGAACGTGGGTTGGTGACGGAGACCCTGCACGCCTCGTCGTTGGCCGGCCACGTCGTGCCCGCCGTCACGCCGCACGCGCGACCTTCTGGAACGGAGGAGGAGGGACAGCGACCGCCGCCGTTCACCTCGCCCGGTGGGGCGCGCTCTGGCAAGTGGAGACATACCGATGTGGTAGCCTGGTAGGCAACGACTGACCCCCGGGTCGGTCGTTCTCGCCCGGGGCTCTTTTAGGGTCGATCCATGGAAATTTTCCCATGGTGAGCAAATGGCGTGGAAAGCTGAGGAAGCAGTGAGAAAGTTGGGGCCTGGATGACGATGCTGGCACCCTTGGTGCACGGCTGCACGCCAATTTGATCTCCAAAAATTCTTTTTTTAATGCATAGATATGATGGCATCAGCATATTATTTTAGAGAAAAGGGATGCACCCCTCGTCTAAGAGCATGTTTGGTTACACGAGACTAAATTTTAATCTCGTCACATCGGATGTTTGGATACCAACTAGTATTAAATATAGTCTAACCAATTGTATAAATAGAGGCTAATTCGCGAGACAATCCATTAAACCTAATTAGTTCATGATTTGATCATGTTGTGCTATAGTAAACATATGCTAATAATGGAGTAATTAGAGTTAATAGATTCATCTCGTGAATTAGTCTCCATTTATGCAACTAGTTTTATAGTTAACTTATGTTTAATCTCTCTATTTGACATCCAAACATTCGATGTGACCCGGATTAAAAATTATTCCTGCATCCCAGCCCCCTCCAACTTCCCATCAGAGAAGAAAATGATTCAGGCGTCAGCATCTCCATAGGGGGCACCTTTTTCCTCTGGGAGTAAAGTATGTCACCTACAGTAAGGTCGTTAGCTGCAAGCCTGCAACCCAACTGCAAGGGTAGCTAGGTTTTAACACGCAGATGCATCGTGCCCTCCTAGCCTGGGTACATGTTTCTACTAGGAATTCCGGAATTTGCCAACGACCTCCATGGCGCTGTGCCGCCGGATCGAGCTCTCTGCGCGCTGCGGCCTGCGGGGCCTCCGCCGGCTCGCCGTCGCCGGAAGATCCCCACCTGCCGTCTCTCCGCCCCCCCCCCCCCCCCCCCCCCCCCCCCCCGGGCGTCCCGTGCCTTCTCTGAAGTCTGAACAGATGGCTCACTCTCACTGTGGCTGTTTGGCGTCAGGGATCCGGACAACACAACATGGCACGCCCTGCGCTCTCGCGGTACGACCGTGTCGTATCTGCCAGGACTGTTGCCTGCGCGCGCTAGTTTTGCAACTGCACGTGAGCCGCCGATCCTTCTCTCTCTCTCTCTGCTCCCCGTGCCTTGGACGTGTGGTCTCCTGTCTGTGCCGTCCGTAAGTGAGGCAGGCAGCGTGAGTCACTATTACTGTCAGGAATAAGGATCACCTGCTCCCTGGACGGCTGGACTCTGATGAGAAGATCTGGAGCTGGGGCAGGCTCCCTTCCCCGCACGAACCCCCAGCACGGTCGGCCCCGCTCTCCGGGAACAAATGCCTGGCTGAGTGGTTGAGCAGAGTATCTCGCTCCGCATGAATTTGAATTTCCCTTCTGACGAAATAAGTGCCGACAGGCAACTACTGTACCATCCGTGCATCATCATCCACCAAACAAAAATACTCCACCACTTCACGATGCATCTCTCCATGCTCTCAGATCCAACCAGAGATTCCTGGCCTGCGTCATCATGTCCGTCACTGTTGTACCAAGCTAGAGTCTGTAACGTCATGATCCTAGCTTCCCGTGGCGCCAGCTGTCGTGGCTGTTCACGCAGTACGTGGCCGGCGACGAGGTCTCCGAGGCGATCCGCAGTTCTTCCTGTGGAACCTGGGCAGCGAGTGCTTCGTTGTCAACTCGTTCGCGGCGATCGACGGCGCCTACGTTGAGCGCGCGCTCCCCGACCTGATGGCGAAGCGGGTCTTCGCGGTGGGCCCGCTTTCCGACGCCGTGAGCATCTCCCGCGACCGGCGTGGAGGGAAGCCTGCGGTGCCGGCGGCGCGCGTGGCCGCGTGGCTGGACGCGTTCCCCGACGGCTCCGCCGTGTACGTCAGCTTCGGGACGCAGCACGCTCTGTCCCCGCCGCAGGCGGCCTGCGTCGCCGACGCGCTGGCGCGGAGCTCGGCCGCGTTCGTGTGGTCGGTGAGGAGCGGCACCGCCGTGCCGGAGGGCTTCGAGGCGGCGACGGCCTCGCGGGGCAGGGCATGGTGATCCGCGGGTGGGCGCCTCAGGTGGAGATCCTGCGCCACCGCGCCGTGGGGTGGTTCCTGACGCACTGCGGCTGGAACTCGGCGCTCGAGGCGACGGCCGGCGGCGTGACGCTGCTGACGTGGCCGATGGGCACCGAGCAGTTCACGAACGCGTGGCTGGTCACGGAGGTCGGCGTGGCCGTGCCCGTGGCGGAGGGCGCCGAGGTAGTACCGGACGCTGGACAGATGGCGGGCGCGATCGCCGCAGCGACCGGGGAGGAAGGGAAGCGGGAAGCCCGTGAGGGAGCGCGCGGCGGAGCTTAGCAAGAAGGCGGCGGCGGCACTAGCGGAGGGCGGGAGCTCGCACCGGGACCTGGAAGACGTGGTACGCATGCTGAATAGGGTCGACTAGCGACTCCAGCACATGGTGTTCTGCTCACAATTCTTGGCGCCTGAAACCTTGTAAACGGAAAATGTTCAGGTCCTACCTGACGTTCATTGTTTGAGCTGCGTTGTGTTACTTGCTGCTTTTGGTGGCGTTACCAAGCACAAGAAAGTTACTAGCTCAGTTTCTTCACAATTTCTGCTAATAAGCACATCTCGATGAACAACCACCGCTATGCCTATGAACAACTCGTCGCTGCACTCGCGGCCAGCGGCGCGGCTGCAGTCGGCACTAGCGTTCCGGTTGATCTGTTGCTCTATAGCACGCGTCCTTTGATCAGAGCATGTCTATGATAGTCGCACCACCAACCAACAAATATTATTTTTTCCAAGTGGAACAAATGTCACCAGAGATAACCAATAAATGGATTTGGAATGCAAAATAGGAGCACAAACCTGATCTCTCACCACCAGATCACCTAATGTAAATATTGTCCTCACTAAAAAACCAGCAATTGCACCAGTTTCATAGTGAGTCGCAGCAGGTTTTTCTGGTGAGACGAAACAAGGTAACATGTCATTGTCTAGCAGCAAACAAATATAACACATAATGGTCCAATATGGAGAGCTTGATTCTTGATCTATGATTCAACAAACATTACAATATTTATGAATCAAGATTTTGGCAACCTGAGTAAACAAAAGCATATGGTGGAGTGCCCGGCATATGTATGACAAAGATGTATCACTCTTTCTAAAGATAACCATAATCTTTAGAAGACTCATGCATTTCTATCCTTACGTGTATGTGATATGAGCCATGCTTTCTTGTTTACTCAGGTCGTCAAAATCTTGAATAATAAAGGGAAAAGTCTGATTTACATTCTCGAACTATCATAAAAGTTCAATTTTAATTTTTAACTATAAAATCGGATAATGGGGGTCATCCAACTGTCGAAACCGGACCAATTTAGCCCTTTGGGTGGTTTCAAATGTGGTATTTAATTTGTGAAAAATAAAAATATTCAAGTTTAAACTAAAAAAATCATGAGTAATTCAATTTAAACCAAAAAAATACAGAGCGGGTGCCAATACTTTTTAAAAGATATAAGATATCAATTGGCATTCTACTTGTCAGTTATTCAGATCCAATATTTTTATGTTCCTAGTATTTATTTGCTCGTAGTTATACCTATTATTTTTGAATAAATAAGATACAAATAGAGCAAGAACAGATAGATCATATTTTTAGAAAAAAATTGGTACTAGTTTCATATGTAAATAAAATTAGTTTTGATTTTCATATCAAACTAGAATTTTTTTAATTTTTTTAGAACAATATAAAACCACCTTTGAAACCACCCAAAGCGCCAAACTTATCCGATTTCGAGAGTTGGATGGTCTTTGCTGTCCGATTTTGCAATTGGAGGTTGAAAATTGGAACTTTGTGATAGTTTGAGGGTGTAAACTGAACTTTTCCCAATAATGAATATTGAAAGGTTAGTTGTTTGCTGCAAATGATAGGCTCCATCTTATACGGTTTCATAGGGATTGACAGAAGGTTGACTTGATCAAAGTGAAGGGAAACAAAATCTGAAGGCAACCATAAAATTGGGAGACCAAATAGAAGACATGAACCTAGAAAATGACATCTCAATCATAGAGATATTCCAATATTTGTATAAACAAATAATATGTTGGGAAATCTCACAAAATTAAGCTACTTGCAGGAGATAAGATATTATATGACATGGAGATGGCAACATTACTAGAAACGTCAAAAGTTAATCTTATTGATCCAACAATCATAGTGGTATGGTGCAAATGCTGTGATGTCCCTATCGAAAAGGTACGTTGTTTTGGGCAACTCTTTGTTTCATTCCTTGGTTTGATGAGTCTTGTTCATTACTTCATTGATTGTTCACGAAGTTCCATGTGCGTGCTCACATTATTTATCAAGAGCGCATTTTATTATTTTATAATTGGTGGGGGCATTTTGTTTCCTTGCCTTGTTAATCTTTTGCACGACTCTGTTGGCCATAATATATATACAAAATATATTTTCCGATTGTGCCAATTACCTTAAAATAATATCACAAAAATGCTAGATTCTGTGGTGTATTCTGTGGAAAATGTTGAGCTCTTACCCGACGCTCACTTTTCGAAATGCATCGTGTCGTGTGCTTGCTGTGTTCTGTGGTGTTACCAGCACAAGACAATTGCTGCCTCACTTTCTCCACCATTTCTGCTAAGCATCTTTGCCACGAGCAGGGCAGTCCCCGCAAATTGGGCCGTTCGCCTCCCGCGGTCAGCAAAAGAGCCACAAAGAGACGCTTGTCCAGCAAAATAATGGCCCATGAGCAGCCGGCATCGGGCTGGGCTACGAGAAGCCGATGAGAGCCCATGCGCGCGAGTTGCGCGGGCCGCCGCGACTGACGGACCGGACCGTGGTGAGGTGGAGTTGCGGCTCAAATCGAACCGCATCCCGGCCTCGTGGGCCATCGCCGAAGGAGAACTGAAGACGGACGGGGATTAGGCAGGCAGGCCGCAGGCGCCCGAACGTAACCGGGACGGAGGACCGATCCTCGAACAAAAATTAAGAGCCCATGCGGTTCTAAGAAAAAAATATTCTGAATTAAGAAACAAAAATTGTTTTGAGAACAAAATAAAATGTTCTAGGAAAAATTATTCTGGAATAAATGTTCTCGAACAAATAAAAATATTCTATTGAAAAATATGATCTAGATTTGAAGATCTGGAACATGTCGGTGCAATAGAAATTTTATCGAACAAATTGGTTTAGAAAATATGAGTTTCTTATTTGAACTTGAATTTGCACGAAATTATTCTATATGTCCGGGTGATGTCTTCTACGCGGCATCAGAAACACGCATGCGTTACCCGCAAAAAAGAAAGAAAGAAACACGCACGCGTAATATGGACCGTAGTGGGCCTCTGGAGAGAAAAAGAAAACGGATAAAACAGCAGCACAGCGCGGCGTGGCGGACTGCTTCTGCGACAGCTCATCGCGCACCCGCCCGCGCGATGAATAGAATCGGCGGATGAGAGAGGCCAAACTGAGAGCTCCGATCCTCTCCGGCTTCACCACTCACCAGGGCACTCGAACAATCAACGGGCAACAGCTCCATACAAGCCCGCGCGTTGGGCATCTCCTTTTTTTACTCATAATTACTAATACTAAGATCATGTTAATTTAATCCATGGTTACAGATGAAAATTAGGTGACTAGTGAGTATACTATATAGCAGCTTTTGCTATTTTCAGTTTCTTTTTGTTCCCCTTTTTTAGGGCTAACTTTTTTCTCACTTTTTTTGAGCTAGGGATAACTTTTTTTCCTCCCTAATATAAGAGTTGATGAAAATCATCTTGTATATGTTCATGCTACTATTTCCTCTTAAATCGGTGTCATATATGTAAAAGTTTTTTTCAGATATGAATATCCAATGACACCAAACTTTATGCTACAACCTACAAATTTCTAGACCAAGTATTGGTTAAAGATGAAGGGATTTGAATCTCGTGTTGCATCACACCTTTTTAAAAAGAAAAGAAAAGAAAAGAGACGCCTACCTCCTAGTGCAACTTGGGCTTAATTTGCATGCCGACGATGCCGTCCAAACCTTGGCTTTCAATTCTGCTATTCGACGGAAAGGCCTCTTGCTATTTGGCAGAAAGGCCTCTTGGATCTGCCGGCCGGCGAATAGGCATGGCAAACATGCCTCACACTGGGCATCTCTGCACTACTAGCTGCCGCAGGTCTACAAAATGAAAGATGGCACTTCCTTGTCCTCTTGGACGAGAGGTCACTGCTAAACCCTACTGACTCCGCAACTAAACGGGGATACCTAGCATCATCATCATCAGCACGCACCTCGATCGTGATGATGACGATGCAAGTTAACAATAGTCCTTCATGCTATGGCCTATGGGAATGGGGATTGTCAGTGTCGGTTTTCAAGGAACCGACACTGAAGGACAGGCGTGTACTGAGTACATGGAACAAGTTGGGGAGTCCCTTTCTCTCGGCTATTTTCTTTCATCACTTCTTTGCAGCATGTACTCCTGTATTATTCTTGTTAACTTTTTTTTTTCTCAAAAACATTTTTTTTGCATGCATGGGTTAACTCTGATAATCATGTGTGTCGCTTTCTACTCGACCCTTTACCAGAGCCATTAATTCTTGAGCTGCATGCTGTAATCTGACGACGCAACGTCGTATCCAACCGGCGCAAAAAAAACACAACATCAACCGCAAGCCGGATTAATTTGATAAGGGAAAAAACCTCAACCAAAATACTACCAGGCTTGTATATATGCAGCAAGTTCCAATTTCCAAATAAACCACTTGTATTTCTTTCTGAAGAAAATGCCAATGCTGAATGTTATTTAATTTGGTGAAAGGTTTTGGTGGCAGAGACAAGAGAGATGGAATTGGGCATGGACATCAAGGAAGGACCCAGAATATCTTTTTAGCATGCAAACATAACCTCGAATCTCACTGAAGTCCAAAACTGCAAGTGTGCTATATATCTTGTAGCCATGCAAGCAGCAGCATAAGGAATATATCTTACTGTAAACAGTTTGATTCCTATAGGAAATCCGAAGTGATGCTCATGCTCCAATTGAGGAACAATTTTTTTGGTCCCTGATATGATTATATCACAAGTCAAACTTCTTTAACTTTCGCCAAATTTATAGAAACGCATCACCCTGACAGACAGAAGTGCAAGGACAATACTCTTGCTCCCCACGGCCTCTCCCTCCTCCCATGCATGCCAGGACGAACCTAACTGGGATGGAGACTGCTTCACAATTATTTGAGCTTGCAGGTGTATGTGGTGCAGTCATCAAGAAGACAAGAACTAACGATGCCGTGTAATACGAAACGGTACAAGGCGCCATGATTCGACCATATATAGAACACGCAATCATGCACGCATGCATTGCCTCCATGAAGCCCTAGAAACATGGTGAAAGCTGAAAAGCTTGTGCGATACAGGATCGAAATAAACGATCAGACTCAGTGACAGGGACCCCGCGCATTATACGCGAGACCAGGCACGCACACAAGGTACAACGACGCCAGCACGCATGCAGAATCGTCAGAATATCTCTTGTCGGCAAGTTGTGCAGGGCAAGTCATGCAAGCAGCAGCGTCGTCCAGTCGTCAGAGCTAGCCGCCTGCCGGCTTGCCGCGCAAGGTGGTTCGGTGCATGGTCTCTCGCTCGCTGATCTCCATCAGCTCTCAAGCGGCCGGCTTCTCAATTCCTGGTAAAGCGGTGCCACTAACGAGCTACGGTCATGAGTGCTTCCGGCAGGGCCGTTAGGTGAGCAGAAGTGATCAGGATAGCTGCTCAGCTTCACCAGAACACTAACAGTCCATAGCTCCATGCATTTAGCAGCACCATGCTAGTGAGTATGAAGCATTTCTTTTTTTAAAAAAAAGGAACAGGAGAAGCATTTCTTCATTAATTCCTCGCAAAAAAAGAAAAGAAAATAATGTGTAGCATTTCTTGTTACTCGTGGGTAACACTTGTTTAGGTAGTTTCTTTCACGAACTGCAGAATATGTAGCATTTCACTATGTCCATAGCATAGCATTTTCTTCAGGCTCTGTCATGAGTCCTTTGGTCTTATCATGATGGTGGGAGACAGAGGTGTTGTAGTTGCTTGCCTCCGAGTGCAACTTGGACTTTGCATGCTGATCGATGCCGTCCCAAGCTTGGCTTCCACTTCTGCTATTTGCTGGAAAGGCCTCCTCGATCTGCCGGCGACACACACACTGTCACATTTTGAGCAGCTTCAGACTCTAGGTTTATAAAACTAAAGATGGAACTTCCTTGTCCTCTTGGACGAGAGGTCACTGCTAAACCCTACTGACTCCGCAACTAATATAGATGGGGATAATGTCAGCCCTCAGATTTCAATTGTGTTGATGACGACGCAATGTTACGTTAAATTATTTGTTAAATATGCAACTAAGTGCGCGTAAATTTAGAAACAGGTCTCCAAAACACAACTTCCTACCACTATCTTTTGTTATAATATATATGAAAGACACGCTATTATGGAACCAAGCTTCGATATAATCATATAAATATACTCACTATTTTCAAATAACTAAACTAAAAAAAAGTAATCTAAGTCATTGTTAAGGCAACTCTAAGACGTCACCTATTTGTGACTGGTGAGAGTATTATTAATGTCCATTCCAATAAAGTGTTCGTGACAGATTTTCAAGGAACTGACACTGAGGAGCCTACGCGCAACATGTGCATTATTGGGGGGTTTTGGTAGTGTACATGGAACAAGCTGGGGAGTCCTTTTCTATCAAGCTATTTTCTTTCACTTCTTTGAATGTAGGTAGTCTTTCCTTCTGTTATTCTCTTTCAAAAAAAGATTTCTTTGCATGCATTCCTTAATAACTTTGATTAACTAGCCTATCAACCCGTGCTCCCGCACGGGCTAATTAGAATTAATATAAAAAAGGCTTATAGCTAATAATTATAATTATCTATCTCATGCTCTCTTTCATCTATTAAATATTCTAACACATACTCTAAAATACATATTTATCATTATCTAGTTGCAATAGATTTCATTTTGCATCACACCTTCACATGTGTTTGATATATATTTAATTGAACTATTTGTCTGTGAATTGGTATTCTTATCTCTTTCATCATACATGAATACATGGTGACACATATCGTGGGTACTATTTTTATATAAATAATAATAAAAATAATATATTAATAATGATAGAAATAGTAATTTAGAATTTTATATTGGTGCACTTTAATAATTTGTTATAATTATACAATTTGGATTCAGATTTAGGGGTTACTTTAACTTTTAATAATGATATAATTGGATAATTTATATGCAAATTTAGAGGATTATTTGCATTATTTTTATAATGACATAGGTGGATAATTTACATGAATATTAGAGGGTTACTTTAGATTTTTTTTATAATGGCAGAGGTGGGTAATTTAGATACATATTTAGGGGGTTATTTTAGTCCATTTTCATAATGGTAGAGGTAGGTAATTTATTAGGCCATTCTTGAAAGTACTTTTGACTGTTCCATTGGATCTGTGACTTTCACCTATTTAGTTATGCCTTTGACCGGTCATGGACTTCCTACCACACTAGTTAAAAGATGTGAAAATTATTGGTTACCTCGAATTTTCTCTCCCAGGGTGGAAAACCAGTGCTAGTGAATTCAATGATTATTTATCCTTTCCAACTTTCCTAATGCGCACAACAAAATTGCATGGAACGGTGATCAAGCAACTAGAATGGCTTCATCTTCAAGTATCTGCCAGTCACTATTGGGCAAAGAAGAAATATTTTCCAGGGATTGTAGAATAGCTAGATTCACTTGTATAATGTTTATTTCTCCTTGAAAAAGAACATTCTTTTTCTGTGTATGTATATAATGAGTAGGGGGACTTGACCCCTCCTGTTCCATAAAAAAAAAGTTGTAAAAAGGCTGTCTTGATGAAGAAAATCTGGGAAAACGAATCATGTGTATATGAGTCTCAAAGTTCAAACCACTGGTATTTCTTTCTTAAGCAAGTAACAACTCAGAGTGTTACTTAATCTGGTCTGGTGCTTCTGAACTTCCGGATTAAAGATTGCAATGACAGAGATAAGATAGATGAATATGGCATGTACATCAAGGAAGGACCTAGAATCTCACTGAAATCCAAAACCACATGAGTGCTATGGAGTCCTAAGTTTCAACTACCAATTCTGTCTTGTAGCCATCTTAAAAGCATAAAGAATTTAACTGTATACGGTTTGATTCTTCTGGACATCAAAGAAACCACCCCAGTTCCTATAGGCCCAAAGTTCTTGGTCCTTGAAATGATCACATCTCGCTTGGGAAGAATCTCGAGAGCTAGCTCAAGTACTATCACTGATTCACTGCTAACAAGTTAAATTGGGATAGAATTAGTCATGCATTTCGTTTCAGAGAAAAAGACTATAGGTGTGGTGTTGAAGTCCCATGAAAAGGAATGCAAGGCCTACTATGCTTAAACAGTAAAACCGTCAGCATTTTATTATCAGTAAACTATCAAGAAGCCATTATCAATTATTTGATGCATATATAGGAACATATGGCCAAATGCTTGTTTTTCAGGTCAATGATTAGAAGCATCCACAGATGGCCAGGTGAATGAAGTTGACCCAGAGAAATAGCCTCTTAACTGAGGTTGGTTTGGGGTGACCAAGTACTTGCTCGGCTGGCATGGCTTGTCATTGAGAACCTGCCTGATCCGATTTGAGCCGGTGACCAAGTACTTGCTCGGTTGGTTACTTGGTTTGAACGCTGTGCACGAACTATGTGGAGCAAGTCATGCAGATACGTGGCAAATTTCTTCTCCAAATAATGTCCCATTCATAAAGTATACTATTTGTCTACGGTGATTTGGTAGCCTCAACTCTCAAAGCTCTGACTCATTAGTAGAGTTAGGTGAGCAGGCAAGTGAAGCTCAGCTTCACTAACACTAAACAATGCAGAGCCTGACACGGACTGATCAGCCTTCGCCTTATCAAAAAGGAGGGGGAGATGATCTAGACGACACCATGAGCTAGGGCATTAATACTTGCTGTTAGGGCTGTACTTCAACTTTAACAACTCGAATTGTCAAATTGTTTCCTACAAATTCAAGCCAGCTACTGCACACATGGGAGACCATTTTTCCTTATGCCATTTGGTTGGCTGGACAAGCTCATCCTACCCGTACTAACCATCTGCAATACATTGTGTTTTCTGAACTCTGAAGTCTGAAGAATTTTATTCGATCCTAACACCATTTGATCTCTTCAGAACTCAGAAGTGATGCTTGCAGCTGCACTGCCTACCGGTGAAACTACGACCTCAAATCTTGGATGTCATCTCACAAGCTTAGCTTCCAATTTTTTAAAGTTTGATGGAAAGGTTTGTTCCACCAGCTAGGTCATTTGAGAAACGCACGCACATTGAGCATCTCCGGAGCTTGGTTGTATATGAAATATGAACAGAAAGATGGCACTTCCTTGTCCATTTGGACAAGGGGTCACTTGTAACCCTAGTGACCTCGCAACTAAATGAAAGAAGAGCACTCAAAACAGAGAAACAAAATGAGAAAATGGAACAAAGAAAAAAAAAGCTTAAGAGAGTATTTAATTTGTCCATGCGGCTGACTCGGCTCATAGCCTTGGCTCTTTGTTGAATATTAGCTTTTCTTGAAGTCTTTCCATAAATCACAGATACTAGTTCTCACTTGTTCAATTTGTTAGGTCTTATAGTTGTGCACATAGTTAGGTATTGAGAACGCATAAAACATGCATAGATTAGGTGCACCTCGAGGACCAGCATGTCATTTGTTTTATGAGTAGTAAAGGTTTTTCTCCTCTGATATTATTTCTTCTCTTTTCGAAATGCTCGTCATTGAATTATATATATGACTTCAATATGTTAATTCTTTATGCTCCATCAAATTCAGGCAACCACCCACTGAGTACATATCAAATGCTGCAGCTGCACCTGTTTCATGGGGAAAATTCTTTAGGTACACATGATAATGATATGATGAGACAAATTTCATCAGCACTTAAACACGAAGATATTTACAACATGGACCTTTAATTTAAATGCTAGGAAGAGGAACAATATGAATTTTCGGCCCTAGAATGCAGATTTGCTTGGGAAGAAGAAGCAGAGCAAACATGACTGCTACTTGAAGTAGTGATAAAGAAAAGCAGGATAAAGCTAACCATGTAACCAAAGCGTCCAGCATAACGCGTATACCTATCCCAGCTCGAAAATAACAGATAGTACCTTTACATTTTTTTTGGTGCATTTTGATCAAAAAAGTACCAGCGCCGACGGGTTCATTGCCCTGTTGAAAAACATTGAAAATTTGTGGAAAGGCTATAGTGACAGAGATTAGAGAGATGAAATTGGCCATGAGCTACTGTGAAGTCAGGTTTAAGCAATACTACTTAGCCCAAAAGCGTTTGAAGTTAACCTATGAGAGTTATGAAACTACCAAACTGAATAGCCACCAGTGACAGAGAAGGGAGGGATGAAACTAGCCAAGCATGCAGTCAGTGAGGACACGCTTTGTTGTGCTGGAATCACCACTTGCGCTGTAGCTGGCTGGTGAAATTAGCCAATCTTTCTGGAAACTGCCAAAAGGTACATTGGTCATATGATGAAGATAACTTGGAAAAAACTGACCACAAAACTGAGTATGTGAAATTTGAAGTTCAAGGAAGCAAATGTGTCCTGCTGTGATTTTCAAACTGTTAGCATTTTCTAGGATTAAACTACCAAAATGGTGATCAATGGAAGTTGGCGGTTTCTGTTAGGTCAATGAAACCAACCTAAAAGCCGATCGATGACAAAGAAAACCAGGATGAAATTAGCCATGCAATCTGGAACTGCAAACGTACTATGTCGTCTATGTTCAAACCACCAGCAGTTTTTAGTGGCTAAAATAACAAGTTACCAGCTGTGGCAAAAGGTTTGCAGTTAGCTCAGGATTTCTCAGCCAAGTATTACTACCGGAAAGGCGATACTGAAAAAGAAAAGCAGACTGAAGTTAGCCACATATGATCTTTCAATCGTCTAGATGGTTTGCCAAGTCTGAGAGAAGAAACGAGGTCATAAATATAGCTAGTTGTTTTTCAAAGTTATCAATGTAGTGGCCAGTTGTGAGTTACTACTAATAGCAAGGTACTGAAGTTAATATAGATATGGCCGTTCGGCGGAAAATAAAAACGACTGCTGTGACAAGGGAGACAGTGCCAAGAAAATTTGCCACCCCAAAAAACAGAAACACAAGTACCCTAATGTAGAAATATATTTGCACTAACATGCCAAATGATCATCCAATTACCGTTTCTGAATCAATTAGAAAGAGCAGAATGAAATCAACCATATAAGATGGCTATCACTGAAACCGAATCAGCAAAATCTGTCATAGATACCATGAATTCGTATATTAAACCTACATTAAACTAGGAGCTTTCTTGACAAAGAAAATACCGAATTACCCCCTTTGAGTTACCAAAAAGGTAATTACTGACACCAAGTGTCAGGAAGGAATGAGCCATGAAAACTCGAGGACCATGTAGCATGCACCCCCAATCTCAAACCACCAACAATTTCCACTCACTAAACTATCAAAACCATCACACATTTTCAATAAGATCAAGTGGAAGCTTTCAGGCAGCTACCTTGAAGCCCATATGCTACCAAACAAGCTCAGGACGCAGCACCTTAACCCTCAACCCTTTATAACAAGACCCACAGCCACACATACCAAACCTCACAAACTCGTTTCAAACCCTCTTCGTAGTTTGCCTCCAAAAAAAAAAACACTCAGCGACCCTCCTCGCGGCAGCACGATGCTCACCACAGCACACAGCCGGCAGCATCATGCCTTCGAGAAGAGCCCTAGCAGCCACATGAAGAACCTCGACAGGAAGCTGCAGCAGGCCATGAACAACGCGACCAGCAAGTACATGCAGAGGATCTACCCTCTGGGCATCCAGAGGAGCAGCTCCAACCTCACATTGTCGTCGCTCTCCCTGTCGCAGAACTCCAACGACTCCTCGCTCAGCAGCTCCAACTCCAGCTGGGAGCCCAAGGTGCCGCTGCTGTACGGCGGCACCTTCATCCCCTGGGGCGATGTGCTGGTGTCTCTGGAGATGAGAGAGGACGACGACAAGGCCAGTGACCATGACGTCGAAGGGGGTGAGGACGACTTCGATTGCAGCGAGCCGGGGAGCTTGCATAGGTGCAGCTGGATCACCAAGAACAGTGGTAAGAGAGTGATCCATTGCCAATCTTTTTTTCACTGAGTTTCATGTATTGGTTTTCACATTTATCAGCATGGTGTTTCTACTGGATGAACATCAGTTTCGGATCATATCTAACAGAAGTGGACGGCTTTAATCATGCACTTCCACCTTTTGAGAACATCTGTTTCTTTGTATACAGGAGAAAAGCATGTCTTCGGATAACTTAATGACGCAACGAAACAGTAGTTAAAAAGTAATTTTTCACCGACTAATGACTATAAAAAGTTTGGTCAGAAGATTTATCTGAACGAAAAAATAAGGTTGGATAGACAATGGGACAAACTTGTGCTTTAAGAAGGTGGCGAAGTCGACTTCGCTGACCAGTGATAGCCTGATTTGACCAAGTTTAAGTGGCCACTTGCTGGTGAGAGTAATGATCAGTTGACAAGCTCATCAGAAAGGGACTTGCCTCCGGTTCGTTGTAGTTTGTTGAGCAAAATAGAGACTACTCAGGAATGTATAAAAAAATGGAAGAACACAAAAGCAAAACTGTCTGTTTCCAAAACAAAAAAAGTTTGACTGAATTTAAACCATTGTGCAGATGAGGCGTACGTTCAGTTCCACGACGAGTGCTGGGGCGTCCCTGTGTACAGCGACAAGTACTTACCGCCACATTTCTCCTCGAACTTACCTGTAACAGTTACCATTACTGCACTCCCAGATTTCTTCAGTTCTTCATCCCGGTCATCTCCGCGGTGATTTGCAGCCGCCTCTTCGAGCTTCTGTCGCTGTCCGGGATGCTCATAGACCACAACTGGACGGAGATACTCAAGAGGCGAGACATGTACAGGTGATCCTCTGAACATTCCTGCTCCCAGTTTGCAGTCTCTCTGTTCATGTCAGTTTTCATCAAAACGGCCATGGCTGCGTCAGGGAGGTGTTCGCCGACTTCGACCCCAGCACGGTGGCGAAGATGGACGAGGAAGCCATCGCCGAGATCAGCGGCAACAAGGAGCTCAAGCTGGCCGAGTGCCGGGTCCGGTGCATCGTCGAGAACGCCAAGTGCATTCAGAAGGCGAGTCGATCCATGGACCTGAACGAACTGTTCAACTCACCTCGATCACAAAGATGAACCACTGAAGAAACTTTTTTTTTGCAAAAAAATGATTTCTCCCTGAACTGTTATTTTTTTCAAGAAAAAAAATGGTTCTAATAAAACGAGGGCATGCATGAGAGACAAATGCAAATTCCATGGGTGCAGGTGGCCAAGGAATTCGGGTCGTTCAGCGGGTACATGTGGGGGCACGTGAACCACCGGCCGGTGGTGGGCAAGTACAGGCACCACAAGTACATCCCGTTCCGGACGCCCAAGTCGGAGGCGGTGAGCAAGGACCTCGTCCGCCGGGGCTTCCGCCTCGTCGGCCCCGTCATCGTCTACTCCTTCATGCAGGCCGCCGGCATGGCAATCGACCACCTCGTCGACTGCTTCCGCTTCCCGGAGTGCGTCCGCCTCGCCGAGCGATCCTGGGGCATCACCAACATCGCCGCGTAACCGCCGGCCGGTCGTCGGCGGCGTGCTTGCTCGCTCGCTCGGCGCTCCAAAATTTTTTTACACCTTCTCCGGTGTGACTTTCTTGAAGTGTGTGCGAAATGTAGAGTAGTATATATGCTAAGTTATGATGTGATAATTTTATTTTCTCTTTGCACATGAAAAGTTCTCCAGTAGTAAGTAGTACTGAAATAGGGGCTGCAACAGGCTTGTGTAACAATAAGTTTTTTCCCCCTAAGAGTTCTTTTTTTTACCAAATGTAAATTCAGGCTGTTCAGCTCAACGGGTCTTTTCTTGTATTTTTTATGCATTTATTTTCATCCTCCCTCTGCATCGTCGTGCACACGTATAGAGTGACAACAAAATCGAAACGGGTTCATCATTTACACTACCTGGAACATTTGGAAGGAAAGGAATCGTCGTGTGTTTGATCAGAAATTTGGGTCGGCACCGAAGGTTATGCACGATATCAAGAATGAGATCAATGGAAGGAGGATGGCCTGTGGCACTACTGAGTTATCATCTTTGTTTAATGTTTAAGTACTTCTTTCTAGAGTTCCGAGTTCTATTTCTTTTACGTAATATCGGTACTGTAAGACTTTGAACTTGCTTCTTCCCTCTAAATGCATAGTAGTGCTCCTGCAATCTTTTCAAAAAAGAAAAAAGAAAAAAGAAAAACAAGAAACGGGTTCATCATGGACGATGGGGATGAGTTGCCTGATTCATCAGGTCCAATGTGTTGGATTGATCTCTAACCTAAGGCCCAAAGGCTTTAGCCTTGATCCGTGCCCTGATCGGGGGCGCCCAACCCAACTCCGTGTTGGTGGGCCCCCGTCGCCAGCGCCACAATAAATAGAAGGTGGGGGGCCGGGGGGCACGCACGTCGAGAATCACCGTGCCCCGACTCCCCACCTACATCTAAACCCTAACCCGATCTCGAGGGGTGGTGTTGCGGCGGCGGGAAGTCCACCGGCCTGCACTGCACCGGCCATCGCCGCCCCAGAGCGGATCTGCTCCGACCCTCTGCACCGCGCGACGCTGCCCGAGCGCAGACGCCACCAACGAACGTGATGGCGTCGTCCTCCTCAGAGCAAGGTATACTATCCTATTCCCCTCTCGGTTTAATCTCGCACACGCGCACGCAGACGTGCACATCTGTTTGATCCTAGACCTAGACACAGAGAGCTACCCGAGTCGATCCCGCACCTAGTGATCCGTGATTTAGACCTAACAATGGTACCAGAGCCTATCTAGGTTGTGGTTTTGACTCGGTAGAAGAAGGAAAAGGGGAAGGGATCGAGCAAATAGAGCAAGAAGATGCAAATCGAACAAAGAAACGAACAGAGCTCGGAAAAACCCTAACCCTAACCCTAGATCTGAAGCACCCGACATACCTGGCCCTTCTCCTCTGCTCCTTCTTGCTGTTCTTCTCTGCTCCTTCTCTTCCCTCCGTCGTTTCCTTCTTTTCCCGTACCCCAGAGATCCCCTCGACGGAGCCGCGCGCGAGACGCACGCGACTCCGGCGAGGAGGCCCATAGGGCACAATATCGCTTCATGTGGACGCACACCGAGCCAAGAAATCAAAGAGAATGGGTACTGGAGAAGTATATCCGGCCATGGCACGGCCGCCGGCGTCGAGGACGAACGCGGCGGCGCAGCCTCTGGCCGGAACAGAGAAGTTGAGGGAGAGGGCGAGGGAACTAAAGAGAGAGTGGGAGAGGGAGAGGAGGCGAGCTAGATCCGGCATGCCAGCAGGTGGCCGGCGGCCATGCCGTCCGCCGCGCCGGAGATGAAGCCAGCGACGGCGGCGACGGCCAGAGCACAGGAGAGAGAGCGAGAGGAAGAGGAGAGGCGAGAGCAGGCAAGCGGGCGAGAGGAACGAAATGTTCTAGGGTTTCCGATCGCGACGCCGGCCGCGAGGTTTTTATACGTCCCGAAACGCGCGCTTAGCCGTCCGATCTGGATGGACGGCTGAGATCGCGCGAGAGGGCGGCGGCCAGCGGGCGCGCGGCGTGGGCCAGATTCTCGGCCCAGGCCTAGGTTGCGGCTCGTTAGCCGCGGGCCGCACAGTAGCGGGCCATTTTGGCGAGTGGGCCGGGCCGCGGAGGCGGTTTTCGGGCTGCACAGTAACGGGCTGCACAGTGTTGGGCTGCACAGTGATAGATTTTCGGCCCGTCTCGTAGATGAACAGTAACATTTGATATTTTTCATTCTGTTTTGAAGCAAATTTTGAATATTTTTGCACAGAATTTGATCTCTTTCCATTTTGAACCAAAGGGATAAATGTTTAGAGAATAGAAATACAGATTTTCACAGATCTTGCTTCAAAATAGAATTATTTATTCATATTTCCGCTGCACAGATAATTGTTTTGACTTGAATTTAAATTTGAACCAAAGGGATAATTCAAATTTTGAGTTTTCCAGATTAAATTGTAATGTTGTTATTTTCTGACCAAAGTTGATGATAACAATATTATGATTCCAAAGATTAATTTTTCCAGATTAAATTGTAAGGTTGTTATTTTCTGACCAAAGTTGATGATAACAATATTATGATTTCACAGATTAATTTTCAGATTAAATTGTAATGTTGTTATTTTCTGACCAAAGTTGATAATAACAATATTATGATTTCCATGCATTCGTAATTATTGTTATATTGTTCTCACTTGAGCTAACCTGTTTCAGCTGGTTTTCCTATGATGGTTTCCATCAAGGTTATTCCGATTCTGAAAGGCGACAACTATAATGAATGGTATAAGAAATTGGATCTCTTCTTTACCATGGCTGAGCTAGATTGGGTCCTTTCTGCACCGGTTCCAGTAGAACCTGAGAGACCGGTCAAAGGGAAAGATGTTACAGATGCTTCTTGGAAGCAAACAGAGCTCGCCTACAAGGCGAGCAAACAGAGGTATGACGCTAATCATGCCAAGTGGCTACCTGCCAACAAGAAATGTTTGGCAGTGGTCAAGAACACTATAGAGCCCGCCATTCTGGGGGCAATCACAGATCTTCCTACTGTCGTTGAGTACCACGATAAGATAAGGAGTCAGTACACTGGCTCTTCAAAGACTTATGCTACCCAGTTGATCAAACAACTGGTTACAGAGAGGTACTTGGGAGGTGGGATAAGAGAGCACATCCATCGCTTGGTGAACATCAACAACAAGCTTAAGCCAATGGATATGGAGTTCAAACTAGAACACATAGTTCATTTGGTTTTTGCTTCGTTGCCAAAAGAGTTTGACAACTTTGTTGTCAATTACAACATGAACCCTGAAAAATAGGATATTGAAAAGACCATAGCGATGTGTGTTCAAGAAGAAGAGAGAATAAAGAATGCACATGGTGGATCTATAAACTATGTGAACAAGAAAATATATTCCCTCTTCATCCAAAGAAAAGGGATCTCAGTTGGCTCAGCCGCAGCACAGGCCCAAGTTTGGGCAACCTTTAGTGGAGAAGGATCGGTGCCTTCACTATAAATAGAAGGGACACTACAAGTCAAATTGTCCCGACTACCTAAAGATGATCATGGAGAAACGAGGTGAGAACATTATCTCATTTGTAGATAAATCCTTGTATAAAGATTATTCAAAATCTACTTGGTGGATTGATTCAGGAGCAACAATTCATGTTGCAAACAATTTACAGGGATTCCGTTCAACGAGAACTATGGAAAGAGGAGAAAACAGAATTAAAGTCGCAAATGGAGTCGAGGCAGATGTTGAGGCGGTTGGAGACCTCCTCTTAGAGCTCGACAGGATTTAATTTATTACTTAAAGATGTATTTTATGTTCCCGTAATTCAGAGAAACTTGATAAGTGTATCTCGTCTTGATGATGATGGATTTGCATGTCGTTTTGGAAACGGCATGTGTGTAATAGAATTTGATGATACAGTTGCTTCGATTGCTTTTAGAAGAAATGATCTTTATTTATTATCGCTACGTGAAAGTGTGAATTCCGTATGTGATGTGAATGCGACTGTGTCTGAAACCACAGATAATAACAGAAAACGAAAGAGAACTCAAGACACGTCGTCGAAATTATGGCACTGTCGTTTAGGCCATATTTCGAGGGGGAGAATAGAAAGGCTGGTTAAGAATGAAATTCTACCTCCTCTTGAGTTCTCAGACTTAGACAAATGCATTGATTGCATTAAAGGAAAATATATAAAGATAACAAAGAAAAATATTGAGCACAGCGTAGGTATTTTAGAATTAATTCACACAGATATCTGCGGTCCGTTCTCAGTTAAAAGCATAGACGGTTATGACTCTTTCATAACGTTGACAGATGATTATTCCCGTTATGGATATATTTATCCAATAAAAGAGAAATCAGAGGCATTAGATAAATTTAAAGAATTCAAGGCTGAAGTTGAAAATCAGCACAATTTAAAGATAAAAGTTATCCGTTCTGACCGTGGAGGGGAATACTAGGGTCGGCATACCCCATACGGACAGGTTCCAGGACCCTTTGCGAGGTTCCTAACAGAACAAGGAATAGTAGCCCAGTACTCTATGCCGGGCGATCCTCAGCAGAACGGAGTGGCTGAAAGACGGAATCGTACCTTGATGGACATGGTACGAAGCATGATCGGCTATTCCACGCTACTAGTGAGTTTATGGATGGAGGCGTTGAAAACTGCTGTCCATATTCTCAACAGAGTACCCAGTAAAGCGGTGCCTAAAACACCATATGAACTGTGGACAGGAAAGATACCCTCGCTGAATCACCTACGGGTGTGAGGGAGTTCTGCTGAGGCAAAGATATGCAACCCGAACATTGGGAAATTGGATCCCAAGACAGTGAGTTGCCATTTTATTGGTTATCCAGACAGATCAAAAGAATATCGTTTCTACTGTCCAGACAGACTTACAAAGTTCGTAGAAACGAGACATGCTACCTTCCTAGAAGAAGAGATGATTCGGGGAAACACAGCAGTTCGAAAGATTGTTCTTGAGGAGAAGCGGGTTTGCGCACCCACTCCAATGATTCAGGAACCGTTTTTCTCACTGCCTGCTGAGACTGCGCCGGCGGTACGAGTTACTGCGATGCCAGTTCCCGAATTGATCCCTTCTGTGGCGACGCAGAATGAAAATGTGGAACCTGTCCTTCAGGATCCTATAGATAATAACATTGCCACAGATCAGGGGGAGCCATCACAGGCTCCAGCAGAGAATATTCGAACAGAAGAGGCTCCTAGGAGATCTCAAAGAGAAAGAAGATCAGATATTTCTGCTGATTATGAAGTGTATAACACAGAAGAGTTTCGAATGGAAGATGATCCCATCTCATTCGAAGAAGCCATGAGAAGCAGACATTCATCTAAATGGTTTGAAGCCATGGAAGATGAAATGAAATCGATGAGGACCAACCGAGTTTGGGACTTAGAAGAAATTTCTGAAGGAGCCAAAACAGTAGGCTGTAAATGGGTCTACAAGACAAAATGTGACTCCAAAGGAAATATAGAAAGATACAAGGCTCATCTTGTGGCAAAAGGATTTACACAGAAGGAAGGAATAGACTATAATGAGACTTTTTCTCCGGTCTCATGTAAAGATTCTTTCAGAATAATTATGGCCTTGGTTGCACATTTCGATCTGGAATTGCACCAAATGGATGTAAAGACAGCATTCCTAAATGGGGATCTCGAAGAAAGAGTTTACATGGCACAACCTAAAGGTTTTGTCGTAAAAGGAAAAGAAAATATGGGATGTCATTTAAAGAAATCCATCTATGGATTAAAGCAAGCTTCAAGACAGTGGTACTTGAAGTTTAACGAGACTATAAAGAAGTTTAGGTTTATAGAGAATATTGAGGATAATTGCATTTATGAAAAATTCAAGAAAGGGAAATACATTTTCCTGGTACTGTATGTGGATGACATTCTACTAGCGAGTAGTGATGTCAGTCTACTATTAGAAATAAAAGAATTCTTGTCATCGAATTTTGACATGAAAGATCTTGGTGAAGCCTCTTTTGTGCTAGGGATTGAGATTCACCGAGATAGAAGAAATGGGGTACTAGGTTTGTCACAAGAGACATACATACAAAAGACTCTAGAAAAATATAGTATGCAAGCGAGTAAGCCTACTCCTGCTCCGATAGTCAAGGGTGACAGATATGGAGACTTTCAGAATTCCAGAAATAAATATGAAAAAGAACAGATGAAAACTGTTCCGTATGTCTCGGCAGTCGGAAGTTTATAGTATGCTCAAGTGTGCACACGCCCTGACTTAGCCTTTGTCACTAATGTGCTCGGCAGATTTCAGAAAGATCCAGGTCTAGAACACTGGAAACTTGTAAAGAAAGCCTTGCGATATGTGAAAGGCACAAAAGGCCTCATGCTAACATACAGAAGAAGCGATTCTTTAGAGATTAAAGGATACGCAGATTCAGACTTTGCGGGAGATGAAGATGATAGAAAATCCACGACGGGTTACATCTTCACTCTCGCAGGGGGAGCTATTTCATGGAAAAGCTCTAAACAATCCGTCACAGCAACATCGACGATGTATGCTGAGTTTATAGCATGCTACGAGGCCTCCGAGCAGGTAGAATGGTTAAAGAAATTTATAACTGGCTTAAGAGTGGTGGACAGTATAGAAAGACCACTAAAGATGTACTGCGATAATCAGCCAGCAGTGTTTTATGCTCATAACAACAAGAAGAGCACGGCTACAAAGTCGATACAGATAAGATTTTATTCGATAAAAGATAGAATCCAGGATCACACCATAAGTCTCGAGCATATAAGAATAAAAGATATGCTTGCGGATCCGCTAACGAAAGGCTTACCACCCAGCGTGTTCATGGAACACGTAGCCGGCATGGGGATGAGGTATAGCCTATGATCTCTGGATAATAGAGGCCCAAAAGGAATACCGAATCTATTTCTGAATAGAGGCGTGTATTGTGGCTATTGATTCTATCGGCAGTTGTGCGTGACGATGAGATATGCCCTGTACATAAATCTGTGATGAGATAAGGAAAATAGAAAAGTGAAAGAGAAAAATAATGTGAGATAAAGGGAGAGATTGTTGGATTGATCTCTAACCTAAGGCCCAAAGGCATTAGCCTTGATCCGCGCCCTGATCGGGGGCGCCCAACCCAACTCCGTGTTGGTGGGCCCCCGTCGCCAGCGCCACAATAAATAGAAGGTGGGGGGCCGGGGGGCACGCACGTCGAGAATCACCGTGCCCCGACTCCCCACCTCCATCTAAACCCTAACCCGATCCCGAGGGGTGGTGCTGCGGCGGCGGGAAGTCCACCGGCCTGCACTGCACCGGCCATCGCCGCCCCAGAGCGGATCTGCTCCGACCGCGACGCTGCCCGAGCGCAGACGCCACCAACGAACGTGATGGCGTCGTCTTCCTCAGAGCAAGGTATACTATCCTATTCCCCTCTCAGTTTAATCTCGCACACGCGCACGCACACGTGCACATCTGTTTGATCCTAGACCTAGACACAGAGAGCTACCCGAGTCGATCCCGCACCTAGTGATCCGTGATTTAGACCTAACACAATGGAGACCAATGCGAGCAGCGCTTGTCTTCCAACACCAATCTCAATTTCTCAATTGTAGATGTTGCCTCGCGGTGCAGATTATCAAGGATACTCGGCTTGAATTTCTTCTTGTTGATTTGCATTGATGATAAATGGCTAGGCCAGCAGGCATAGCAGGTGAGGAGGGCCAGCAACGGAGGCGGAGCAGAGGAGAGGAGAGGAAGCTGGCCAGACGATGGTGTTGCCACGGAGCTGGGGGCTCCGGCAGGCGGCTGCGAGCGCAGCGCCGGAGGCAGCGGCGCGGGCGGGGCTGACGGTGCAGCCGCCACCACCGCTGGTGGGTTCTGTTGACGGGTGGTGGCGTCCGATGTACGGCGATGGGATTCGCGGTGTTCGCCGGCCGGCAAATCGCCGCCCTAGATAATTTCCAAACAGACCCCTCTATACAAAAGGGTTTGTCGATGGAAGCCGATGACAAGGATCTGAGGATTTGATCAAGACCAATGCCAATATGATGCCAAGAGATTTTGGGGGCAATATGTCTCAAGCTAGGGGGCATTAAATGTTGAATTGAAAAACTCAACCTACCACTTTCTTCGTCATCGATAGCAAAGGTTTTTACAGTTTGCTCCTTGGTCATCCTTGGTCGAGACTGGATTATATTCATGCCAACTGTTGTGATCCTTCAACAATGCATTAATGTCTAAGTGACAAGATGATGATGTTGAAGTCATCCAAGCTGATGCATCAGTTAGCGTCGCCACAGCCGATTCAGCAGTTTGGGAATTTGAAAATATTGAGTGTTTCTCTAGTAAATTTTTTTTAAGGAGATTTGAATCAAGTTGATGAGACTCACGACGATTGGCTCTGAAAGCTTGTTCTAAAGCCGATGTGTATAGCATCAGGCTATAGCCGATACTAGAGGATATCGCCTTTAGAAGAAAAAATATATGAAAATATTTGGATCCTTTGAAAAGCCGACATGTTTATATCAGGCTATGTAACAGCCAGCCGATACTTAAGAAGGTATCACCTTTACACGTTTTAAAGAAAATAAATAAAGCCAAAAGCATAGAGTAAATTTATCAGAACAAAAGATATTGTCCGCTATTTGGCTACACAAAATATTCAAGTCATTATAGAAGTTGAGGCATAACATACAAATGGATTTGGTCAACTTCTTCAATATGCCGATTGCTATCTTCCTCAGTTTCGGGAATCGGCTCAATTTTCTTGCAGATGGCTTGTCATACTTTGGTGGCTCAAATTGCGGATGGCTTGCAATTTGGTAAACGAGTTGCTCCTGCCACGCCAGCTGATCGCCGCTCCTATCCACGTCATCCAGCAGTACTTTTGCTAATTCTTAGGTATTTTCCCAATCCATAGACATATCTCCTTAGCCGAGGACGATGACCATCAAAATTAATCCTCCGGAAGTAAATAAGTTATAGAGGTCAGAGTTTGAACAATAACCTAATCTGTAAGCTTGACATAAATAACTAATTATCATTCACATGCATTAAAAAACCCCACACTCATTTTCATTCCAGTTAACCCCTCTCATCATGTCATATTCAGCCTGTCAGAAAGAATAAAACATTAATGTGAAGTCAAAGACATTAACAGATCAAATATGTCATCAATTTAATAACATGATTTGTTCCTACCTGAACTACCTAGACTCAGTGACCAAAGTATTGAAACTTATCCTTAGAATATTGCTAATAATTACGACTTTACGAGGCCCTATTGGATAGCAACAAATGAATTGATAGGGTTAAAGGACTAGCTAAGAGAATTACAACACAAAGGATATGCCACAACCAGTTCATCACGTTGTTGATCATCAGTGGCGTAAGTAGAGAAGAAATACACCGGTCTTGGAATAAATGTATGCTACATTTCACTAAATGGAAGTAGAATGGGTTAACTCTTGAATGGACAGATGAACTAAGAGAGGGGTTGGAATGAAATTAAGAGTTATTTGAAGAAGTGGTTGATAAAGTTTTGGGCATACTCATGACATCATTAATCAAGACAACTTGAGGATCAAATAAGAATGGGTTATGAAGTATGGATAAAATCAATGGTTTTGTCAATCAAATTTCGTCCTTTACAACATCTTGGCAAACTAAATGGTTGATAGCAGTACATATAAAAGAGAAGTTGGGTCGTTTGGATGAGTAGTAGTTATGCCTTAGAGGTCTTGGAGATGTGCTTTAGCTAATATCACACCACTAACCATCGAAGCATGTGAGCTAATGCAACAAAGAATACCTCGATGAAAACACCATGCTATTTGTCAAAAAGGAAACTGATGGTTCTTTTTTTTTGTGTGGGGAAAGAGAGTTCTATTGATTACAGCAAAATGTAAGGGTTTTATAGCCTTAATGTCCACTATTTGATAACCCTATGTAGCAACCTTCATCTGGGTCTAGTCTACTAGACTACTACTTTTCGAAAAATTCAAGAACAATGCAAACGATGTCAGAGGTGAAAAAACACAACAAAGAAGACAATGTTTAGTCAACCAACCACAAACTTTTTTAAGCACAACTGAAAAATATAATCCCTCCAACAAAGTCTTCTTGAACTGTTTAGGACCGATGGGCTTGACCTAGACAAGATTAGCTGCTAAAGAGGCCTAGCTAACTCTCACAAGTGATTTTAAATGATTGCGTTTGCTCTAGACTTGCTTGTTGGCTTGGCAGATAGTTATTGTCTGCACTCTTTCAAAAGTCAATTCCTAGTAGGTTTTATGAGGGCTTATCATAATAACTAATAAGACATGAATCTTAATGCCACATGGTTTCCATGTCCCTTAAACTGGATTTGAGCCATCAATCTACAACAAACTGAATAGATGATGCATCCACAAACATACTACACCTGAATAAATAGCAAGCAACTTTTATAGTATTTGCTAAATACCTGTAGTCTGGCTTCCTCAAATGCTTCAAGCCATCTCCTAACTTCGTCCGGACGTGCGCATGCTATCTAATAAAAGAATGAAAGCAATGAACTGTTAGCAGCAACTTAGGAATATTGTCAATAATAGGAAAGTACGTTATCTGATGAGTACCTGTCCTTTCATGTTTTGATCCATCGGATTGTAGAGCCTCAAGACATAAATGTCCTAGGTTTACATAACAGATATTTAGTTATTTACAAATAAAAATGGGACACGTCACATTTATAAACAAACTAAATAGCACCAAAAAGGCATTAAATGTTAAATAATTCAATGAAATAATGTTACCATAGATAGAATTATTACTGCTATGAAAACATGAACATGTGGTAACCAGTTTATTATGAATCAAAGAGTTAAATAAGAGTTGAGATAACACCCCATGGTTCACCCTCTGTCGACCAAGCTCCTCACACACAAGAGTGGGACTAACAACACCCTTTCGGATAGGTTCCTACAAATTGAAACAGGATCCTCATAAGATCTTACAAGTTAAAAGGAATGGCATAAGAGTCAGGGGTCGACTAACCTGACATGGTTTTAGGCTATAAAAAGAGACATGAAAGAATATAATTAATATGCCTAGGAATTATCCTTGCATATATAGGTGCAATGGCGGAGCTTGGGAGTACATTCAGCAAGGGCCAAACACCAAAGATCAGTGAATTTTAATCCTAATAAAGAATTTCTAATGGACATGACAATTCAGCAGGGGGGCCATGGCCCTGCATTAGGTGTCCATGGAATCAACAATCCATGTGCTAAACCATAAAGTAGACAAGTATTGTCAATTTTATTTACTTTTATTATTATCTAGGTCCCCAATCCTGCTTCAGCTATCAAGAAGTCAAGAACTCGTGCCAGGTCCCCTAACAAGAAGACATAACATCATAAGCCTTATTGGCATGACAAGGTCTTCTACACGGACAAAACAAGTTGGTGAAAGATGCGAAGTTTCTTGGCTCGAGATCAGAAAGAAAGCAATCGTCATTCATCAATGCCCTTGGCTTCATCATTATATTCGAAATTACAACCTCCAGAGGGTGCACAATCAGGCAGAGCAGCCAGCAGAAATTCAAGGGGAAACCATCATGATGGAGAACAATCGACAAGCCACAAAAACTCCTCCACAAGATGCGCATCTATGTATTTCCGTGCAGATGGGGATCCCAAACAAATATATGGATGCCATATTTCCCGTATGAACTTGGCCATCTCAAATTTCACGGGATTACGGACTTGCAGTCATTAACCTGTGAATTAGCCTTGCACTACTAGATCAAACAAAAACGTACCGAATCAAGATCTGCAAGGGTAAGGATGTCTAACGTGCATAACTCGGTAATTTCATCTAAAACACCTGAGGCTAAACAACGACGTCGTTGCCAAAGACAAATAAACCATTAGTAATCAGCTTTTGACAACCTGTGACGCCAAATCCTCAAGAAGCAGCCACAGCCACCCCAACCATCAAAATCGAAAATTACGAGAAAGAGGGCAAATCATCAAGAGGCAGTCAGCCACCCCAAGCACCAAAATCGAAAAATTAGAAAAATTAACGGAAGAGAGGGGAGAGATCTAACGATTTCTGGGTTGTCGAGCGGGTCGCGCTTTGACATGGCGACGGATTTGCCCCTGATAGTAAGGAAGCGGAGATGGCCGTATTCATGGCCGACGGAGTTGACGCCGATGTGGTACACCCAACCGAGGCACTCGTACTGCACTGCCATCCGGCCGGCCGCCTGTTGACTATAGCAATCCTACTCACCTCCGAGAGCCAGGGTAGTCTGGAAAAAATTTATATGTAACCTTTACTTAAGCCTCGTTTGGTTTATGATATAGTTCCATCGTATAAAAAGAAACCTTATCGTGCTAATTCGCGAGATAAATTTAATAAACCTAATTAATCTATAATTTATAATAGTGATGCTACATTAACTATCCGCTAATTATGAATTAATATATTTTGTTAGATTCGTCTCGCGAATGAGCTCAGAAATTCTGCATTTAGTTTTATAATTAAATTTTATTTAATACTTCTAGATAATAAAAAATCCTTTGTATATGTGATACCGTTAAAATTTAACTTCCTTAACGAAACACGTTCTGGAGCAGCCTTAATGGATCTACAGCAGCAGCTACTAGTAGCTTGGAGTAGGAGAGAGAAGTGAAGCAGCTGCAAAGCTCGTGAGAGAGGGACCGGGCAGCCAGCTGCGGCTGAAAAAAAAAATGTACCTTTACTCGAAAACACCACTGTTCCGCCCACTCTGGCGTTTGGCCGCTTTTTCGCGTTCCCTTCGCCTCGTCGTCGTCAATCCTCAGCCTCGCATCCGCCATCTCGCACCCCGCACCCCCTGCCCGGCTGGCGGCTGCCCCACCGTCGCCCCTTGGTGGGGAGCCGGCTGGATTGGCCGCTGAACGTCTCACACTCGGATCCCAGTTTTGGCAGCAGCAGATTCGTTGGCAACGGGTGGTCGGGTTCGGTCAACTCCGCCACCTGCTGGCGCTGGGCAGCGGGTATCCGTTATTTGGGGGGCAGCCCGATGCATTTTCGTAATTTTTTTGGTCCGTTTTTATTGCATATCTTGATCCAAGCTTGTCTCGGCATCAGTGTTGCCAAACACAAGATCGAGACGTTTTCTAACCAGCTGTGCCCGATCTGCATCCAGCATTCGCAGTTGGCACTACCTCTGCAGATCTCGCCAGGTCCACACAAGCGAGTAGAGCAATGGAGGCCACTGCGGTGAGCGTGGGCAAGGCCGTACTCGATGGAGCTCTGGGATATGCTAAGTCCATCGTTGCAGAGGAGATCGCCCTGCAGCTTGGCATCGAGCGCGACGTGATATTCATTGGAGACGAGCTCGAGATGATGCGGTCCTTCCTGCTCACTGCCGACGAAGAGCACGACAAGCACAAGGTGCTCCTGACCTGGGTGAACCAGGTCCGCGAGCTGGCCTACAATGTGGAGGACAGCCTCATGGACTTCGCCCTACACTCTGAGAAGAAG
Organism: Panicum miliaceum; assembly: GCA_032594955.1. Classification (NCBI taxonomy): domain Eukaryota; kingdom Viridiplantae; phylum Streptophyta; class Magnoliopsida; order Poales; family Poaceae; genus Panicum; species Panicum miliaceum. The sequence goes on along the minus strand of CM064073.1, from coordinate 3,723,539 downwards.
CCGTTCTGCTGGTGCATCCCTCGCAATCTTTGGGAGCGCCGCAGCATTGCCAAGGAAGTGAAGGAGCTTAGGACTAGGGTGGAGGATGTGAGCAACAGGAACTTGCGCTACCGCCTTATCAAGGGCTCTAGCTCGACGAATGCCGCTGTTGAGGTGCAGGGCAGCGTGTCCAGTGCATCATTGTTCCAAATTAATGAAGCAAGGTGGGCAGCCCAGGAGCAGGAGACACTAAAGATGAGTCTCCACCAGCTGATCACAAGTGATGATACGGACCTCAGGGTATTCGCCATGTGGGGAACAGGTGGTGATCTTGGGAAGACGTCCACAATCAGGGAGGCCTATGACCATCAAGATATATATGAAAAATTTGGCTGCCGTGCCTGGGTGAAGCTAACAACTCCTTTCCTCCAAAACAAATTTTTCCACGACTTGTTAAGGCAGTTCTATGTGTATTCTTGTGAAGTAACCGGAAAATCAAACCAAGGAAATGCTTCAGGTTATAATGTTCTCAAGGAGTTAGAGAAGATGGAGCGGAGTCATATTGTTGATCAGGTTTCAGCCCATGTGAATGAGAAAAGGTATCTGGTAGTCATTGAAGGTCTATCCACCATTGTTGAGTGGGATTGCATTAAAACATATTTCCCTGACAAGAAGAATGGGAGCCGTATCATTGTATCCACGCAGCACGTTGAAATTGGTAGCTTGTGCACGGAGCAGCCGTACCAAGTAACAGAGCTCAAGGAATTGTCTCCCAATCATTCTATCTACCTCTTCCATAACAGGGTAATTACTCATCAACTGTTGAACGAAAGATGTTTAAATTTGAACTAAATCCCTAAGGGTTTGAAACGGATAATCTTTTGCATATAGGTTGTAATATGAGAATATGACATACTTTAGCAGTGTTATTTAATGATCTAAACTAACTGTGACAGGCATTAACTTAGCTTCCTGTTGGTTTCCGTAGAGTTGCAAGGATACTTAGGATAAATCATAACTTATCTTCAACTAAATATTTACTATTGAGGTGTTTACCAGAAACACCTACTTTTTGTTCCTTCTCAGCATTTTATCAGTGGAGTAAGAAAAGGGGCTAGCTGCTTGACCTTGACATAATTACATAATTATGGCATCCAAATCTGTGCTGTGCTTTGGCATGAGAGTAAAGTCAGAGTATTGTTATAAATCATTGGGATATTGGCAACAAACTAAAATGAAAACTTGCTAGAGGGATAATTGGACCAAAATCCAGCCGAGAGAGGGCACCCTCAAAAAAAAAAAGATAAGAAGCAAAGCTTCCCCTTTTCGGGAGCAGAGCTGAAAAAGATGGACAGTAACGATCGCGGTAAAATGATTTGTAGGATGTCAGTAGACTTACAATGCGGTAGAGAGTTTTAAGATTTTACTTTTAAAGAGTTTATCATTTTGACATTTACCTTTATTCAGGTTGAGCCCAGGTCCCGGAATGCCATGAGTATTTATGGGATAAACTCAACGATGCAATCCAGCTCCAGTGAAATACAGGACGACGCTCAACAGATTGGTGAAGGTGGTGATAGCATTGAAAGCAAGCTTGACCGCAGCAAGACAATGGTAGTCATTGATGAAGACTTTGTCGGACGAACAAATGATAAGACTCAACTTATTAATTTAATTCTTCAAACAGAAGATGGACATACTTGCAAGGTTATCTCAGTGTGGGGAATGGGAGGTGTTGGGAAGACCAGTCTTGTTTAAAGTGTCTACCGAAGCCAAGAACTTTGGCAGCTTGAAGCATGCCTGGGTCACTGCAGTGCGCCCTTTCAACTACAAATCCATCATTAGAAACCTTGTTTGGCAACTACAGAAAGATATTCAAGAAGATCCTGCTGAAGCAAGTCAAAAGAAGAGGGAAATTCAACCTGGAAAAACGATGGAGCAAGAGCTCGCTCACCTTCTTCAAACACAGAAGTGCCTCATTGTTATTGATGATCCATCATCCATTGAAGAATGGAACTTAATCAAAGAACACTTGGCAAAAGCTACACGTATCATTGTCACCACCAGGGAAAAATATGTCGCCAAGTACTGTTCCAGGGAAGACATGAACATATACGGCCTTCAAAGTCTGGAATATGCTGCTGCATTTGACCTCTTTAAAAGGAAGGTAATTTCAAAACTGCTGTCCTTTTCTCCTCATGTCAATGTTAAATTTGATATCATACTACAATATCAAGAACCTGGGCATGTGCAATGGGTAACTAACAGCAAGGGAGATATATGTAATCTGACTAATTTAGATATAATTTTCTATACTTGATGATGGCTCCCATTGTCCATATTCATCATAAACGGCACAAAACAGAGAGGATCAATGGAAATTTACAGTCATTACTGTCAAATTACAAACATGGAAAACATCTATTGCATCTATTATATCCCTAGGGTAATGTATATCACCTAGATTAATAAGCTTGGAATTTACTTCTTTACAAACACAGTGGAACTATAAGGCTTTTTTATAAATAAAATATCAGACGTATCAATTTTGAAAATATTTGTTTGCAGCCGTTAGATGCGTATGAATGAAAAATATTATAATTTTGAATTTTCTTTTCTCTGGACTCCTCTTTCATGCAAGGAGCCTTAATCTTTTATACTGCTTGTTTATGTACCTATTGTGCATTCACTTAATCACTTACATTGACTAGGACAAGGAGTTTTGTGTTTAGGCACATGCATTCATGCACGTTAAAGAATATATGGACTTTCCTTTGTCGAGTAATGTATTGTATAAATATATAATTCCTTTGAGTAATTTCTTTCCATAGAATGCTAAGTTGTTCGTGCATACATGTACCCATGCACTATGGATGATAGTTTCTGATGGATTTATATGCAGATATATATGTACGAGGGGTTCATTTATTTTCATTTTTCTAGGATTTCTGTGCAAACACACAACTGGGTTTTCCCTGTTCATTCCTAGGACTAGCATGTGGAGTTTAGAGAATTTACATCCTCCCAGTTTCCATGTCCTTTAGTTTTACCTAACAAACCACACTATGGCAAAGGTGCATTTCTGGTGAAGGTAGACTGATGATGGCAATGTGTAAAAAATGGCTCTGATGGCTTTAAATATGTCCAGATTCAAGAATTGGAAAATAAAAAAGTGAAACACTTAACAACAAACACCTATTGTTCATTAAGTTTCTAGAGAAATTTTAAACACTCTACACCCTGTACTACGTCATATGCTGTAAATAATCTATTTTCACTGGATATCTTTTTAAGGAATGCTGGGGCAAAGAGCTATCTCAGCTTGTGCTGGAACTGAAGATAGTTAAGGTTAGGAGAGATTGTAACAAAGTCGCTAATGAATTAGCTGCATTAGCTATGTGCAATACTCGTTCAGCGGTGTGGTTAGGCCAGGCTTCTGCGTGGATTGTAACCCTAGTTAATAAAGCTCTCTATTTACCCGGGAAAAAAAAGATGAACACTGAAGGAAAAAATTGTAAAATAGGTGCTGCAACAGGCTTTTGTAACAATAAGGTTTTATTTTTGCTAAAAGTTCCTTTTCATCAAATGTAAGTTCAGGCTGGTCAGCTCAATGGGTCTTTTTTTGAAAATTTTGTTTATTTATTTGCAATGTTCCTCTGCATCGTCGTGCACATATACAGGCTGACAGAACAGAACTAAAACAAGCAGGGTTCGTTCAGATTTCCAATTTTCGTTCATCGTGGATGATGGTGATGAGTTTCCTGATTCATCAGGTTCAATGGAGACCAATACGAGCACACCACCAATCTCAATTTCTCAATGTATGTAGATGTCTGCCTCGCCTTGCAAATTTCAAGGACACTCGGTTTGGATTTCGTCTTGTTGATTTGAATTGATAAATGGCTAGGCCAGCAGGTGGAGGGCCAGCAATGGAGGTGGAGCAGAGGAGACCAAGGCGGCCAGACGATGGTGTTGCCGTGGAGCTGGGGCTCCGGCGGACGGTTGCGAGCGCGGCGCCGGAGGCAGCGGCGCGGGCAGGGCCGACGCTGCAGCCGCCACCACCGCTGGTTGGTGCTGTTGACGGGTGGTGGCGTCGGATGTACGTCGATGGGATTCGCGGTGTTCGCCGGCGGCAGCGCGGCCTCGCCGGCCGGCAAGTCACCGCCCTGGATAATTTGCATAAAGACTCCTCATTTGGATTGCGATTATTAATCGCGATCCGATATTTTACATAAACCCCTCTGATTTGGATAGTGATCTATAATCGCGATCCAAACCAGGGGGATTTGTGTAAACTACCGGATCGATATTTTACAAAAAGACCCTTTAGAATTTATAAATGAGCCCTCCCCTGTCGTTGGCAGCTCATTCGGCTTCTTCCCCTGCTTCCGACGCCGTCGCCGACGGCCACCGCCCGTGGCAGCTCAAAACCCTAGCAGCGCAAGCTTTTCGCTCTCCCTGTTCAAAGGAGATCGAGGAGATTCCCCGGCCGGTTCCGGCGGCACGGGCACCGGAAGCAAGCGCGCGATTCAACTGCTCCGATGTAGGGGACCACCCGTCGCCGATGCGCTCGCGGCTCGCGGGACGAGACTCGATTGCGTCGAGCCGGCGGCCATGGGATGGCAAAGCGGGAGCAATGAGCGTGCTGCGTGCCATGACAAGAGATGCTGCAGATTCTGATGCAATTGGAAGCGATTCAGGAAACATGCAAATTGCGAAAAGGAAAAAAAGACGAAATCCTGATGAACTAATAATTGATTTCGCAAACTGAATTTCTTCTGTAATGTAAGCGATGCAGGCTGTCCACAATCAACATCAGTCGTCAGCTAAGGGAGGCGGCAACACATCGGTGAACGGATGCAGCTCTTGTTCTTCCCGATGGATCCTTCCTATGAGCCTCACGTCGGTTCTGCAAATTCACGTTCTTGAAGCACTCCATTTCTCCAACGCATTTGATGAGCATATAGGGGCATTGCTTGTTTCTCTGAAGATCCTCAATTAGGTTCAGATCTCTACTTAGATATAATTATGCAGCAACTTACGTTCAAAACCTATTTTGATGCAGCAGTAGGAGATGATGGCACATTCTTACCTTATGGACATGATGGTTCGCTTTACTACTGTAGATCTGAAAACAATACGCATCTGAACGTATCCTGTAAAAATGATGGCAAACTGTATCTAATCAGTAACGAAAAAGAGGAAAAGAAACTCGAATAGAGCAGTGATAGCATGTTACAAGATTTTGCAGAAAATAACAAACAGAATCAGGGCTCAAAAAGAACAGAATGCAAACAGCAGAACACAAGAAAATGTACATTCAGAAACCTGAGGGTGTTGTGAAGACACTGCACTACTGCAACAAAATGCAAAAACATTATAATTATAAGTAAACACTTTGCGAGAGATGCCGTGAGATACATCAGGCAATGCAATGCTAGTGCCGAGTACAATTGAAGAAAACTGTTTTTTTTTAAGAAACAAGACGAAGTATGCTTCTGAAGCTACAAGTGGAAAAGGCACCGCGGAACAAGATTACAAGATATTGCGAATACAGAATTGCAGATGAACACAGGGATGAGTGCTGATGTATGTCGTTGATATGTTTCAAAGCAAGTTCAGCATCATTCTTCAGTCAATGTGCCTGCACAAGCCACAGAAAACAGACAGAGACGAGATATATGTATGTACACAGTATTATCTAAATGACATTTTATGATAACTGTCCACAATATTTACAATGGCAATAACCAAGAACTGAGAATGCCATCATACTCCCTCATAAAAGCACATATCATGTCCAATGTCACCAGACATACATACAGAAACAAAAATGCACCACCCGTAAGTAATACCTATACACAGATGCCACAGTATTCCGCTGGAAACACAAATATCTGACACGGCCTTATTCTCAGTACTACGACCGGTAGTTGACACCATGGTCGAACACACCGGCTGCTGCATACCCCAGGTATGGCCTATGTTACCTTCGAAGCATACCTCTGTTGTCAAAAGTCAAAACTGGCAAGAGGTGCCCAGCCTCTGCGTCAGCCATGGGCTGCAGGCTGCAGTTTGCTTCCTCTCGTGGAACATGCTTGGGAGCAACTCCTGAAACTTTTCAAGGAATGCACTCCATTCAATGGCACTCAAGTCTGACAGCTTCACAAAACTTGAGCTGGGAGGCAGCATCTCGTTGGCGCTCCAACCTGCAGACTGATACTCGCTACGATAGCCACTATAATAGTCAGTTTTAGCACTCACCCTATTCTTTGGAACAGTGGTGCGGCACTTGCTGTTTCCACTAAAGCAAAGCCCCTTCAAAGAGACCAGCAATTTTGAGGTGGAATGAGTATATTTAGGAACTGGACTGGTGCAAGCATCGACGTCATCCTGGCTCACCTCATTACTTTCATCCTCCTCGATGTCCTCATTGCCCTCGGTTAATTTTGAAAGTGGGTTCCTGCAACTTACCCCAATAGACCCATACTTGTTGAAAAATGATGCTTCATATGTAGCTGCATCATCTCCTGAGTCCAGATCGAACTGGGTGAAGTCTGCATCGCAATCATCATCGTCGTCATCTTCTTCAAAGTCAGCTTCTGGTAGAAGTAATTCTCTTCCCTTAACCCAGTTCCTTGCTTCCATACACAGAACTTCAAGCGTACTAGGCTCCTCTTCTTTCCCAGTGAACTGCCTGCTCATCATGTCCCCTATCTCAGACAAGCAGAGGCCATAAGCTGCAGCTTCCTTAAGAAATGTTGTCGAGAGGACCAGCACCCTGAGACTTGCCTCATGAATCATGGGCAGCTCCATGCGAAGCATTTCAGCATCCTTTATAGGGTCCAGATTTCTGATGTACTCAAGTTCTTCCTCGGAGAAAGGAATAGATGCCTGCGGCCAGTGAATCCACTCAAAGTAAGGATCTTCCAGACTTTCTGGAAGACAGAGACCATGATCAATAGGAATGAGTTCTGCCCGTGCCTCAAACCGACCAGATTCACTGTCAAGCTTCTTGACTAGAAGATTTCCACCATGTCTATCGGTGTTGAAGATTCTGATATCAAGTATGCCAATCCTGTGAATGCAAGAGACAGGAAAGCTTGATGTTCCATGGTCACTGGCGTCATAGTCATGTGGAATAAACTGCTGCAATGAGGCAATCTTGCTATGAGCCTGCGATCTATTCTTACTGGTCTTATTTTTGCAGTTAACATCTTCATTCACATTAAACACACTGTGGGTAACTTTGACTAACATAGTAAGAGGAACTTTTGCGAAATTCTTGTGATCAAGGAGGTATGCAGCAACCTCTCGGAACCCTGTCTCACCAACCCGTACTGATCTTTTGAGGCCTGGCTGCCCAAGAGTCTTCCCGACAAAACCTTTAGGATTATTTGGAGCAAAAGGTTCCTCATCAGTAGGTTTAACAATTGCAACACGTTGGCCCAAGATATCCCCAAAATAGTAGGCACCTCCCATCCCACCAGTAACAGCTATTGGATCAACACCATTGGTAATTCCCCTGATGATATCCTTAACCAACTGTTTCATCGCAGCCGAAGGGCTTGAGCAGCCAAGGATTTCAATAACTTTACTTCGATCACGCTGCTGACCTTCCCCTTTGGGAGAGAGGCAAGGTGTGGAGCAGCTTCTATGCATGTGATTTCTGGTGAGCAGCAATGGCGAGTCATTCAGGACATAGCTGAGATCATTGTTCAAAACTTGATCACCAAATGTCAGTGAGCTCTCCTCTGTGGATACATTAAGGGCTATCTGCATCTTCTTTTTTACGGTGTGTGCATTTTCTCCTGGCTCTAGTTCAATGCCCAGAACAGAACCATTGTCAGTTTGAACAAACACACGCTTCCAGCTAAGGGACCTCCCCTCAGCTATGTTCTTCGAGGGGTAATCATTGCTCAAGCTGTGATCCAGAACTGCAACAGCCATCTGTGTCTTAACAGGACTGTCAGTATTCCAAGGCATATATTGCTACGAAGAAACTGTCGGTAATAGCTGCTACCTCCTCTCTTGTGCCCTGGCAAGCACTAGTTGAGCTGGCAATAAGAGGGAGAGTAAACCAAGTTTTCCAACTTATGGCAGTCGGATAAATTTCTAACTACTGATGGTTTAGCATGTCCAAGTGCACATTAAGCTGCTGTGACATCTAATACTGAGTGCTAGTCATTACACATCTAACTGGCAAAGATCCTGAAAACAATAAAAAACAAAAGCTCAGTGACTTGCACAGTTCACGGTTATTTCACCATGTCTATATAAAAATGAGTAAGGAAAAGGCAGGACCAACCAATTAGGAGGAAATTAACAAGATTCCCATGTGCTCAATCAAGACCATTAAAGTAATTGTAAACCCAGCGCTAGAAATGGCTAATTTGTGGGAGGTTGACATCCACATACTATTGTTACAGCTCTGCGCTAAATGAAAGGATAGGTAAATTCTGGTTTCATTCGAATACAAGGATCAGCTACATAATTTCAAATTCAGTGCCTTTTTGTTTTTTACTTCAAACATAAGGATATTATTGAGTATATGCTGGTCTCATAATATGAGAAGAGACGAAATAGGCACATTCCACCTTATTTAGTACATGCTATTGCTTAAGCAGAAATCCAACACAAACAGTCAGAAGACAAAAAAACCGAAACTGTCTTTAGCAAACAAAAACTGAAACCGGGTGTATCTGCTTGTTTGGAATGGTACAATCTAGAATTCAAACTGTGCCACATGATTCAATTTGTATTAATTCATTTGTTCATCTTACACGGAGGAGACAACCGAGTAATGAGCTCTTTAGCATATCCATGGCTTCTCCCAAGCTCATTGGTAACTATAGGCATAACAATCAGATATATGCTATTTTGCTGTCAAAAACTTACACCGCCGTCTGCAGCTTGCATCAATTTTTGTTATACAACGGCAATGTTAAAAAATCCTGCTCATTCCATCATAAATGCCCCCAAAAACATCCCAGCAACGAGCTAGCTAAAAATGTACTGCTCGATCCGCATTATTACTCACAAACATAATAAAATTCTCCGCATCCTCCAAACCCAAAATTTTGGAAGAGATTAAAAGTCACGGCTGAATCAAAGCACCAGCCAGCCGCAATGCGCCCCTCCACCGCAATCAGAGCAGGACCACACCGGCATTGACACAGGGGGCATCGGAGGGAAAGGCATCGGAACTCACCGTTCCGTCCGGCCGGCGCGCGCGGGGGGTGGCGGCGATGAGGGAGGAGCAGCTTGTTTCCGGCGGGGGCCGGGAAGGAGACCCACGAGCGGCCGCGGCCTCACCGCCGCCGAGCCGACGGCCGAGATTGGCCGGCGCCGTCCCCAGTTACAGGCTCAACTCGCCGTCCGCCCGGGGGACGGGTCAAACTCATAACCGTGGTTAAAAAGAGAGGCGAGGTGCCCGCGGCCGGCGCCCTCTTATAGCCCCCCCGCTGCCTGCCGCCCCTCGCTGGTCCCTCTCGGGGGGGCAGTTGCAGCTGGCGACGGCACCCTTTTAGCCATGGCCGAGAATAGTCTCCGTGCAATTTTTGGCGCGGTCTTAGCTGGAAGATACGATCTTTTCTTCTTTAGTAAAGCTCGTGCGCAATGCTTATCCGGAGATGCAGCTATTTTTAGTGCACGTCTCGGTCGGACCAGTAAATCTGTAGAGCAACGGAGTTGGGGAAGGACAGAGCATGTTTGCAGCTGTGTTTCATTGCAAGGTGTGTGTTTTTGTGCCAATGAAAGTTTGGTGATTCAATGCATGCCCGTGGAAAGGGAGTTCCTAATACGTATCATGGCTTCTGAGAAATGCCATGAGAGCATTTTTTGTTTTCGTTTCGCTAGATCTTGGTCATCTTGCCAGTTGATGAGGCACGCTACAAACTGGTGGCATCTTTCTCAGGCAGGAGGGTACCTTCTGGGCATTGCGCAAGCAGACAGCAAACCGCCCGCTGCTTCTGAACCTGGCTCTAATTTCTTGCATTTTACGCCGAAAGGCGCGCGAACACGAGGAGCCGGCCGAGCGTCTGGAGCCACAACTTCCTTTTCTAGGGATCGAATGCGCATCGTGCAACCATAAGATATGCACCGTCCAGGCGTCCACGATCGACGACATCACAAGGCGACCACGCAGGAGACAACGGCAACCGCCGGCAAGCAAGCAGCGAGCTTTCGGTCCGAAAGGCCTCTGGAAGTCACTGGAACCACGTCACACACACACAGTAATGTGCAACCAGAGTTACAGTGGCGTCTGGGTCATCTCGGCACAGAAAAGGTGAGACCCGCCGCACCCACCACGAAGGCAAGCAAGGTGCCTCCATTGCTGTCGAGCCTATCACCACGAGCTTGCCGTTGCAAGAACATGCGGGGCACCTGGCACCTGCGGCGTTCCAGCACTGCATGACTGCACCATCAAAAAAAGAAAGACGGGACGACTACCTGATAATTGAGTGTAAGAGAGCTGCAGACTGATGATTGTTTGTTTCGACTGGGACGCTGTCAGTGGTGGTGCTGTATTTCGAACGAAGGCCCCCTCTTGAAAAGGGTGCATAATAACCCGGGAGCTCCTATATAACTTGTGGAAGTTGGTTAACCTATATAACTTAGACCCAAATCAGATGTCTATAGTTCAACATTTCGAAAGACTAGATTCAATAATTTTTGAAAGATGAATCAACATTTAAAAATAGTAGATTCAACATTTCTCACTAATAGTAGATTCAACATTTCTCACTAACACATTGCAATATTTTTAAAAAAACTACGATCAACATTCTTCGTAACCTATTTCAACATTTTAAGAGAATGGATTCAACATTTTTTAAAACTTAGATCAACATCTTAAGAAATAATTTGTTCATTGGTTTTCTTCTCCGGCGACGGCGGGCAGATGCGGAGCGAGCACAGCGGGGCGGTGCACCATGGTAGGCGCGGTGGAGGCGGCCGGGCAGGGCACAGCTGCGAGAGCGGCGTGCCGCAGCGGGAGGTGGCGGGGGGTAAGTGCGAAGCGGCGCGCGACGAACGCAGAAGCTCCGGCGGCGAGCGCGGCGGCTGGCGGGGCGCGCGGAGGAGGCGCTGGGGGCGGCGCGCGGCAGCTGGGGCGGCGTGTGGCGGAGGAGCAGGGACGGCGCGCAGCAATGGAAGCGGCGGGCGAGCGCGTGGGAGGCGGCGGGCGAGCGCGTGGGAGGCGGCGGGCAGCAGGAGCGTCGGGGAGGAGACGGTGGAGCCGAGGCGAGACCAAACGGTCACGGGGCACTGCACGAATCTCAAACACCGGAATTCATGTAACAAACGGGCTTCCGGAAGCTATATAGATTTGCCGTAATAACCCTGGAGTTGTTTGGGCTTTGATTTAGACCCAATGCAAGTCTAGTTGGCCTGGGTTATCCACATGTCCGCTTCATTGGCTCAAGACACCATCAAGTATGGTTTTGTTTGGCATAGCTTCTGTATTAGTATAAGATACACAATTATGTAGCATATAAAATTATAATTTGTACATAACTTTATTGCCTACAAGGTCACTCTATGAGGTCATTTGCTTTTATTGATTTTAAGTTTATGTCTGCATTAGCCCATGCATATGCACGGATTGACGGGTAGCCTCATGAAACAAATAAAATCTGCAGAGGCGAAACAAAGCTGCTCGGGTTCTTCGAAGCATCCATTAGGAAAAAAAAAAGTTTACATAACCCTCCTAATTATTTATGGTGAATTACTTCACCCTCCAAAACTATAAAACCAAATATTCTACCCCTTCAACTTTTCAAAACCGGTCAAATAACTCTCAAGTGGTTTTGAAATGTGGTTTTGCTTCGGTAGCGCGGTTTTATTTTTTTCTTTTTTATTTATTTTCGCTGAATCTTTAAAAAATTATAGTAAATTACAAAAAAATCATAAAATAAAAAATCTAATTTTGTTGGACTCCACATGAGTAGATCTACACAGTAAACATATAATATGGTATTCTTTAGTACAAAGTTCTTGCTGTAACTTTAGATCTATACTTTTCTGTAATTAATTGAAATAATTCCTTGGTACAATTATGGTAAAAATTTTATGGTGGGAAAATTATTATATGCTTGAACTGTAGTAAAAATTTCATACTCATTGGATCATGTATAACTTAGTTATAGATTTATTTAGGTTTATGATTGTTAAATCTATGCTCCGAATCTATGTTTTATCTATAACTAAGTTATACATGATCCAATGAGTATAAATTTTTACTACAGTTCAAGCATATAATTATTTGCCAACCATAAAAATTTCACCACAATTAGACCATAGAAGCTGCAGCTATGAATTATTTTAATTAATTATAAAAAAATATAGATCTAAAGCTACAACAAAAACTTTGTACTAAAGCATACCATATTATATCTTCACTATTTAGATCTACTCACGTGGAGTCCAACAAAATTGGATTTTCCATTTTATAATTTTTTTGTGATTTACTATGATTTTTCAATAATTCAGCGGAAATAAATAAAAAAGAAAAAGACAAAACCACGCCACTGTCGCAAAACCACCGTCCAAAATCACTTGGGGTATTTGACCGGTTTTGGAAAGTTTAGGGGTAGAATATCCGGTTTTATAGTTTGGGGGTGAAGTAGTCCACCATAAATAGTTGGAGGTTACGTAGACTTTTTCCCGCCCATTAACCTCCATACGCATTATATGGAATCAGCTCCATTATATATCTATTCTGAATATTATGACAATATGTCAGCCCATTAGCTACTGCTATACTTTTGGGCAACTTAAGGTCCAGCATTACCAATGCACCATGCTATGAGATGTTTAAGCATCTTCCTTGCACGTTATTAGTTATAGCTAGCAGAAAACTAAGAGCTTACATGATCTAATCTGGATAGGCAAGAGCTGTTTTAGTTGCAGTAGCTGCAGATAACAACAGGTAACTTAAGTTGGAACTTGGAAGGTGTCATAGCTACATAATACGAAAGAACAATGGTAACTACGCCAGGTGCTCTTTGCCTTGCAGATCTGAAGATACAAATCAAACAACATTGTCGTACAATGACAGCTGTTGCTACATTCATGTCAGCGTGGCACGCAAAAAAAGATAGAAACACATGTTATTCCAACACATTATATTACCACACATCAGCTAAACATATACACGGATATGTTACAGACTTACTGTTAGTACACTGGAGAGTTCAGATTAAGCAAGCCGCCAATTCAGATAGATCAGAAAACTTCCTTTCTGAATCAGCGCTCCTAGAAAATGTACAGGCAAAGCAACCAACATTGTACACATGCACATAGGTTTTACACACACATATATCAAACCTAGCAAGTGGACTACCAGTCCAAGTGTCCAGCAACGCCAACTCTAGAACCCAAGCTTCAAATCCAGCGCCGCGTTCAAGCTTCCGTCCTCGTCGATCTTCCGCGGCAATGGCGACATCGTCCCCGGCGGCGGCAGGTTGAGGTCCAGCGTGGTGGCCACCGCCGCCGCTCCTGACGTTGCCAACGTGCTGCAGCTGCTAGGCGTCCCAACCGCCGTCCCCTCGGCGCACGCTCTCTCCCAATGGCACCGCTTGTGCCCGCCCAGAGCCTGCCCGGTCGCGAACCCCCGAGCGCAGACGCTGCACTTGTGCCCGTCGCACCTGGGCGGCGCCGGCGCGGCGGCGGTCGGCGAAGGAGTCGGCGTGCTGCAGCTCTCCTTCTTCGCGCTAGACGGGGCAAGGGTGCTCTTCTTGCCCTTGACACCGCCGGGTCGTGCGCTGGCGAGCATGAGCAGGCTTGCGGCGATCTCGCGCTCCTGCACGGTGAACTGGTCCCCCGCGGCCGCCGCCATGGCGAGGTGCTGGTGCCGGAAGTGCGGCGGCGGCGTGATCCCGCGCCACTGGCGCTCCGGGTGGCACCGCATGTGGCCGAACAGCGCCTTCCACGACGTGAACCGCTTGCCGCACTCGGTGCACGGCGGCGTGTCCCCTGTCGGCGAGGACCGCACCCTGGCGAACGCGGTGGAGGAGGAGGCGACGCCGTCCGGCCGCGGCCTCCGCGCCTGCAGCGGCCTCGGGGAGAGCGCGCAGGCGAACGGGGGAGGCGGCAGCGCGGGCGGCAGCGCGAGCGCCAGCGTGAGCGTCGTGTCGTGGTGAGGATGCGGCGGCGGCGGCGGAGGGCGAGGAGGAGGAGCCGCGGCGGGCTGTACCGGAGTGGCCATGGCGAACCAGCAGATCGATCGGGAAGGTTGGAAAGTGGAAGTGGAAGTTGCGGAGGTGGGGGCATCCGGGCATGGCGGCGTATATGTACAGGCGCGCTCGTATCGTGGCGGTTGCCGGCTTGCCGGCGGTTGCTGCGTTTGGAGAGAATGCCTCATGCCTGCGGGCCGCGGTTGCACCTTACACGTACCTTCGTGCGGCCGAAGATGGCACAAAAATTGCTGTGAAGTGTGAATCATGCAAAGCAAACGCCTGCCCTAGTTTAGTACTCTTGAAATGACATGTGTATTCTGTTTTCTGATGAATGTTCATTCGATAATTATCTACTGAACACCCCCAACATTTGTGAAAACTGAGCAAGAATTCATTTTTGAACCTGGTTGGACAGTTTTTTTTTCTGAAAACCATGCAACAACATTTTGAGTGAACGTTTACTGGATAAAAAAAAAGTTTGGTGCCCATGAGCCAAGAACTTATTTTTCTTGAAACTTTCCTCCTACTGATCGAAAGCGCCTCCAATAATAATTCAGTTTGCTAGCTATAAGATTGCACATGTCATTATAGATAACATAACAGATACATAGCACCTCAAGTGGTTTATCTGTAACAAGATTCAAGAGAATAATATGGGCCAACACGTAATAGAGTACTAAATGCTACATGGATATTTTTTTTAAGAAATTTGCAGGAGCACTGCACTGTCGTTTAAGCTGGAAGAAGCAATTGGAGTGTCTTACAGAGTCGATATTACATAAAAGGTCTGAATCTCTAACACCGAAAGAAACCAACCAAACAAGTAGCAACACATTAAACAAACTAAGGTAACTCTGGCCCTCCACAGGCCAATCTTCTTGCCTCCACCTCCATCTTGATCTCATGTAGCACGTCAGCTGGTGTCCCTTGTTTGTTCTCGAAGATCCGCCGATTTCTTTCCTTCCATATGTTCTAGGCGCCATACATCATGAACGCAGCTTTTGTTCTTCTTGTTTTCTTTGGCAGTTGTGCTAGTTCTTTTTGCCACCAATCAATTATTTCGAACCCTCCCTGCGGTGGATGCACTAACTCTCTCGTCCAGTCTTCCATTTTCTCCCACACCAATCGTGCAAATGGACAATGCGGTATGAGGTGCGCCGCCGTCTCCTGCTCATGGTTGCAAAGCACACATACCGGATTGCATGACCATCAATTTGTCTGCTGCGAGTATTTTGCATTGCACCAGTAGCCACGCAAAAAATTTATGTTTGCCTTCAGATTCTGCCTTCCAAATAGATGCTCCACTGAAATACTGAAAGACCTCAAGAACTGTGTATTGTAAGCCGATTTTGCAGTGTAAACTCCATCTGCAGTCCACCTCCATGTAATCTTGTCTGGCTCGTTGCTGAGTTGCACAGCGTGTACTAAGTCCCGAAGCTTCACGAAGTTTGCCATCTCTTCAATTGTTTGCATCTTCCACAAACCTCTTGTCTAGTTTAGATTGACCAACTCTTCTTGAACTGTTTTATTTTTGCGCCAAGCTAACTTGAACAGATCAGGAAAGAGATCCATTGGCGCCTGTCCATGTAGCCATGAAGATTGCCAAAAAATGGCCTTAGCTCCATCTCCCAGGGTCACCACAGTGCTTGCTCGGAATAATTGTCTGTCAACAGCGTTCGCTGGTGGTTCAGTGCCTACCCACGGCCTATCTGGTGAAGTCCATTCATACCAAAGCCATCTCAAACGTAGAGCTCTACTGAACAAGTCCAGATCTAGTATCCTCAGCCCTCCAAAACATTTCGGCTTCATTGTTTTACTCCACCTAATCAGGCAGTGACCTCCATTTGTCTCTGCTTACCCTTTCCATAGGAAGCTTCTTCTTAATTTGTCTATTTTCTTGATTGTCCATTTCTGCAGTCTGAAAACTGTCAAAAAATATGTTGGTATTACTGTTAAAACTGAATTGATTATCCTTAGCCTTCCTGCTCTATTCAGTAGCCTTCCCTTCCATGTTTGCAATCTTTTCCCCACTTTGTCTATCAATGTTTGTATATCTACTCGTCTGACATTTTTCACATGTAAAGGCAGGCCCAGATATGTGCAGGGAAAGGATTTTATTGGGCATTGGAAAGGTTCCATGATGTGCTGCAGATCAAGCCCTTCACACTTGACTGGATAGACTGCACTCTTGTTAGTATTTGTGATCAGTCCTGACACGCTTGCAAAAGCATTTAGAATGTTTTTCACCACTTCCACCTCTGCACTCACCGGGTTGAGGAAAATTGCTGCATCATCTACAAAGAGACTGATTCTGAGCTTGGCTTTTCTGTTGCAAATTGGTGTTAGCATCCCTTCGTCTGTAGCTTTGTTAAGCATTAGCTGTAACGGTTCAATGACTAAAATGAACAGCATTGGAGACAATGGATCTCCTTGCCTTAACCCTGTCCTGTGTCTGAACCATTCCCCCTTGCTCCATTCAGAAGAACTGATGATGTTGAAGTTGCTAGCAAAGTTGTCACCCAAGACCTCCATCTGTGGCCAAACCCAAATTGCTGTAGCACTTCTTGCAGGTATTCCCATCTAACTGTGTCAAATGCTTTTGCAATATCCAGTTTCAAGAATAAAGTTGGCTTTCCAGCTCTATGCAGCTCTCTGATTAAATTTTGTGTGTAAAGGAAGTTATCTTGTATGCTCCTTTTCCTTATGAAGGCACTTTGAGCTCTGGACACCAATGAATCTAGATCTGATGATAGTCTGGCAACCAACATCTTGGAGATGAGTTTGACAATACTGTGAGAGAGGCTGATTGGACTGAAATCTCCCACCACCTTTGCATCCTCCTTTTTTGGCAGTAGCACAATGTGTGCATTGTTCAGTAAGTTGAAGTGCTGATCGATGCTACATGGATATTGAAATGGGTTATTGGCTGACGACTACCTTCGAGTGCTACCTGTGTGAAAAGCTTATGTAAGCAATCTTATAGCTGGCTGATGTGGCGTTGTTGGAGAGGCCTCGAGTCAAATCAAGTAATTAATCATTGTAACTAAGCAAAAACAAGAGAAGTCAAGTAGTAAGCATTACAAACCCAACTAGCCTAGTTACTGAATTTCTGTAGGGAGGTACGGGGGCGTCTGCCATTGCACAATCTTTTCATTTGAGCCCAAGACTAGTTGGGCTGGGCCACCGACATACCCCATTCAAGCAAGCGCTACCCTTTATTTGCCTGTGGACTGTGGTACCTATGGTAGTGATTGATAGCCTGCATTACCCCCTAGCCAGGCTCACATAGTGCAGCTCTCACATGTTTGGATTCCTGAATAGATCCTTAGCCAGGCTTAGGCTATGCAAAAGGAGGAGTACGGCCTGCATTGCTGGGAACCCATTTCACTCGTGCGACTGGAAGGTCGATACTACGGCGGCACGTTAGCAACCCGACGCGCTGTAGCGGGCATCATCTGCAGCCGTTGCGGCCGTGAGCAGTGTGGTATGCTCTGCAGCACCCGTTCGCAATACTCAGGTTGTTTACTCAGTAATTAATGGATCCGCTCTTCAATTTTGTTTCTGAAAGCGATTTGGAGGGGAGTGAAATGTGTATCTGTCTCAACGAAGCTTGCCTGTTCTTAGCCAATCGCAGAGAGTTGAAAATACTACAGACTACACCTAAAAGAGCTTGTTGAAGATGCTAAACAAGTGATGTATTATTGAGTTCGATTGTCCATTCATGTGCCGTTGTTTTTACATTTATCATTATCCTTGTGAGAGTGAGATTCGTGCAAACTAATGTGGACTTTGAGATTCGATTCATTTTCATCGTGCCAATATTACTGAGTTTTTCATTTCACTTTTGCAAAGAGACGTGATCAAAACTTAGCCCAGAAGCCAACAGGAGGTAAGTAGGTAACTTCACCTCCACAAAAGCCAAGGTCACCATATCACTTTATTAGCACGCTAACCAAACACAACCTTTCTAGACCAGGCTTAGCTCATGCAGGCAAACCAAACAACAGCACATTGCATTGTGCAAGACAGGCTTCAGCTGGCCTGGGTTAGGTCCAAGTCTGGCTACTCCTAAACCAAGCAACCAATCACTATAAGTACTATCAAGGAGAGCCAATGGTGATCTGTCCTCGATGTGCAAGTGCCATCTGTGGTTTGTGCTTGTAGCCAGCCGCTACAGAGCGACTGCATCTCGTACAACTACAAAGGGAACATTACTACACGTGCCTGGCTGGCTGCAGTGGAGGATCCGAGCGTGCGCGCGGCGCGAGACAGGGCAGGGCAGCTCAGAGCCGTGGCTGGCCGTGCATTCTTGGCTGCTGCAACCTGCAAGCCACCACGCACGGGAGACGGCAGGTCGGTACAGCCGTAGCGGCGCGGAGGATGAGCTGAAGGGCAAGAGGATGAGCCGCTGCTCTCCCAGCTGTGAGCCGAACCAGGAAGATCTTGCCGTGGCGGATACCATGCCAGCAACCCCTTTCCACGCGCATCACTTTTTCCCCGGAGTCCTGACCATACCCGGCCGTCGGCATCCATCCTGTCATCCTGATGACTAGTTTCCCTTTCCCTTTCCCCTCCCTGATCCATCCTGAAGAAAACGCATCAACCAAAGTGCATGCCTGAATGGACGATTCGTGGATCTGCACTTGACAACTGCGTGTTCGGAACCCTGGCGGCGGCCGGGGATGAAAGTCCAAACCCTATCATGGCTGCACCGGTGAGCGTTGACATGCGCGTCGACCAATCATGGAGCACTGCAAAGAGTTCAGGACCTCAAGGATCTCTGTCGGGCAACAACGGCCAACGGGGTCGGGATACCGGCAGTCCAAAACGGGTGAGATCAGATCAGTCATGCATTGGATGGCATTTGCATGACAGTACGCTACAGTGCTACTAATGCAACCGCAATTGCTAAAAAAAAGGGGGTCTGAACAGTGATCAGGATCACTGCTGCAGACACACGAGCGGAACAGCCGCCCCCAACGAATCCAAGCGGAACCCCACGGGCTGCTGCAGGCTGCAGCTGCAGAGGTCGGCAGCGAGCTCGCGTCACGGCGGGTCAGGAACAGTTGCTCGCCAGCGAGTCGGCAGCGCCCGGCGCCGTGGGGCCCGGCTTTCCCAGGCAGAGTCTGGCGCCGGCAGCAGGCAGCAACGGCGGCGTCAGCGCGCCCCGGGCAGGCGGGCACTCACGTGAGGATCTGGGCCCGCTCGCCCGCCCAGCTGGCCCGGGGCGGGGACAGGTCGCCGCCGGGCTTGGGCACCACATGCTGCTGCCGCACCCGCACGGCGGCCGCGTTAAAGAAGAGAGGCCCCGGCCCCGCCGCCCCGGCCAAGCCACGGCCAGGCGGACGATGACGGGGAGAAAGCAAAAGCGAGGCGTTTGCTGGGCTGCGTGGGGCGTGGGGCGTGTGGCCCACCGGCGCCCACTTGACACGTCCCCCGCCCGTGGGCCCGACAAGGCTGCACGTGCTCGGTTGCTCCGGGTCGGGCCCGCCTAACTTCCAGCTCCTTTTTCCCGTCCGGCTCGATCCAAACCCTGCACGAAACGAGTCGCTGTCTGTTACGATTCTCTTTTTTGTGCTTGTTGCGACGAGCCGAGAGTCAGCGTTGGGCGACGTGGTTCATGCTGCGCCTGGGACGGGACAGAGGTCACCCGTGTCGAGATGCCGGCAGAGCCTTTGACGGGCTCGGAGAACCACCTCGCCGCCGGCTGGCCGGCGGAAAAAAAGAGTAGGGGGGGATCGGACTAAGGCCTCGTTCGGCGGCAACGTTACCGTTCCAGGCCAGGAACGATTTCAGGGCAGGAATCAGTAAATCCTGCTCCAACACTTGATGCTGGTCTGGTTCTAATCCCCTTCCTGAACCATTTTATTTCTTAAAAAATTATGTTCATCCGGATAGGAATAGAAATATATAAACTAATCGTAGATTTATATTTACAAATCTATATGTAGCAAAGCAGCGCTAATAGAGGTCTGAACATTCAAGGTGCAGAACAAACACTCTAGCTTATATCTTACCGGTGCTTATACCACATCCCTCTTGCAGAACATTAGCCAACAAGATTGTTACCATCTTACTGCATGTTCCACATTCAAGCTTCATGAATCTACAGTCTAGTAAGTGAGTCTTTGAAAAGCCTGACGCACTAAGCCTAAAAACACAAGCAGCTAAGGAAAATAAAGTCATCTAAAGCTTGTCCCACTCTATAGCAAAATCACTTGCCAATACATACACGCCATGCATCACGCCTTCACCTCCTTGGAGCTTCTAAGCTGCCACACATCTGGTTCCTGTGATAAGAGATTTTGCAACCATTATAGCAAAGACAAAGGCATAGATAGTAAATGGAAAGAAGTTCTTGTACTCAATAAAAAACTAGCAGATAATACGTTGTCTGCAGAGACCAATACAGACCAAAGTGTTAAACATACACCATCCTGTACACCAGAAATTCTTCCAGCCCATCTGGTTAATGACAGTTAGCAAATGGCAATCAAAACTCTAATGCCATTGTAGCACCGTAGCACCAAAAGCGTATCAACTGTAAATCTAAATAATTAATTACCAAGAAGGATTATCAGGAAGGCACATATGAGATGTAGCAGTTTTGGAACATGGACAATACTTTCTTACAATTTCTACCAAAATAATACTTTATGTAAGATTGCAATCTTTTTTCTTGGAAGCGGAAATAGATTAGCAATCTTTTTTCTTGGAAGCGGAAATAGATTAGCAGAATCAGAACAAAGTAAATGTTGCAGGCTTGCAGCTCAGAAGAATTGTGGATGCAAAGGAAACAGAGCACATGCAGGCAAGGATTCTACCTGGTTCATAGCACAGGCATGAAAATAAAAGTTGTCTTCCTACTGGAACAAAACTAACGAATCTCGTCAGAATGGTGGCACTTCATTGCCGCATCACTAAAGTGCTATTTCTTTTGTGCTGCTAAATGCAAGAACAAATCTCGCACGACCACATCTACTAGCTATGACAGACGACAGTAATTCGTGAGCAAGCTGACCCAAGATCCTTCCATCGTGCTACCCTACCTGGGCTTCCACGAATCAAATCAAATTGAATCGAATGAAGTCGGAGAACACAACCCAACAAATAAGAATTAAGGTATTGAAGCGCGGCACGAACTTAAGAACCCAAGCACACCGATGGCAAGAATTAAATCCAGCTTGTAGCTCACTACAACCCAAGCCAAGGAAGAGAAGAGGGGAAGGAAGAGGAGGGTGGCGGCTTACCGGCGACTAGGTGGCGGAGAGGATGAGCGTCATCGCCGGGTCAGACTAGTGGCTGCCTTCCGGATCATGGAGAGGGTGGAAAGATCGTTCCAGATCAGTTTCCGTTCCGAACCGGATCAAAACGAACGGTGATTTGATTGTGGACCTGATTTCGAAACGGACCGCTCCAGACCACCCGGAATGAGCCCCGGGACGTTCCGTTCCGAGGAAACCGAACGGGGCCTAAAAGTTGACGTCAACCTCTCGGGAAACGAACGCGCAGCAGCGGGCAGGTCAGGCGTCGGGCGTGCTCAGCGAGCGCGAGCAAAAACTCGACGGGAACGGAGGGTTCGAGGCGACGTGCGCGGCGCCGCGCCGCCCGGACTACGGCGTCGCCGTCCGCCCGCCCGCCCGCCTAACGCCGCGCCGTCCCACCCACCTGACGGCGTCCGAGCCGGACGCCTCGCTCTCGGCTCTTCGGCCTCCACCTCACGCGCTCGGCGACAAGCGGGGGCGACCGGCCGAGGCGTGGGGCGGGGCCCACCGCACGCGGCGCGGGCCACCTGTCACGCCTCGCGAGGCGACGGTTCGGAGGGCGCCGTGCGGTGGGTCCGCGCGTCTCCCCGCGGTGCGGCTCGGGTGGCACTGGGCAGGGGAGAGGCCCAGCCGGCTAGGCTAAGGGTCGTGCTGTCCGCACGTGAGCGGAGCCGCGCCGACGCCTCCCTCGCGTGGCCTCGACAGCGACGGCGGCGCGCCGGGGCCGCCACGACGTGCCGGCCACGCTCGATTCCCCGGACGACGTTTTCTTCAGGCATCTTCCGTCCGATTTTCTGAACGTTCGTTCGTCTAACCCCACAGCCTGCTGTCTGCAAGAAGGTCACATGCACGCGCAAGCGTGCTTACACCTTCCAACACGTGATTTTGGATCACTGGTTCACTGCACGATTGGGGGAAAAAAGGACACGACGCAACAAACCTGCAGAGCAGTTGGGACTTGGGAGTCTTGGAGAGCACGGGCGCACGGCGCGCAAACGCAGAGAGGCCCCCAGGGGAAAAGGGATCCCGCACCCGCAGGAAGCGTCGCCTTTTCCTCGCCGCTTCTTTTGCCGTCCCCCGGCGCGCGCGGGGGGCAGCGGGACCCGCCGGGCCACCGCGTGTGCGTTGGCCACGTGATCCGCCGGATGCCTGGACGGCGGCGGCGACGACGACGACGTGCTCCCATCCCCTCCCCCGCGCCCGCGCCCGCCCGCCCTCACGTGATCCGGCGGCGCGGCGCCAACCGCAGGCGCCCACCACCGCCCGCGCGCGCGGCCCCACGCGTCCCGGCCACTAGCGCTTTAATTAAGCGCTCACATGGCGCGCGAGCACGGGGATTATTAAGCGGGGGGCACGGCATCACGTCACGGCGGCCGCTAGTTAATCCAAACCCTGACGCCCAAGCAACAGCAGAGGCTGTGGCCTGTGGGGTTAGCACTAGCAGGGCGATGACTTTTGGAGCCAGCAGGTTAATTTACGGATCCCTAAACCGATTCTTTAAACAAAGGGGAGGTTCGAGACCCAGCGCAGGGGGAATGTCGATCAAGTGGGTAAACCAGTTCTTAATCCGGCCCTCCTTAAACTACTCCGAACCCGCGGGCCTTTTCATCCATCCATCCACCCCCGGAATCTTCCTCTCTGCCAGACTGTCACTGTGTCGGCTAGCTCCGTCACCTTTACTAATCAAATACACCTCTAGTTAATTAATCAACTAATTAATTATTAAGTAGTTCGATTAATTAATCTAATAATAATTAGTTCCTCCCGCGAAAGGACGGGGCTGGCTGCCACGAACTAGCTCTGGGAGTGTTTTTTTTTTTTTGTTGAGAGCTGTTTCGTTTATGCCAAGGAGCTGGCAGGTCCGGCTTTGGGCGGAGGGGGCGCAAACCGATCGAATTATCCCATTTTTCGCGCCGTACCATCTCGCTTGGTCGGTTGAGTTCGACAAGGTTTTAATCTTTAATCGCGTCATCTACCGATGAGCTGCTCGAAAGCTTGGAGCGTGGGCGAAAGCCCCGGCGCGATATAAAGAAATGCGATCCAAACAGCGTTGTTAATGCCTTTGATGATTGGTTTGCCAAAGAGAAATAGCGAGAACATGGGGGGATGCCGCGAGCACGATGGAGGGGTCGGATCGTCCAAAGCGAGAGGGGAGCCAGCGTGCATGCGCGGGAATATACAAGTGGAGAAAGGGAGCTTAGCGTAACATGGCCGGGCGATGCGAACGGAGCTACAGGCTGGTGTGCCCCGGGCGCGCCGTGCATACGGATGCGGGTTACTACTTGTAAAGCTACTGGTATTTTAAATCGTGGTCGCGGCTAGATCCCTGCAGAAATGATTGGCGCCGGGCACTTTTCTCGCTCTGACATGGGGATACTGTTGTCAGAGGAGCTAGTACCGAACTGTACAGTGGTGACTGCCTACAGAATAGCTGCTCTGTAATAAACCTAGGAGATGCACAGTGTTCAGGCCAGGCACAAGTACAACAGCGCCAAAGACGTATGCACAAAAATAACAAATAGTATGTCACCAATAGTTCAATATAAACATGAGCTTTTACTTTGATGATTTATCTGGATTAACCGGATAAAAACAGCAGAAAAGTACGTTTGATAACTTTTTTATCTCACGAAATCACAGAACTATGCACCTAGTAACTTCTTGCGCCGAAACACGGGGGTAATGATTGTCGTACAAGACGATTAGCACACGGTGCCGCTTGTGAGGGAAACATGGGGGCGGCACTTGTTTCCGCTTTTCTTATTAGCTGGGGAGCACCCCCCCCATGGCGGCCGCGCCACTGCTTTTGCGTAGCCCTGCACTAAACAATGCACCGCCACCGGCGACCCTGGCCATGCTCGTAGTCACGAGCCCGTCTTTTCCCGGCACGCGGAGACGGAGACGACGGGGCGGACGCGCCGCGCATGTGCGTATCTCCGGCCGGCCTCGCTTTCGTGTCATCGTGTGCAACCACCGCGGCATATGGGTGTCGTCTGTCGGCCACGTACGAGTCGAGAGGGTGACGGGTAAAGGCGACAGCAGCAGCAGCCTAGCCTTCGGAAAAGAACTCGTTGTGTCGAGTTGGCGCGGCACATGAGGGTCGTGGATCAGGGCGCATGACAGAGGGGGAGAAAAGAAAGGCTCGATCCTGATCGCCATAGCTGGAGAGGCCGGCCCTCCGCCCTGGCCGCGATCTCGATCTGTGCCGGCAGGCCACTAGCGGCAACTAGCGCCGGGAAAAGGCGTACGCGGACGCAGTGCCTCGGCTCGGCGCCACGCTCACGGCGCGCCCGGCGCCGGCGGCCGCGTCCGTGCGGGCGGCGCGGCGCGGGGCCACGGGCACCGGGCCCCGGCGCAGGCGCAGCCGCGCAGGCAAGCCACGCGGGGGCCTCTGACGGGCACGGGCCGTCCGGGCGGTCGCGGCGCTGCGTCGGCACGTGCGCCACACGTGGGTCGTCGGCGTCGGGCCCTCCTGCACCCGCAAAGGCTGCGGCGCGGCCCTCCCCGCCGGCCGCGCACGCGGCGCGAGGCAGTGCGCCTGCGCGCGTGCGGCGTCGCGCTTGGAGGTGGCCAGTTGCCCAGTTGGGTGATTGGGGTCAGGCGGGGGAGGCGGGGAGCCATGTCTGCGCACCCGCACGGGGCTTTGTCCCTCCTCAACTCGGCGCGCGTCGTACATTGGCCGAGGTGACGGTCCACGTCGTACGTGGCCGCACATGCATCACGCATTCGTGCATGGTGAGCGGTTACGAGGTTACGCGGGCTGGTACATGAACATCGTCGTCCGTCTCCCGTGGATGGATCACATACAGCAAAATGTTTTTCTCGTCAAAAAAAAACAAAATCGCATGCATTTTGTTTTCAAAATTTTTAGACGCAATTTGACTTGGCAGGCTTTCTGTTCATCACTCGCGCACTATGCACGATGCATGTTATTTTTGCTTCTCCGCAGGCAATCGCGCAAGAAGAAATAACTCGCATGTTGTAGCTGTTGGCACACACTGGCTCTACACGTATCATCTGCGCTAGTAAAGCTTTGAAAGGGAGCTCCGATTCCGGACGGCACCATCACGAGAGTCAAGCCAGCGCATGTTTCTTTCGTGCCGCTTAGCTAGCTTTATCTCCCCGCCTTTTTTGAAGAAAAAAAGAGGGCGGGGGTCGGGTCGCGCGGAATCGCCGCGGTCGCTGTCGCGATTTAACTCCGTGCAGTGCGCAGATATGGTCCGTCGACTGGGGTGCAAATACGCGCGTAGGGTAGGTTTTAAATTAGGGATCGGATATCTGCGCACAAATTATAAATATTAAATATAGATTAATTATAAAATTAATTATATAAATGAAGGCTAATTCAGGAAACGAATCGATTAAACCTAACTAATTTATCATTAGCATATATTTACTATAGCATAACATGATTAAATTATAGACTAGTTATGTTTAATGGATTCGTCTCTCCATCTATATAATTAGTTAGTCCATATTTAATACTTCTAATTAGTGTCTAAATATCCTATGTGACACGAGCTAAAGTTTAGTTTAGTGTGGTGGACCTTTAGTTATTTTTAAAGAAAAATGATTCGAACCCGCCGTAAAAACAAAGCTTCCCAGAGGATCAGCACGGGAGTTGATTGAAAATCAGCCGTACCAGCGCCGCCCTAATCTAATCCTCGCGAGGTGTTCCAGTTTCACGAGGTGCACGCGCGCGCGGCACAGGAACAGGCGCGGCGCCAGAGAGCGCATGCGCAGAGGGCGCGGTCACGTGAAGTGCTCTCCTCGGCGGGAGCACACGGCTGCCCACCCCCCCCCCCCCCCCCCCCCCGGGGGCGGTCGATGGATTCATCATGGAATGGATCGATCGGATCCGTTCCATCTCTGGACGCAGGAGCACCTTTTTACCCTGGTTAAAAGAGGCAAGGTTGAACACAGCGTTTACTCTGAAACCGTAGGATCAAAAGGTCGCCCGTCTACGTCACCACTGACAGGTGCGGTAAGAATCTTCTTAATCCATGCCTGATGGTGTTCACTGTTCAGCCGCACGGTGTGGATCGGCGGTGATGCGATGCCGGTGTCACGCTGCTTATGACAGCAAGCAAAGCAAAGCAAAGCAAGCGAGAGGCGCGGATGCCACCGGCGTACTAGCAGCCAACATTATTGAGGTCGCTGTTGGACAAAGCGGGAAAGGAAAGGAGTGGCCCTGCGGAATCTGGCGGGCGGGGAGGCACATGACCGGCCCCGGCGACCACCCCTCCCCCTACCTCCGATCTCTATCCACGGGATGCCCGCAATCTTCGGCCTCAAGTGCCGCCGCGGAGGGGCCCCAGCCTCCCCCTCCAACCGTCACGTGACCCAATCACCCGACCCCCTTCTTTCCTCCTCTCGCCGTCTGCTCCAGTGCTCCTCCTCCGACGCCGCGCATCCGATCGGCGGCTGGATGCTCGTGATCTTGCAGTAGCACGCGAGGCTCTACCATCCACGACCTGAGAGCCCTGAGCTCCGCCGGGGGTTCCTGCCGTGCGGCGCCAGGCCCGAGACCGCTCCTCCCCTGGCTGCTGGCATCGGCGCCGCGTCGCCGTCCGGCATCACATGCCCCCGTTCCCGTCCAAAATCCCTTTCGTTTTCGCCGCCCCGCGCGCGCGTGAACCGGCGACGAGAGGGCGCCCAGACAAAGCGCCGAGCGTCTGATCCCTATCAGCGCCGTCGGGATCACGCCCCACTAGCGACCGCGATGATTTTACCTTAATCTAATCTACTACGAGTAGTAACATTAAAAAACAACCGCGGCCAGGGGGATTAGCTGCGACTCTTCCCCTCGGTTAAAAAAAGAGAGGAAAAGTTACTGTGCTTCTCGTCAACACCGCGGTCAACCCACGTCCGGCACGTGCTGGATCCCCACCGCCACCAGCCAGCCTCCACCGGCCGCGGTACTCGTACACCTCAGGGCCTCACCCCCCGCGCGCCGCTAACGGCCGTCGCGGTCGGGTAACGCCGTCGTCACGGAGGAGCGGAGAAGGCCTCTCGTCTCCGCTGCCGGGTGCCGCCGTATAAAGCATCCCGCGGCACAGGAGGAAAAAGGAGAGGCCAGAGAGAGAAGGGAAGGGAGAAGCCTTTGAGCAGCAGCAGAGATCTCTCCCTCTCCCTCCTTCCCCCACCTCCCTCCCTCCCACGCGCCCCGCGGGCTCGAGGTAGACGAAGGCGGAGCCGAGCTGCCGAGGTGTAATGCGTGGTTATGGGGCTGCAAGGTAAAAATCCCGCTCACGCCATTGCTCGACCTGCTTTTTTCTTCGTCTCGTGCTTCGAATTTCGAATTCTCGGTTTCACGGGTGGGGGAGGCGGATCGGGTGATCCTCCTCGCGTCTGGTTTCCTGACCCCTGACGGCGAGAGGTTGCTGTTGCGAATGCAGGGGATAAGGCGACGCACGACTTCCTCTCGCTCTACAGCGCCGCCAAGGACTCCGCCCTGCCGCTGCTGCCGGAATCCAAGCCGCCGCCGCCGGCCGCTCATCAAGGTGCGTGCGCTTCACCATCTCTCTCTCTTCCTCTGCCTCTGTCTCCGGGTGATGGATCAGAATTCAGACGCTCGCGCGGCGGATCCTTGCAAGATTTTGCCCAATTCGGTAATTCTACTAGCACACGATAGGCTGGGTCTGAAACAGTCGGATATGCTATTTGCTGCAGTATGTCTGCACGAATTAACCTTCGAAAATTACCTTTTTTATTTTAGTTCTACGTTGCGTGGACAGCGTGGTTAGAGAAAAGTAGAAAACGACAGATTAACGGAACAAAGAAATGATCACGTGCAGCTAGCTGAGGAGGAGGGCGCCTAGTGGTGGATGCAAAGAGCCGTGCACGACCTTTGCTGCGCTCCTGGCAATCCGTCCATATTCTAATTCAATATTCAGGTTTCGCAAACTGCAAATTCGAACGGGTTCGGTGTAGTTTTCTCGACAATTTCGTGCCCCAATCATCAGATCTCCATGGACTTTTTTTACATGCTTTTATTCGTCGAGCTGGAAAGATTTCACCGTGTTTCGCGGTGATTACGAATTTTTGCTGTTTTTATCGCGACGCTGTTGCCGCGGCGGCTTTGTTCTGAACTGAAACCACAGCCGGTGCATGCTCGTCGCGCAGGTTTCTTCCTCAAGACGCACGACTTCCTGCAGCCGCTGGAGCGGCCGTCGTCGCAGTCGCCGCCGCCGCGACCCGCCGCGGAGAAGCCGGTCCGCCAGCACGCGCTGCCCGGCGGCATCGGCACGTTCAGCATCAGCCGCGCCGCCGCCGCCGCCGCCGCCACCGACCAGCCCGGCGCGGCCGTCAAGCAGGAGCAGCCGCCCTTCGCCGTCTGGGGCCAGCCGGACCCTCGAGGTACGCCACGCTCCACGCGCGCTCTCGTTTTCCTTTCGCCGCTCCGGCCCCGGTTGGTGGCGGCTTGACGCCGACGCGTAGCTCGCCGCAGGCGTGAGTCGCGTGGCACGCGGCCGCGAAGGTGCGTGCGTGCCGAGGCGTGGAGCTTTTCTAGGGTGGGCGACGCTGTATTCGTAGACTCGTAGGTCTGGTCGGCGCGGGATCCATGGACCCGGGCCGGACCCATAGGTTAGGCCTTGTGGGCCTACTGCGGGCCAGGATGTTGCGTGGGCCTCTAACGGACCCCAAGTGCATGGGTGGATGGGGGAACCTGAACAGTTTGACATTTTTGTAGCCGAGGATAAATAAATAAATAAACTCACGAACATCCTGATTTCAGATTACACCTTCTTCCTCAAAAATAAAAAAGGGGGGAAACATCTTGAGCTTCTGCTCCCTTTCCTCTCCTGTGGAGTCCAATTTCTTTTGCCAACCTTTCCCATGTGTAACTACCGATGTTCTAATTCCAAACTGCAACTGATTTTTTTTATGTTAAACCTGCATCCATTTTACTTTGAAAAGCTTATCATTGTGCTAGGCTCGTTTTTTTTAACTGAACGTATGTTACACTTTGCCAACCTCCAATTATTCATCAAACAAAAAGCCGGGGAAAAGGAAGACGTAGCTAAAGGCGTGTGCTTTCCGCTCTGTCTGTTTGTCGACTTGGCAGGTCACCCGTGGTCGCTCCCCTTCGCCGCGCGCTGTGTCGCCGTCGCCTCCGCCAGGCCGCAGCCACAGCAGCAGCAGCAGAGGCCGCCGGAGCGGAAGGCGGGCGGTGGCCTCATGGACGCGGGCTCCAGATCCAGCGGCGGGGCGGGCTTCGACGACGACGACGGCCTCGCCGCTCGCCGCGAGGTCTCCTCCACGCTCAAAGGTAACACAGGTCAATTATGATAAATCTGACTCTTGTTCGTGTTGTTCGAGCCGTTTCGGAGATTCGGTGATGGAGGAGGCGATTTTGACAGTTTTTTTGTGTGTGTGTGTGTGTACTTTCTTGGTTGCAGAACTCTCGGTCAGGGTGGAGACCAAGGGTGGAAGCTGCAGCGGCAGCGCTGGGACGGACCAACTGCCCAACACGCCGCGCTCCAAGCACTCCGCCACCGAGCAGCGCAGGCGCAGCAAGATCAACGACAGGTTGGTTGCTCTAGCTCCCGCAGCTCATTTAGAAATGGTTGGCCGTGCTGTTTCTTTCATTCGATTGCTTGCGTGTCCTTGATGCCTAAGCGCACATGTGTCAATAAGCACGTTTTTGCAGTGTAATATTGTAGTCTCTAGCTTGATTCAACTCGATCTGCGCACGTAGCGCACGTATACTATCTAGTCTAACACATGTGGGTAGAAGCATGCTGCAGCAACGTGCAACACCATTTGGTTTGGCTGGGAAATAGTCAGAGAGGATACATCTGGAACTTAGTGACAGTGACGGCCCTACTGTATTTTTAGAACAAGGGATTAGATACCGCAGTAGATGTGGCCTGGCTAAGGGCCCGTTTCTCAGTTGAGATGTGAATATTTTATGGACTTCCTGGTACGAGGTGTTCAGAAATCATGTGCTGACCCTGAAGAATGCTAGAATATGTGAAGATTTAGCTCCATATGTATTGTGCGATGAAATGAATGTCTTTGCTTTTTATTTCGTGACAAAGATTTATTGGTATGCCATTAAGTAGTAAGAACTGTTCAGAACACTAAACATGCACTTGATCTAATGTTTCTACTCCTAATCCTTTTACAGATTTCAGATACTTAGAGAAATTTTGCCACAAAATGATCAAAAGCGTGACAAAGCATCATTCCTCTTAGAGGTAAGACACCCCAACCTTTTATTCTTTCCAGACAAAGATTGCATTCACTAAGATACGGAGCTCTCCTATGTATTCTAGACAATCTATTCCCAACTTATTATTTACCATTCTATCAACAACTGCTTAAATGCAGGTTATCGAATACATAAGGTTTTTGCAAGAGAAAGTACAAAAGTACGAGGTTTCACACCCAGAGTGGAACCAAGAAAATGCAAAGATCATGCCATGGTCTAACATCTACTTCCGATCTTCCTGGAAAAATTCACAGGTAAACTATTCAAGCAACTTTATCTTCTGCACAATGAGTCTTCTGAGGCTGAGATTCTAACCCTCCCCTTGTCTGAACCTTATCCTTGTGCTGCAGAACAAGGACGAAATAAATGGAGATCTGGCCTCCGATCCATCACAAGTTATAAAAAATGGTTCCTCCCCACGGTTCCCTTTTGCTGCAAAGCCTGAGGACCATAACAATGCAGGTGCATTTGAGACTGCTTCGGGTGCACAGGAACTGGCAGAACCAAAGGGTTGTGTGCCTTTCAAACAGGCTGAAACTCCCAGCAATATCACAAGTATGGTTTGCTCGATCCAATTACCGTTTACAATCTGCTATAGTTTATGCACTCCTTCAATGGAACTATTAATCTCTGTAGCTCATGGAAGATGTTTTATTCATCTGCAGACACTGTTGCATCCCAGCAACCAGGGCCATTGACAAATTCATCACCTTCAGACGATGGTGCAGCACCCAATGGAATGTTAAGCAACCCAGAATTGGCAATAGACGAGGGGACAATCAGTTTGTCAAGCCAATATTCCCAAGGGTATGCACTAATAATGGATCCTAACAAAACAATTTTTTTCATACGTTTATTGGATCCTCTGTATTTTTATGTTTCTGTTTCTCTCAATGCTGTTTTCTTGTTGCATTTGTAGTGCTTGAAATCTGTATAGCTTCTCAGTGAAAAAAAAAATTATTTTTTTCCTTATAACAGGTTGCTTACTACGCTGAATCTTGCACTTCAAAACTCGGGTATAGATTTGTCACAAGCTAGCATCTCGGTGCAGATCAATCTTGGTAAGCGGGCTATCAAGAGATCTGCTCCCGGGTCGAACTCCACCTCCAAGGTACAATATTCCAAAATCAAGATGCTCCAGTCATGTTATCAATCTGCCGTCCCCTGTAGGATTTAGTCATATAGATGACATGTTTGGTTTCAGTTTCAGAACGTTGTTACAGTCTGTGCTGCTTTTCCTTGTGAAATTCTTACCAGAAACCCTTTGCATCACAGGATCTCATCACTCAAGCGCCCCGTGATCAAGAGATCGGGCACCAGCTGAGGTCAGGGGATGGCGCAAGAGAATATTCCCAGGCGACCAAGCGGCATAAGTCAGACAGATAACAGCTGATTCCTGCTCATTGCAGAAGCCCGGATAGTCTGATCCATTTTTTGCGCTCCCCCCCACTGGGGAGCCTTCATGTTTCGTGTATACTACGCTCGCTTCCCGCGACGTCCAGACGCACAAGACCATGCTGCATTGCTGCTGCATTCTTTCATTCGATCGCGCTGCCGCTCTAGCGTTAGGCTGCTTCCCAAAAGCTTCCATCGCAGATTGTGAAGCTGCTTCTGTTCTGTCCATAGGCTTCCATTCATATGAGAAGTTCAGGCCGCCCCCCGTTCTGACGGACCCCTCTTGTAACATATTCTGATGCTGAATTCCTCGTCACTGTGCAGTCGCTTCAGAGCGAAACATCAATGTGCTGTAACCTTTTCTGTGCAGCGTGCCTCTGTTCCTCTGACCATCCTATGACCTGAGAATGGCACTGCCTGCAATTACATGCTTTCACCCTGCTCCCTTGCAGTGTTTAGCACTGCTACGAATTCTTCTTTTTAGAGTAAGAGGCAGCCACGTCCTGCCCCATTCCATTAGAACAAAGCCATTGCTACGAATTCTGTGGCAGCCGATCACGTGAGTGGCGTCTGCCGTGTGCCGCACTAACGCGAAATCAGCAATCTGGGCAGCGTGGTTCCGCAGGCCTGCCTGTGGTAGCCTTTTCTTCTGATGGATGGAATTGATGCCTGCCTGGCGAGTGGAGTGGACTCCACGAGCTTGACATTCCCCAGCCGGGAAATAAAAAATCCGGCGTCGCGTCCGCGGCGACAGACAGGTGCTGCTCCCCCGAACCCCCCGACCTGATCCTCCGATCGCGACGTGAGCCATGGACTTTGACGGGGCCTCCGGGACGTGATCTGATCCGTGACCGGACGGATCCGGCGGCGACGGGGACCGGGCGAGCGGCGCCACCCCGCGTCCCGTCCCCGTGGGCGTGGCGGGTTCCCAAGCCCCTCCGCGACGTGCCGGTGGGCGTCGACTCGGGGGTGGTGGTTGCGTGCGTCGTCGGCGGACGGATTCGGCCGCGCCACCACCCATATCGTCCGCCCCGAGGAGAACGTCGCGCCACGTCGCCCCCACTGTCCCCGCTTGTTCGCCGGCGCCAAGCGGGAGCGCTGCTGGCGCGCGCGAGCGAATAATGGAGGCGACGAGGGGTCGGATGGCGCGCCTCGAATGATAGGCGACGGCACATGGCACGTCGAGCTGCTGAACAAACCCAGCCCAATTTGCTCCTGGTTCCATCGCGAGTGGACTCGTGATGATGGCAACGATCAACGAGGTAGCTGGCTGGCGCAGTGGCTTGTCTTGGAACCGCAGGAATTGGCGTCGTGCTCATCTTCGACATGGGGAACAAAGACAGCGCGGCGGATGAGAACGAGAGCGCGCGAGAGGCCGGCCGATTCCCGATGGATCGGTGGGTGGGTCATCGGCGGGCCGCGGGCGGACCCCGCCGCACGAAGTGAACGGGGGCGGAATCCAGTGCGATCCGATCGACGCCGGGCGCGGTCGTTCTCGGCGGATCCCCACGCGCCCTCCGCCATAGGCCGTGCGCCCGGCGGCCCGCGCGCACACGCGGCGACCGGCAAGCCCCGCCAGATGATGCGCGCCAATGGCTGGAGGGCGCCGCTGTGCCAGCGAGGGCGGGCGGGGGCTGCTGGGGGGGCATGTGCGCGTGGCGGCGCCGTGGACGCGACGCGACGCCAACCCGATCGAATTCCTCTGGCGTGACGGGCGAAGCGGCACCACGCCTCCACGGCACGGGCGCATGGGCAAGCCGAGCGGGAGCGCGGCCGCCACCGCCAGCGGGCGGCGGAGGGTCTGCCGCTGCGCGCGTGGGCGACGCGATTCCTTGCGTGATGCGTCTCGCGTCGGAGGAGGACGGGGGGTCCATGCCGGGGCCCCACCCACGCGGCGACCGAGACCACCGTCCATGCCACGCCATGTGCCGTGCGCGCGCGCGGCACCGGGGGCCAGAGGGGGAGTACGGCCGGCGGCCCGCGCCCGAACCGAGTTCGGCGGGCAGAGCAGAGCAGAGCAGGCGGGGGCCACATGTGGGGGCAATGTGCTCGGTCGGGACTCGTGACCCGTCGCATGTTTCAGAGTCTCTGACGTGCGTGATGGGTCAGCAGGCAGGGACTAGGAAGGTTTACAGTGCCAAAGTTTGAGCGAATAGATTGGCTTGTAGATACATGGAGTTGAGTTGGCGGGAGTATATATATAATGAAAAATTAGTTCTAACCATTGTCTTTATAAAATTTTGTAGGTGTATTGGCACCCTCTAACTGCTACCTACCTTCGCCTCCGAGGAAGGAGCGCGTACTAGATGGGATAGGATTTTTTTAGATCCGTCAGATTAAAGTTTAGTCCCGTCATATTAGATATTTAAATATTAATTAGAAATATTAAATAAAAGTTAATTATAAAATTAATTGCATAAATAAAGACTAATTTACGAGACAAATTTATTAAGTCTAATTAATCCATCATTAGTGTATTTTTACTGTAGCACAACATGATCAAATCATGAACTCATTAGGTTTAATGGATTCGTCTCGCGGATTAGCCTCCATCTGTGCAATTAGTTTTGTAATTAGTCTGTATTTAGTATCAAATATCTGATGTACATGGACTAAAATTTAGTTAGGATGTTCCAAACATACCTTTAAGGGGTATTTGAATCTAGGGACTAATTTTTAGTCCGGTCACATCGGATGTTTAAATGCCAAATAGAGAGATTAAACATGAGCTAAGTATAAAATTAAAATTAATTGCATAAACCGGTGCTAAATTACGATATGAATCTATTAAACTTAATTAATTTATCATTAGAACATATTTACTGTAACACAATATGATTAAAATATAGATTAATTAGGCTTAATTAATTTGTATCGTGAATTAGACTTTATTTATACAATTAATTTTGTAATTAGATAATATTTAATATTTTTAGTTGGTGTTAAAATATCCAATGTAACGGGATTAAAATTTAATGCGAGGAAAAAAATCCCTTAGTCGTCGACGAAGCATTAGACGGCCAGCTGTGAAGGATGGCAATTGACGAGTGATTTTTTTTCGCTCTAAAAACGTGGGCGAACCTAACTAAACTGACGACGACCGACGGCGGCTTGCCGTCGACGCATCGGCCGATCCGGTCAGATCACACACCCAACGAGGAGAGGCAGGCGGCGAAACAAACAGCAGCAGGCACTGCAGTGCAGGGTAGAGGCTTCCAGGAGCAGGTGGTCGGGCCCCACCAGCGCGGGCGGCAGGCAGGCCGGCGTCAACTCGCGCGGGCCCCGCAGGAGGCGGTACCGCCCGGCCCCACCTCTAGCCTAGCGCCTCGCGGAGCGTAGCTTCCCCTGCCCGACCAACGCGCCGCCCCGGGACGTGGCGCGCTCCGGACCACCCGAGGCGAGCCGGCGGTGGCCGACAGGGCGCGTGGTTCCGTTCCGTCCCGTGCGCCTAGACCCCCAAACCCAACTACCCCGCCCCACGGTAACTCAGCGGTGGTGGCTTCGCGACGGATGGGGCGCCGACACGTCGGCCGAGCCGGGCGCGCGGCGGCCGGCCGGCCGGCCAGACCATGCCAGCCGCTGTCGCCGGATCGCCGCGGCTGCCGCGCTACGCTCCACGCGCGCGTACGGCGCGGCGGGCCGCGACGGGTGCGGTGCCCCGTCCCTCGCGGTACAAAACTGACAGCGATCGCGCGCGCCTGTACGGGGTCAATACTCCGCTGACGCGCCGGCCCCACCGGGAGCCCGGGTCGCGTCGCGCCGTCGACCTCACCGCGGCGCCGCCCCTCACGTCACGCGGTGTGGCCTCTCTGGCCCGTGGGCCCCGGCGGGGTCTGGCTGGTCCACTGGGGTACCCGCTGCGATGGCGCGAGCCGCGAGCACGTCGCCATCGCCATAACCGTGACGCGACCATAAGAGAAGAGCCTAGCGAACCCCCGGCGGCAACCGCCCCCTCGCGTTCGTGCGCTTTCAGTTCCCACTCCCCTCCCTTCTCCTCGCCCCGCTCTCTTCTCTCTCCGCCGGAGGCGCGCGCGGGCGCAGGCAGGCAGCGACGGCGCCGTCGCGCATGGAGGAGGCGGCGGCCGAGCCGGGACGCCGGCCGGCGCAGCAGCAGCAGTTCGTGGGCGTCGACCTCCGCCGGCCCAAGGGCTACGCTGCACCGGTGGCGAGCCAGGCGGTGGCGGTGGCGGCCAAGCCTGCGGAGGGGGATCCCTGCCCGCGGTGCGAGTCGCGGGACACCAAGTTCTGCTACTACAACAACTACAACACGTCGCAGCCGCGCCACTTCTGCAAGGGCTGCCGGCGCTACTGGACCAAGGGCGGCACGCTGCGCAACGTCCCCATCGGCGGCGGCACCCGCAAGAAGCCCTCGTCATCGCCGCCCTCGTCCTACGGGGCCGCCGCCAACTCCGACAAGCCCAAGAAGCCGTCCAAGAAGAAGCGCCGCGTCGTGGCGCCGCCCCCGGAGCCCGCTCCAGCCGCCGCGTCCGCCGCCACCGACGCCGCCCCGGCCGCCGACTCCGCTAAAACGGCGGCGACGGCGACCACCACGACGGCGGCGACACCGGCGACGACCGACCCCGCGAGCGAGATCACCACCGAGCTCGTGGTCCCGGCGGCTGAGGAGGAGGACTCCCTCGCCCACCTGCTGCAGCCGGACGTCGCGCTGGGGCTCGGCATCTCCGACTTCCCGGCGGGGAAGGGGCTGGACGTGGAGCCGGACTCGTTCGAGTGGCCCGCGGCGTTCGACCTGGGCGCGTGCTGGGGCAGCGCCGGGTTCGCCGACCCGGACCCCGCCGGCCTGTTCCTCAACCTCCCGTGACGGGGGACACGCGACGGCGGACACCGCGCGCGCCGCGACGTGCTCCGTGCCGTTCTGCGCGCCGGCTGCTCAGGTGTGGGTTTTGAGACCGACCTGATCAACGGTTCTCTTCTTTGCAGCTTAACTAGCGGTACGTGATAACATGCTTTCGGGTATATGATATGATCGTGACGACGACGAAGACGACCTTGATTTTTAGCTTTGTTTTTTTGGAGGTCAACTAGTGGCCGCTGGGTGTTTTACTCATCAGATGGCTAACTCTACAGCTCCGGGGGTAGTGTTTCATCTGTCTATAGACTGAGCTTTGTTTGAGTTTCTTCTTACATGGCCATGCACAACTTCCTGGCCTCTCATCTCGATGTCGTGATCCGCATCAATCTGCCGGCGCCTGCGTGAAACGTTGATTTTTTTTTCTGTGTTCACTCTAGCAAGAGCAAGAGCAAGATCATGGTGTTTTTTTGATGGGCAAGATCATGGTGTTCATCAGCAAGTTTGGAGTCGAATGACGGTTAGCTAGCTCCTAGCCCGAGAAGGGAGGAGTTGCTGATGGCTGGTGGCACGTCGAAGACGACACGATTCGCCGGTGGGTCGGTTCCGGCCGCCGAAGCAACGGCCCTGAAGATTCTTCGGCATCGATGCCTCAGCGGTGAGCCTCGAGTAGATGATTCGCCGGCTCCAGCCAGCCTGACGCGCACGCCCCATGATTCCGAGCGCGCGGTGGGGGAGCCATCCCGTTTCGTCCACCACCCGGGCGCCGCCGCGCGGCAAGGCATCCGATTCCCGCGGCGACCGCCTCTCGGCGTCACGCGCGCGTCCCCCGGCATCATTCGCCGAAGCCCGTGGCCGCGCCGCGTGAACGGCCGGCCGCCTGGCGTGGTGTGGCGTGGCCTGTGCGCGCGCGGTCCAGGGAATAATTGCTTGCGCGCGGAGCAGCGGCCAGCGGTAGGGCGCGGTTGGCGCCGACGCCGAGCTCCAACCCCACTTGATGGCAAGTACGACCGACAGGCGCCGCCCCGCCCCGCCCGCGCGCGGGGTCGGCCGAGGGATCCCAGCCCGGGCGGCGCTTCGCGGGGCGGAGGAGCACGCGCCTCCTCGACGGGGCGGCGGCGTGCGGGCCGGGCCGTGCCGTGTCGCGTGGCGCGTCCGGTTTCGGTTGGACGTCGCGGTCCGCGGCTTGAATGGCGGGTGGGAGCGGGGTGCCGGTCGATCGGTCAGCCAAGGGGCGCAAGGGGGCGGCATGGCGTCGACGACGCGCGCCCTCGCGCGGCACCCGTGAGCCTTGACCCCGCCGTGACCGCGACAGGTGGGGGGTTGTGGTGGGGAGCGCGCACGTCGGGATCAGATCAGAGCCCCGATCAGATCGCGCGTCGGGGGGCGCGGCCGCTGCCGATGGCTCGCGGCGCGGGCCCGGCGCGGCACTCAGCAGCAGCGACGCGTCGCGCCGGCGGCCCGCGTGAATCGTGGCGGGTGTCGCGGGCGCGTGCTGTCGACAGCGGCGGCGAGCCCTGCCCAGCGCGCCCGGTCCGACAGATTCGGTGGTGGGCTGCGGGCGGTTGCGCGGGTGCGTCACGTTCCGGGCAATCTGTTGTCTACGCGCGTCGTGCCGGCGGGGGTGGCTCGACGCGCGACGGCGACGGACGTGTCGACCGGCGGTTGGGTCGACGCGGTCAGTCGCAGACCTAACCTGGTACGGGCAGAGCTGTCGAGAACTGTTACGCATGTCACCGCGTCGCTCCAAGGAGGGCCGCGTCACCGCCACGCTATCCTGGAGCCCGGTGGCGGACCGCGACGCCGACGGGGTTGACGCTTGGCAGCCGCGCTCGACCATGGATTCGCTCCAAGTTCAGACATCCCCGGGCTGGAATGGAACCCGGCGAGCTGCCTGCAGTATAAATGTATAATATCCTACTGTACAGAAATGTCAAGCTAGCGAATAGGTTCCTATGTTTTCAGTTCTAGGCGTTGACGATGAGTGACAGCTATCATCCAAGGAAAGCGATCTTGGTGCAGCCGAGAGCACGTTCCAGATCCAGCCCTGTACAGCGGCAAACGAGAAAGAAAAGAGCTCGAGTGACTGTGAGAAGAGAACAATAAACGTAACAGATAAAACTGCTGTATGTAAATTGGGTGCAGCAGCAATTGGTTTTTGGAGTTGAAAAATTCGTGAATGAAAACCAGAAGACATAGCGCGCTGTTGCAGTTTGGGGTGTTAAAGCATAAGAAGCACAACTCATAGTGGAGATCATTTGAAGGAACATCAATCGCAGAAAGTACGATGCCGCGTCACATCAGTGACCAGAGCCTGCAGGCAATAACCTGATGAATTGCATTCGCAGAAACTCCAAAAGTCAGCAGTTCTCTTTGCCACCCAAAACATATATTTACATTCAATTCATCAGAAATTCAGAATTAAAGCAATACGCCGCTCCCTCCATGTTGTTTTGACTTTTCTAGACTTATAGGGTTTACTATACATTTAGACATAAATATATATGTAGACACATAGTAAAAATTAATATATCTAGAAAAATCAAAATGACTACTCCCTTCGTTCCAAATTATTAGTCGTTTTGACTTTTTTAGATTCATAAATTTGCTATGCATCTAGACATAATATATATATCTAGATGTATAGAAGAAAAAAACTCGACCGGTATCAAGTATCAATGCTAAAAAAATTAAAGATATCACTGTCCTAACGTTCTTGTAGGCGTCTATTTCATAAAATAGAGAAAATTCAGTTGAATTAATTGATTTAATTCGAACATCATGCGTTCATGAGCTCAGCAGGCTGCGCACCTCACGTTGGGGGTCTTCGGCCTTGCCTGGATACTGGAGTCCCCTTGCCTCGCCCTTGCGTTGCAGGCAGCGGCATCGATGAAGCGGCAGCGATGCATGAGGCCGATGAGCGCACAAGGAGACAGACTCGCCGAGATGCATCGCCGTCAAGTCGTCAGGGCATAGGCTGTCAAAATTTGGGGCCCTTCCTTCGTTTTGGGGGCCCGGAGCGGTCGCCCACCCCGCTCCTGGCCTGACTTTCGAGTAAACCTGAGCATAAAAGGCTCTGCCCCCTGCCAACGGCCGTTTAAGGCCGGGGGGTGTGGTGCTCAATTAATCGGCCCGACAAAGGCCGGCTCGAAATAACTAAATCGTTTATTTTTCCATTAAAACAGATGTTTGGCCACTCAAAAAATAAAACTGATGTTTGGCCCGATTTTGCCGGACTGATGGATTTAATGGCCGGGTTGGGCGTGGAATTTAGGTCCGAAAGAAAACGGGCTTTCCGTCTCCCCGGCCTACCTGACGGTCAGATCTAGTTTCAAGTGGCAGAAGCTGAGTTTTACACGCCAAAATTTTACCAAATAATGATGTGGATTGGGGTGTACTTGAAGGGCCGGAAGAACAAACAATTGCTGATAAAAATATGGCGGAAGTTTTAATTTCGGTAATGCCACCAGCTTGCTGGTGGGAGGGCACAAGGTTTGATCGTCCCTGCAGTAAAAATACTAAATCTACGGACTGGTACACAAATACCGAAGGATACACCAACGTCGTCGGTAAAATGTTACTCTAGCAGGAACACTAGGAGTCAGATCTACTTATTGCTGGTAACAAACTGAACTTCCTACTGATATGCTGGTAGCTCATATGAGCTAAAGCTTCTATGTTAAAACGTTCGTAATCACAGATATGTAGTCACACTTGCTTGGTGCCTGCAAAAGATAATGAAGATTATACGAGTATCTCATGGCATCAAGAACCAGATGAAAATTTTTAGGCCAAGGCCCCAGGGTATATAATTATATGGCACAGTCTACCACCTCTATGGCGTCCCTTTCATTGCTCTATTTAACCTGATAGATAATAAATCAAGAAGAAAATGTGATGAGCAAACAGATTGATAACGCATATAAATGCACTGTATTCTTGCCATACATCAACATAATGGAAAAAAGGCTAATTTAATGTTGGTAGACATACCACATTCAGCATGCAAACAGGAGTTAGATTCATCCTGAAATGCTGTGTGCAAAAGAATAGACAAAAAAATAAACATATGGATGATGGAACCAATAAGTCACCTTTGGAGCATATGGGGCAAAAATGGCCTTAACGTCTTCGAACACCTCAGGATTTGGTTTCGCCGCATCAATATATTTTGTATTCAAGGTGGTTTTGATCCAAGTATGACTCATAGAGTCAGTTTGGCACGGTTCATTAGC
Source organism: Panicum miliaceum (assembly GCA_032594955.1). Classification (NCBI taxonomy): domain Eukaryota; kingdom Viridiplantae; phylum Streptophyta; class Magnoliopsida; order Poales; family Poaceae; genus Panicum; species Panicum miliaceum. Next base: position 3,682,458 of record CM064073.1, on the reverse strand, counting down.
TTCGCTTCTGTAGCAAGAGCGAGCGAAACTAAAGAAATAGTGCAACTCCCAGATAAAAGACTTCATAACCATTGCACAGTCCCGGACACCCACATTAAAAGACACGCAGAAATTTCTTGCTAAAATCACCCACATGTGACTTCATAACGAACGAAAAATAGATCACGAATATAACTTGCAAGGTAGAACAACCATCCTTCCACCATGATATCAGTCAAAAGCATGATGCCTTGCCTTTAAACTGGTTTCTCACCTCCCCAACCACAAAAATTTAAACAGGAAGCAACTATCAGTTACTTATCTCAGAGGAGGAATGAACCACAAGAATGTCCAAAAAGTCATTATAATTTGTCCACTACCAACAGAGGCAGATGGGCAAAGGACAACCATAACACCAACCATTTGATCATCCTAAGGCTACGACAGAAATAGTTGTCCCAGTTCTTCGATAACAACAACAACGCAAAGCATCGGTCCCGAATTACAAAGTAGATCATTACGTCTTCAGGAAACTCAGACATTTAACACTGCATACAATACGAGGCAGCAACTATTATCCAGGGAAGTAGGCCTTTCACACAGCTGAACAGGGTTCCAACCACGCATTCCTGCAAAATGAGAAGAAAGGCATTAGTGGCCTTAAAAAAAGTTACAACAGAACAGTGCATGAGAAGAAACCATGACAAGCCACATCGCATTGGGAAGCCTGCAAAAGCCGTGATAAAGCACAACAGTACCATTTAGAGACCAGGTACAAGTCAAAGCAGCATACTGTGGCTTCACATGATGGAAGAACCTCACGATGGGAAATACCACATATTATCTAAAAATATAACAAGGAATATGGCATTGCTCCCATAACCATACTATTTCTATGTTTATCACAAACTTTAGTGCACCCTATTCCTGATACTCAATGGTAAAACAGTACTTAAAACTAGCCAAAAAAAAAAGTACAGAAAGCTAGGAAGATATCCTAATACAATATATATATTTAACATCTAGAAGCTCCAAAGGTCAGCAGCTCAAGTAAATAGACTACAAACGCTCTACCATCTTTGCACAAAAGAACACTAAATATTGGACATGTAACAGATTAAAAAAAATATAAAGTAGTCCATGAACAACCAGCAGTCATGCGGAGTTATGTAGCAAAATACAGCTCAAGCTTCAGAGAAAGAAGTCACGGAGCATATGCATTGAACTAAATGGTAAGTAATATTTTTCACAAAATACCACTCAAGCATACCCAAGTGTGCCCGTATTCCAAAATCAAAGATAGCATGCTCTGAAAGTACTCGTAGAAGTCCACCAGGACAAATTACTAGTTAGACTGAATATTCTAAAGCATCTTATTTTTTCGCCAAGTATCTTATCAAAGTAAATATAAAAACGTTCCTCCCCGCATGCCATGTATATTTAGGTGAAAATATGATTAATCATCATTACTGGAAAGGACAAACATTCTAAAGCAGCTAGTAGGTTGGCAGAAACAAGTCGTTAATGAAATTGAATGTTCAACAATTCTGTGCCCTAATGGAACCAATCATCTATCATAATGTTTTTCGAGGCCATAGTCCTACTTCAGTTCACTAAAACCATTTCAAATATTTCAACTAAACCATTCATCATATCTTCGACCACCTATTTTCAAGAATCATTCTGTGTACATGCTACTATGCTTAGCCTAACAGGTGGTCGAGTGACACATCTTTATATAAAAACTGTATAAATGATTTGTACAGATGATACTCTATCTAGTGTTCACGATGCATATTCATACAAGAACAGGCTCAGTGCAATTGAGGTCAACATAAACTGTTAATTTATCACATCATCCTCTCTACATGTAAATATTAAATGCAATGCTCCCACTTCCAATCAGTAATGTATTACAAACCCAATGTACAACAAAATAGCCTTTACAGATTCCCTTTTCCTAAATACATATTGACAATCAAGATGATTACAAGGAGACATCGATTGCTACAGCAAAAAAATTTACATTCCATTGTCCTAGACAAGTACACTATGTTACAATTGTTGCCTTAGACAATGCCATGTAGCTACAAATAAACAAATCAGAATGGAAAAAGAAACAATTTTGTGTACATGACAAGTTACAAGAAAAGTCCCGGTACAAAAGGGCATCTTACATGGTGTTACCAGCATGCAACTACCAAACAGTACAATTAAAATTAGAGGGTTACAGTTGGAAACAAACAAGTAATCAGATTAAGCTCACTTACATCTCAAATTCTTGCTACAACAAATTGCCGGAGACACATGACACCATAGCCACAAGCATTAAGAAGATGCTAGTTGTTACTGAACCATGCCTGTGTGCAAATAAGACGCCGCCCTGGATCATTGTTGCCTCTACATTAGTAGCTCACCAAGCTACATTACTGAGGTGTCATCCGCCTACGCTTGGAGTGGTCGGCCTCCCTCGACCTGCTGCGTATCCCAGATGACCTCCCCCTGTCCCAGTCCTCATTGCGTTCTGAATCACGATCTCTGTGCCTGTGATAATCACCATAGCGATCTCTGTCATCCCTATGCCTGTCCCTCTCCCTCTCCCTGTCTCTGTCCCTCTCTCTCTCTCTGTCTCGATCTCTCTCTCTGTCACGATCTCTTTCCCTCTCTCTGTCATAGTCACGATTCCTCTCTCGGTCCATGTCACGCTCATCCCGAGGCCTCCTCTCTGGCCACTCCTGTGCTGGGGGCGCATCCCTCTCCCTCTCACGCCTCCTCTCTGGTGCACCAGACCACTCCCTCTCTGGTGGCCTCTCTTTCCCATGGCTACCCCCTTCCCCATGTTGCTGATCAGATGCCGCATCATCCCCATAACTTGATTGTTCCTCCCCACCCCAAGCCCCCATGTTGGGATCAGGCCACATTCCGCCAGCCCCCATCCCGCCACGGCCAAAGAAAGCCGGGTTAACATGTGGAGCAACAACCGGCGGGAATGGCTGCATCAGCCCAGGGAATGGCATGGCTCCTGGTCCACCAGGGAAACCGCCAAATCCACCACCCATCCTTCCCATAGCGCCATAGCCAGTAGGATCGAAACCCTGCCCCAGCATTCCACCCGGTGGCATCATAGGTGGTGGAGGTGCAACCATTCCCCCATTGCCCATGATCCCGCGGCCACCACCAGCTGGGCCCATCCTGTTTCTCATATTACCAACCGGACCTCTATTTCCCATGCCTCCGCCACCTCTTCCCCAATTCCCACCACCTCCGCCTGCTCCACCACCAGCACCAGGTCCAGCAGCTCCTCCACGGCCACCACCATAATTACCACCTACCTGTGGCCCTGCGGAACCGCTGCCGCCTCGCCCACCCTTCGGCTGCATAGCAGATGTCTGTGCAGCCATGGCCTGCTGGTTCTTCACCTGTGCCTCGCCCATCCGTCGCACGGTGTTCGGTGTGGCGAATGCCACAACACATGGACGGCCATTAAACAGGTGCCCGTTCATGCCCTCCTTGCAAGCAGCGGCTGCACCAGGGTCGTAGAAGTCGACCTGGCAATAGCCCTTGGACTTGCCGCTGGCCTTCTCATCGAAGAACCTCACCTCCTTCACCGGCCCATACTTGCTGAGCTCAGACTCCAGATCTGCGTCCGTCGTCCACCAGTGGAGCTCCCCGACGAACAGCGTCGTGCCGCCAGGGGCGTCACCCCCGCCAGCGGGGCCACCGTTCCCGACCACGATGGGACCACCGCCGAAGTTCCCTCCGGGGCGGTTGATCCCGTCGCCTTGCTGAATCTGGTGGTGCTGAGGCAGCGGCGGCGCGGGCGCGGCCGGCGGCTGAGGTGGCGGCGGGAGGTTGGGCTGGGCGGGAGGTATGCCAGGAGCAGGAACGGGCACCCCCGGGATGCGTACCTGCTGCTGCTGCGGGGGTGGGGCCTGTGGCGGCGGCGGCGGGAGGGTGTGTGCCGGTGGATGCTGCTGCGGCTGCTGCTGGGGCGGCGGAGGCAGCTGTTGCTGCTGGTGCTGGTTCTGCTGCGGCGGCGGGGCCTGCTGGGTCGGTGGCGGCGGCGGCGGCGGCGCCTGGTGGGAGGCGTGGAGGAAGCCGTCGCCGACGTTGACGTCGTTGTAGAGGTCGTCGAAGTCGTCGTCGTCGCCGTAGTACTGGTCGACGTCCTGGACGGCGGAGATGGCCTCGCTGCGGTGGAACGCCGGGTCGCCGTCGGGGTCCATGGCGGCGGCGGCCGGTCGAGCTCTAGGGTTAGGGTTTTCCGGATCTGGGTGGGCGGAGGCGGGGAACGGAGCTGCGGGGTTGTTCGCGTAGGCTCGGGCGAGAACATATCAGCAGCTAAAGGGCGCATCAGGTGCTGCCCTCTGACGTCGGCCGTCCGATGGGGAAGGAACGGACTAGATTTGCGCAAGGACTTCCACGCGCAGGCGTGTCGCTGTGGGGCCCTGGTGCCAGTGACAGGTGAAGAGAAGGCGTACGAATGTTCGTGGGTTCACCCGGAAGTTCGGTGGTAATGGGCTTAATGTAAAGCCCAGCAGAACCGGAACTGCATATTGAGAATTTCAAACATGGATATCTGCACTCTAAAATAGTAGATGAACTGTTATGCTTCAGATTTTTTTTCCCGAAAATCTGTGCATGTACATCTTGAGTTCATGAAAAATCATACGCGTGTGTAAAAATGTTGTGCGTGCCATATCACTCGTTTTTTTCTGCTAAAGCACAATGGACAAAAAGATTTGTAATTATGCACATGTACAGATTGGTTTAATGCTTTTAAATTTATAAAATGCAGAAGTTCATGCACCCATAATCGGTGTAGAGTGTAGAAAGACTTGACAAAAAGAATCCTCTTAAAGTCTCAATATAGTGTTCGCAAAACTTAGCTCGTAAACCACCGTCATTAGTCTAGGAGCTACAGAGTTGTTTCTTCCAACGTTGCACTGCGACGTTTAAAACTTCTTGATGATACCTGCAGTTGACTTCAGGAGCAAGAACCAAGCACAAACACGAAGGTCAAAAGATTGCAGTCCCAGCTAAACTATGAGCAAAATTCATGCAAAGCGTCACATGGTGGTCAACTCTAGTCAACCGTCGCAGGTCATGATCACAGTCCCACATACAGCCGTAGGATCTGAAAGGGCGAAGATCCAACGGCTGCAAACAAACAGACCAAAAATACCCGCCATTTTCCCAGCGGGCCACCGCCACCGTCACAGGCGGACGAGCCCATGGAGGCGCGACGCGACGCGCTGAGAGGCCCCCCAAATATAGACACCGACTCCACCGTGTTTCTCTCGCCGGCAGGTTCCCCTCCGCCGTCGCCGATATAGCTCCGCGGCGACTCCTCACACCGTGACCACCAGACGGGAACCGACGAGCAGGATATCGCACGCACGCACCATGGCCCGCGCTCTCGCTCTCGCCGTCGTCCTCCTTGTCGCCTCCGCTGCCGTGGCCTTCGCCGCGGAGGCCCCGGCCGCCTCGCCGAAGCACTCGGCCTCGCCATCGAAGGCGCCCGCGGCAGCCGAGAAGTCCGAGAAGGCCCCCGCGGCGTCGCCTGAGTACTCCGCGGCGACCCCCAAGGCGGCAACCACCGCCAAGGCCCCGGCCTCCAAGTCAGAGACCGCGCCTTCCGAGGCGCCCACCTCCGAGTCCGGTGCCGCGTCACCTAGCGAAAGTACCGCGTCGGAGGCGTCCCCCGCCGGTGCCCCCGAGAGTGAAACGTCCGGCGGCCCTTCCGCGTCCTCGTCGGAAGAGGCCGCATCGCCCGACAGCAGCGCCGCAGCCGCCGCCGAGGAACCGTCGACGGCGGAGGCGGCCGCAGGCCCAGCCGCCGATAGCCCGCCCGAGCCCACCCACGCCTCGGACACGCCAGCGGAGTCTCCTGGTCCAGCCGCTGATGAAAGCGGCGGCGCGGGCATGGGTACCGGCGTCGCTGCTGCCGTGGTGGCCGCCGTCGCCGCCTCCGCTGTGCTTTCTTTCTAGACAGGCCCCGGTGGCTTTGGGCTCTGATGGTATGTACACTCTTCTTTTATTACAGAGGAGGCACGCTTCAATCCTGGAAATCATCCGAATCTGATTTCGGTTAGTACTAAACCTGCACGCCACGTCCACGTACGCGTACGCCTCAACCATTGCATGCATTGTCCCTACTCCGTACGTCCATCTCCAACCAGCTAGCTAGCGCCCGTTCTATGCATGGTGGGTGGATAGGGTGAGCAACAAACATGATAGACAGCAGATGGAAGGCTGTTAGCTTAGTATGAATAAGGCATCCGAAAGGACTGATTAAAGTAGGCACATGATTAAAGCGCGATGGAATAAACCATCATTAGGAATGGCTGTTCAATATTTACAGAGACAATCGACGTACAGATCATGTTTACTGAACAAAAGAGCGAATAAATAAAAACATTGTAGTGTGCAGAACACTAAATCACCTCTATATAAGCTTACATATATACTAGCTGATTCCAAGGGCTCTCAGATAGTAAATTTACATTTTTTAGCACTATTATTTATTATTGCTTGATCCTCTAGTGAAAAAGATGGGCCAACACAGCATGGGTGAGAAGCATCATAAAGATGACTGAACATTCACTATTGCGGAAGCAAGCCTCTCTTACCTCACGAATCTCCATGGTGGATAAGGCTCTGCAATACTGAAGATACTCAAGGAAGTTTTAGAGATAAGAAATTTGCACGACAAAGTAACACTAGGGTAAATAAAGCCTGGACAAACGTTTTTGTCTTTCTATGTAATGCGCACGCTACCTTGCTGTGCGTGGCAGCACATTCGCAGGCCATCTTGGTCCACGTCATGGGGCTGGCCCAAAAGGGGACCGACGGCCTGACGAGAGACCGTGTTCGCCGCCGGCGCCTGGCTGGCCCCCGTCAGGGGAAGCGGCCTGGACGAGGCGTCGAGGGCGGTGTCGGTCGGCGGTGGCCTGGTGGGCGAGCGCCACCGCCACCGCCACCAGGGCGAGACGATGCCACCAGTGCGCCGCGTGCGCGAGGGGCCCGAACGGAGGGGGCACCTTTGGCAGTGGGCAGTGGGCACCGGTGTGGTGCGGCGCTCCTGCCTTTCCCGGGTTCGGAATCGGATCGGCCTGCGCTGCGCTGCGCCCTGCACGCGCGAGGACCCGTGGCAGCTGATGCCGAGCGGATCGTCGTCCCCGGCCCGCGGCAGTGAACGACGGGGCAGGGTGTTGCTGGGGTGGGTACGGCATTGGTGAATGGCCCTTACTTGATTGGGCTCGCCATTGAATGGGTTCACCAAGTTGCAGTGCAGCTCAGCGGCTGCGCATGCTCCGGCCTTCCGGGGACCCCGTCCTGGTTCCTTGTCCGTACACCTTGTCTGCGTCGGGGTTGGCTTCTCCACCCCCACTCCTGGCGTAAAAACTCCGGTCGCGGTGAATTGAGCAAAAGTTCAGTTTAAAGTCTCAGCAGGCTAGCATTCGATCTTGTACTTCAGAGAACTTACCTCCCATCTGACAAGTTTTGCACAAAATGTTCCTTTGCGAAACATGAGAACAGGTTCTATGAAAACAGAATTCGATGAAAATAGCACTCATGTGGCAAACACGGGGACGCCTGCCACGGCGCGGCCGCGAAATTCGAAAATGCTACTAAAACGAAAGAAAAGGACCGAAGAAGAGGACAGCAAAATTGTCCCCAGATTTTGAGAGCAAAGGACAACGAATCTAACACGATATGATCAGTAAACAAAGACAGCGCAACCACCAAATCACACGTTAGCTCACGAAATCTAACGCAGCCGGGACTGGGATGGCTGGCAACCCCCGGCATTACCAGTGAAGCCCGAGGGCACCTCCACCGTGAACCCAGCTCGGCTCACAGTGTCACACACCCACTCTACTCTCACACTGTCGCTCATCACTACGCTGCCCGTCTGCTGGGGTGTCGGCTGCCGCTGCCACTCGTACCACTCACTCCCACGCGCACGGCGCACGCTCCCCACCCTGCTTGCCACAATGCGCCGCTTCCCCCTCGCCGCCGCCGCCGCGGCGTTCCTGTTCGCCCTCCTTCCCCTGGCCGCCGCCACCTCCGGCGGCAAGGCGAAGGCGAAGGCGCCCGCGGCCCCTCCGGCGCCGCCCAACATCACGGCGCTCATGTCCAAGGGCGGGTGCAAGGCGTTCGCGTCGCTGGTGGAGGCTTCCCCCGACGCGCTGTCGACGTTCCGGTCGGCCGTGGAGGGTGGCGTGACGGCGTTCTGCCCCGCCGACGCCGCCCTGCGGCCGTTCATGCCGAGCTACCGGAACCTGAGCGCCGACGGCCGGGCGTCGCTGCTGCTGTTCCACGCGGTGCCCGTGTACTACACGCTGGCGGGGCTCAAGGCCAGCAACGGGCCCATGAACACGCTCGCCACCGACGGCTCGTCCCGGAACTACAACTTCACGGTGCAGAACGTGGGCGACCAGGTGAGCATCCGGACGGAGGCCTCCGGCGCCGCCGCCGCGCGGGTCCGGGCCACGGTCTACGACCGGGACCCCCGTCGCCATCTACGCGGTGGACGCGGTGCTGGAGCCCGTGGAGCTGTTCGACCCCGCCGGGGCCCCCGCGCCGGCGCCCGCCCCCGCGGCCGACGCGCCCAGGGCGTCCGGCAGGAGGGCGCGCCACCGCCCGCGGCACGTGGCGGACGCGCCCGGCCCGGCCGCCGACGACGACGCGGCGCCCGCCGACCAGAGGAAGAACGCCAAGAAGAACGCGGCGCCCGGCGCCCCCTGCCCGCGGTGGCTCGCCGCCGTGGCCGTCGCCGCGGCCGCCGCCTTGGTTTAGGGAATTAAGCAGGTGAATCCTCTTTTCTCGAGGCGGATCTGCTTTAGTGTTGTCGGTGTTCAGAGCATGTTTTTTTTTTGGGTGCTCCTCTTTGGATGGAAACGCCATGTTTTTTTTGTTCTTCTCTCTCTTTACTCCATTGCTGTTGTCAGTAGTATGAAAGATTGATTTGGTCCGCGTCAAGTGTTCTGAATTCGAATCAGGGAGCTGTAATCCAATAGCTGGTGTACATTTCCGGTCGATGGATGAGATGCGCGTTTGCTTACGCTGACGCCTACCTGAATTTGCACGCAATTTAATGTGTTTGTTGAGCAGGCAGGCAGCTTGACGACGACGACGAGCAGCAGCAGCCGTAGTGCAACAGCGCGCAGGTCAGCAGGTGGCAGGCAGCGCCCATGAACCGTGGCGTGGAAAGATGAAGATGTTGGAGCTGCTGCCTGAATAAATGAATGAGAAATCGCTAATTTTTTTCTTGGATAATTAGAAATCGCTAAAAATTTGAGGGTACCACACTACCACTGCCCACCTCCCCCCCCCCCCCCCCCCCCCCTTTTGAGCCGGCCAGGGCCCATCGCTACTCCACGCACGGCACGGACGCTCTCCTGCTCGAGGTGTCGGTGGCGCATCGAACGTCTTCAGTGCTCGTACCAACACAGATCTAATATACGGCGACAGAGATTTTCAACGGCCGTAGCGCTGTAATGAAGCGTGAACACATCAACGGCCGTGGCAAGTGGGTACCCAAGGGTTCGCCCAACGCTTACCAGGTAACGCAGCAGTAGCATTGCTCGTTAATCGTTACACATGTACATGCATACACTTGAAGACGAGTAGCAGCAGCAGAAGGAAATGGCGGGACCGCCACGGTCCCGACGGGCCCTCCACTTGTACCAGCGCGCTGTACTCTATCTGCTCCCAGATCTGACCCAACACACCCTCCCGTTGCAAGGAGAGCATACGCTCTCCCAAACTGGCCGTTTCGCAATGCACAACCGTTGGCGAACTTGACAGTGCTCAGTATATTTTACTAGTATTTTACAGTCACAGGCTAGCTTAGCTTCAATCGTAATTCTAATCCCATCCGAAAACTATGGGAGACACAGAGACACCTGATGGCACAGACGCCACCGGGCCGCCGGCAGGCCGGGCCCCCGACGGCACGGGGCATGGCCTTCGGCCTTGGCCTGGTCCAAGCGCGGCGTGCCACGGCCGGCCGGCCGGGTCCTCCGCGGAACCCGCTCGCCCACCCACACGCGTCCAGGCGGCCGCGGGTGGCGAGCTCGCGACCCCCGCGCGCGCGCGCCACGCTGCAGCGGCCAGCACCCCCGCCGCGCCCTCGCCGGCTAAAAATAGCCGCGCGGGGCTCCTACATAAACCCCCCGGCGCCGGGCATAGCATCATCACCACCGCAGCACGGCAAGAGAAGCAGAAGCAACACCAGCCGCCTAGCGCGAAGCCGCAGCACCTCCCAAGCAAGCCCCGAGCCAAGCCAGCAACAACAATGGCCCGCGCCGTGTTCCTCGTCGTGCTCATCCTGGCCGCCGTCGCGGTGGCGCCGCTCGCGGCGGAGGCGCGCGACGTCGCCGCCGACGCCGCCGAGGGCAGGTCCCTGGCCTCCGACGCGCCGTCCGACGCGCCCGCCCCGGGCCCCGACGCCTCGTCCCCGTCCGACGCGCCCAGCAGCTCCTCCGACGCGTAAGAACCGGCGGCGAGCCCTCGCTCCGCCGCCGCCCCAGAGATCCACGAGCAGATTCTTGGCGTGGTCCGTCGACACGTGCGGTGGACTGGCCGGATCAGTTTCTTTATCCCGTTCGTTGATCTGATCGAATAACTTGCACCTGATGATGATGATACGTTGGGTGCCGTAACTATATTTCGAGTTTTTTTTCTTCTTTTTTACATTTCATCTGATGTATTGATCCGATCGCCCTTGGGGCCATAAGATAATTTTACCGTTTTCTATAATTAACTGAGCAATAATGTCACGTCTACTACATTTGTATCTGTGTGTTGAACACGAGACCATGGATGCCATCAAGCTCTTAACACTCACCCGAGAGTAGCGTTGATCAATCGACCTACACTGGTATTGGCGAGACGGGATCACGTCACTCACCAACTGGGTTATATATGGGAGGGAGTGAGAAATTAAGAAGAGAAGTAAGAAATCGAAGGGTTTTTAATAAGCATCAATTAGAAGCTTGTTAATGGATTTTGCAATTAGCAAGAAAGGGCCATGAGACCATGAGAAAGTTGCTAGCTAGTGCTGCGAACCTCCGAGGTTCTTTGTTTCAATGGCTGCCTTCTTCGCGATCGAGGATGCTTTGCTCGGCAGCACCATCACTATCACCATCAATGTATATATGAGACTGCAACATAGCTTGTGTTCTTCCGACCTTCTGTAAGGGGTTGTTTGGATCCAGGTCGTATCAGATGTTTGGATGCCAAATAGAGGGATTAAATATGAGCTAACTATAAAACTAATTGCATAAACCGGTGCTAATTTACGAGATGAATCTATTAAGTCTAATTAATCCATCATTAGCACATGTTTACTTAGCACAACATGATCAAATCATAGACTAATTAGGCTTAATGGATTTATCTCATAAATTAGCCTCCATTTATGCAATTATTTTTGTAAGTATATATATCTATTACTTCTAATTGGTGTCCAAACATCCGATATGATGGGACTAAAGTTTAGTGTAAGAAACCAATCAGCCCCTAAGTTCAACAACTGCTTTGTGCTCCCATCAGTTCGCCGCTCCCCCACATTTACCGGGCAAGTAGGTCGTGTCCTCTAGTGATTGTGCATATAGCCGCTTGTGGTGCCGAATGCAAACACCCGCCCTGATCCTGAGCACCCAAAGTTGCCGGCCCCAGAGCTCATGATGTTAATTGTCTACAATAAAGGGTGTAACTAGATTGGATATGAATGAACTAATCATGTATATGATTTCACATTTCACTTTAATTTGGAGATAGAGTTTAATGCGGATATAGGTACATACTAGAAACTTTGGTGCACCATTGTGATCCGTTATTTAGCATGTGTAATATAGTATTAGATTTGGAGGACATAATTTGTTAGCTTATTTCAGTATTAGATAACGGTTATGACCCGTTATTTATTATGACCCATTATTTAGCCGTTGCTATCTAAATCCCTGCAATTCTATCTCGTTTTAAGCATGCAAAGGGGTGGCTTTGAAGGCTACAAACGCTGTGTTAGGAGGCTGATACATAATTCCACACCATCTACAAATTTTGGTGCTCATTCATATATATCTGTCCTTTACACATTCATATATATTATGGTGGCATATGCGTTTGTTCTCAGAGCAAATTCTATGATTGAAATATAAGACATTATCAACATGGAAGATGAAGATTTCACACAATGATACATATTTCTAGTACTAATTAAAGAAAAGTGGTGCTTCTGCACAGCAAATGAAAGTTTCAATGGCGCTATGATATCACTGAGGATTTTTCATCAAGAACATACATTTTTCCTTTCAATGTGAACATATTATATGATCTGCATGGGAGCAAATTTGTCCAATTTCTCTGCTAAATCAACCAGCTGAAGCTTTCGCTGAATAAATGGTTACCAGATTGAAGCAGTTTATCTGTTTTGTTCCAATGATTTTCTATCGGCATAAGCAATGATTAATGTATGGGACCTCCTTGTTAAAGTCAGATCAAGTACTGCTAACTCTCCATGGTAACCAATGGACCGGCCATTCTCAGTGATGGCATCCTGTTGCGAACCTTCCGCTCTCGTTTCGCCCCTTCCCGTCCTGCACACGGCACGCATCGACCATCTCCAGCCGCGCCGCTTGCTAGTCTCCCTCCCAGCTCGCCGCCTTGCCTCCCTCGCCGGAGCTCAAGTTGCAGGCAGCAGTGCTCGATTTGCGGGTGGAGAGCTCGCCGCCTTGCCTCCCTCGCCGGAGCTCGAGTTGCAGGCAGCCGAGCTCGATTCGCGGGAGGAGCGCTCGCTGCCTCGCCTCCCTCGCCGGAGACTCGAGTTGCATGCAGCCGAGCTCGATTCTCTGGAGGAGAGCTTGATTCGCCGGCAGTCGAGCTCGATTCGCGGAAGAGAGCTCGATTTGCCGACGGCCAAGCTCGATTCGCGAGAGCAGCAGCTCGATTTGCCAGCGACGGCGACAGCGACCGTCTCTCCTTTGGCGCCCTTCTCATCCTCCATCGTGACGGCGTCCCATGGCTCGTCCTCCTTGGCTTCCTCTGCTGCGGCGATCGTCACCGTTGTCCGGATTTCGTCCCGCCCACGAGCTGGAGCTGGAGCGAAGGAGAAGCGCTACCAAAAGGCTAAACTGTCGAGGTGGAGTGGAACGGAGCTGGAGCCGGAGCAGTAGCACCTGGGCGCGCCCGGCTTCGGGACGGCGGCGCACACGGTGCAGCGTTGCGGCATCGGGAAGCTTCGCCGAGATCCGAGAGGACGACGACACGAATGGATTTTTTCCTAGGCATACAGTAACTTTTCATCCGACGGATAAAACATTTTTCGCTGTCGTGGCCTAATGGCTGAGCTCGGAATGCACGAGCTCTAGAGTGAAAAGATTGTCTCAGTTAAGCATCAAGTACGGGATGAGCCAAACCATATCGATCATAAGTAATTCTTCAAACAATGACTAGAAGCGGGATTTAATGGATATAAAACCATCTAATAAATTTAAAAAATTTACAACTCGATCAGAATAAGCTAGTGTTTTGGAATTTGGACCGGTATGCCACATTTAATGGATATTGAATTGATGTAACCATCCAATTCAAAACTATTTAGATTACTCGTAATATTTGAATGCGGTATCCAAAAAATATTTTGTATTCGTATTCAAATTTGTGAAAAATATTCAAATATTGGAAAAGGGCTATGAGTTACTACGAAAACCTTTTTCCGATGGTCATACGGTCAGAGAATATCCACACACATTTGTAACCGCATGATCTCGACACCGCCCATCATGCTTCAAGGTCTCTTTGGGCATGCCACAACCACTAGATTTTACCATTGATCTTCCGGGGCTCCATTTTGCCCGTGGCCATCCACTCTCTTTTGTTTCATAAAGAGATATCGCCGAAAATTGTTACGAAATATCTTTCAGAAATATACCCAATAGTTTATCTACCGAATCAATGATACTGGTTGTGTTTTGAACCCACTACGATTTTTGTTGCGAGTATGGACCCACTGCGAAATACTCCCTCCGTTTCAAATGTAGATCGTTTTGAAAAATTTAGATACATAATTTTTGCTACGTACCTAGATATATACCTATGTCTAGATATATAGAAAAAATTATTTATTTAGATTTGCCAAAACGAATTACAATTTGAAACGAAACGAGTATCTACTGCTAGCCTTTAAGGTTAATAATGCAGGAACTCATGTTTTTTTTCCAGTACAAAGATGGCCCCGAGATGTTGCAAGTTCCACCACTCTGGTCATGCTATGGGGTTTGACTAATTCACTGTGCCTAGCAGGAACTAGTCCATTTGGCAGATGGCCCCGCCGGCCCTGGTGTTGTCGCACAGGCACAGCAGCCTGTTGCAGGTTCCGACCATCGCCGCGTCGAACGTCCTCTCCTACGCACACGTAGCGCCTCAGTCGTGCCGAGTGCCCGAAGTGTCGTGCGCGACCACATGAACGAGCAGCCGGTGCACCACACGTGTGGCCCGGCGCCCCTGGCCCCTTCGCCAAAAATAGCCACGGGCCTAAGTACATAAAGCCCCCGCCGCTCCCCTTCCTGTCATCGCAACACAGCACAGAAGAAAGCAAGCAAGCAAGAGCAAAGCCACTCCCACCCTCCCCCGCACGCACTACCGCAAGCTCAACAGCACCGCCGCCAGCCCAAGCCGGAAGCCAGCAGCGATGGCCCGCGCCGTGTTCCTCGTCGTGCTCCTCCTGGCTGCCGTCGCGGTGGCGCCGCTCACAGCTGAGGCGCGCGATGTTGCTGCCGACAATGTCGAGGGCAGGTCTTTGGCCGACGCGCCGTCCGACGCCCCTGCCCCGAGCCCCGACTCCGCATCCCCTTCCGACGCACCGTCGAGCTCTTCCGACGTGTAACCACCGAGCCCACATCGTCCACAGGGTCTGGAGCGGATTCATGGCACCACCTGACGAAATAATTTTTGCTTTAAAATCTCTTGGAATAATGTGCACCTGATGATGTGTGGGTGCTTGTCCAATTAATTCTTTTTACGCTCTTCTTTTGTACATGAGTCACTGCTCTTTTATGGTGACATAATTTTCCCCCCTCTTTGGATTAAGCAGTGACACGTAATATAAGCAGTTGATATTTTATACCAACATTTTTATATGTTGGAGTCCTCATACTATATTTGGATGACATTACTTTTCTTAACAAATTCAGTGCCAAACAATCCTTTGTAGGATTTGTTGGATTGATGAAATGTACGAAGGTTGTTCATACTCACAACCACTTTCTCAATTTCCTCCTCATGGGCCGGGGGTCAGCATTTTGAAACTTGCAGACACACAATTTATGTGTCGTAATTACCTCTCGTGTACCCGCTGAAAACATGAACAACAAACTACAAAGTTTTATTCTAGATCAAAACTCTTAGATGAAAATACTGAATAAAATTGAGACAACATTAAACTGGTTTGTTTGGAACACATATATTGGACTTGAAATGCAATCAGCTAATTGGCATCCTATCTGTGGGGTCGAAGCTATAGCTTTGGCTATTGGCTACTTGACACCCTAGCCACAAGATCTAATGCAGGTCGTTTTAAAAAAAATATAAACTTTTAACTTTTTTGATACAAAGAAATGTGTAATGCTTGTCAGACGGTTTTGCATCGATGCTACTTTAGCGATGACAATGTATGACAACGGTTCATTATTAATACATTACTTTGCTATAATATAAACTTTTCAATTTTTTTTAGTTTGGTCGGTGAATTTCATAATGGAAGAAAGTCATGAATGTACACATTAGAAAAAAGTGCATCATATTTTTTAATAATACTATTGAAATTTAGCATCTACAATTTGCTATCACATCCCCGCTCTGTTTTCGATCTCCAACAACCAGGATAACTGTTATTTATTATATGAATTCATACAGAAGCACGTATGGATATATTGTTGATTTAACCAGCAAACTTAGCTTTGAATTATTAAAAACTATCACCAAAATTAGATAGGCCATATCTTTTGTTTTCAGTGGAAAAATGCAAATAAAAGCTGAAACTAATATATTCTATTCTGAATTTCTGATGAAAATACTAGATTATGGCAAAAATGTAACATCACCAACAAACTATAGTTCGCAAGGATATTGAATCTGATAGCTTAGAATATACAACTGTATTGATGGCATTTAAACTATTTTCACACAGTATCTTCGAAGTTCCACTCTACTCATGCATTTAGAAGTTTTATCTTGTATCTGCTATAATTGCATGCACTCACATGATCCTATATTCCAATTTATCGAATATACACGAAGTTAGTGCCAGCCTCACTTCTAGAGACATTTCCAACCGAGCATATGGGAGTGAAGTGCGGAATCACCAAAAATAGTTTCCGTTTACATCGACGCGCATGGTCACAAATTATATATGTGTTGGTGCATGTCACCATTTTTTACGGTCTTGCCTCCTCAACTGTATATGTATGCCATGTGCATTGCCACCTTCTCTGCACCTATAAAAGCACACCGCATCACATTCTCCTCATAAAAGTATACAGTTTCGCATTCCTTCATCGCAACATAAAAAGAAAGCAAACAAAGCAAAGCAACTCCTACCCCCACTCCCAAACACCGTAAACGCAATACCACCACCAAACCAAACCAAGCCAACGATGGCACGCGCAATGTTCCTCATCGTCCTCCTACTGGCCGCCGTTGCGGTGGCGCCGCTCGCGGCCGAGGCGCGCGATGTCGCGGCCGACGTCGAGGGTAGGTCCTTGGCCGACGCGCCGTCCGACGCCCCCGCCCCCGCCCCAAGCCCCGACTCCGCGTCCCCTTCCGATGCACCGTCGAGCTCTTCCGACGCGTAACCTCCGAGCTCACGCCATGCAGAGGATCTGCAGCGGATTCATGGCACCACCCGGCGAAACATTTTTTTCTTCATGATCTCTTGGAATAATGTGCGCCTGATGATACATGGGTGCTTGTCCAATTAATTTTTTTTACCCTCTTCTTTTGTACACGAGCCACCGTTCTTTTGTGGTGGCATAATTATTTTTTTCCTTTTTTTAATTGATCAGTGACACGTAAATTGATATTGTATACCAACATTTTTATATGTTGGAGTTCCCGATACTTATATTTTGCACCAATATTTTTACCTCTCGTGTACCCATTCAAAACTTAAACAACAAACTTCAAACGTTTATTGTAGATCTAAACTCTTAAGTGAAAATACTAAGAAAGTTGAGACCACACTAAACTAAATTTGTTTGGAACAGAGATATTGGCCTTGACGTAAAATCACAGATATGCTAAATGGCACCATAACTTTTGGGTTGAAGTTATAGCTATGGCTACTTGACACCCTAAGGTCTCCACAGATCCATTTTTTTGAAAAAGAATATACAAGCTTTTAAATTCTTATACAAAGGAATGCACAATGCTTGTCATACGGTTTTGCACCACTGCTACTTTTTCTGCTACTATTTAATCATGATAGCGATTCATTATTAAGACACTATTGTTTCTCAATAATAGAAAATTTTAAACTTTTGTTAGTTTGGTGAATTTCAATAATAGCGCTTTTTATTTGCTATCACATCCCCCACCTAATGTCAATCTCCAACAAATCTTTATACCCGCTATTTATTACTCCATCTGTGTATATTTAGATGCATAACAAAATCTATGTATGAAGTGATCGCAGCTCAGCTGATAAGGTTACTTGTGGTAGAACCTGCCCATCCGGGTTTGAGTCCTCGAGTCGGCAAGGGTGCTCACATTTTTTTGGATTTATTCCAGGATTTAACCGATGCTATTCTTTCAGTGGTAGTCGACGTGCCCGTTGAGAGCGAGGCGCTTGTAGTGACTTCGTGAATCTCGAGGATATGCTGGCTCAGTCTCTCAAAGGTGCTCACAGGGGTAGGGTTGCGTGTGTGTATTCATCGGGGTGAGTGTGACTGCGTGCGTGCATGTGAGCTGCGTCTGTACTGTTTTCGCAAAAAAAGGCTATGTAACTAGAAAAGTCAAAATGATCTATAATTTGAGACTAATAGAGTATATGAATTCAT
Organism: Panicum miliaceum; assembly: GCA_032594955.1. Classification (NCBI taxonomy): domain Eukaryota; kingdom Viridiplantae; phylum Streptophyta; class Magnoliopsida; order Poales; family Poaceae; genus Panicum; species Panicum miliaceum. The sequence continues at coordinate 3,664,411 of CM064073.1, read as the reverse complement.
ACAGAAGCATAAAAACATTTTGGCCAGACTGTTGATTTCAGCATCAAACTTAGCTTTGAATTATTAAAAGAAAGATCACTAGAATTGGATAGGCCATATCTTTGTTTTTAGTGGCAAAATGCAAAGGTAAAAGTTGGAACAAACCTATACTATTCTAATGAAAATACAAGGCTATGGGAAAAATATAACATCACCAACAAACTATAGTTTGCACAGGTTATTAAATTTGATTACTTGAAATATATAATTATTCATAGTATGATGATATTTGAACCATTTTTACATAGTATCTTCGAATTTCTACAGTACTCATGCATCTAGAAATTTGCCTTGGATCTGCAATGATATACATGCACTCACATGGTTTTATACTTCAAATATTTAAAATATACATGAGGTTAGTACCATCTAGGCTCCTAGAGACGTTTCCAACCTAGCGTATGGGAGTGAAGTATGGAATCACCAAAAATAGCCTCCCGTTTACACTCGACACGCATGGCCACAAATTATATATGTGTTGGCCCATGTCACCATTTTTTGCGGTCTTGGCCCCTCAACTATATACATATGCCGTGTCCATTGCCATCTATCCTTCTCCTATAAAAAGCAAACCACGCCACCTTCTCTTCAAAAAATATACAACGACACATTCCTTCATCATAACTCAAAAAGAAAGCAAACAAAACAAAGCGACTCCTACTCCCATTCCCGCACATCGCAAGCGCAACAACACCGCCGAGCCAAACCAAGCCAACGATGGCACGCGCCATGTTCCTCATCGTGCTCCTCCTGGCCACCGTCATGGTGGCGCCGTTCGCGGCCGAGGCACGCGACGTTGCCGCCGACGTTGAGGGCAGGTCCCTGGCAGCCGATGCGCCATCATCCGACGCCCCCGCACCGAGCCCCGACTTCGCGTCCCCTTCCGACGCACCGTCGAGCTCTTCCGATGCGTAACCGCCGAGCCCACACCGTCCAGAGGGTCTGCAGCGGATTCATGGCACCACCTGACGAAACAATTTTTTCTTCATAGTCTCTTGGAATAATGTGCACCTGATGATACGTGGGTGCTTGTCCAATTGATTCTTTTTACCCTCTTCTTTTGTACATGAGTCACCGCTCTTTTGTGGTGACATAATGTTTTTCCTTTTTTGATTGAGCAGTGACATGTAATATAATCAATTGATATTTTATACCAACGTTTTTGTATGTTGGATTCCCGATACTATATTTTATACCGACGTTTTTACCTCTCATGTACCCATTCAAAACTTAAACAACAAACTCAAACGTTTATTGTAGATCTAAACTCTTAACTGAACATATTAAGAAAGTTGAGACCACACTAAACTAAATTTGTTTGGAACAGAGATATTGGCCTCGAAGTAAAATCATAGATATGCTAATTGGCACCATAGCTTTTGGGTTGAAGCTATAGCTATGGCTGCTTGACACCCTGAGGCCTCCCACAGATCCATTTTTTTGAAAAAAAAGATATACAAGCTTTTAAATTCTTATACAAAGGAATGCACAATGCTTGTCATACGGTTTTGCACCACTACTACATTTTATGCAGCTATTTAATCATGATAGTGGTTCATTATTAATACACTAATTCAATCTAATTTGTTTGGAAAATAGATATTGGAAAATCATGATACTACAAGTCCAATATGTTTGTAAAATAGAGGTTAATTATTTAATCAGAGTTCCAGGATAATCTATGGATGGCATTAGTTTTTCTTAACAGATTTCCAAACAACCCTTTCGTCGGGATTTGTTGGATTGATGAAAAGTACAATGATTTAAACATACCCATTCTCGCAGCAAGGAACCACTTTCTCAAGTCTTTCCTTGTGGCGGTCATGACTTTGATACATGGAAAAACAAACAACTTATGTGTCATTATCTCCCATCTACCTGTTCAAAACTTAAACAATAAACTTCAAAGTTTTATTGTAGATCTAATCTCTTAAGCGAAAATACTGAAGAAGTTGATTCCACATTAAACTGATTTGTTTGGAAAATAGATATTGGACTTGGAGGGAAATCACAGCTATGCTAATTGGCAATGTAGCTTTTGGGTTGAAGCTATAGCTATGGCTGCTTGACACCCTAAGATCTCCAACAGATCTTATTTTTGCAAAAAATATACAAGGTTTTAATTTTTTTATACAAAGGAATGTGCAATGCCTGTCACACATTTTTGCACCACTGCTACTTTTGCTGAGGCAATTTAATCATAATAGCGGTTCACTATTAATATATTATTTATCTATAGTATAATTATAATTAAACTTTTGTTAGTTTGGTGAGGTTCACAATGGAACAAAGTTATGAATGTACACTGTTACACAAAAAGTGTATCATGTTTTTAGAAAATTTTATTGAAACTTAGCGCCAGTTTTTTGCTATCACATCCTCCCCATGATGTTAATCTCCAACAGACCATGATACCTACTATTTATTACTCGACCTGTTCAAAATTATAAGTTATTTTGACTTCGCTAGATACATAGGTTTCATCATGTATCTAGACATAGTGTATATGTAGGTGCGTAGCAAAAATTAAGTAACTAGAAACTTAAAATGACCAATAATTTAGGATGAAGGGAGTATATTAATCGATATAGAAGCGCTTATGGCCAGATTATTAGCAGCAAACTTAGCTTTGGATTATTAAAAAATAATTAATAATTTGATAGGCCATAACTTTGTTTTTAGTGGGAAAATGCAAAAGGAAAAGTTGAAACAAACATATCCTATTCTAATGAAAATACTAGGTTATGGTGAAAATATAACATCACCAACAAACTATAGTCTGCAAGGGAGTTAATCTGACTGCATAGATATATAACTGTTCATAGTACTGATGGTATTTGAACCATTTTCACATAGTATCTTCAAAATTCCATAGTACTCATGCATCTAGAAATTTTCCTTGGATAAGCAATGATATACATGCACTCACATGATTCTATACTCCAATATATCAAATATACACGGGGTTAGTGCCATCTAGGCTCCTAGAGATGTTTCCAACCTAGGGTAAGGGAGTGAAGTGTAGAATCACCAAAAATAGCCTCCCGTTTACACTTGACGCGCATGGCCACACATTATATGTGTGTTGGCGCATGTCACCATTTTTTGCGTTCTTGCATCCTCAATTATATACTTATGCCATGTCCATTGCCACCTTCTCCTTCTCCTATAAAAACACACAGCATCACACTCTCCTACCCGACATCGCAACATAAAAAGAAAGCAAACAAAGCAAAGCAACTCCTACCCCCACTCCCACACACCGTAAACGCACCACCACCACCGAGCCAAACCAAGCCAACGATGGCACGCGCCATGTTCCTCGTCGTGCTACTCCTGGCCGCCGTCGCGGTGGCGCCATTCGCGGCCGAGGCGCGCGATGTCGCCGCCGACGTCGAGGGCAGGTCCTTGGCCGACGCGCCATCTGACGCCCCCGCCCCGAGCCCAGACTCTGCGTCCCCCTCTGATGCACCGTCGAGCTCTTCCGACGCGTAACCGCCATGCCCGCGCCGTCCAGAGGGTCTGCAGCGGATTCATGGCACCACCCGACGAAACAATTTTTTCTTCATAATCTCTTGGAATAATGTGCACCTCATGATACATGGGTGCATGCCTGATTCGAATTTTTTCTCCCTTATTTTGTATACGGGCGGGGTCACCCCATGCACGCTATGCCCTTTGTGGTGACATAATTTTTACTTTCTTTCTTGAATGAGCAGTGACATATGTAATATAATCAATTTATATATGCTTATCTATGTCAGCGTTCCAGGATAATCTATGGATGACATTAGTTATTAGTTTTTCTTAACAGATTGCCAAACAACCCTTTTGTCAGGATTTGTTGGATTGATTAAATGTACAATGTTTCAAAATCTTAATGTGACCCATTCTCACAGCAAGGAACCACTTTCTCACGACCTTCCTTGGGGTAGTAATATTTTTGATACATGGAGAAACCAACAATTTATGTGTCATTATCTCTCGTGTACCCGTTCAAAAATTACAACAAACTTCAAAGATTTATTGTGGATCTAAACTCTTGAGTGAAAATACTTAAAATGTTGAGACCACATTAAACTAAATTTATTTGGAACAGAGATATTGGTCTTGAAGTAAAATCACAGCTATGCTAATTGGCACCATAGCTTTTGGGTTGAAGCTAGAGCTATGGCTGCTTGACACCCAAAGATCTCCAACGGATATTTTTTTGCAAAAAATATACAAGCTTTTAAATTTTTAATTTTTATACAAAGGAATGTGCAATGCTCGTCGCACGGTTTTGCACACAAAAAGTGTATCATGTTTTTAGAAAATATTATTGAAACTTAGCATCTATTTTTTGCTATCACATCCTCCACCTGATGTTAATCTCCAACAAACCATGATACCTACTATTTATTACTCGATCTGTTTGAAATAGATGGTTTTGACTTTGCTAGATACATAGATTTTACTATTTATCTAGGCATAGTGTATATGTAGGTGCATGGTAAAATCTATGTAACTAGAAAAGTGAAAACAACCTATAATTTGGGAAGGAGCAAGTATATGAATTGATATAGAAGGACTTATTATGGCCAGGGTGTTGATTTTAGCAGCAAACTTTGCTTTGAATTATTTGAAAAATATTTACTATAATTGGATAGGCCATATCTTTGTTTTTTAGTAGCAAATGCAAAAGGAAAAGTTGAATCAAAACATATCATATTCTAATAAAAATATTAGGTTATGGCGAAAATGTAACATCACCAACTAACTATAGTTTGCAAAGGTATTGAATTTGACTGATTGGGATATATATAATTGTTGGTATTTGAACCATTTTCACTTAGTATCTTCAAGTCTACTCATGCATGTAGAAATTTTATCTTAGATCTGCAATGATATACATGCACTCACATGATCTTATCTTCCAATCTAGGTTAGTGCCAGCCAGGCTCCTAGAGATGTTTCCAACTGAACGTATGACGTAAAGTGTGGAATGACCTAAAATAGTCTCCCATTTACGCTCAACGCGCATGGCCACTAATTATATGCGTGTTGGTGCATGCCACCATTTATAGCAGTTGTGCCTCGTCAACTATATACACATACGCCATGTCCATTGGCACCTTCTCCTTCTACTATAGAAAACACACCACACCACCTTCTCCTTCTCTTCAAAAAATCATACTACACCTACCTTGCAAAATTACAGATTGATCCAATAACAGAAAACATTTCAAACAATGGCACACAACCTCATCGTTACAATGCTCATTCTGGTCGTTGTTGGGGTGGTGGCCACACCATTCGCTTATGCATCCAAATCTCCTACTAGCTCTCAAGCTAAGGAACCTAAAGCAGCAACCAAATCAAACAAAACAGCGGCTGGGCCAGTTGAAGCACTCAAAGCGGCCGCCGAGGGGCCTGGAGCCGTTGATGATGGGCTTGCCGCGAGTCCCAAAGCAACTGCTGAAGGGCCTGGAGCAGCCATGAAATGGCCAACTGAGGGCCCTCAGTTCGTCAAAATGATAATCAAGCATCCCTTCTTCAAAACACCACCTCCATCTTCTTCATCTTCTAGTGATGGCCTCCCCACCGACCCGACTCCGGAAGGCAGCATGTCCTAAACATTGACCAAATTTCAAGGCACGGCCCCCAATATAGTTATGCACGTCTTATTATATTTACTACACCTTTATAGAATGTGCAAAAGTGAAAAGGATTACAATTTGTGCCATGATTTGTGCAGCATTTCGCATGGTTAATTAGCTTCGTGTCTTATTTTACTAGCAAAAAGAGGTGGCTCAATTGTTCATTTTCTATCAAATATAGGTGCTAACACCTGCTAAGCATTGATGTCTAAACATGAATTGATTTCTAGCACCTCATGCATCCCATGTGAAATATTGTTTTCTTTTGCTAAGCACCAGCAAAGTATAAGTTGGAGATGCCCCGAGAGGAAATCCTGGATCTAACTTTGTATCGTCACTGTTTTGCATAAAGTACGGAAGTACCTAAAGTTATGTACACACCAAAAATACACATCATCTATTTGGGTTTGTGAACATTATGGAAACAAGACAAATCTATCGTGGTCCGCCCCATTCCTTGTTTATTGATTTCGAAGCATAGTAAAGACGCAGATGCGCACGCAACCCTATCTTATAAGCACCTCCGAGAGACTGAGCCGGCTGATCCTCGAGATTGACGAAGTCACTACAGGCGTCTTGCTATTGAGGGACATGTTGCCTACCACTGAAAGAATAGCGCCGGTTAAATTTAGGAATAAATTCAGGAAAATACGAGCACGTGTGCCGAGTCGAGAACTCGAATCCGGGTGGACAGGTTCCACCACAAGGAACCTTACCAGCTGAGCTATGCTCGGTTTTTCCATTCCTTATCTATTTGTAATGTATCACTGGTAGATATGCAAGTTTTAATCATTTTGAGTCATTAAATTGATTAAAAAACTTGATAAAATGAACTAAAATAACATTCCATATAATTAGTTTAAAAGAAGATTACTATTTAATTAGTTGGCATAAAAATCATCCTTGTGTACTCACATCTATCCTTTTATCAACAGTGATTATAAGTTGAAATTAACCTTAATGTATACACCATATCATGATTTCATTCGACATCGAGTGGCGGGTCTTACCAAATTTAGCATTTGGTTCTCCAAGTGACTGTTGGGCCCCCCTAATGGTTCTCACACAAGCGCCAAATGAAAAACATACGAAGCTAAATTCCCACCATGCCAAATCCTCCCGGCCCAGCGATGCTTATCCGCGATGCCCGAAAAATCCACCTATTACCTCCCGTGCCATGTTAGTGATCCGTGTCAATCTTCATTTGATTTGTCCTCTGGAAAATGGCGGAGCGCAGCCGAACCCATCTAACCCTTCCACGTCACCGATCCGTGGCTCGCACCTCTTACCAATCGCGGGCAAGCGGCCCGCCTCTCAAACTCTATAAAGCCGCACCCAGACCCTGCCTTCCTCTTCACCAAGGAGATCCAAATCCCTAAGCCCCTGTTGCATTTCCTCATCTCCACCTAGATAATCGGGAAGCCAACCCACCTAATCTCGATGGTGCCCAAGGCCGAGAAGAAGCCTGCTGAGGAGGAGCCGACGACCGAGAAGGCAGAGAAGGCCCCGACGGGGAAGAAGCCTAAGGCCGACAAGAGGCTACCGGCCGGCAAGTCCGCCGACAAGTACGGTGAGAAGAAGGGCAAGAAGAATGTGAAGAAGAGCATGGAGACATACAAGTTATATATCTTCAAGGTGCTCAAGCAGGTCCACCCCGACATCGCCATCTCCTCCAAGGCTATGTCCATCATGAACTCATTCATCAACGATGTTTTTGAGAAGCTAATGGCGGAGGCGGCCAAGCTCGCCCGGTACAGCAAGAAGTTCACCATCACCTCCCGCGAGATCCAGACCTCGGTTTGCCTCATCCTTCCCGGCTAGCTCGCCAAGCACGCCGTCTCCGAGGGCACCAAGGCTGTCACCAAGTTCACCACCTCTTAGGCTATGCAGTTGCCTTGTGATCGTCTCTGTCGTGTTTAGATCTGTAGTAGGCGGTAGTTGCCCCGCTCTCATCAATCTATCTTCAGTAGTTGGTCTCCTGAATGATGTAAGGAGGTTGTGTGTGTGCTTTTGTCATTCCGGTGTTATGTTCCTGAATGGTATGGTTCATCATTTCAATTTCCGATTTCATTCTGATTCTACCATCTACAATTTCCACTGGTGTCTCGCTCGAGGTCGCTGCACTCCGCGTCGTGGGTCTATGGTTGTGAAATTAAGGATGAAATTTACGGAACAAAAGAGGGGAAAAACAACAACTCGTGACATTGCAATTTCGAAAATCTTGCTGGCTTTGCTAAAGTTCAGGTCTATCTAGAGCAATGACATTCGTCCTCCTGCCCCCACTGATATTGGCACCCCTCGTAAATGTCGCCAAAGCTATAGCAATAGAAAACGACCATATTTTCCTATAAAAAACCCCCGACCATTATCCCTCCTGAGCCGCGGCTGCCTAAACCAATTCACCATCCCAAAACGAAACCGTTAGCCCACCGCTTTCCCTTTCAAAATTTCGAATTCCGATCCCCACTTGCTCGGCCACTCCGCGTCCGCACCCCGCCCGGCGGCCGCCCCGCGCCGCGCCACCGGATGATCAAACCCTAACCAAAACCCGCCGGCCACCGCCGCAGCCATGGAGGCGCTGTTCATGCAGGCCTTCGAGCGCCGGGACGCGGCGGAGGCGCAGATGCGGCGGCAGGCGGCGTCCTACTCCCACACCGCCGCCCGCGCCCTCCTCGCCGCGGGCCACCTGCCCCCGCCGTGGCTCCTCCTGCACCCCGCCGCGTTCGCGGCCCTCGGTCGCCGGGGCGCGGGCGCGGCGGAGGCAGCAGGTGGAAGCCTACTCCCAGTCCCTCGCCCGCGCTCTCGTCGGCGCCGGCCACCTGCCCCCGCCGTGGCTCCTCCCACCCGACGTCGGCGCTGGGGCCTTAGAGCTACGGGGCGGGGCCGAGGAGCAGATGCAGCAGCAGGTGGTGTCCTACTCCCAGTCCCTCGCCTGCGCCCTCCTCGCTGCTGGCCACTTCTCCCCGGCGTGGCTCCTCCAGGCCCCCGCAGACGTCGCGACCGATGGTAGGTACCTCGAGTTCTCTCCCGCTGGTTGCATTCTGGTTTGCTGGGGCTCCTGCCCTTCAATTCCGTCTCAGGGCCGTGGCGCGGAGCATCTCTTTCCGTTTTAGGTTCGTCCGGATAATCATTTGATAATCGTGCCCTGTCCCATGAGTTGATACTAGATATTGCAATTGAGGATAAAATTTTAAGCGTATTGGGGGGGCACAAATCATGTCGTTTGAGGGATGTAGTAGTTCGGTTGTAGTTGATGCAGTGATGCGTATTTTGTACCCAGGGTAGCTTATGGTGTACCAAGCTACAGTTCATTTTTTTGTTTGGTGAAATTTTTGTGATAGAGCATTTGAAGTTGTGCACCTTGAAATGACAATGTGATATCAGTATTTTCCCTCCATGTTTCATATGGAGATGCTGAAGTTTGAATTTCTGTTCCAGCTGTGAGGCTGTGACATATTTAGTGGCTATCGAGATATTCCTAATTTATGCCTTCTCATCATAGTAGGCTGTCTGTTTCCATGTGCTGAAACATCATAGAGTTAACAAAGACCAAATACTGCAATGAATTGAGACCAAACCTTCCTACTTAAGCTGAATTGGTCCAAACAACCAGTTGATGTTTTAGCTGAACATGATAAAATGGATGAAGTGGGAGAATTTTTTTTTCCCACACCGGGACTTTGCCCCGATTTCATTACCATAACAGCAACAAAATTACAGATAGAAGTGGGAGAAATTATGCACTGTGATTTTATTTGTTTCTAGTCTTGAGTACTCTATCATTATTTTTCCTCACTTTTGTGAATCTGTCCATCCATGGTTCTAGAGAACACAATCTTTTGGGGTTTTCTTTTGCAGGAAATAATGTAAATAAGCTATTGGTTGATCTTGCTAATCCAAAAGGTGTAGATCATGTGCATCATGTATTGACTGAAACCAATCATAAGGTCAAGCAAAAAACTCTTGAAGCTGTTGGTGTCAAACCAGGTATCATGAATATTGCCAGTTCAACAAAAAATTTCCATGATTTTTTTGGTATTACATATTGCATCAGCAGGTAAAATTTCAAGCCCATCGGGGCACAAATTATATCATTTGGATGATGTAGTTCGATTGCATATGATGAGGTGGTGTGTATTTTTTTTTATTTGAGTTGCTATTAAGGCTATGATGTTGAAATGCTGTATTGGTGGCTACTGATATTTCCAGTTTGTTCTCTTTCACAATAATCTGCCTATTTCTATGTGCTGAAAAATCATAAAGTTAGCAAAGTGTAAATACTGCAATGAAATAATACAAACGTTATGGTGTGCTTCTTGCTTATGCTGTACTAGTCATTAGCAACTAGTTGAACGATGTTTTTAGCTGAATATGATAAAATTTATTCCCTCCGTTCCAAATTGTAGGTCGTTTTGGCAAATCTAGATACATAGTTTTTTTATGCACCTAGATATATGCTGTGTCTAGATACATAGCAAAAAGTATGTATCTAGATTAGCCAAAACAACCTACAATTTGGAACGGAGGGACCGAGGGGGTACTTATTTAAGAAAAGGATAAAATGTGCCAACTGGGAATATAATGTGCTGCGATTTTGTTAGTTTCCAATCTTGACTGCTTTATCATTTTTCTTCCCAATTTTTGTGAATATCCATGGCTCTAGAGAACACAAGCATGTCAAGGATTTTCTTTTCCAGGCAATACTGTAAGAAATTTTTTGGTTGATCTTGCTAATCCAAAAGGTGCAGATCATGTGCATCATGTATTTCCTGACATCAATCATTGGGTCAAACAAAAAACTGCTGAAGCTGTTGAAGTCAAACCAGTTATCATGAATATCACCAGTTCAGCAGAAGTTAATCAGTGCCAGAAATGCACGTGTGAAACTGTCATTCATTCTACGGGCATGTGTGTTTCAAATGAAGGCCCATTGCCTCCCAGTTCTGTTGAAGTAGAACATTCTGCTCTTAATTCGCTGCTTCAGAATGACGCATTGCATTCTGTTGATGCTGGTTTCGATGAAGCACCTCATCCTGCCACCAGTACATTACCACAAAAGGAAACATCACACGCTGCTGAAACTGAACCTCTTGAAGACCCAAGGTCTATTGCTACCCAACTGCTTAGATTGATTCATTTCACTCAGTTAAACCTAATTTTCTGGAAGGCCTTGATAGTGTAGTTGCAACCAATCCGAAAAATGACCCAATGGCAACAAGTGCTGAAAACGATTCAAATTCAATTGATAGTGCTGAAAATGATTCTCTTGGATTACCACATGCTATGGTTAGTCTTCTGGTTGAGAAGGGAACACTGCACTCTGATGAATCTAATTTTCTGGAAGGGAGTAACTCCATGGCTAGTCTATTTCTTGACAAGGAACCAATATTAACTGATTCTCTTGAAAGATCACATCTGATGGTTAGTCCTCTGCTTGAAAAGGATACACTGCACTGTGTGAATATTAATCATCATGAAGGACATTATTTCATGCCCAGTGCACTGCTTGATAAGGAGATCAAGGATGCTGCTGAATCAGAATCTTTTGAAGGGCTAAGTTTTATGGCCAGCCCTCTACCTGAAAATGATTCATTGCACTCAAATAAACCCAATTTTCTAGAAGGATCTGATTGTCGATCCAGTTCACCGCCTGAAAATGATGCAATCGAGACTGCTGAAAATGTTCGTATTGAAGTATCACAATGTACAACCAGTCTTCAGGTCGAAAAGGGTACATTGCACTCTACTGAAAATGTTTATATTGAAGTACCACATGATACAGGAAGTTCCGTGGCTAGTCCATTGCTTGAAAAGGGATCAACATGGGCTGATTCTCTTGAAGGATCACATGGCATGGCCAGCCCACCAGTTGAAAAGGATATGCTGCATTGTGCTGAAACTGATTTTCTTCAAGGAACTTACTGTATGCCCAGTCTACTGCTTGATAAGGAAGCAGGACACACTTCTGAAACCACTCCTCTTGAAGGACCTTTTTGTTTGGTCAGTTCAAAGGATCCCTTGAACACAATTGATCATACTGGAAAATTAAGAAAAAGAAGCAGTCTTTTTGATAGATGCGACAATGAAAGCTCCAGAACTCCTGAACAGCAAAGCTCAAGATGTCATGTGCTACCTATTCCAATCAATGAATCTGCTCTGCAGCCTTATCAATTGGCTGATAATACTTCTGAGGCACAGGATGTTTGTACCTGGAATAACATAGATATATCTGCAAGGCCAGAAGCTCCGAGTGCTGCTTCATGTAAGAGTGGAAGAGTATTGCACACCGCAGAAAGGAACAGTAGAATGTCAACAGACAAAAGCTTAACTGGTCTACAATATCATGGTAATGTTTACGCTTCCTCTGGGTCAAAATTCTTGTCCTTAAGGCCCCGTTTGTTTCAGCTTCTGGCTGATTTTGAATCCAGAAGCTGGATTCTCGATTCTGGGAGTCATCTGACTTTTGGATTTCCCAAAATCGAGTCTTCAAAATCAGCCAGAAGCTAAAACAAATAGGGCCAACAGCATGCTTCTTGCCTTCTTACTGAACTCTTAATCATGCAGACACAGAACAGAAGGTATGCTTTTTCCGTAATGCCATGGAACTAAATGCTGATTCTTGCGCAATAGTGAGTGATAACCAAAACAAGTCTCCACAACGTTCTGCCCAGCCCTTATGCAGTTCAGGATCTAGAAAGAAGTTTTCTTCACTCATGTCAGAAACGTCAGATGTTCAAGGAACTAACTCCATGGCTAGTCTATTGCTTGAAAAGGAACCAATACTAACTAATTCACTTGGAGGGCCACATTTCCTGGCAAGTCCACTGCTAGAGAAGGCTACATTGCATTGTGTTCAAACTGATCTTGACAAGCTTATGCCAAAGTATACAGATGATGGTGATGCTTGTCAGATCAGCACAATTTCTTCAGGAACAATAATTAGTCATAATGATTACAGTATCGGTAGTGCTACAAATGCCTTTGTATCTGCAGGGATTGGTCGCAATGATTCCTTTGTATCTTCAGAGAGTGAATCAGCTCAGATGCAATCTTCATTGGCTAAAATATCTTTGGAATGTGTTATGACTGGTACAGCTGTGGAAGCTCAAATGGCGTCTGCTGCTCAGTTCACATCGGTTGAGAGTGTCCAAAGGGAGTCAGTATTCGATTCAATTAAGTGCCAGCCTAAACAGTCTGATCACGCTCATGCAAAATTTTCAGACAAGGATAAATCTGAGATGCCATCTGGCTCAAGTGGTGCTTCATCTAAAAGAGCAGGTGTACACTCCGCAGAAAGTAATATCACAACAAATGAGAGCCTCCAAACAGTGACCGATAGAAAATACAACTCTCCAAAACCTTCTTGTGAATACTCGCGTAGTTCAGGATCTGGTGAAAAGTTTTCTTCACTCGAGTCACATTTTCAAAGAACTGCTAGTCACATGGACAAATTAAGTGCAAGTGAAATTCTGGTAAATAGGAATCTATCTTGTCAAAATGTAGAGATGAATGAACAATCAGATGATCTGTATGGTTCTTCTAGCACAATGAGCACATCATTATCATCCCTGGACAATCATGATGACATCCATGACCAGATAAAATCTATAGGAAATCTCTCAGGGAAGGCACTACCTTCACTCTCCTTCTTAAGTAGGTTGGGATCATGTGGATGCATTTCGCCCAATATTGAGGGAAGTAGCAGTGCAAGTAACCGGACACGTCCATTGGCACATGAAGTTCAAGCAGCTGCAAATTATTCACCTGAAAGAAGTATGTCTACCTTGTCAGATGCTATCCGCTGCAGTTCTCCAATCTTGCAATCTTCGCTGTGTAGTGGCAGCAGTCTGAATACTAAAGTAACAACAATTCCTCCACTGCAGTCTGAAATGTACAGCCCGACCATTAATGCTAGGGCATTTCAGGCATTTTGTGAGTCTACAAAGTTGATCAACTTGAGTTCCAGCCTTTCTGCAAAGTATAATATGAAACCACTGGATGCTGTGTATCAGTCGCTGCCATCTAAATTTGAGAAACTTATGAACCGACCCCTTGCCTGTTTGTTAGACACTAACATGCTGGATCCAAGTTATGGTAGCAAGAAATCGAGAGTTCCCGGCAAATATAGTTTGGATTTTGATGGTGCATTTATGATGTCCGATGACCTTACTTATGGTTCTTATTCTTATGGTGTCCAAGATGATAGTGATATTCCTTTGAACCTTTCAGTTGAGAAGTATAACCTGGAAAAACTATCTGGAAGAATTGGATCAAGTTCAGATTATTTGGGCTCTACACCAGAAATAGCCTGCTTTAGAATTGATGAAGATAGGACTATTCTAGGGGAAAATGAGAATCAAGCGAAATTATCCATTCCTGTCGGCAGGAATTATTCAAGGCAACGTTTGGCTGCCAAAAAGCCACTTGGGTATGCTACCAACATAAATGAAAGCAAAGGAACAAGTAGCCTAGACTTAACAGCTGGAAAATCTTACACAAGGAAGCCTGATCAGCATGTGCATATCAGAGTTAACCAAGACATAAAGAACCTGAAGGAGAACCGTACTTCTTCAATTAGGAAAGCAGGGAAAGTGACTCATCCGCTCCTTGACAGTTTAAGCAAGATGGAAATGTCGTCGAGCAAAAGTGAAAGGAACAGAAGCGAAACAAATATTGAGAAAGGAGGCATGCCTAGGAATATAGTATCTAATATGACATCATTTATACCACTTGTAAAACAAAAGCAACGACCTCTGACATCATGCGGTAAGTCTAATCTGTTTGCAGCTATTTTTAATTCGAAATTGATTTTAATACAATTGTTCAAGTGTAGTCTTGCAATATTCTATGATCATAATTCATATGCTCGATGTTGTACAAAAGTACTACATTTTCATTTTCCTGAATAGGCACATCAGACAATCCAATAAACAAAACTTCTCAATTGCAGTCAAAAGAGATGTTAGAGTGAGGGCACTTGAGATGGCTGAAGCTGCAAAGCGTCGTGAAGAGAAGAAACAAACTGAGCGTGAAAAGCGCAAAGCAGCTGTGGAATTAGAGCGTGAAAGATTAAAGCAAGAGAAAGAGCACAGACAGAAACAAGTGGAGCAGCAGAAGAAAACGGATGCAGACATTATTACTAGAAAGAGGCAGAGGGAAAATCATGGAAAGAGGGGAAATGAAAGAAAAAAGAATTGCGTTGAAGGGGCACCAGAACATCAAAAGCAACTGGTGGAAAAAATGCACTCCACAAATGCCGTGAAGGATGCTTGTCCAAACAATACTGTTAGTAAACACTACAACTATCATTACCGTTTCAAATTATTATATGAAATACCTTTTTTAGTCACTTTAATCATTTCAGGATGTCAAGGATCTGGTGGAGAATTTAGTGAGAGGGTTGAAGAATCAATTATTATCAGATGAAAGGATGGAATCTGTTCATAGGCTTCTGGCATCTGAAAGCAGCAGTCTAAAGGGTGTGTCTGCGGATTGGAAATCTGAAGGTTCTGGGTTTCAGGTTCAGGAAAGCTTGTCAGACGATGTGGATATGGTATACTCTTTCTATTGATGTATCTTAAATAAATTTAAACTATCAATAGGATTGACGCCTTGATGGCACCTTTTCTTTCCCCCAAGGGCTAGAAACTTCCACTTTAAGTCTTGAAATAGGAAAGGAAAACTATAACTCTTCTTATCAATGAGAATAGAAAAAGCGTTGACAAAGTCTTTTTTGGTGGGTCAGATTGTCATGGCTCATGGCATCGAATTAATTGGGAATCTAGATAGCAGAGCTATTGCAGTTGTCAGGTGTAGATCTACACTATAGGCTGTGAGGGCCAGTACATGCTATCAATTAGTGCATTCCATTTATGCAAACTTCTGAGAAGCTTTCGCTACCAAAAATTCTGGCTATATGTCCCCGCAACAATTTTGTAATAAGTACAATTAAATTCTCTATAATGCCTTTTGGAAATATATAAAAAAATACAACTGAAGTTTTAATATAAATTTAGGTGTTGCATCATCTACTCATTCTCTTGCGAGGATAACTCATCACACACATTGTGACACATGATCTTTTCTCTGTAGCTGTATACATATCAGTATATCACACACAATCTAATGTATATCTGGTGGCACATCTTGAAACAATTGAAATGCTGAATAATTATAGAACAGATAATATATTGTGAAGTGTAAATGTATTAAAAGCAGTGGGATCCTTTGATTCAAATGATGCATTGTTGATTAACTGAATCTAGTGGTCTCCTTTCTGGTTGCATAACTGTATCTTTTGTTAACTTGGAGAAATGTTCAGGTGACACCCGTCAGATCATTACAAATGGGACTGAATTGCAGGCAGCTGCATTATTGGCTGCTTTGATTTTCTTTCTTTGACAGAACTTTGCCATGGTTATGGTTTGAGAAGTATGCTGCTTAACATTCAGTCTGTGAATTTACCGCAGGACTATGAAATGTCACCTTATGAAGATTCTGATGAAGAGGATATTGACATCTTGGAGCATAAAAGGGAAATAAGGCGTAGACGTAAATTGATTCCATCATGGGCTCAGTAAGTACTCCATACTTAAAAGTTATAGATACCAAAGTATCAATGACTAATTCTCTTTCCAAACAGGTCAGGTACTTTTTAGATAATACATTGGGCGCACTATCAAACTTGTTATGGGCCAGCTGTGCTCTAGTTGAAGTTGCATCTTTTTTTTTCAATTTTTGTTTTTTTGCATCCTAACTTAATGTGAATCTTCTTATAACATTTTCTATGAGTAATACTCCTCTTTTGAAGCAGATTTGGAAATAGTTGTTCCTTATAGGAACCGAAAACTTCCTGCCAGGCTAATCTTGAAAAATTGTTGCTAATCTATGTTCCAGTGCTGGATTCATGTTGATCCTGCTAACTACATTTTGTTCATACTTATTTTCAGGCCACAGAACTTGAATAAAATCTTGCAATCCAATCAGGCCTTAGACCCTAGAGAAGTTTTTGCTCACAAGTGTTCTTTCAATTTATCTGATGGTAAGCTCCACTGTACCACTCAATAATGGGAGTAACATTTATTTTTGTTATTTGCTATGACTAAATTTGCAGCCCTACTTTTTGTGCAGTTCTTACATCTGGCATTCCTCATCGACTATTCAATTAGCTGGCTGTTAACAACTACTGTAATTCTGTAAAAATAATAATGATCTTTCTCCTGCATCACTAAATTTCTTCTTCGGCAACACAATGTACAGGCAAATCTCCTCCCTCCCCCTCTGACACTGCTAATTACCCTTCACTACGCTCTACTGTGGGAGCAATTCATTTTAGTAAAATTACTGTGCTGCAGATTCCAACCATGCTGCAATCACTGTTGTACATATTATGACTTTGTTTGAAATAGAATAACAACTTTCTCTGATGCTAATACTGCTAGGTGCAGGTACAGCATGTTTTTTTTGTCAGATTATGCTCAGGTTTTAGCCGTTATTAGTGTAGTGGAACTGGTCAACTGGCCTTGCTTATGTTTGTAGAATAATAGATTGCGTATAATGGATGGATTGTATTGCATTGAGGTCTCGGCCGGTATATATAAGTACAGGATACTTGGAGGGCAAGGCACCTCCCGAGACATATGGTAGTCTACAATACGTATATCTAAACTACCAAATATACTCTAACAATGTTCATTTTTATAACCGGAGATATATGCTTGTTGAGATGAATAAGCTCAGTGGGGGTGGGGAATAAGTCTAGTAGAAACCAGGTGATTTTGTTTATAAACTCGAGCAAGCGAGGGCTGGAAGTTGTCTACAGAGCTAGATTCTGTTCCTGTACATCATATGTTAGGATATTGCGGGATTCTGGTTAGTTATTCTGACCAACACCTCATTTTTTTTTGCAAGACCACTGCATTTTTACTAAATAGCAGTAACCAAAATGGGTTAAGTTTCTGTCTGTACAAAGAAACCTGGGACTAGAGAACTCAACATTTTGTAATCGGCAGATGAGGCTGTTCTGTGCTGTGATGGCTGCAAAGTAGGCAGACCATCTTGCAACCCTGTCAGCACATGCGGTGTGTATCGAGATATCCGAAGTTCCTGACAACAAAGCTACCGGCAGAGTGCCATGTAAACTGTACATCCTGTTGGGACCAAGACCAATTATATATCTTGCTGTTGTTGCCATTCACCTAATTCTTATTTTGACCTGCATTTGCCAACATTGCAAGTTGCAACTCTTGTCTCTTGATACCTCATGCTGACACAACTGCAGTCTCATATATATTTTTTTGAAATGAACTTTGTGTCTCCACAAAATTACCACTGATATAAGTTTCTAGCTCAGTTGTAACCTCACATTTTCTTTCTTCCCTTTTTCCCCCCAGCTGCACGGCATCTTATGTGGCATCTGATGTTGAATCTGCATCTGCTGTTTTTTTTTTTTGAAGAAACTCTGAATCTGCTGTTGATGTGTGCTTTTCGTGGAACCCCTTTGTACTAACCGAACCCTTTCCCTTTTGCAGGTGACTGATAAAAGGCTGGCGGTTCTGTCTCTCGGCATATCCTTTGCACAGGAACGACTCATCTGCCACTGTCAATTCGTGGTGCCCGAATAACCTGATCGTTGCCTCTGCTCATTACACCACCGTCACAGTACACAAGTGGCATGATAATAACAAGCGCACTGCACACCTTGGTCCATGGGATTTGGATCCATCCCGGTCAAAGGCCATTCTGGCTAGTTTAACGAACACATTGGCACCTAGGATTCGGTTCTCCCATCATCTCTGATCGGGGGGCCGTTGCAGGAAAAAAAAAATTCCAGCTCCAGTGCTAGCTGGGCATGTGGTGCCTCCAGGACTAAAACAACTTCTCGTAGGGCATCGGCCTCAGATGCCCTTCGGCCCTTTGAGTTGAGACCTTGAGGGGCTCCATGTGCCGGGCCTCATGGCTCCAAAGCTAGGCTTTTTTTTTGGTCAATGGAAGCTTAGGCTAAGCTCCATTTGTTTACGCCGGCACTAAGAATCCGTTTGGGATAAGAGCCCGTTTAGGAGAGCTCCTGCCGGCTCCGGTTCCTCCTGATAAAACACTGTTTAACCGGAGCTAGTTTTCTCTCTCCCCTTCCCTCTTCCCTCGAGAGCTAGGCTCTACTGGCTCTGTGAGAGGGAGGGGAGGGGTAGCTCCACCGGTTCCTCCTGACAAAACACATACTGTTTAACCGGAGCTAGTTTTCTCTCTCCCCTTCCCTCAAGAGTTAGGCTCTACTGGCTCCGTGAGAGGCTCCACCGGCTCCTCCTGATTCTGTGAGAGGGAGGGGAGGGGATTGTAGCTCCACCGGCTCCTTCGAACTCTACGAGAGGGAGGGAGGGGAGAGAGAAAAGTAGCTCCAGTGAACAATATATTTTTTTAGGAGCAACTGAAGCCGGCCGGACCTCTCCCAAACTTGCTCTAACCATCTCATTGGCTCCTCCTCGGCATTGGAAAAGAAAAGGTGAACCAAGTTTGAATGCTCGAGTGGTCAAGCATGCTGCATAAACTACACTAGTACTACTCTTGAGAGATTCCTATCGACCTGCAGCTGCACGGCTCGGCTTGCAGATGCATGGACCACGTGGAGTAGACTCGCCGGGGAAAATATACGGTGAGTACGCTCTTGCCCTTGCCCAGTGTCGCTGCCCGTTTAGAAGCCGCAAAAATCCCTGCGCCGCCCGCTCGCTTGCTCCTGAGTTTCTGGAAAACCTCCTTGCATGCTCTTCAGACAGGCACCGGGGCCGGCTTGCCGCCGGGCACCGCTACCCCCCGCATGGCCGTGCACGAACAGTTCGCGGCAGATCTCTACCAATTCCCGTAGGCTTGGCACGCCATGAGCCACAGGAAGGAAGCTTGGAAGTACCCCTGAACAGGAGCTCTTGGATGGCGACGGCCGTCGGTGCAGGGCAGGGGAGGCGAAGGAAGGAGAAGCGCGTGCTGGCCAGAGGGGAAAGCACGGCAGCTGCAAAAGATTCTGCTGCGGTCCTGGCCCCGCGTGGATCTGGCTGCCGGGCCAAGCTGATGTACCCCCGAGCTGTCTACGCCGCCGCCCATGCCCGTATTTGGGAGAGACCATCACGTCCGTGCTCGTGCTTTGTACTTTGTACATCTACACTTCCAGGCTTCCAGTTTCCAGGTTAACATGATCGAGACCAGCTTTTCTTTTTGGCGGGACCAAGTTGGCCTCTGACATGTGGGGACAGGATGGTGTTCGTCGAGCGAGTGTTAAGCGCCGGGGAAATGGATCGAGAGACCGGGCAAAACCACGAAAAAAAAATGTGAGGACGAGTTGGGTCTGATCCCACGTCGACCAAAAGCTGATGGCCCCCTGCAGGGTTAATGAGCGCTCATTATCGTACTGCAGGAGGCAGAGGCGCAGCGGCCATGCGAGGGTGTTCGTTGATGAGCCGCCCGGCTCGCTCGCCCCGTCACCCTCGCGGGGGGCTCACGGAGTCACGGGCACTGTGCGCAGGCGCCCTCGCACAAATACGCCTCTGCTCGGCGAAAGCGACCTCCAAGCACACCACCTACCCGATTGCTCAAACCCTTCTTGTTAGAACTTGCTACTTTTTTTTAGTGGATTGAGTACAGAACTCTTGTAGTGGTTTGTTAAACAAAAGGGTGGTACGAATTCCAAGGCGCAGACGGTGCTTTGAGCCTCGAGGTTAGCGGCGGGATTAACATTAGCGCTACTGTTATCCGGAGGGCGAGAGCTGCGTCGGGGCATGGGGGGACAGCGAGTGATTGAAGGCTGTGGAGGCTGTTCCCTGCTGCCGTTTTTCTCTTGGCTTGGGAGCCTGCCCCGCCTGCGTTCCGAATCTGCCCCTCGACAGATAAACGGCGTCGAGGCCTCAACTCCATCTTGCCGTCTTGGCGTCGGTCCTTTTTCTTTTTCTTTAAGCTCTCAGCTCGCTGGAGTTGGAGTACAATGCGCTTTGGGTACAGTACGTACAAGGTTTGGTATCCTGTCAGAAAATACCCGCCCTGAGGTATTTTCTGGAGTACTCTCTCCGTCCAAAAAAATAAAAATCTTACATTTTGAAGAGTCAAACAATTTTAAACTTGATAACATTTATACGAAACAGTTCATTTTCTATTTTAAAATATAAATGTTAGTAAATTTTATTAAGCTTAAAATTATTTGATTCCTTGAGAAATAGGGTTGTATTCTTTTAAGGACATAGCGAGTACTATTTTAAGCAACGGGTAAGAAATCTGCCCAGAAATACTCTTGTCACTGGTAGCAAAGCAGGAGTACAACTGTACAGTACAGGTACTATCGGAGTAGGAGTAATTACCGGAGTATATTACCAAAGATAATCACCTTGGAGGCTGCGCTGCAGCCAAAAGTGACGTTGGGTGGGTCGAAACTGGGATGGCCGGCCTCGAGGACAGTGAGTGAACATGTGAGTAAAAAAAAAAAAAGCAAAGATAAAACAAGAAAAGCACTGCCCCTCTATCTCTCTCTGCCGTGCTGCGAAGTGGGTCAGAGCACGCCAGATCGGCGACACTTGTTTATGAGCCCGAAGCCCCAGCTTTGGCCCAGCACACCACCCCCCTCCCTTGGAGCTTTGACCCTTCTCTTCTTTGCGCAGCCTTGCCGCTCTGACTGCCCCCACACAGCTGCGGCAGGAGGAGCACGCCGCCCCCACTTCTTTTCAATCTCCCTCTCGCCGTCTCTCTCTCCTCCGATATATGATCGCAAATCATGGAGGGGCGTAGTGCTAATCCACAATCCGTTGCGCATCGGCCTGGGCACTGATAGTACATGCACCTGGTCTCGCTCCTTTCCTTTTCCCCCCTTCACGGTCGCGGCCGGCCGGCAGCCGCCGCAGCGCCATGGCCGCCTAACAGAGGTACGTTGGTCTCCCCCCTACTCACGGTGTGGTTGGTTGCATGCCTGACTGATTTGACTGATTGGGGGCGGTCACCCGCTCCTCAGATGCTGGGCTTCTTTCTTGATCTGTTGTCGATGCAATGTCGCCCATCGCTTGGATCTGGTTCGTTTCGCTTTTCTTGACGCATTTAATGGCCCCCCTTGAGTTACTGCCTCCATGTTCTGCGCGCTAGATGTGGATGCGATGCTCTGCCTAGCTCATGTGATTCAGGTGTTCCTCCTCCACCGCAACCGGAGGACCTCTTCTTTCCAAGGGAGAAGGGGGAGAGAGGGCTTCGTGATTCTGCAGCTGTTCCAGGTCGCAGTGCTTTTTCGTTGTTAGCCTCTTGTCCCGGCACCTCATGGCCGCATTCATCCCCCACTTCTTCCTAGAAAATGCTGTGGCTTCTCTGTGATTTTTGGGACCTGTTTGTGGTGTTGTGCCCTTCGGTGATTCTTTGGTTGATGCACTGGATCTGTGCGGTGCTTCGGCAGGTGCTTGTCGCGCCTACCTCCTTACCCCTGCCTGCTAATCTTGTGCGCAGCATCTTGATATTTGAGCTGGTTTATGAAATTTTTTAGGTCTCCCAGTTCCAAACATTGCTAGTCCCAGACAATTTTTCTGGTGTTTTCCCCCCTTCATGCGTTTCATTCTCGTGTTGGATTCCTGTAGAGCAACCAGTTCTTTGTTTTTAGACAGCAATATCAATACGTGCTAATGTGTGTTCTTTGTTCTTCATTGTTAATTGCAGATGCCGAGGAACTCGATTAAGGCAGTGAGTAGTCTTGCTAGATTTTGGATAAGGTGAAGTAAGGCTTGGGTGTCCTCTCAGATTTGCATTCGTGCAAGTCTACATGACCAGCATGTCTGTCGAGGCTGCAGAGCAGAATGTGCCTGGACACCAGGTCAAACCAGGGGCTGATCCAATTCCTGCAAAGGAGAAGAAGAAAGATATGGACGGCACGCCCGAGCTTACTGCTAAGGAGATTTTGGAGGAGCAAAAGCCCTCCCATCGGCGGCAAGAGTCTTCTGCATCTATGATGGACAAGGGTCCTTCCAGTGTTTGCTCAGACTCTGGTGTCCTGGACGAGCCGCTAACCCCGCAAGGCGATTCTGGGGAGCTGAAGGATGTTCAGAGCTTGGATTGCAACGGTAACCAGGAGAAGAATACATCGCAGAAGAGCAGCATAAGCGAGAGCTTTGTTTCAGCCAAAGCCAGCGATGGGACAAACAGCCTGAGGAAGACCAGTGGCAGTGCTAAGATCAGCGACCGAGCTGATATTCCGGAGAGTGGGAAGAGCAGCATGTGCCGCCCGAGTGCAAGCAGCAACATTAGTGATGAGAGCTCGTGCAGTAGCATGAGCAGCAACACAACAAAGCCGCACAAGGGGAGTGATTCTAGGTGGGAAGCCATCCGAGTGATCAGATCAAGGGATGGCATTCTTGGTTTGAGCCATTTTAGGCTGCTGAAGAAGCTGGGTTGTGGTGATATTGGCAGCGTGTACCTCTCTGAACTGAATGGCACAAAGAACCACTTTGCCATGAAGGTCATGGACAAAGGGTCTTTGGCGAGTCGCAAGAAGCTTCTTCGAGCACAGACAGAGCGGGAGATACTGCAGTCACTGGACCATCCGTTTCTTCCAACACTATATACCCACTTTGAGACAGATAAATTCTCATGTTTGGTGATGGAGTTCTGCCCAGGAGGGGACCTGCACACTCTTCGACAAAGGCAGCCTGGAAAGTATTTTTCTGAGCAAGCAGCCAAGTATGTTCCAGCTCCTAAAATTACATTATTCCTCACATATATTACAAATATTAATTTCTTTTGAAGTTTTCTAAGCCTATAGTGATAATTGTTCTTTGCGGCATCCACTTTCTCCTTTTCTGTTAATACTGTGTAGTGTGGTAGCCTGTATCGTATTTAATTATCCTTGCATTTTCCTGCACGAATCCCTTGCTTCTAATATACCACTTTGAACTTGTCTAGTTTATATTTGTACTATAATATAAAAATATAAAATACACCGCCCGAGATCGGATAAGAAATGCTTATAGTCATATTTTTTGAAGGTTCTATGTAGCAGAAGTTCTACTCGCACTGGAATACCTGCATATGCTTGGTATTATATACCGTGATTTGAAGCCAGAGAACGTCCTTGTTCGGGAGGATGGGCACATCATGCTGTCTGATTTTGACCTCTCCCTTCGTTGCGATGTAAGCCCTACTGTTGTCAAGTCTTCCAACCCTGGACCAGATGCCCTGCAGAGGAACAACCAAGCATACTGTGTTCAGCCTGCTTGTATTGAGCCGTCCTGCATCCAGCCGGCATGTGTCGCTCCAACTACTTGCTTTGGTCCCCGGTTTTTCTCCTCCAAGTCCAAGTCCAAGAAGGAGAAGAAACCAAAGCCGAAGCCTGAGATTGTCAACCAAGTTAGCCCACTGCCTGAGCTCATTGCGGAGCCAACTGATGCTCGTTCCATGTCGTTTGTTGGCACCCATGAGTACCTGGCGCCAGAAATAATCAAGGGAGAAGGTCATGGCAGTGCTGTGGACTGGTGGACTTTTGGTATATTCCTGTATGAACTCCTGTTTGGTAAGACCCCTTTCAAGGGATCAGGAAACCGGGCTACTCTCTTCAATGTTGTTGGTCAGCCCCTTCGATTCCCAGAGTCCCCAATTGTGAGTTTCTCAGCTAGGGACCTGATAAGAGGATTGCTGGTCAAGGACCCACAGCATCGTCTTGGCTACAAGCGAGGGACTACTGAGATTAAGCAGCACCCATTCTTTGAGGGTGTCAACTGGGCGCTGATACGGTGCGCGAGCCCTCCAGATGTTCCAAAGCCTGTTGAGCTGGATCGCCCACCGAAGCCGGCCCCAGCTAATGATAAGGCGACTCCAGCTGCCAATCAGAAGGGCACAGATAACTTTCTGGAGTTTGAATTCTTCTAGCATTGTTTTCCTTTAGGTTTTTGAATGTGGGTTCGTGCATGCAAGCTGGTGTATAAAAGGAGGAAGATCAGTTCGGAGGCGTATCCTGTGATGACCAGTGATGATCCGTTGTAGGCTGTAGCTCTATTCTGAGTAAGTCTTGTTCTTTCTTCTGTTGAACTGCTTATGATCCAATTTATACGGGTCAATGTTGCAATTTTTAGAGAATCTTGTGGTGCTTAAAGGACGCAGGGAAATACTTTCACCGTCATTGTAAATCCTGTTTGATTTGGCATAAATTGCAGCTGAATTTTCTTCTTTGAGCATGTCTGGTACTGCATAACCACTTGATAGTTATTGTTTCTTGTGACCTTTAATGTAAAATCATGTCTGGTTGTTGCAGTTTGTTGGCTGGAATGGGAGGTAGCTAGGAATAACCAGCATCAGAACCCAACTGTTCTTTGGTCTATTTCCATGTGTTTGATTGATATTTGTGCGAGAAATGGAACATGATAACAACTGGGAAAGGCGAAAACTCAAAAAGCATTTGGAAGGTGTCAGGTGTTGTGATTAACAAAGGCAAACATTTGTAGTTTTATCATACTCAAGTAGCAAGTAATTCTCAAAAATTCTCCATAATTCTCTGTAGCATGGTGAGATATCCAGTTCCCCTGATGCTTGCTTTAATGTACATATGTGGCACCAGAAAGTATGAACTTGCGAGACTTGCGAGATACGCATAACAAGAGGGTAAAAAATTCACTAAGGAAGTTGCGAGATCTGAACTCACCAAATCCTAACACAATTTCTATCTAATCAATTCAATGAATTAGCATAAAATACTTTTTGACGATTCTCTAGCAAAATCGA
The DNA here is from genome assembly GCA_032594955.1 of Panicum miliaceum. NCBI lineage: Eukaryota > Viridiplantae > Streptophyta > Magnoliopsida > Poales > Poaceae > Panicum > Panicum miliaceum. Next base: position 3,639,017 of record CM064073.1, on the reverse strand, counting down.
GCAATTAAGCACACCAGCAGGCTAGCATAAGGATGAAGGGCGTCGTGGTCGGATATGCTTGATCCAAAATATGAAGGTATAAAAAGAAAACTCAGCTTTGCGTTATCATCGACATGACAGTTCAAGTTCAAGAACACGACGAACAACAAGAAGCGAATCCTAGTGTCAATCTTGTAACTTTATATTTATCTACTTTTCTGTTACCAGAAAAGCAAATGGACTCTGCTGTTCGACGGAACTGGCGCCATTAGATTTCTGCAACTACATCGGCATGCCCACAAGCAGAGCTCGTGGCTCCCTGGCGATGCACATGGCAGCGTTTGAAAACCGAACCACCACTTTTCATGTTCAAATTCAGTTTGATCCGAGTCCGAGTTCAAATCCGACGAGGTCGTCCGCCGAAGACCATCTCGACAGAAAGGGAAGGCGCGACGAAGAGGAACGGGTTAAAGCAAGAGGAGATGGGAAGCGGAAGGCGGGGCAGACAGAGAGAGAGAGAGAGAGAGAGAGAGAGAGAGAGAGAGGGTTGTGCTTACGGGAGGTGCTCGAAGATGGAGACGATTAGAGTGACGGACATTGAGGCGCTCGCCCTTAGCCTCCATCTCGTCCACAGTCTTCTTCTCGTTCCAGTGCGGGGGCTGCGGGGGTTGCGAAGCGCGCGAGCTCTCCGATCCGGCGGCGGCATCGAGGTCTGCTCTGAGCGCCGGGGCTGGCTCGCGCCTTCGCGGTGAATGGAGCTCGGAGCCGCCATGGCCGTGGTGAGATCGTGGCACTTTTGCATAAAAGTATTTTTATATACCCTCCAATTCGGTTCGAATATATTCACAAAACCCCCTGTCAGGAACTGACATTTTTCAAAAGAGTCCTCCAATGCGGCTGGAGTCGTCCCCGCTCTCTCTTCCCCATCGCCGATGGCTCCCTGTCCCCGTCCGGCGACGTCGAGGGTTACCTCACCATCGCGGATAGTCTTCTCATCCTCCTGGTGACGAAGAGAAGGGGCGCGGTAGGAGGGAGACGAAGGAGGGGTTTCGTTCCTGAAGATGGCAGTGTGCGACCTGGCTGGTGAGGCGCTTGCGGCGGCTCTAGTCTGCCTCGCCGCCTCGCCGCCGCAAGCCCCGTCAACGTACCTCTGAGGAGCAGGCCTCCAATGGTAAGCCAAGAAATCCGTAAGCATCCCCCCGCTCTAGCCCTGCTCCCCTCGCCGACAGCCCCCAACTCCTGCTGACTGAATTGCTGGTTGCGAGCTTGACGGAAGCGATTTCAGAATTACGCAGAATAAAGTCCAATTAGAACTCATTTACCATGTTATGTCATTGGTGGATGGGAAGAAACAAGGCAAATGCAGGCAAAGCAATCGAATCATTGGACGAATTCCAGTTTAATCCAAGTATACTGTAAGTAGATTCTGAATAAATAAAATTATGCGTCACCTCCTTCCTCCGAATCTACTAAGAAAACATACGGGTGGCTGGGGTTTGTTATGCGCGATGAAGGACAAATCTATGCGGGTGATTCAGGAGCTCCAACTCATTTTTATGATGCTCTTGAACTGAAGCTATCGCTATGAGCCATGCCATTTCTGGAGCTGCAGAATTGGCAATGTCCAAACCCCAAAGTAATCAACGGCCTGTTTTGATGATTCTGATTCTCCGTGGGAGCTGATTCTCTGAGAAAAATAATTATGTGGCTCAAAGTGATTCTCTAGCATAAACTCTTAAATCAACATGGAGAATCACATCACAGAATCAGGAGAAGCTATTTTTTTTCAGCTCCCAGCCTTTTAGTTCATTTCAGAGAATCACTCCACAGAATCAGCAGAGAATCACCTCTCTCTGAAAAACTGTTTGGCAGAGCTTGTGCTAGATTCAGCAGAGAATTAGCTCTGGAAACTCTGCCAAACGCACCCTAATTTGAATGGACAAACTCCAAAGTAATTTGGAAAACGATGCAGCTGTTCTGAAATTGGCTGTTACAAGCAATATTTCAACCCGACAGGTGCATGGTACTCTTTAGCCAGTGTGAAGCAACAATTGGGCTTGTACCCGAGTAATAATGTACTCTGGCTCACCACCTCTCTGAATTTGTTAGTGCAGCCTTTTCCGGCATTGCCAAACTTGTTATCATAATGGAATCAATGTGGTTCACCTAAAAAAACAGTGTCAGACTGATTAAGGATATTTGCCTAATTGCATTTGATCTTCCTTCAGGTCTAATACCTGCTAACTGGGTGCTGTTTACTTATATCTAAAGAGCTTGAACGCGCACCGAAGCCAGCACCTGCTAATGATCAGGTTAATCCCACTTCCAATCAGAAGGGTTCAGATAATTGTCCACAGTTTGAGTTCTTGTATGGTTGTTCTATTTCTGTTTATGAATGTGGCCTGGTGCAAAGTGGTGTATGCAAAGGAGGAAGATGTTCAGTTCTAGCGTGTATACTGTGATATGATGTTGGGTGATGTTCTGTTGTAGGCTGTGGCTCTATTTCGACAAGCTCTTTTTTGTTTTTCTATTGATCTGCTTATGATATAATTTTGTACCGTTTCCATGTTGAAGAAGATCTTGAGGTGGTTAAAGACATGGAGGAATTCTTTTGCCCTGGCATTAAAAGTGCTATTTATTTTTGCCATTACACAGTACAACTCAAACATTCACAATGCACGCACACTCACCCCTATGAACGCACGTATGCAAATCCTACTCCTATGGCATTAAAAGTGCCATTTGATTTGGAATAAGTCGCAACTAAATTTTTTTTCTTTCTTGTGACCTTTTTATGCGGATCATGTCTGGTTGGTTCAGTTCGTTGGCTGGAATGATAAAAGATTCTAGCTGTGGATAACTATCATATAAATTCAATGATTCATCGGTCTACTTTCACATGTTTGATTGACGAAACTGCAAGCCGTGTGAGAACCGGATCATGTATACCAACTGGGAAGGCAAGTCCTACAAACATTTTTCAGATGGTCCAGTATACTGGTAAACAATGCAAGCATACCAATGTGCTTAAGGGCATAAGGTACTGAACTACTGATAAATCAAGACTTCTGCACAAGAATCCGCAAACTGGAAACATATAAGGTTTCATCTATATGCAACTAAGGTGGCAAAGTAATATTGTACATTGTACATCAGTAAAATTCTCTATAACATCAGTTTAAATTTATACACTGCGAGATAGGCCGGCATCCATGATGACCAGCAAACAACTTCTCCAGAGGCATGCTTTAATCCATGTTAACATGCGGTATTATGATGTTATAATAGAATTCACTCAAAACTCAAAATGAGAATTCTAATCTCACCCAATGCGCTTTCTTAGCCGAGCTAACAATAGCTTAACAGAAGCAGGTTTTTGAAGATACCTACAACACCATCTTCACTGTACACTTGCATCAATTATTTTGCAACGGTCTTGACTTCCACCATCCACAATAACGATTTCGAAGTTCATCCCTCTGTAGTAAAAATCAACTTCAGTCTTCACGTCTGGTAACATGTAAGAATTCGTCAATTAAAATAAAACACCCTAGGATAGTAGGATCTGTATGGTCCAAAATGTGCAAGGAGCAAAGACAGAAACAGCTCTGTTCATAACAGGATGAGAATTCTAGTTGGGATACTGGCAAAGAAGCATTAGGAATCATTTTATTTTTTGTTCTCGGAACAGCAAGTGGACTACAATGATCGCTTCAGCAGAACTGCAATTCGGCAACTAGATGCTGAAGGATGGGCAGGCAGAGCTTGTGGCTGGCTGGCAATGGCCGCAGATCAGCAACACACTGGTACGGGAGACAGAGGGCCGGACCGCTGGATGGATGGGGACTGGGGAGACGTGCTTACAGGACGTGCTTTAAGGCGAAGCAGACGACGAGGGCGACGATGAGCCGCGAGCTGTATGCGGGATTGGGAACGGCGACGGCTCTCTGCTCGATCGCCGCCGCATGCCCGCATCCATCTCGTCTCCTTCCTTGTTCTCGTTAGTGCGGGGGATCTGAGGATGTGGCACACGGATGCTCCGGGCCGGTGGGGCACGGAGGCGGTCCGCTCTGAGCGCCAGGGTGGGGTTCGCGGTGGCCGGAGCCGGCCATGGCGAGGTCGTGGCAAGTTTTGCATAAAACCCCATAATTTGTATCGTGATTAATAATCGCGATCCGAATATTTAAATATACCCCCTATTTCGGATCGCAACTACGGATCGCGATCCAAATTATAAGGTTTTATATATAATATATTTATGCAAAACCTCAAATATTTACATATAGCCCCCTATCTGGCACTTATTTGTTTCAAAATAGTCCACCATTGCGCCTGGCATCGTCCCCGTCGCCGGACGGCGACGGAGACGGCTGTCTCGCCGTCGCGGATAGGCTTCTTTTCCTCCTGGGCCGTCTCCTCCCGGCGGTGAAGAGACTCGGCGCGGCTGAAGGGAGACGAGGAGTGGATTCCGTTCGGGAAGATGGCGGCAGGGGCCCAGGCTTAGGAGGCGCTTACAGGCTACGGCGTCTCCGGCCTACCTCGCCGCCACCTGCCCCGTCGACGTACTGCAGACCTCTCATGGCACGCCGAGCAATCCGTGAGCAGACCCTCGCCGTAACCCCTGCTCCCCTCATCGTTGGCGAGTCCAGGATCGAGGATCCCCAACTCTGCCTGACCGAATTGCTGCCCATTTGCGCGGGCTGAATCTGACCACACTGATGCGCATGTTGCAGGTAAGCCATGCTCCTTCCCAAGCGTGAGCTCTCTCCATCCACGATCCCATTGGGCATAAATCACACAACTTCGTTGGTCTGTACTATGTTACAGAAGCATTCGATTCGGTGCTAGCAGTGCTTGTTTCATATCTCAGTTAGGTCGGTTAACATTGCATTATCTGGCATCAGTGCCATTAGCATGGAGCCATTGATGTGGATTACGGCAGGATCTTCAGATTAGTTTTGGATCTGAATACCAATGTCTGGAAATAAGGGGCGTGAGAACGACCGGTTCCTGTGAGATGTGTCGAGGATGGTATTTTCAGATGGCAAATATTACTTCAGGAGTCCACTCTCTTCAGGAGCGTGCGAGCTCGAGGCAAGTCATTGCCTTGTTATGGCTTTGGTGGATGGAAAGAAACAATGCAATTGAAATAGTGGGTTTTCAGTTTACTCTAAATAGCTGTATGCAGATTTAAAAATATTTTTTGATGCATCACCTCAGAAGCCTGCTAGAGTGCTACTGACTGAACTCTTAGATGGAGCCATTGCCCTCCGTATTTCATTAAATTCAACTTTGACGGATCTTACTCAGGAAGCATTCATACAGCCATACAGGTGGCTGGGGATTTGTTCGTGATCAAGAAGGTCAAATTGTGCAGGTGGTTCAGGAGCTGTCAGTTTCAACCATGTTTATGGTGCTCTTCAAAAGCCCAAATTGAAGCTACCGCTATGAGCCATATCTGGAGCTGCAGAATTGGGATTGTCCGAAGTAATCTGGAAACTGATGATGCCACTGTTCTGAAACACGATGTTACAGAACAATGGTTCATTTAGTGGGCTGAGTTTTCATTGGGTATGTAATAATGTTGCTGATGCCATTGCTGCTCATGGTATGCAGCTGATGTGGGCTTCGAGGAATGTACTCCGGCAGTCTGGCTCAACGCCCTCTCTGAATTAGTTGTTGCAACCTTTGCTAGCATTGCCAAGCTTGTCACTGTAATTGATCAGTGTGTTCAATTTTAAAAAAATAATATTGAAAAACAATGTTTGTATGATTAGAATTTGAATAGAATGCCTGATTTTAGGCTACAACTTGCAAACAGGCTGAATGCTGATACCTGTTGAGCTGGAGTGTTCACTGAAGCCGGCACTGCTAAATAATCAGGTTAATCCCACTACCAAAGTAAGAAGGGTTCAGACAATTAGCCTGGTGTCATGGTTCATGCCCGCATCCATCTGATGCCCTACCTTGTTCTCGTCAGAATGCCGGGAATCTGGGAATATCAATCCGCGCGGCTGCTCCGGGCCTGTGGGGGCACGGAGGTGGTCTGCTCGGAGCGTCGGCGGGGGTTCGCGGTGGCCGGAGCCGGCAGTGGGGGTCGTGGCGTTGTTTCATAGAACCCCTCCCCAAACTAGGGTTTATTTTGTAAATAATACCTATACGAAATGTTCACAAAACCCCCTCATATGGATCGAGATTAATAATCGCGATCCGAATATTTTTGTAAAACCCCCTAATCTGACCTGATATTTTACAAAATAACCCTCCTTTGCGGCCGGCAATCCTCCTCGTTCTTCCCGATCGCTGCTGCCTTTCCCTCCCCGCCCCGCCCGGCGACGGCGACGGCTGCCTCGTCGTCGCGGGCAGGCTTCCGGTCCTCGGTATCCTGGTGGAGAAGAGAAGCGGCGCGGCGGAAGGGAGGGGCCCCGTTCCGAGAGAGTGCGGTGCGCGACCCGGTGCAGGATTGGAGACCCCCAGCCCCTGCCAGACCCAGGTGCGGGAACTGAGCTGACCACACTGATGCGCGCGTCGACTGGTGCTATGCCCAGTGCGCGAGGAGGAAGACGGGTTGCTATTTTCTCAGACCGAGTGGTGCTAGAGGATGCACAGATACCATCCTTTGCCCTGTCACGGTCACGGCATGTCCAGTCGATTTCGACACGAATTGCAGGATGCAGCTGAAGTTTTGTTCCCTGATCATGTCTGGCACTGCAATGCAGTTTGTCCTTTGCCTGGACCATACATTCGCATCCACTGTTCAGGCCGTCCTCCTCTCCATTTTGTTGGCTGCAAAGGAGTAAAGGCAGCTGCTGGGTCACGAACAAGTAGTTCTTCTGAATGTGATGGCTCATCAACTCGTTTCCATGTGTTGGGTAAACAGAATAGGAGGCAGGTGAGCGAACAACCAGCCTCGTTAGGAAAGAAAGCTGTGGAGCATTTGCAGCGGCCGGGGGAGGATCCTGCGCACGCATTCAGAAGAGGGCCGTAGAATCTGCAGTGAAACACGGGCGCTTCCTGACGAATCGACATGTGCAGCGCTTGGGTTCAGCTTCGTTCCTTTCCTTCTGTAAGACCACTTGGGTTGGCGCGGGCCAATTGCAAGTCTAATCTAACGAAACGAGCACGATTAGCAGCACGCTAAGCGCCAAGTTGCGGTGGATTAATAACATTATTGTCGCCCCCGTTTGATCTGCAAGCACTGCACTGCAAAGCTCACGTCTCGTCTACGGTCTACCTGTAGGCAGGCATGGTTTTTGCTCTCCTTTGCCCGATACCTCGAACAGACTACCCTACGATTCCCAACACACAGTTGAAGCCTTGAAGGGTTCAGTGGTTCGCTAGCTACCGGTGAGCTGCGTGGCCCAGGCAGAGAGCTACTGCAAAGGGACCAAGGATTTTTTTTTTTTGACAGCTCAAAGGGACCAAGGATGCCGTGACAAAAACTTGAATAGAGTCACATGCTGACATGCCGAGCGACGGGACACGCACTTTCTTGCTGAATCGATGCCGAAAGGAAAAAAAGGACCGGTTGTCCAGACGGTCACATGCCGCTGTGAATCCTGTGATAGCCGTAGCGGTGGTAGTACTGCCAGTGTACTGCCGCCGTGTTCTCTTGTTATTACTGCTGTTCTTAAACACTGCTGCTACACAGGTCATGTGACTCGCCACTTGCCACCTCAAAACTATCTTTTCGTGCTTTGGATCCAGTGCTCTCTTCCTTTCAAAAAGAAAAAAAAAAGATCCAGTGCTCTGCCTGGGGCCTTGCTAGTGATATATACCTGCGTCGTTTAAGCTAGGCAAGCGAGGTCACAAGGACAGAAGGACTCAAGGAGACCTTGCTGGCACCTTGAGTTGTGACTCTCAAGCTTAGCACAATGCACTGCTACTTTTAATTCGTTGAAAAAAAAATCAACAATGCTTAATGGATGGGCGGCGCGTCCTCTATCCTGTCATTCCGTTGCCAAACCATGCATCGATCAGAAGTAGCTAGCTCTTGGACTTGTCAGCCGCCATTGCCACCCTACCAACGCATCACACAAAGTCCTCTCCTATGATCGAGCTGACAGCTGAGCACTCCATGGATGGTAGCTTCTCCTAGGTTTGCAGCAAAGGGATTCTGCTCATACCCATAGCCGGCTAGCTGCCTAGCAGACTAGTACTACCGATGCAAGCGCGTGCTCTACCATGCCGCTGCTAGTTGCAGGACACTGCGCCTGCTGCTGCCCATTGCACACAGTAGCATGTGATGCTACAGCCCTCACTGTCCGGTGAGCTCTGGACCACCCACTTCTTTCCTCTACTTGCCCTAGATGCATTGGTGCTCATCTTAAAAGGTCACATGTACAAATTGGGACGTGACGCTGACTGGTCCGGCGACTTTCCGATGATGCGTGCCGCGACTGCTCGAGCCGGCGATCGCTCCATCACTCGGCAACAGCCGCTGGACCCTGGATCAGAGATGATGGCCCAGAATGCCCTATCCTTGCAGTTCAGCAGCCTCCGATTACATTAGAATCTCACGTGAGTGAGCGTGCTGTGAATCCGCGATGGAAGTTCTTAACGAGCAAAGGTTTTGCGTGGCCAATTCTTCAGAAGACGAAGAGAATCTTGTAAATTGTCAGTCAGTGTCGTCGGATCGAACTTTGGTTAGAGAAAAATAAGGATTAAAGATGCTAAAGATCCGGATTCCTTGTTGCAACTTGGGCACTTGGCATGGCGGATCGAGGAGGCAGCGAAGCATGGATCGACCAGCAGCAGTGAGCGCACGACGACGAGTGATCGAATCGCCAACACGGCGGCGAAGCCACATCATATCGACCGGCGGCGTCCAAGACTTCGGTGGCAGTCGTTCTCTCTGCGCCCCGGCAAGTGCACGCGCGCGCTAGCTGCCGGACGACCATCGTCGTTGAATCTTGCCACCGGTTTTGTTTGCTCCAGACTTTCAGTGGTGCCTGAATTAATGGTTGGGTACTGGGGTCAGTCTGAAAGCAACGAGCAATTTTATTTTATTCTGAAAGGAACAGTTTTAATTTTTTTTTCTTTTTTTTAAAACGAACCAAGCAGAAGAGCTACCGATTATATTAAAAAAGAAAAAATAACACCTAGATTGGGCACAACAATAAACCACAACAACAACATATGCTGGTTGGATTGGGATATCACAATCACACAGCTTCACTCGAACTCGACTCAACAACATACAGTTGGATTGAAACATCTTGACTCCGCACCAAACCACGGTAACCCGGGAAAGTAGCGGCGAGTCGGACCCATGCGTTGCACTTCCCAGATAGCGTTACGGCCACGCTTGGCTCCGATGACTTTATGAACAGTTTTAATTTCCAGCATGTGCATTGGTGTATAAAATTTTCAGTACATGTAGCTGCGAGCAATGGAAATAAATCAAGTGTCACTTTCACCATGAAAAACAAACAAGGCAGCAATGTTCAGTGTCTACACTGCAGAGAAACATGGAAGGGCCATCAGGTCATGTGAGAAGGGAAACAAAGCTTTTGCTGTTTTGCAAGTTGAAGTTCTATTGGATAGCATCGTCGTCTCAACAAACGTGCGCCAGCATTTCGGCGATTATTTTTTCCAGTGCCGGTCGTTCTCTCTTGGGCTCCGCGAATGCACGCGCGCCCAAGGTGTCGGGCGACGGTTCTTGGATCTTGATAAGGTTTGCCTCCCGTTGTTGGGTGTTGTTTCAGTGGCCGAAATGGTTCTCCTCGTGGCTGGCCACTTGGGTCCGTTTGAATGCGCCAGAGATTCCAGACATAATCATGCATGCACACACTGATCAACTGATGCATCCTCCTTGTCAGTATGCAGCAGCAATTTAGACTATTGACTCTCTAGGCTGTCTTTTACTCTGAAGGAAACAATCAATAATGATTTTATTCTTTTGCAAAAAAAGAGAGAAAGAAATCAAGCATCAGAGACAAGTTGATTCTGAATATTGTCTGATGAGTAAAGTGCAACTGGATTTGGGCGTCTTAAATTTGTTGAGTGAATTGCTTTGTGGTTTATTGATGGATATTAATTCTTCAGTAAGTACACTCGAGTGATCAGATGCCGTCAAACTCGTTGGTGTCGCCTTCGCAAGAAAATAAATAAATTATCAGTTGTTGGTGCTCCATGATATATCTAGGAACCTAGCTAACTTATTGGTGTTAAAGTACTTGGATTTGCACCCCTTTTTGAAGCTAAATCTATTCAGATTTGCAGAGTGCACGTACAACTGCCGTAGTGGAAGGTAATTCTGCTAGGACTGACACCATGTGGTTATTGCTGGTTTAAGATTAGACACTTCCATTTATCCAAATGTAGCATCATCTGAAAGTTGCATTCAGCACTGAATTTATGGTTTTTTATACTCATATTATTTGTGAAGTGCTTGGATCCATCAGCTATCTCTTCAACTGTGCTTGACATGAAATTTTCTAGGCATGGCAGGACCAACCATAAACTAGGAGAAAACGCATGCTCCAAGAAAGCATTGCCTATTTCTCAAAAAAAATGCCTATCAGAAACAGTGTCTACACTGATTTATTCACTAACTTTCACACATCTGGTCTCCGAAAGCTTTATCCAATCATTTTCGGACCTTAAACAATTGCCGGCGTAATATCTACAATTAAACAAAGTACTACTTGCTAAAAGTTCCTATCTTTTTTTAAAGGGTGTACTACTGTACATAGACACTACTTCATTGCAGTTGCCCCAGTGGCTTTTTGTCAGTACCGACGATCTTCATGGCATTATGAATAGTCGAGCTGTTCCTTCACAGCTTTGAACTGCCTATGTAAATAGACACAGACAATGCAAGGGGTGAAGGGGACCATGGAGCTGCAGAAGAGGCAGCTGAGTTAGGCGACCATATCCCTTTGAGCACCACCCACATTCACTTGCAAGCATCAGAGAGGATGAAGACGACCCTTAACCTATCAATTTGTCACTTGGGAGGAGCTACTCGCTACCAACACGGCCCCTAATTGGTCTGCCCATCTCGTTGTGAGGTGCTCCATCCAGAGAAACCTTTGTTTTTATATAAGAGCAACTCTTAGGTGGAAGGTTGGCAAGGAGTGTCAGAAATCAGAATGGAGCCTCAGCAAGTCGAGCTCAGCCACTTGGACGGCCGGGATGCCAGGCCAGGCGCCAATAGTGGAACAACAGGTGAGGTGTTTCTTGCCCGGTTCAGTTCTTGACAGAAATCTGAAGAATTCTTCATCCAGAGCAGGAATGCTCATCAACGTGAAGCCTGAAAAATAGCATTTTTTGTTCAGTCCTGAGCTTTCCATCTTCTACAACGAATTTTTCGTTTTCTTTTTTCTCGCTGGAAGTGAAGCAATAGATTCTTGTTCAGATTCTGCGGAGGAGGTAGACGACTGCCCAATCGAGGAGGTCCGGCTCACCGTGCCCATCACCGACAACCCGGCATTGCCGGCGCTGACCTTCAGGACATGGTTCCTGGGGCTCATCTCGTGCGCGCTGCTGGCCTTCTCCAACCAGTTCTTCGGCTACCGGCAGAACCCGCTCTACATCTCCTCCCTCTCGGTGCAGATCGTCGTGCTGCCGCTCGGCAAGCTGATGGCCGCCTGCCTCCCCACGAAGGCCGTCAGAATCAGGGGCACCAAGTGGTCCTTCTCGCTGAACCCGGGGCCGTTCAACCTCAAGGAGCATGTCCTGATCACCATCTTCGCCAACACCGGCTCCAACTCGGTCTACGCCGTCGGCATCATCACCATCATGAAGGCGTTCTACCACCGGGAGATCCATCCGCTCGCCGCCATGTTGCTCACTCAGACCACCCAGGTAGCAGAGCCAGACTGAACATCGGAGTGATGGTATTTTTCCGTTCATCTTTCTTCTGACACTGCCTTGAGTCCATAAACAATGCTTGTTTTCAGTTGATGGGTTATGGCTGGGCTGGCCTCTTCAGAAAGTTCCTTGTGGACTCCCCATACATGTGGTGGCCTGCAAACCTGGTGCAGGTTTCCCTCTTCAGGTCTCCACCCAATCCTCTTCTCCAATCCAATTGTTTCGCTTGATCAGTGATCGCCATCCTCTGTTCTTGAGCTCCAACGAAAGAATTGTTCAGACCAGGCTTCTGAATTTGACCTTTTTTTTCCAGAGCTTTGCACGAGAAGGAGAAGAGGCCGAAGGGAGGGACGACGAGGCTGCAGTTCTTCCTCACCGTGCTGATCACGAGCTTCGCCTACTACATTGTGCCCAACTACCTGTTCCCGACCATCTCCACCATCTCCCTGGTGTGCCTGGTGTGGAAGAACTCCGTCACCGCGCAGCAGATCGGCTCCGGCGTGTACGGCCTCGGAGTGGGCTCCTTCGGCCTGGACTGGGCCACCGTCGCCGGGTTCCTGGGCACGCCGCTGTCCACGCCGGCGTTCGCCATCATGAACATCATGGCCGGCTTCTTCCTCATCGTCTACGTGATCGTGCCCGTCGCCTACTGGACCGACGCGTACGGCGCCACGCGCTTCCCCATCATCTCCTCCCACGTGTTCATGGCCAACGGCAGCCGGTACGACGTGAACAAGGTGCTCGACCCGAAGACCTTCGAGTTCAGCCAGGCCGGCTACGACGGCGCCGGCCAGATCAACCTGAGCATCTTCTTCTCCTTCACCTACGGCCTCAGCTTCGCGACGCTCGCGGCCACCCTGTCCCACGTCGCCCTCTACCACGGCAGGTAATGGATACGCTTCGGCTGCTGCTGGTTGCCTGGTTCAGGTGGAGCTCGATGATCTCGCTCATGGCGGAGCCGTGGCTGGGCCTGCAGGTCGATCTGGGAGCAGACGAAGGCGACGGTGCGCGCGCAGACCGGCGACGTGCACACCAGGCTGATGAAGAGGAACTACGCCGCCGTGCCGCAGTGGTGGTTCCAGGTGATGCTGGTGCTGGTGCTCGGCCTATCCGTGTTCACCTGCGAGGGCTTCGGCCGGCAGCTGCAGCTCCCCTACTGGGGCGTCCTCCTGGCCGCCGGCCTCGCCTTCTTCTTCACGCTCCCCATCGGCATCATCACCGCGACGACGAACCAAGTACAGAAATAATTAACAGACATTTTTTTTACAGTTTTACTTTTACCTCAGATGAATCTGTGCTGCCTTTAGTGACTTGGGTGACTTATTTCTTGAGCAGCAACCTGGGCTGAACGTTGTGACCGAGCTGATCATCGGGTACCTGTACCCGGGGCGGCCGCTCGCCAACGTGGCGTTCAAGACATACGGCTACATCAGCATGTCCCAGGCGATCATGTTCCTGCAGGACTTCAAGCTGGGCCACTACATGAAGATCCCGCCGCGCTCCATGTTCATCGTCCAGGTGAACGAACGAGCAACTCGTAACCGACCATTCCATTCGTTTCATGGTAAAATTCGTGAGAAAAATTCTGAAATATTTTGATCGAACACGCATGGACGCAGCTGGTGGGGACGGTGCTGGCGTCGTCGGTGTACTTCGGCACGTCGTGGTGGCTGCTGGAGAGCGTGCCCAACATCTGCGACCCGGCGAGGCTGCCGGAGGGGAGCCCCTGGACGTGCCCCGGCGACGACGTCTTCTTCAACGCGTCCATCATCTGGGGCGTGGTCGGCCCGCTGCGCATGTTCGGCCGGCTGGGGCGCTACGCGAAGATGAACTACTTCTTCCTCGCCGGCGCGCTGGCGCCGGTGCCGTTCTGGGCGGCGTCCCGGGCGTTCCCGGGCAGCGCGTGGGCGCCGTGGCTCCGACTCGTCAACATGCCCGTGCTGCTCGGCGCCACGGGGATGATGCCGCCGGCGCGGTCCGTGAACTACCTCATGTGGGGCGCCGTGGGGCTCGCCTTCAACCACGTCGTCTACCGCCGGTACAAGGGGTGGTGGGCGCGCCACAACTACGTGCTCTCCGCCGGCCTCGACGCCGGCGTCGCCTTCATGGGCATCGTGTCCTACACCGTGCTGCAGTCCAGGGGCGTCAACGGCGTCGACTGGTGGGGGCTGCAGGTCGACGACCACTGCGCGCTGGCGAGGTGCCCCACGGCGCCGGGAGTCCGCGCCCCCGGCTGCCCCGTTCACTAGGTACCCAGGCCGTCATCAAGTAGCATACTATCCCTGAATGGTTGGTTAGCGGTGTAGCGGTAGCATTCTACTAGTATAGCTAATCTCAGTCAGAAAAGATTAGAAGGAAAAGCAAACAACGCATGCAAAGGCATGCTCAAATGTCCAGTTTGCTAGTACAGCAACTATTTGTTCTACTCGACAAGCAACTGTACAAAAAACCTAAAGCAAAGCTAGTTTGTAATAGAATTTAGACTTCAGCTTTGCTTTCATAGGATGGACTTACTATGAACACAGCAAAAATAAAGCTCACTTCCTTTGCTGGTGCGGGACCTTTGTTCTGGCCAACCTTCGTCGTTGCAATTCTTGCTGCTATTATTGCAAGCCAAGCTATGTTTTATTTTCTCTGGTGCATTTGCCATCCTTTCCAAGGCACTGTAGCTTGGTTGTCTTCCCAGGGTTCAAGTGATCCACACCTCAAAGAAGTATGAGGGGGCAGGTTTACATTCCTCAGGTGAACTTCATGATGGGACTGGCGAGCATCATAGTCACAATTGCCTTCAGAACGACCACCAGCATCGGCAATGCTTGTGTTAAGCAAGCAACTAGCGAAGGATGAGAGCTGTTTTTGTGTCAGAAGTCAAAACAGAAAAGAACATTATCTGATCTGATTTTGGTGATGTGCAGGGATATGTGTCGTGACCACATTCTCCATCACCACCCATCTGGTGACCGGCGTGATGCTCCTCATATGGAAGAAGCACATCATCTTCGTTCTTCTGTTCTACGACGTCGTGTTCAGTTGCACAGAACTGATCTACCTCTCTTCCATACTGTCCAAGTTCATCCAGGGCGGGTACCTCCCGTTCTGCTTCGCTCTGGTCTTGATGACCCTGATGGCGACTTGGCACTACGTCCATGTCAAGAGATCCTGGTATGAGCTTGACCACATTGTGCCCACCAACCAAATGACAACTCTGCTCGAGAAGAACGATGTGCGGCGGATCCCAGGGGTGGGGCTCCTGTAGTCCTGTACACAGAGCTCGTCCAGGGCATCCCACCAGTGTTCCCTCGGCTGATCAAGAAGATACCATCAGTGCACTCCATCTTCCTGTTCATGTCGATCAAGCACCTGCCCGATCCCACACGTGGTACCGGCAGAGAGGTTCCTCTTCCGGCAGGTTGGCCCAAGGGAGCACCGGATGTTCCGGTGTGTGGCAAGGTACGGGTACAGTGACTCACTGGAGGAGCCCAAGGAGTTTGCAGGGTTCCTTGTGGACAGGCTGGAGGTGTTCATCCATTAAGAAATTGCATTTGCTCGAAACGACGCGGAGAATGAAGACGAGACTACCTCCATCACCGAAGTTCCAGAAGCACAGGCAAAGCCAAGGCGGTCCACAAACTCTGTCGTGCACAGTCAGGAGGCGATCGAACCGCGGGTGAGCAGCAACTCAGGGAGGATCACTGTCCACGCGAATCAGACAGTCGAGGATCGGAGGAGAAGCAGCTGATTGACAGAGAGGTGGAGCGAGGGGTGTTGTACCTGATGGGAGAGGCCAATGTGTCAGCAGGGCCCAAGTCATCAATCTTGAAGAAGGTAGTTGTCAACTACATCTACACATTCTTGAGGAAGGACTTGACAGAGGGGCACAAGGCCTTGTCCATTCCGAAAGATAAGCTGCTCAAAGTTGGCATCACATATGAAATATAGGGATTTTTTTAAAAGTACTAGGCGTGCCTAACCAAGCCTTTCTTGGCATGTCTGATCTCAAAGGGCCAAGTGCCGTGGTTGGTTTAATAAAAGGCATGTGTGAGTTGGGTTTCTTTTGGTTCTCTGTACAGTGTGGTTTTATTAGAATTTGTCAAATGCAAGAGTGATATTGGAAGTTAAGCGTAGAATGATGGTGTGTTATGCATGATTTCAATGTGCTAAGGGGACCAAATAGGCATGGTTACCCTAATTGCCTGCTACAGCACTACCTACTAATGATGCTAACACAGGAGTGAAAGAGCACTGATCCATAAAAATAATATGCCTTACCAGTTACCAGTAGCGGAAGATTGAATCTTTGGTTTGGTGCTTTCGCATGTAACAGATTATGGCCATGCTGCAAATAGAGTAGGAGGGTTAATCAACGATGTTAGGCCATGCAGGGTGTGAAAAAACTTGGCAAGTTGCAGTTCAAATTTTACACCAGCCTATCAAGCGTTAGCAACCATACCTTTCTGCATATCATAAACTCTTCCGTGCAGTTTGTAAAAGAACTATACAAGTTCATACCAACAAAAATTGTGTTAATTTCTTCTGTATTGTTCTAGAATCGAAGACAAATGACATGCTATACCGTGTTTGATGTATGACAAGTGGAACAAAGCAGTGAAAAAGGCAAATCATGAAGAACTGGCATAACAGCGAAACTTGCTTGGAGCAATGGAACCTGGTCTCAATCAATGAAATGGTATCAGTGAAGGATCCCAGAGGGGAGCAGATGAGAAGGCATGAAAGCAATCTGAAGTCTTGCCGCTAATGTGGCTGTTTAGGCCGTTCCCAGATATTGCCTGCCGAATTGTTTGCTTCATGGCAGCAAACAAGACATGGAAGTCCAAGAGAGAAGACACGCAACATCCAAGAATGATCTCCTTAAGACGAAACTCGGACGGAAAAAAACTCGAGCAGGGATTGGGCCACGTCGCCTCCAAAACCCAACCGTCGGATCCCAGACAACATTCCATCGGGCCGTTGAATCGTTCGACCCTTCACGTTTCCTCCAGGCTCCAGTTATTATTTGTATAAACGCCAGCCAAATAGATCCACGCACGCTGAACACAGCCGACGCCTGTTGGTGGGCCGTCGACCGTCGGCGCCTGCCCTCGCGCATGGCGTAGCCGCGGCCAAGGAGGTCCTGGAGGAGCTTTTCCCTCTCCGCTTCACCAGCGTTGTGGGGCTCCACCTCGTCTCCCTCTCTCACATCCCCAACGACGACGACGGCCACGTCGCCCTCCTCCTCCTCCTCCTCGTGCCGCCCACGCAGCCTGGCGATAAGACGACGGCCACGCCGTCTGGCGCATGGGGTAGGCGACCGACGGTCGGCGCCAAGGTCGGAGTTGCCGGCCAGGCGCCAGGCGGCGCTTGATGCGCGACTCCGCGAGCCTTCCAGACGCTCAGGAGCTACACACAATGGCGGCACGAGCGCACTACCTGGAGCGACCACGGGCGGGCGGGAAGAAGCGAGGGGAGGGCAGGATCGTTGCCGCTGCTGACGCACGCACGCAAGATGCGCCACCGATGAACGCGGTCAGCAACGTGCAACAGGCCGTCATCGTCTTCGCAGTCGTGCCCTGCAAGTGTTGGACTGAATGTCTGACCAAGACTCCCGCTGCTTATCCAGAAGCGTGGATCATCTGATGGCATATACGGAGTAGCTAACACATATATTAGCATCTGTGGCTGCAACTGCTGTGGGCACGTTTGCAGCATCTCAGGTGAGTTACTCTAAGCTACATATAGTGGTTTCCTTTCGATTTCCACCCACACATTTGGCTCTCATCTTCCTTAGCTTCATATCAATTGGTACATCTGAAATTCAAATTCTGATAGGGAATTAATCAGCAGAAGCCTACGCAAATCGTGCTATCTGCATGGTCGAATTTTATATTTCACTCTGTGATCTGCATTTTCTGGTAGTACAACACAGAAGTGCTAGATTTGTGTCCATCCAATTGTTGTGTCATACATCTCAACGCACAATCTATGATCAGCTAGGAGAAGAACTGATGAAGAAGGGCTGAAAAGGAAGCCACCCCTAGGAGTAGGAAATCCTGGGGCTTCTTCCTTCTCCCCTGGGGAGCTCATTCCACCTCTTTCCATTTTAATCCGACAAGCGTAGATGATATATTTAAACAGTTTTTTGTATTCTTGGTATAGGTGACATTGGTGGCACGAGACCTAGGACACCATCTTTGGTCGTGGAGATCAGTAGATGAACAGCAATAGAGGTTGGAAGAGAGATTTAGGGTTCAATAGATGCATTGTAGATTTGTTCGATTGGATGTATCTCTCTCTCTCTCTATATAGGATGAGTATTTTTTACACGCGCTTGTAGCTACTCCTACATGTGTATCTCATGATGTAGGACGTATCTGACCCAATGAAAGGTATGTACGAGGTGCATATACCATCTGTGATGGTATATACGTTGGGTATGTGACCATACATAGAGTATGTGGACATACTCAATTTTATATACTAGGACTAAGGTATAATAATATATATTTAAAAAATAGGGATGCTTTTAAAATTATATATATATATATATATATATATATATGGTGGGATGGTCTGTACCTAATATGAGTCAAAACACATAAAAATCCCATGTCAAAATATAACTCCTAACTCGGATTGGGCTGTTTCGACCGGTCTGACCGGTCCTCCAACCGGTCTGACCGCCCCTGGACCGGTCTGACCCAGGTGCAGATCTTTCTGGAGCCACAATTTTCTCATCCGAACTCCAAATTGGACGTTCTATATATGCATTTTGATCATCTCGACGAGATCTACGTAATGGTGCAGTCCAATTGATAATTTGACAATATTTCCTGGACCGGTCTGACCGATTTACATGACCAGTCTGACCGGTTTGCCCAGATTGTCCAACAAACCTGAATTGTGCCAATTTTGGTTGTTAACACGGAGGTGGGGGCTTGGCGTGCAGGGAGGGCTGGCGGCAATGGAGGCCGGCGGTGGAGCTCTCGGGCGCGACACAGGGGAGGCCAAGGCGGTTTTATAGCAGCAAGGAGATTGGGAGGAGGGAGTGGAGGGCCGGGGTAGACAGCATTGAAGGTCGGCGGGCGACAGGGGCGCGGCCGTGGCGGCTCTGCCGCGGGTCAGGCGCGGCGGCAGGGGTGCTGACGGCGAGCGCAAGGCTGGGTCGGCGGCTTATTCAAGCGGTGGCGCAGTGTCTTGTCGGGGGCGCGGTCAGGCAGCAGTGCAGTGGCTCGATCGGGGGAGCAGTCAGGCGGCGGTGCAGCGAGCTGCTCTGCCATGGTCGGGAGCAAGGGCTTGGAGAAAGAGAGGGAAAAGAGAGAGAAGAGAGAGAGAAAAGCTGTCAACTAGTTTGACCTCAAAATTTCTCCAAACTTTCCATAGAAACTTGAAACATGGCCAATATGGAAGTTGTAAGGAATTTAAATTTCCACAACTTTTGATTTGGACGAAAGTTTGTTTGAACGACGGTTTGAACGATAATTTGGTTCAACGCTTTCTACAATTTTAAAAACTTATCATTTCATGTGCAAATTTTCAAATTTTGAACTCGACTTCTATAGAAATGTTGTAGAGCATCTTACGAGGGATATGTGGGTATATTTTGCTAGTCCTACTGAGTCGATTATGAAAAGTTACGGAAGTACCCTATACTTAGCACATCTGCACACATACACATGCACATTGACACATGCATACACATGCATGCATACATACAAGAAATGCATTGTTTTAATTTAATCTTGGTTATTATGCATGATGCCATGTTTAAGATCTTATGTTTAGCATTTTAAACACCTGGGGTGTTATATTTTCCTTTCACCAACATTTTTTAGATTATTTGCTGAGCTTTTTTTTTCTAATATCCTGAAAAGAAAAGGATGCATAGAAATAGTTCAGCATGTATGTAAGTTGTCACATAGTTCTCTATATAGGTTGCATTTGATTCGAAGCAGGCTACCAAAACCAACACTTGAAATGAGATGTTTCTGATTGTAAGGGCTAGGTTGATCTTAATGAGTTTGTTTGTTGATCCCTTTTTCCTAAGATCCTGAAAGAAATGGTGCATATGATTAGTTCCAGTTTGCATATATTAGTGGGGTGAAAAATAAAATTACTATAACTTGCATACAAGTTTCTAACCCTAGGTTGCTAGTAAAAAAAAAGTTGTAAGTTGCCACATAGAATTAATGCAAATTGCCACCTAATTCCAACGCATATTGCTGGTAGACAGACTACAAGTTGCAACAAAAAATTCCTATATAGCATTTTCATATTTAGACAGCTACAGAACATCTTGGTGAGTTTGTTTGCTGATCATTTTTTTTCCTAACATTCTAAAGAAAAAAAGATGCATATAAAGTAAGATGAGCATGAAAAAGAAACTATATGTTGCTACATGTATTCCTACATGGGCTCCTATGTACAAAAGAATTATAAGTTACTACATATATTACTACATAGATTGCAAGGTACAGAAATATAAGTTGTTATATTAAAGTTAATGTTACCACAAAGTCTACTATATATAGTTACCCCAGCACACCACATAGACATAGCAAAGTTCTATATACATAGGATTAGATATTTCGGAACTACAGAATGACCACCCCTTTTGCAACGCATATATGTGTTGCTAAAAGCCCATATATGCGTTGGTGGGGTCTATACCAACGCATTTGATATGCGTTGCCAAAAGAGGCGTTGCAAGGATCTATTACAACACATATATATGCGTTGGTAATATCGGAAAATAACAATTGCAAGTTGATATAGATGGTCATGGCAACACTTATATGTGTTTGTGCAAACCATGAAGAAATGACTTCTATAGGAGGTTGCTACATATGATTTGGATTGTTGCAATGCTTATATACGTAGCAAAAAATTATTTATATAATTGAGAATATTGGTAATTATTTCAATTTGAGCCAAGTAAAACTAAAAAATACATCATGTGCAATTTGATCGGGAAATTGGAGACACTCGACACATGGGAAATAAGCTCATGTCAATTGTCATTCATTAAAAAAGAATCTGCTGCAATACAATAAGCACCATCCACATAATTCATGATATAGTTTCTACAGAAACATGCCTTAGAAAAATAAAATAAAAAGCAGATAGGTGTCCTCTCATAATTCCACCAGCCCTCTGTTCTCCAAGCTGTAGGCCTACACATGAAGTCATGCATTTATCTTCTCCACCTACAGATGAAAATGAGTTACTTAAATGCAACATATGTAGTAGAGATAAAATCTTATTGAGATAAAATAATATTTCCTTACAAAAGTTGAAGGCCAAGCAATATTGACTCCTTGAACTTCTTCCATAGCACTGTAACTTTTGTATTGGCGTATCAGAGGTTCATTATCTGCCAATGAAATACTGACACGCACCATCCAAAATTCTTTGCCTAGCTGAACACCTTCAATCTTCTGTGTTGGATCACAACTTACTATTGTAGCCAACGCAACATCCTTCTTCTAATTTTTCTAGCTCTTTAAGAATACTTTAGTGCCAACCTAGTACACATATGAGCGTGTGAACAAACATGCGCACAACAATCATACTGCTTGCAAAATATCCCCATCATGTGAGGCATTTATCTCTAACTTATTAAAAATAAACTAGTAGATGAATTGCATATATAATACATGTCCACAGTTTCTATTAATCGCCCAGATCAGGACCTTAAATGATTCTCACGAAAATCATTGCCCTGAATTTCTTAAATTCCAATTCTACAGATCCTTAATATGACCAATAATGAGATTAGGAATAAGACATTTCATCATAGAAATAAAACAAGCAATATTCCTTTCTTAAGACAAGTAGGGGTAAAAGATTGGCAGGAACCCTATAGTTCACATACACAGTTAAGAATATAGGTTCAGAGTGGTTTGATTTCAATGTGACATAGAGAAGCAAACCTGCGGAAATAGCATAAGCATACTTTGCCTTGCGTCTAACAAGAAACAGATCAAACTTCACTTGGAAAAGTATCACAGGGAAAAATAGAGAACTAAACAAGTTCCATCATATGAGACAATTCTAACTCTAACTATAGTAAAACTGCTATTATTTTCCTAGAACAATCTAGCACATGCTATCAGGAACTACAAATCATAGGTAGATACACACCCATACCTTCATTGAATTGGCAGCTGACAAATTTGTTGTACCATGCTGTTTTTTCTACAAAAGTATATTGTATGGAACATTAATTTGCAGTTATATGAACTGTTAGAAAAGGGAAATAAAAATGCATCATAAAAAGATGTATCTTCTACGCTAGCATGGTTTCAATAGCTGCCGTTGACCATCATCTTGTTCTGTACCAAATGAGAAGTAAAAACAGGTTACTTAATAATCTGAAAATGTGCATGTACCATGAAGAATCTTTACCCGGTGATGTGAATCTTCATAATTTGTGAAATTGGAAGATGTTTCTTCACCCGCACCCTGTTATGTATGCTAGTTTACTTATGCACTTTGCTCAATAGTTGTATAAATTTTCATAGAAAAAAGAAATGGAATTGATCACCTTGGCTGCATTAGTATACTTGCTTTTGTCCAACCTAATATCATCATGGACATGTTTTGCTTTGGCCTGTCATTAAATCACAATAACTAGTCAATTTACAAAAAGTATGCTTTTATAGAAATGATGTATCTACTTGTGATTGGATAAACTTAACTTTTTATGCAATGGTGATGTATCTACTATCAGGAAATCTGAATCAAATAGTTTGAAGAGCTCAAAGTGCTTATATTAGAATATGAAATACACTTTCTGGGCTCTTACAACACTTCCAATGGCAACAAAATATGCAAGGCAAGTGTACAAGGAAAGCATAAGTTCTTTGCGTTGGTGCTGGTGCAAAGTAAGCTGCTAACAGCTGACAACATGATTAAAAGGAACTCGCCTTGTAATCCGATGTGCCCTATGTGTGATCAAGAGTCGGAAAATACAGAATATCTGATTCTTTGCGAAAGCAGTTTGGAAAAGGGTCAGCAATTGGACTGTAGGTTTGGTCCAGATCCTGGGACAAGAGGAAGACATCCAGAGTTGGTGGAACTAGCAACTGGCCAATTTGCCGAAGAAAAGAAGAAGCATCGTCAAAGTAGCAGTACTTATGTACACTGCTTGGAATGTGTGGAAGGCCAGGAACAGAAATGTTTTTGATAACGAGCGGATGAAGCGCAGGTCCTAGGAGAGATCAAGATCGAGTTGCTCGTGAGGAAATGGGCATGTGGTAGCCCGGACCTAGAGTTAGAGTAGCCCGGACCTCTTCTTAAATGACAACGCAGTGCTCTTGCATTTTCTTCAAAAAAAATAGTGTCATCCTGTACCGAAATCTCTTTTTTCTACGATGAAACACATGCTAGGATAATTGAAAAGAGATGGGGTAAGCAGTGCCATCTATAGTCGACAAATAACACAAGCATAATATATTGTTATTCAACCATATTGAGTTATGTGAGCAAACCTTATCTTCAGTACAATAATATTTGTGTCGTGGCTGCATATCCTCGTAGTCAATCTCAGTACTTGGTTCCCTCTGTAGTAAATAAGAAGATACAAATACTTTGACCAGAAATCTGGTTTGAAAATCATGTCAATTCAATCCTACCATTGTATAATTCTGTTGCTCAACCGTGCTAAATTGTTGATTTTGAATGTCACCATATACTCGCTGTTCATAGACAAAAGACTATGAATTAGAATCTATTGTTCAAAAAAATATTTTATAGAAAAGATTATGTTTTGTGAATATTTCATAGAGATACATACTTTTCGTTTGGAATTTGGCAAATCCCTGCAAAAGCCATCTTGAGGTATATACTCAGGATCATCTAAGCATCCCTGCGCCACCTAATTAAAATACAGTACAAGAAATTCTTAATGTAAAAGTTCCTGAAATACCTGCTGAACTTGTTTTTTTCCAAGGTTCTTGTCTTCTGTTGCAGTTCTAGTATAGTAGCATCTTGACTGTGGACATGATGTCCAAGCTTTTCCACTTGAAGTCTCAGAGATACTACATCTTCACTTGATGTTGCATCCGAAGTCAGATTTACACTCTTAAGACGCCTTGAAGTTGTTGGTTCAAAAACTTGATCAGGATTTGGAACAAGTCCCAAACCATGTACATGCCTAGGCTTCTCTTATCCTAATTGTTGGGACAGCACACTACCGAAGATACATGCTAACACACTAGTTTCACGTAGAAACACACTAGTTGCCGCAGCAACCTACTTGGAACTGATCCACTTGATCAGCTCCCCCCTAAGTACCTAAAGTTGCCTCCGGTCAGCCTGTAAGCATCCGGGTATGGGAACTCCTACTCTGCAGCCCAGACAGTCCTTTACGACAACCTGCCAGCAGCCACACACACTCCTCTTGTGAAGAGAACAACCAGACCACTCTCCTTTGGTGCTGCTTGAACTCTTGAGGGAGCTAGGCCCTCTCCTCTCTATTTATAGTACTAGATACACATTACTACACAACCATAGTGGCTTACATGCCAAGGCAAAGACTTGACTTGACTCAACTTGATCCCTAAGGCAAAGACTTGGATCTTAAGGCAAAGACTAGACTTGACTAGATTTGGACCCTAAGTAACTTACATGTACCTACTGCACTACTAGTCAAGATTATTGCTAACAATCTTCCCCTAATCTTGGCTACACTCTTCTATGCGGAGCACCGCACTTCTTGCCACACGCAGCGGCCTTCTCTTCAGGCCCGGCAATGAGGGGGGGGGGGGGGGGGGGGGGGCGAGAGGGGCGGCTGCCCCGGGCCCCCAAAATCAAAGGGTCATGTTCGTAGGTACGTATACAGTGTAGTAGTAAGTAGATGTATACATTGCAGGTACTAGGATTCGAGCAACGAAATGTTGCAGCTTCTACGCTACGTCCTTGAGTTTCCTATCTTCATGAATCGCGATCCCGTCCGCGCGTCCCATCGATTGTCCCTTATTTTTCGGCGCGATTGGCGTGATGGACAGCGTGTCATGGTGGCCGCTTGCGATTCACAGACTCGTCACTCGCCCTCGCCCTGGTGGCATGCTGGCAATGTGCCTCCATCGATGCGTCTCTATAGTCTGTATCTCAATCTCGCAGAGTCACCGTCGTCAATTCCAGCAGATAAGTGTATGACCGTAGGCAAAAGCAAGCAGGAAAGGTAGAAAGTAGATGAGCCAATGCAAGATAGGTATTTTTATTTTTAGTTTAAGCCAGCCATAATCCTCACCAGCTCAAATAATTAGATTAATTTGTATTTCATGTTTTACTTATGAATGATATCAGATCAGTATATTATTGCTCGACCATTATCAAAATCGATCATTTGGATATTGGTGAGATATATATTGGGATTCGAGAGTCCTACACAGTGATCAGTAACATTTTATGTAGTTGATTTGATACCTTTGAAGTTTATAGCTAGCTAGCTAGCTTTGAACTACCTATAACTTTTTAAAATTTTTAGAATAATTGTATCACCTAGAAGTTATGATAACGTTATGCTTATGCATCTAGAAGAAGTATATCATCAACAACAACTTCATATCTTCAAATATTAGATGAAACTCTTAAGATAATATATAGAAATTATTCAATATGAATATCTTTTGTGCATAATATTTGTTGTCATCATCATCATAGAGGTCCCGACTTTTGTTCCGCCCCAGGCCCTTGAAAATTCAGGACCGGGGCTGCTTCTCCTTCTCCTTGCTGTGCACGTCGCGCCGCGCCACCATGCCAGCATCTTCTCTTCCAGCAGCTCGCAGCCACCATTTTTTCCTAGCAGCCTCACAACACCGCAGCAACGTCAGTTTCTTGTCACGTCACCGCAGCGATGTCTTCTTGTGTCACCGCAGCACCACCATCTTCTCACGTCACCGTAGCAACGTCGTCTTCTTGTGGCACCACAGCACCACCATCTTCTGTTGCATCCTCACAGCAGAGCTGGCTCATCATCATTCGTGTTAAAACCTTCAGCAAGAAGCACCTTCTCCTCTTTCTTCTTGCCTATTCCCGTGGTAGGGCACTCATATGAATGATGCTCATACCCTTCACAGTTGTAGCATTGATCCTTGCTCTTGTCCTTGCGAATTTTGCCTCCATGTCCACGACCACGGCCGCGGCCACGTGATGACTCCAGGCCCCTTGTCATGAGGAGCTGCTCCTTAGAGTGTGCTCTCGTGTCTTGACGTGTTCCTCGTGCGCCTTCAGGGAACCAATGACCTCCTCCAAGGTCATCTTCTTCAAGTCTCCAAATTGCTCAATCGTTGATGCAATATGGAGAAACTCTGCTTGCAGCAGCCTTTTGACAACTTGCGTCTCCTCAATCTTCTCTCCAAGTCCTCAAACCTGGCCAACAAGAAGCATTAGTTTTACTACGAAGTCATCAATCGACTCCTCATTCCCCCTGCAAAGGTTCTCGAGCTCCGATTGCAACGTCTGGACCTTCGCCTTCTTGGCACGCTCTGCCCCATATGCATGGAGCGCAGTGTTGTCCACATCTCAAATGCGAACCCCTTCTCAGCAACTTGCATCAGCATCTCATTTCCAAGCTCCATGGAGATTATTGCCATGTCCATGCTGTCCTTCTCTTCATCCTTGATGCGCTGCTCGGCATCGGGATAAACCACATCCCACATGCCCTGAGCACACATCAGCAGCTTCATCCTTACGGCCCAAGCACCGTAGTTGGTCTTGTTC